>CM035843.1:325113594-325713594 GCA_020510985.1 Pholidichthys leucotaenia | reverse complement strand
TCTGATGAGGCTTGGATGATGTCTGACGATACTCCTGCAATCTAACTGCCATCAGCGTCCACCTAATAAAGCCGAACGCTAACGAGCAGTAATGACAGCCAGCTGGCCGACCTTGACAGCCGGGAGCCCCACCGAGCGCCTTCACAATAAGAGCCCGGTGCAGCCAGAATATAACCCACAGCTGTCAAAGCTGGCAGCGAGCTATACGTAGCCCGAGCGCGGACAAGACCAGCGCTCGGGTCACAACAGTACCCTCCCTCCGAGGGCGGGATTCCAGAGCGCCCATAGACCACCCTGCCCCCACCTCCAGGGTGGGCGGCTGGGGGCAGGTCTGGAGGAGAGAGAGACCAAACCCAGAAACAGTACAATAAAATACAATCAAGACCAGGCAAGGGAAACAAAACTAACACAGCACAATGACAAAAAATATACCAAACACTCAGATCAGATTAACTGCCAAAATAACAAATACAGCAAACAGCACAGGACAGCAAGAAAAAAATTAAATCTTTGCCCACATGTTTCACAAGTAAATGGCTTCTCACCTGTGTGAATGCTCGAGTGAATTTTCAAATAACCAAATACAGAAAAACATTACTGGGTCAAACCTAACTGCACATAAAACAAAATAAGGCAACTGCAGGGTAAACCAGAAACACTCAGATACCCAAATAACCATTACAAAAACACAGGATAAAAAACAACAAAAAAAAAAAAACAGAACAATCACTGGATCAACCCCCACCAAAAAAGTGACCTCCACCCCCCCAACAGTTCATGCCGATCGGCGGAGACCAGGCGCCACAGGAACAGTTCAGGTGGTCTCCACGCATCCAACGGCCGATGGGCGGTCATGGGGGGCGGGACATGACCGGGCGGCTCATCACAGTCCAAAGCCCAGCACGTCCACTCCTCTGTCGGCCGAACCAGGTCACCCAGCAAAACACATAACACGTCGGGTGGCCGACCCAAAGCGCCGAACCGGCGAAGCAGTTCCTCAGGCGGCCGATCCGCGTCCCTCAGCTACCACTACCGGGGGAAAACAGCCCGCGGTGGCCTCCCTGGTGGAGACAAAGCTCGGGAGAGCCGGGGCGAGCGAGAAGGGACCCCCATGGCGTCTGGCGATGATGCACAGGGGTGATGACTCAGTAGAAGGACTAGAAGGCAAAGATGAGCCCGAACTCCGTCCGACGGCGAAGGGTCTGCAGCGCCTCCATCGTCTGCGGACCACACCGGTGCTGCACCTCCGCTGGACCCCAATTGAGTCCTGGCTGCACACACGTCAGACCCTGATTGGGCCAAAGCCGCTCCCGCGATGGACCCCAATTGGGCCTCAGGTGCACTCCCGTCCAGCCCCGATTGGGCCAGAACCGTGCCTGCGGTGGACCCTGATTGGGCCTCTGGCGCACCCACGTCGGACCCCGATTGGGCCAAGGCCGCTCCCGCAATGGACCCCGATTGGGTCTCGGGCACCCCCCCGTCAGACCCTGATTGGGCCACCGCAGCCTCCACCATGGACCCCGACTGGGTCGGTGCAGCTCCACTGACGATCTCCACCCCCGAACCTGGGGCCTCCAACTCAGTGACTCCGAATGGCTCCATGCCGGCGACACTGCAACGAGGCTCACAAACAAGAAAACCGGGATCAGAATCACCGGTAGCAGCAGAACCCAGCGAGACGAGCTGGGGTGCAGCAGGCGGCTGCTCCTCACTCGCCTCCCCGAGAGGCAGGCAAAAATGCTCCAAAACAGGGGACAGAGACACAAGAGGGAGCACTTGCCTGCACTCGGGTTCTGTTGCCACCCAGGACTTCGTTGATCCAGGTTCAGGGCAGCGACTCTCGTCCGCAGGCTCCAACTCAGCTGCGTCGGGCTCCGCAGCTGGCAAGATGACATCTGCAGCCAGAGGTTCCTCCCGCGCTGATGTCCACGCCGATGACCCGTATGGCGTGGGGGCAGGGGACCCTCGACCCGCTGATTCAGACCATTCCGGCAAGGAAACCTGGGGACGCTTCTCCATCGGCACAGGTTCCGGGCCGCAATCCGCTCTCCTCCTCTGTCCATGACGTGGCTGCTGGGCTGGATCCAGGCTTTCCAGCCGCGCAGGCCCCCTCCTCCTCCCGCGACGTAGACCTGGCGTCGCGGACCACTCGGCAGGGGAAGACACAGAGGCAGCAGGTTTAGGAATAACAGTTACAGCAGGTGGCGGAAACTCGGGGGGCTGCGAACCCCGAACTCCGGCCCCAGGAGTCAGACAAGGCAGATCATAATAATGATGGGAAGAAATAATTTGCACTTGCCTGTCCCCTAGAGAGAAGATGATGCCTGCTGCAGCAGGTGGAATTCTCCTTTTATCCCTCTGGGAGAAAACGGCAGGCTCCTCGGTGCCACGAGGAGGAGCCGCTCAAGGTGGTTTGCTGACAGGTCTCGCCGAAACACGACTCACAGCATTCCCAGCCGCAGGGGGTGACGTCACAGAGGAGGACATGGCAGTCGGGGCGACGCGGGCACGAGGAGCTGACAGCGCAACTGGAACAGATGACCCGTGGGCGGCGGCTGCGGGGATTCCCTTCTGTCGTGACGTGAATGATGCGGCCAACAGGGAGGCTGGGTCACTCCGACGACCCGGAGCTGGATCCGGACGGGATTCTCGTTGGGGCTTGGTAGGAGCACGGCTATGGGGCCTACTGGCCGATGGAGTGGCGAAGGGCCCCGGAACACATGACGCTGGGACTGGGCGGGCGACAGGCACTGGATTCCGATCCATAGGTCCCCTGCCGGGCTTTCCTTCCAGCCGACGAATCTCCACTCTCGCCAGGGACGCTGTCCTCGCGGGAGGTGGAGGGGTTTCCTGGAGCGCCTTCTCCCTCAGTGTGCGCTGTGCAAGAATCCATGATAACCTCTTATCCCCTTCCAGAATATAGGTAAGATGGTAACGGTGCACAGCTCGCTGTGCGAGGCATAAGTAATGATCGGCCGCTTCAGTTGGCATGAGACGGGCGGCTTCCGCCAGATAGCCGTCAATCTCCTCCAGCCACTCCGGGCAATAATCACACTCGCTGATGGGCATCTCCCTACCAAGACCAACTACAGGAGAAAAAACTCCACACAATAGCAAAACTCACGGAAGAAAGGCGTCTCGGTGTGGCGTCTCCGTTTAGATGTCTGTGGTAGGAGTATACTGTCATGCGGTGATCCTCGCGGATCACCATAAGACGCCAAGAGTCCACCGATGAGTTTGCAGTGATGGTGATTTATTTACAAAACACGAGACACACATACAAGACTATGACTGTGATGAAAAAACACTGAACACTGAGCATGGGACCGTAAGGCTAACCCCAGCCACTTACGGTCTAAAACATGGCATGACATGAATGAGCAAAGCACGAGAATATACACACAAACCTGACCAGGCCTGAACGATGAATGTCTGACGAGGCTTGGATGATGTCTGACGATACTCCTGCAATCTAACTGCCGTCAGCGTCCACCTAATAAAGCCGAACGCTAACGAACAGTAATGACAGCCAGCTGGCCGACCTTGACAGCCGGGAGCCCCACCGAGCGCCTTCACAATAAGAGCCCGGTGCAGCCAGAATATAACCCACAGCTGTCAAAGCCAGCAGCGAGCTATACGTAGCCCCAGCGCGGACAAGACCGGCGCTTGGGTCACAACAAAACATCTTCATTTAAAAACAGCATTTTGTGTTTACTTGTGTTATTTTTGTCTAATATTTAAATTTGTTTGATGATCTAAAACATTTAAGTGTGACAAACATACAAAAAAATAAGAAATCAGAAAGGTGCAAACACTTTTTCACACCACTGTATTTTGTTTTCCTAAGAACACATTTAGAGAAAAGTCAAAAAAAGATGCCCCCATAATCTGACTGATTTGGAGCACTTTTGCAAGGGGGATTGGGCAAACATTGCCAAATGAAAATGTGGCATGCTGACAGACTCCTGAATCAGAACTGAATAAGGATGTGCAAGCATTTGCAACTAGCCTAATGTATGTTTTTTTAAATATGTATTTTCCCCTGACAGATTTATTTATAAGAGAATAGATTAGAATACAATACAATACAATAACACTTTCTCATCGACCTGAGTGGACGAGAAAGTGTTATGTTTTAGGCTCACCAACAGGAGATTTAAACAAGATCACAGAAATAGTAAAATCACACAGACTTAACAACATAGAAATAAAAAGCTCTGGAGTACTTAAATTATAGATTTGTGACCTTAAATCACTTTGCAGACTTCAAGATGCCTATTGCAGTAGGGATGAAAGATTTCTTAAATGTGTTTCGGGTTGCCAGTGGGACCTATTAATGCCTTCCTGACCTCAGAGGCTCAAACTGACTGAAAAGAGGATGAGAACTGTCTGCCAGGATTCTCTACACTTTATTCCTTATAGCTGTTGTATGCAGTTGACTCAGGGCCTTCTGAAGTTTACCAACTATCTTGTTTGCCTTTGACACAATCTTACAAGGCTTGTCCTTATTTTTACAATTCAGGTGACCATACCAAGCTGATACATGAAAAGTTAGGGTGTTCTCAACGAGAGATCTATAAGCGAGTTCTAGGATCTACAGACAGACACCTAGGGTTTCTAGCTTTCTAAGGAGATGATGTGCGCACTTTTTTAAAAACATAATATGCGTTTCTAGTAAAGCTCAACTGTGAGTCAAGCACTGTCCCAAGATATTTAAAATTATGTACAGTATTGAAAGGTTGACTATCCAGTGAAACTGGCTGTGTTTTCAGTCCTTGTTTGCTACAAAAGACCACCTCTTTAGTCTTAGACACCTTTATAATGAGCTGACTGCTCTGATACCAAGCTTCAAATGTCTTAATATGATCGAGACAGGCAGTATAGCTAGCAAGGTCATTTGTTAGAAAGAGGCCCAACAGGACCATATCATCTGCATGTTGAAGTAATTTATACTCTTCCTCATTAATCTTAAATTTGTTTGTAAAAAGAGAAAATACACTTGACTAATAACACATGCCTGTGGGCAACCATTGCTCACAGTCAATTCTTCTGACATGCTGCCTCTAACACAGACCCTATGTGGGTGACAAGACAGAAAGATTCTGATCCAAAGAATCACACCACTGTTGACACTAAGGTCAATAAGTCTCTTCAAAAGTATATGAATTTTCATCGAATTAAAAGCTGCATTAAAATCCACAAATAAAACTTTGGCATACCCTCTTGGGTGTATAAAATGCTTACTAACTGAGTGAAGTAGAATTAAAACAGCTTAATCAGTTCATTTTAAGTGCTGGACCTAGACTTTTCCAGCACAGGTCTAATGATTGAAAATTTCCAAGATTTTGGTGTTGTGCTTAAGTTTAAAAGAAACTGTAATAGTTGAGTAAAAATTCATTTTAGTTGTAGAGCACAGTCTTTAAGAAGATGAGCTTTCAAGCTGTCTTGGGCCCGTAGCTTTGTTTGATTTCAACTTAGAAAGACTTCAGATAAAAATATGTAAAGAATAAGACAAAAAGATTTTCATAGAGGCCATCACCCCCTCTCCCCCCCCTCCCCGGTCATGATTAAGTTTGGGTTTCAATGAAATTGCAGAAGTTATAGGTCACAGTAAAGATGGCAAAAGTTAGAACCTTTTTATCATTTTAACAGAGGTATGTAGTATATTTTTATATCCACTGTATATTTGAGTAATATACAGTGGTTACTCTACTCACTTCATATTAACAATTAGTACAAAACTGTATGTAGTGGTACACATGAACTGACATCTATGTCAGGAGGAGGATTTGAGTTCACTGGATGTAATTCTTTTGCTTATCCCTACTTTGCTCTGACTTAATTGGAAGTTAAATAATTAGGCTTCTGCTAACTTACTGTCCAACCAGTAATGTCATGGCCTTGTAAAATGCTCAGTGGACAGAAATAATGTCATGTCAGCTTAACCCTGCTACCAGAGGCAAAGAAATTATATGGAGAGAGAGAGAGAGAGAGAGAGAGAGAGAGTGAGAGATGAAGAATGGCGAAAGCAAATGAGAAAGAAAGTAGGTTAAGTCAGACTGATAGAAGGTCTGAGCAACAGATTAATTGCAACTAGGTGGAAAATAGGAGGAGAAGCAAGTGAGAGTGACGGGAGGTGAATGAATGAAATGAGATGAATGAAAGTGCTAGGAAAGTGAAGCTGGCAGGCTGGCAGACTGATAAAAAGGAGAGGAAAAGTAATTTTGATTTGATTCACAGGCAAATGAGTAGAATCTCACTCGCTTGCAGCTTCAAGGGTTTTAGATCTGCAGGCTTTGTTCATGGGTGGTGATCACATAGATGTATTCGCTGGGACTTCTGTCTCAGTGAAGAGGTTGGGTGGCTTGTCTGAAAAAAAAAAAAAAACCTCAGCAGTGAAAGATTGTCCAAAACATTTTCTAGGATTCTCTCTTAAATTCTATAGGATGGAAATTGAAGCTGCCTAAATGAATGAATGTAATTAAAACTGAATCTCGAATTATAAGGTCAAAAGTAAATTTGTATCAGTTGTAAATTGATTTAAATTTCCCTTGTTGTGCATTTTCCAGGGATTGAATTTAAGTTTTGAGATTCTTGAAAGAGTCTTGAAAGGCCAAAAACCATTTCTGTGATGTTTTACAGCTTATCAAAAAGCTACCTACAAAGTTCTGTCTGAAATAGTCAGTTTTCAGTATTTATAATAATGATTTCCAGATGTGATGTGTAAAGATTTTTGTGTGGCCTAGTCAGAAGTAAGAAGGCAGTCAGTTCTTTAGGAACTTAACTAAAGAAAAGCAATGTGTGTATTTGAAATGGACATGCTATTATTTAGATGGTGATGAAAATACAAGTATATGCATTTGCCTTGGTGAAGTTGAGTTAGTCGTCGTGGGAAAATGTTAAGTTAAAGGTTAAAGTTGTTATGGAAGGCTGGCATTCACTAGTATATGAAGGGATTAAGTTTATATGGTCAATATAAGTTCGGTGGACAGCAAACTTATGGATATAATTTGCATTTTGACATGGAGCGTTACTTGACCTTGGCTTGAAGGTTTTATGAATCACTGTTCCTCACAAGTATATGGAATGTCAAGTGTACATGGTAAAAACAAGTTTAACGATTTCCATATATTTAAAACTGCATTTATTCATGTACGTATTTATTTGTAGATCTGCAAGTTTTCATTCCCTTATTTTTGCATGTTTTTCTTTTAAATGTGAGTGTTTGTAATTTTGTGTTTTTGTCTCAAACATTTGCTTTTTTAAATTAGCATTTCCCCACATTTTTTTAAAAAACGTGTCTGACTCAAGACCGCAAGATGAACCTGTGTGTTTGTCCCACTGTTGTCTGTGCTGTTGTGTTGATAAGAAATGTTAAGGTCCAGGTTAGAGTTTTTATAGACCCAGACAAGCCTTGGTATGCTTTGCTACCCACTCTTGTTTCCTCGCCTTTTGGAACTTTTTTTTTTTTTTTTTTTTAAAGAAAGACACTGTTTTCCCCATATGCTATAGCCAATCACTGCCATCTCAACCTTTTCTTCACACTGCTGAAGAGCTGGTTGTACCAAATCATAAATTGTTTACTGTCAGAAGTGATGAATTAGAGTTTAAGTCTGTGATAGTAGAGGGCTTTGTGTCCCAAGATTTATCACCCAGGAAAGTGTCACATCCAACATCCATCTTCCAACCTTACACTGCAACCAAAACACAGCACATGCAATCATCTTTTCTGAGGCTACATGACAGAATTGTGTACTATGGTTGCAGCAAAACTAAGTGCACATTAGGAGTCGGTCGATACACTCTATACCTCAGACTGTTCATATTGATGTGAGCACATGTGCATCTTTACATAATCATTCACTTTTGGTTTGCTCTTGTTTCTGGGTCATCTTGTTAAAATCTCACCTGTGAAGCCCCAGTCACACAGACCTGTATGCAGGGAAAATGGAAAACATGTCTATCTACCTGTAAATAGGTGTGGATGTAAGTGGATAGTTGTGATGATCATACAGTATACAGTATTTGTTCATATATGGACTTGTAGCATATGTACACCCAAGTGGTATACAGTACAGTTGAAACTAGAAGTTTACATATACTCCAAAACAGTGACTTTGTTGTCCTTAAGCCACTTTGTAACTAATTTTGTGGTATACTTATGGTCATTGTCCATTTGGAAGACCCATTTACATCCAAGCTTTAACTTCCTGGCTGATGTTGTCACAACTCACCGCTCCCAGTCATCCACCTCAGCTGCGCGCACACCTGCGCCTCGTCAGTTACGGGCTATTTAGCCCACTCGGCCCAGAGCATCGGTCTGGAGCCGTCTGTTCTACTACGCGCTCAAACCCTCAACAGGATCGTCTCTTCCCGTCCTGCCACTCTTCGCTTCAGCACGTAAGCTGTTTGCCACTTACCTGTCTATCAGTCTTCCTCTGTGCGCAGGTGGATTCCCTGGCGGCGGATTCTCCCGTCTTCGCCATCTCCACCTCCCGCATCTCCACGTCTCGTCGTGTGTGCAGCAGGGCGCTGTCTCCCAGGCCGAAGATCCTAGCCAACACCAGCCACCTATCCATCTGCAAGTAAGCATTACTCTGTATTACTTCCCCGTTTGGTTAAGCCCAGCTCATTTCCCTGTCTCTGCTCTTCCCATAGGGTTGCCTGGCTGCACGGCGTGCTGCTCTGTTCCCGACTCTCATCGTCCACCCACAATCCATATACATATCTCATACACGCACCCAAACACCCCTTGCTGTTGAATAAAGCTATTAAATCTTACCTGAGCCTGCGTGCGTGTTTCCTGGGCTGAGAATTATGTCAGTACGGCTCCAGCAGAGCGGCCCAGCGGACAGCGGGCTCGCACGCCGTCTTTCCACCCTCGAGGCTCGGGTGGATTTGATAGCTCATCAACAGCAAGTGTTATTAAATCAGTTAACCGCTATGACTCACCGGTTGGACCGTCTTGACCCCCAGCAGGCGTTCCCCCCGGCTCTTCATGGCGGATCAGCTTTGGCTGTCCCCGCGGCTGGCCAGCCTAGCTCGGGAGCGCCAACCCGGCTCACTCTGATCCCTACTCCCGCTCGCTTCAACGGGAAGCTCGGTGAGGCGCGGGGGTTTATCTTACAATGTGAGTCGGTGTTCCTGCGTGTTCCCGGGGATTTTCCCTCAGACCACAGCCGAATTGGATACATGGCTAATCTCTTGGAGGGGCGAGCGTTAGCTTGGGCTTACGCTGTCATGACGAAGCCCAGCTACGTGAACCTCTCCTATGACCAATTTGTGCGAAAGTTTCTGGAGGTGTTTGACCACTCACGAAGCGACAGCGTCCTCGCTGACCGGCTCCTTAGCCTTCCACAGGGTAGCCGGTCGGCGGCCGATTACGCTGTTGACTTCCGGGTGGCAGCGGAGGAGGTTGGCTGGGGCGAGGCTTCTCTCTGCAGCATCTTCCTTCGCAGCCTCAGTTCTGGTCTGCGGGATGAGTTGGCCAGCCGGGACCTTCCGGGGTGGCTATCCGAATTAATTTCACTAACAATTAGCTTAGAAAACAGGCTGCGGGAGAGGTCCGCCGAGCGGAAGTCCTACGGCCACTTGTGCGGACTTCCTGCCCGCGCCTCTCAGTCTCGCCCCCCTGGCGTTACCCGCTCCGGAGTCCGCCGATGAGCCGGAGGCAATGTTGGTCGGGCGAATCAGGCTCCACCTAGCGGAGAAACAACGGCACCGGGAGCTGGGCCTCTGCATGTATTGCGGAGGCGATCAGCATACCGTGGAGCATTGCCCGATCAAGCCTAACAGGGGGGTCCGAGTCACTGTAGGGGGTCTCGCGGGCACCAACCAGCCAAATTCCCTCTCCAATTGCTCCTTGCCCATTCGATTCTGCCACAACTCCACCGGACACCTCACTCACGCACTGGTGGACTCGGGAGCAGAGCAAAGTTTTATTTCCAAGAGCCTGGCAACCCGTTTGGGTATACCCTGTCAACCGTTGTCAGCTCCACTCAACCTTGTCACCCTCTCTCGCTCGCCCCTGGGAGTAGTAACACACCGCACCAGGCTGGTGCTAATTATAGTTTCTGGCAACCACCGAGAGGACCTCAGCCTGTATGTCCTGTCTTCCTCAGCGGCCCCCGTCATCCTGGGTTACCCGTGGCTGCGCCTACACAACCCTGTGCTCGATTGGCAATCTGGAAGTGTCCTCTCATGGAGTTCTTTCTGCATGGGCACCTGTCTCCAGTCTGCGGCTTGCGCCCCATCCTCTCCTCCGTCTGCTCCAGTCTCCTCTCCTCCAGACCTCACCCTGGTGCCCCAGGAGTTCCATGACTTGGGGCTCGTGTTCAGCAAGTCCAAGGCGATGTCTCTTCCTCCTCACCGTCCGTATGATTGTGCCATAAACCTCCACCCGGGGGCGCCATTACCATCCGGCCGCCTATACAGCCTTTCTGCTCCTGAACATGAGGCTATGGACACGTACATCAGGGAGTCACTCAGCGCTGGGATCATCCGCCCCTCCTCGTCCCCGCTCGGTGCCGGCTTCTTCTTCGTCTCAAAGAAGGATGGGTCCCTGCGTCTGTGCATCGACTTCAGAGCCCTCAATGACATCACGGTGAAGGATAGGTACACCCTGCCTCTTATGGACACCGACTTCCACTCCCTCCAGGGGGCCACCTGGTTCACCAAGTTAGACCTCCGCAGCGCCTACCATCTCGTCCGGATCCGGGAGGGCGATGAGTGGAAGACGGCCTTTCGGACGCCCAGCGGCCACTTTGAATACCTAGTAATGCCGTTCGGGCTCACCAACGCTCCTGCCGTCTTCCAGCGGCTCATCAACGACGTCCTGCGAGATTTCCTGGGAGTCTTCGTCTTTGTATACTTAGGCGACATTCTCATCTTCTCCAGGTCTCGGGAGGAGCACCAGGCCCACGTGAGGCGGGTTCTGCAGCGGCTGTTGGAGAACAGACTTTACATCAAGGCGGAGAAATGTGAGTTTTATGCCAAGACCACCTCTTTCCTGGGTTTCGTAATCTCCCATAACCAGATCCTCCCCGACCCCGCCAAGGTTAACGCGGTGGTCGAGTGGCCCACGCCTACCTCCAGGAAACAGGTGCAGCAGTTCATCGGCTTTGCCAATTTCTACCGTCGCTTTGTTCCCAACTTTGGCACCATCGTTACTCCCCTGACCTGCCTCACCTCTCCCAAGGTGCCCTTCCAGTGGACCGAGGAGGCAGCGACCACATTCGAGACCCTGAAGACGGAGTTCTCTTCCTCCCGGGTCCTGACCCAAGTTAACCCCGCGCTGCAGTGCCTGGTAGAGGTGGACGCATCTGACACAGGGGTGGGGGCGGTGCTTTCCCAGTGATCACCAGTGGATGGAGTCAAGCGGCCCTGTGCCTTCTTCTCCCGGCGCCTGTCGGCGGCTGAGCGTAACTATGACGTCGGCGACAGGGAGCTTCTGGCTGTCAAGCTCGCGCTGCAGGAGTGGCGTCACTGGCTGGAGGGGGCAGCTCAGCCTTTTGTGGTCTGGACGGACCACAAGAACCTAGAGTATTTGAGGTCAGCCAGGCGTCTGAATGCCCGCCAGGTGCGCTGGTCTCTGTTCTTTGCTCGGTTCCGGTTCACGATCACCTACCGTCGAGGCTCCAAGAATGGGTTGCCCGACGCCCTGTCTAGACAGTTTGCCCCTGAGGCCCCGGAGGAGCTGGATCACACCATCCTGCCCAGCTCGTGTGTTGTGGGGGCGGTTTCCTGGTCCATCAGGGACAAGATCCGCAGGGCGCAGGAGACCGAACCGGACCCCGGCGGCGGCCCGGATGGGAGGCTCTTCGTTCCATCGACGGTTCGGGGGGAGGTCATTCGCTGCGCTCACACGTCCAAGCTCGCCTGTCACCCTGGCGTCTCCCAACTGGTGGTCCTTCTTCAACGCTCTTTCTGGTGGCCCGGTCTCCAGAAGGACGTTGCCAACTACGTCCGGGCCAGCCCCCAGTGTGCTACTGGCAAGACTCCGAATTCCCCCCCCCCACGGGCCTACTCCAGCCCCTGCCAGTCCCGGGCAGGCCCTGGTCACACATCGCCCTCGACTTCGTTACTGGTCTCCCTGTCTCCAACACCTACGACACTGTTCTGACGATCGTGGATCGGTTCTCCAAGGCCGCCCACTTTATGCCGCTCCAGGGTCTCCCTTCGGCACGAGAGACAGCCGATTTCCTTATCCAACATGTGGTCAGGCTGCACGGGATCCCAGTGGACATCGTATCCAATCGGGGGCCCCAGTTCATGTCCCAAGTGTGGAGATCTTTTTGCAACGCCTTGGTGGCCACGGTGAGTCTCTCCTCCGGTCACCACCCTCAATCCAACGGGCAGTGTGAGCGCGCCAATCAGGAGCTGGAGGCTGCCTTGCACTGCGTCACCTCCTCCAACCCATCCTCCTGGAGCTCTTATCTGGCCTGGGTGGAGTATGCCCACAACGCGACGCGGTCATCGGCTACTGGGATGTCCCCTTTCCGGGCATCATTGGGCTACGACCCCCCCCTTGTTTCCCGAGCAGGAGAGTGAATTAGCCATCCCCTCCATCCAGGCGCATGTGAGACGCTGCCGGAGCTTGTGGTCCAGGGCGCGCGAGGCGCTTTTACGCACGGCGGCACGCAACAGCACCACGGCTAATCGCCACAGGAAGCCGGCCCCCAGTTACCAGGTGGGCCAACAGGTCTGGTTGTCTTCCCGGGACATTAATCTTAAGGCCGAGAAGAGGAAGCTGTCTCCACGTTTCATTGGTCTCTTCACCATCTCCAGAATTGTCAACCCGGTGGCTGTGCGTTTGGCCCTCCCCCCCTCCCTCCGTGTTTGCCCCACGTTTCATGTGTCTAAAATCAAGCCCGTGATCTCCAACCCACTCTGTCCTCCTCCTAGGGCGCCGCCCGCTCCCATGATGATCGACGGCCACCCGGCGTGGGGAGTTGCTTCCATCCTGGACTCCCGGCGTCGAGGTCGTGGGCTGCAGTACCTGGTGGATTGGGAAGGATATGGCCCGGAGTGGAGATCCTGGGTGCGCTCTTCTTTTGTGCTGGATAAAGATCTCATCACGGAGTTCCACCGGGCGCACCCGGATAAACCAGTGCCAGGAGGCGCTGCTAGGGGGGAGTACTGTCACAACTCGCCACTCCCAGTCATCCACCTCAGCTGCGCGCACACCTGCGCCTCGTCAGTTACGGGCTATTTAGCCCATTCGGCCCAGAGCATCGGTCTGGAGCCGTCTGTTCTACTACGTGCTCAAACCCTCATCAGGATCGTCTCTTCCCGTCCTGCCACTCTTCGCTTCAGCATGTAAGCTGTTTGCCACTTACCTGTCTATCAGTCTTCCCCTGTGCACAGGTGGATTCCCTGGCGGCGGATTCTCCCTTCTTCGCCATCTCCTCCTCCCACATCTCCACGTCTCGTCGTGTGTGCAGCAGGGCGCTGTCTCCCAGGCCGAAGAGCCTAGCCAACGCCAGCCACCTATCCATCTGCAAGTAAGCATTACTCTGTATTACTTCCCCGTTTGGTTAAGCCCAGCTCGTTTCCCTGTCTCTGCTCTTCCCATAGGGTTGCCTGGCTGCACGGCGTGCTGCTCTGTTCCCGACTCTCATCGTCCACCCACAATCCATATACATATCTCATACACGCACCCAAACACCCCTTGCTGTTGAATAAAGCTATTAAATCTTACCTGAGCCTGTGTGCGTGTTTCCTGGGCCGAGAATTATATCAGATGTCTTGAGAAGTTGCTTCCATATTTCCACATAATGTTCTTTCCTCATGATGCCATCGATTTTGTGAAGTGCGCTAGTCCCTCCTGCAGCAAAACACCCTCACAACATGATGCTGCCACCCCATACTTCACAGTTAGGATGGTGTTCTCAGGCTTGCAACCTTCCCTCTTTTTCCTTCAAATGTAACAATGGTCATTATGGCCAAACAGTTCAATTTAGTTTCATCAGACTACAGGACATGTCTCCAAAAATTAAAATCTTTGCCCCTGTGTGCATTTGGAAACTGTACTCTGGCTTTGTATTGCTTTTGGAGTAATGGCTTCTTCCTCAATTTATGCAATTACACATATTTTAAAATGATTGCAGACATAAAAGCAGGTTATTGTAAATTATCCAGGAGTAAACCCAGGTGACGCAATGTGGCTCTAGTAGACCACGTTCCAAATTATTATGCAAATAGGATTTTAGTGTCATAACCATTCAATTTTTTGTTTTTCAATTAAACTCATGGATGGTATTGTGTCCCAGGGCTCTTTGGATCACTGATATCAATCTCAGACACCTGTCATAGTTTGCCAGGTGAGCCCAATTAAAGGAAAACTACTTCAGAAGGATGTTCCACATTATTAAGCATGCCACAGGTTTTAAGCAATATGGGAAAGAAAAAGGATCTCTCTGCTGCCGAAAAGCATCAAATAGTGCAATGCCTTGGGCAAGGTATGAAGTCATTAGATATTTCACGAAAACTTAAGCGTGATCATCATTCTGTGAAGAAAGTTGTGGCTGATTCAGAGCACAGACGGGTTTGTGCCAATAAAGGCATCATGAGGAAGGTTTCTGCCAGACAAATTCATCAGATTAAGACAGCAGCTGCTAGAATGCCATTACAAAGCAGCAAACAGGCATTTGAAGCTGCTAGTGCCTCCAGAGTCCCACGAACCTCCAGAGGCTTGCAGTTGTGCATAAACCTACTATTCAGCCACTCCTAACCAATGCTCATAAGAAGAAACAGTTGCAGTGGGCCCAGAAACACATGAAGACTAATTTTCAAACAGTCTTGTTTACTGATGAGTGCCGTGCAACCTTGGATGGTCCAGATGGATGGAGTAGTGGATGGTTGGTGGAGGGCCACCATGTCCCAACAAGGCTGCAATGTCAGCAAGGAGGTGGCGGAGTCATGTTTTGGACCAGAATCATGGGGAGAGAGCTAGAAGGCCCCTTTAGGGTCCCTGAAGGTGTGAAAATGACCTCGGCAAAGTATATAGAGTTTCTGACTGACCACTTTCTACCACGGTACAAAAAGAAGAACCGTGCCTTCCGTAACAAAATTATCTTCATGCATGACATTGCACTAGAGGTGGGCAATATGGCCTAAAAATGATATCACAATATTTCTGTGAATTTTCATGACAGCGATATTTTTCACGATATTGCACAATGCAGTTTTTTTTCTTTTAAATTTATGCAAAAAGTACAGTTTCACAGGCCAGCTTTATTTACCTTCAACATATTCAGGAAAAACAAAACAAAGAACTTTTATTTCTCTATTTTATAAACAGCAGCTCAGATTTAGTTTAAAAATTGTTTTAGTTCTGTAGCAAATATTACAAGAAGATAATATAAATCGTTACATCTTAACTGCACACAGACGTCAGATTTTATGCTGAATCACTTTACCTGCTCCCATTGCATGGACCTATCCTGGGGCTTTTGGCTCTCCTTACACTGAATGGATGTCTTTTTGTTTCTCTCGCTGTCTCTTTGGATGGTTTAATAAAAATGGAAGTAAAATACAGCCACTTCGAGTGCCACATTGTCCAACCTTAACACCGTGGAAAAAATGCAGGCAGAACTGCTGCACCGTTTTTTGTTGTTGTTGTTTTTTGTTTTAAACGTTATTCAAAAATCAAAATTCACAAAACAAGACCAGTCAGACACATTGACAGCAGCATAGAGACAAAAAAAGACCACAAAACGAACGTTTTTGTACATGGACTTTCACTTACACATCCTCCTACTGTCCACTTGATTCCAAGCCATCGTTCAATCCCAGAGCGTCCAACGGCTTCGTCCATTTTTGTAGAAAAGCTCTAGCTTTTCCATCAATATGATATCCCAGTCTTAATAAAGTCAGGGTTTCCAGGACCAACGATTTCCATATAGCAATGGAGGGAGGTTCATCTGCAACCCATTTCACCATAATGGCTTTTCTAGCCAACATTAAAAGTGTTTGAATAACATCCTCATTTGCATCAGAGAGTCAGGAACATTTCCAAGTACACATAGTAGTGGATTGACTGGCACCTGTTTACCTACTGCTTTACTGATGTTTGTGCATACTGCCCTCCAGAATGTCTGAATGATATTAGATTCCCACAGACAATGAAATCTTGTACCAACTTGACTTTTACATTTTGGACAATTTGACGAGATTCCTGTTTTATATATAAGATAAGATAAGCCTTTATTAGTCCCACAATGGGGAAATTCCAGGATTGCAACAGCACAGGGATAGCAACACAGATCAACAATCAGAAGGCAAGAAAAAACAAGAACAGCTAGTATACATATGTACATATTACTATAAATATATATATATATATGTATATATATATATATGTAGACACACAGTGCGGAGCATTGTGGTTGGTGAATGTGCAGCAGAAAGTCTAAGCTCTCTCTCTGCGGATGTGGAGGGCCAGCTGGATGTCTTTGGGCATGATGGTGACCCTCTTGGCGTGGATGGCACACAGGTTGGTGTCCTCGAAAAGACCCACCAGGTAGGCCTCACTGGCCTCCTGCAGAGCCATGACTGCGGAGCTCTGGAAGCGCAGGTCGGACTTGAGGTCCTGAGCGATCTCCCTCACCAGGCGCTGGAAGGGCAGCTTATGGATGAGCAGCTCCATGGATTTCTGGTAGCGACGGATCTCTCTCAGAGCCACGGTACCGGGCCTGTAACGGTGAGGTTTCTTCACTCCGCCAGTGGCTGGAGCGCTTTTCCGAGCAGCCTTGGTGGCTAGCTGCTTCCTGGGGGGCTTTTTCCTCCAGTAGATTTACGGGCGGTCTGCTTGGTTCTTACCATCGCTCTTTATTATTCTGTCTTATATTTCTTGCACACCGCCTAATCTTCAGCCCGGCACCCGCGTCGTTTTCGCTTCAGTTCCCCGGTATGTCGAGTTTCTCCATTAGCACCGGGTGGCGGTTGAGTGCTAGCTAGCTCTTCCCTGCTGTATCATCTCCTGCTGTAAACAGAGGCTCCGTCTGCCGACTCGGGAGACCTTTGAGGCGATCTGTGTGTCCGTGATATATATATATATAGAGTGAAAGGTGTAGAAAGAAGAAGGAAGATAAAAAAAAAAGGCAGTTGCAAAAGGCAGCCAACTCGTGTGGTGCCGCCGGTTCCGGCAGAACCGGAACCGGAAAATTTACTGTAGATGTATGGTGAAATATAAACATTGTGCAATATATTATACTGCAACTCTTTAAATCTGTTCCATACTGAAATTCTGGAAGGCAGCAGCAGCATTTTATCCCAGACATCATTTCCTATGGCACATTTGAGTAGAGTACACCAGGATTTTCTTAACCATGCAAGTTTATCTAAGCTCAAACTATATATTTCGGAATAAAATTTTGATATAAAATTTTGACCCTCCAGCCAGTCACAGCAGATGACTGCCCCTCCCTGAGCCTGGTTCTGCTGGAGGTTTCTTCCTGTTAAAAGGGAGTTTTTCCTCTCCACCGTCACCAAGCGCTTGCTCATCGGGGATCGCCTGATTGCTGGAGTCTTTCTGCAATTGTGGTGGTTTCCCCTACAGTTGAAAGTCCTATGAGATGACTGTTGTTGTGAAATGGCACTATATAAATAAAGTTGAATTGAATATAAAGTGTTTGTGCTCTCTGTTGTTAAGAAAAAAACTTTTCCAGTTGGTGAGGGTCACCTGTAAAATCCAAATGGTTAGCTTTCTTATATACAAAATGTCTAATTTGTAAGTATTTATAGAAATCCTTGTTTTCAAGATGATATTGAGCTTTCAAGGAATCAGATGTTTTAAATCTTCCATTTTCAAAGAGATCGTAAATTCTCTTTGTATCTGCTCTTTGCCAGCTTGTAAAATTTAATCCTGCACTTTGTAATGAGAGTTCTGGGCTATCTAACGTTATAAGGGTATTAAGTGGATTACTTTTAAATATTTTCCTCATTTTTTTTCCATGCCCATAATACATTTTTTATCAGGAAATTATTCTTAACAATAGGTGGTAACTCATTTAGACGTCTTCCCAGCAGATTCACAGGGGAAAAAGGTTTGCACATTACTGACTCCATCTCAAACCGGGGACATTGATGTGATTGTTCATTAACCCAAGAAGAGAGAATTCTGTCATGAATGGCCAAAATGTAGTTTTCTGTGTTTGGTAGACCCATCCACCCTGATCATTTGGCAATTGTAGTACCTCTAATTTAACCTTAGGCCTCCTGCTGGCCCAAATAAAGTCTGATAAAGCTTTAGTTATCATTTTGATATCCTCTGATTTTAAAATCACAAACAACATGAATGAATGAATGAATCTTTATTTTGGATAGACAAAAGTACAGATTTAAAGAAACAGAAAAATATAACAAAGGGGGAAGAAAATCCAACAAGGTCAAATTAGACAACTAGAAAAGCACTCGGAGAGCGCAGACCTCCGCCAAGCGCCACAGTTCCCCCCATACAGTGTTTGTGTGTACATTTTCAGATTTCTTGACCATGAAAACATATGACTAGCAATTGGATTCACAATGATAGGATTAGTGGTTCAGTAGTTATTGATGAAAATGGCATTTTCCGTAATGGCGGTTTTCTTGTGGACGGTGATCCGGATCACCACCAAAATCTAATCATCTGTAGGATACCCCATTTCTGACAATCTGTGAAAATTTCATGAAAATCCGTCCATAACTTTTTGAGTTATCTTGCTAACAAACAAACAGACAGACAGACAGACAGACAGACAGACAAACCAACGCCGATGAAAACATAACCTCCTTGGCGGCGGTAATAACTCCTCTGATTATACAGTTCAACATAAGTTATCCGAAATGGGTGATGGCTGAAGCCGCAGCTTATATTGCCCACCCATATTCCATCCAAGAATTCAAAAGAAAAACAAAACAAGAGCGATTACAATTCAGAACATAGCTAAGACAAAATGTGACAAAAAAACTAAGCTACAACACAACACAGACTGGATATGACAATCCTTATGTGATTTTACATGTCATCTTGTATATATGTTTGGAGTATTTCTTCCTTTAGTTTTTGTTTAAATTGTCCAAGCGTTGTACATGATTTTAATTCAGGTCCAAAATCGTTCCATAATCTGACTCCTTGCACTATTTATTTTTTTTTTTTTCCACAATATCTTTATTGAACCTTTTTTTTTTTTAACAAACATGATACAAACAATCAAACACTAACACTAAGGTACTACAAAAAAAAAAAATGCACTAAAAACACCAACAACCACCAACAAAATCAAGTCTTCAACAATGCTCCTCTGTTTAGTCTAGACAATCCAATACATAAGTATACATATTATGTTCACCAGTTTGGAATTTACAAGGTCCACACACATCATTCACCTTCTTCTTCAAGAGTTATGTTTAAATTTTTTACATAATCAATAAAAGGTCTCCATATATTCTCAAACACAATTTCCTTTGATTTTAGTATATATGTTATTCTTTCTAATGGAAGGTTTGTTAACATCTGTCTTAACCACTGAGTCACATCTGGTCTATAAGTCTTTTTCCATAATAGTGCAATACATTTTTTGGCATTAAGCAAACTGAGGTCTATGAATGTTCTTTCACTTTTATTAAAATTATGCTTTTCTGGGTACAGACCCAACAAAAACAGTTTAGGATTCAATATGATTTGTTTTGAGATTATTTTTTCAATTGTTACCCTCACCTCTTCCCAAAACATTCTTATTAATCTACATTCCCATAAACAATGAAATAGGGTTCCTTTACTTTCCATGCATTTTGTGCATGTATCTGGTATATTTTTGTTATATCTATTTAACTCCTCCGGTGTAACATACATCCGCATTAACCATTTGAAATGTATCAATTTAAGGCGTGCATTTATTGATTTGGTTTGAGCTTCTGTACAAGCCAATTCCCATTGTTCCTCTGAAATTTCAATTTGCAGATCTTCTTTCCAGTAGTTTAATCTTTTCAGTGAATTTTCACTTGAAGATAGTGTCAGTGAGTTATAAAACTCTGAAATAATACCCTTTCTTTTACTATCTTTCATCATCATTTTTTCCAAGGATGAATAAATAGGTCGAGTGAGAGCTTTATTTTGATTTGATCGAATAAAGTTTCTAAGTTGAAGATATTTAAAAAAATGTGTTCTATTGAGATTAAATTTGATCCTCAACTCTTCAAAAGACATTATGTTGTCTGCACATGGCAAATATAAATCCTGAATCTTTTGTATCCCTTTTAAATTCCATACTTTAAATACAGCGTCCGCTCTCCCTGGTTTAAAATATTGATTACCCCATATTGGACTAAATTGTGACAATAACTGTGGTTCTTTTAAATAGTTTTTAGCTTCACACCATATTTTGATCATATGCTTTACAAATGGATTTTTAACTTGTTTTTGTAATTTTTTTGCCGAATCTGAGTATATGAATATGGGAAGAGGTAAAGGTAAATTGTATGATTCCATTTCAGTCCAGTGAGGGAGATCATTTGATGAAAAATAATATGTCATAGACCTCAGTTGTGCCGACCAATAATACAACATAAAATTTGGACATTTCAGACCTCCACGATCAAATGGTAAATATAATAAAGACAAACGTAATCTAGCCCTCCTGTTGTTCCATATAAATTCCACTAACTTTTTTTTTATTCTTGAGAATAGATCTAAAGGTGGTGATAAGGGAATGTATTGAAATAAATAAAGTATTTTAGGTAAAATATTACTTTTAAGTATATTGATTCTCCCGATCATCGACATTGGTAGTGACATCCATCTCTGAGTTAACTCATTGATATCTGACATTAAGGCTTCATAGTTGACACTGGCGACTGATTCTAGCTTAGGCATAATTTGGATTCCTAAATATTTAAACTGATTTACAACATTGAATTGATTTACCTCAGGGGCTGGGTAATTTCTCTGGGTCTCATTTAGCATTAATATTGAAGATTTAGTTTTATTTATTTTATATCCTGATATTTCCCCAAAATTCTTTATTAAATTCAACAAGGTTGGAATTGATTTTTTTAGATTCGACATAAACAAAATTATGTCATCGGCATACAGGGAGATTTTATGTTCTGTTGGTCCAACTTTAATTCCATATATTTGTGAATGTAAACGTATCGCTATCGCTAAAGGTTCAATTGCCATAGTAAACAGTAAAGGTGAAAGTGGACAGCCTTGTCGACATCCTCTATTGATTTTTATTGGTTTTGAAATATTGTTATTTGTTAGGATTTCTGCTGTAGCATTATTGTATATTATTTGAACCCATTTTATGAAATTATTTCCAAGTCCAAACCTTTGTAGGACTTCAAAAAGAAAGGGCCATTCAACTCTATCAAAGGCCTTTTCGGCGTCCAATGATAGGAGAGCTGTATCCGGTGCTTCTTTATTAAAATAAATAATATTAAATAGTCTTCTTACATTATGGAAGCCTTGTCTACCCTTTATAAAGCCATTCTGATCTCGATTAATAATATTTGGTAAAATTTCTTGTATTCGTCTTGCTAAAATTTTACAGATTATCTTAAGGTCGGCGTTTAATAGGCTTATTGGTCTCATATTTTCACATTTATTAGAGGGCTTACCTGGTTTTGGCAGCAGTATAATTAAGGCATTATTTATGTATGATGGTAAATTATTATTTTGAAATGCTTCTAAAACCATTTCCAAAAAAGGTTTTATTAATTTATTCTTAAATTTTTTATAAAGGTCAACTGGAAGACCATCTGGTCCTGCACTTTTTCCTGATTTCATATTATCAATGGCTAGCCCAACTTCTTCTTGACTAATTTTAGACTCCAATATCTCCCTGTTTTCATTTGGAATACACGGTATAGATAGTTCGTTCAAAAACCCATTTAGTTTTGTTAAATCAGGTTCATTTTTGGTATCATATAATTTTTCATAGTAATCTCTAAAGGCTCTATTAATTTCTAAAGGATCTATAACTACCTGTCCGTTACTTATAATACTGGTAATTGGTGTTTTAATTTCCAATTGTTTAATCTGCCATGCTAATAATTTTCCTGATTTTTCACCTTGTTCATAAAAAGATTGTTTCAATCTTAGAAGACTCGAGGCAGCTCTATTCGCTGATTTTTTGTCGTATTCAGCTCTCAAAATCAGTAATTCATTCTCCAACCTTGGGTCACTTCCTGCATACACTTTTTCCTGAAGATTTTTTATTTTATGTTCCATTTTAGCTCTCTCCTCTCGAGTCTTCTTAGATTTTGATCCTGTATAACTAATAATATGTCCCCTAATAAAAGCTTTGAAAGCCTCCCACTTTACACATGCTGATGTTTGTGTAGTATTGATGTCAAAGAACTCGTCTATCTGTTTTTCTATATACTTGACAAATTCCTCATCCTGAAGCCATTTATGCTGAAATTGCCATCTACCTGATTCCTTTGTCAATTTTTTATCTACATATATTAGACAACAGGGTGCATGATCAGAGATCACGATGTTATCATAAAAGCAGTTTTGAATCTTGGACCTTAATTCTGTGGAAATCAAAAAATAATCAATACGTGAGAATGTCTTGTAGGTACTGGAATAACAAGAATAGGCTTTAACTTGTGGTTTCATTTCTCTCCATATATCTAACAATCTCAATTCTTTCATAAAATGATTAATAGTCATCCTACATCCAATGTGCGTACAATCCAGTCCTGTTGATCTATCCACACCTGGATTCAATGTACAATTAAAATCCCCTGCTATTATATGTTGCCCTGTAAGTGATGATAAGATGAGAAATAAATTAGCAAAGAACTTCTGATCATCTATATTGGGACCATATAAGTTCACAAGATTTATATTTTCTAATAGCAAAGAACCTTGAATGATTACATATCTTCCAAATTTGTCTCCAATTACATTTTTCACTTGAAAAGGAACTGATTTATGTATGAGAGTCATAACTCCCCTGGCTCGGGATGAAAATGAAGAGGTGAATACACTTCCCTGCCATCTACTCCTAATTCTTTTAACATCCTCCTCTATCAGATGAGTTTCTTGTAAAAACACAATTCTTGAACCCATGTCCTTTATTTTATTCATAACTTGTTTAAGTTTTTTTAAATTTTGTAGACCTCTGCAATTCCATGAAGTTAAATTAAGGTTAACACTTTGGTCCATGATCAATAGAGAGTTTGGGATTACCTTGCAGTGTAAACATGCTCATACAGAGAAGCAAAAACATGAGTGGTTGAACATTCATCCTACAAACTACACACAAACAAATTTCCCCTTCCCACACTTGTGGCAAACCCCCCAAAATCAAAAGAAAAATTCTGTCTCCCGATATAGCCATCGACCGTTCCACACCCACGGGGAACAGCCTAAGCCACTCCTTCTTCATCCTCCCAATCACCCTAACTCTACTGCTTTTAATGACGTAACATTAACTCTCCTCTGTAGTTTTCCAACTTGACTCCAAAATTTTTAACAACTTTGTACATCATAGTTTTTTTTTGTTTGTTTGTTTTGTTTTTGTTTTGTTTTTTTTAATATATAATACAGTCTATATTTTGTAAACTTACTATTTACTTCAAGTCAGTCAGATGCCTGTGCAAATGCTTAATTATTCTACCTTATATTTTGTTCATGCTTAGCTCCCACCAGTCTCTTCTTCTTTTTTGATCTTCTTGATGAACTCCTGCGCCTCCTCTGGGGTCTTGAAGATGTGGGTTCTGCCCTCATACGTGGTCAGCAGTCTCGCAGGATAGATTACACCATGACGAATCCCAAGGTTGCGCAGCTCCTTACGTACGGGATCAAACTGCTTCCTCAATTGCTGGATTCCTGTGGCCAAATCTGGGTAGAACCGCACCTGCTGGTCCTGGTGTTTAATCTCTCCTTTAGCACGTGCAGCGTTGAAGATCTTCATCCTGTCTCTGTTGCTAAGAAACTTCATAATTAAGGTCCTCGGCGGTCCCTTATCTCTCCGTGGGCCAATACGATGTGCTTTTTCCAGAACCACTGCTGATTGCAACTCCTCGCTGCCCAGCACCTCCGGAATCTACTTTTCCAGAAAGGAACATACGTCCCGACCTTCTGATTCCTCTGGAAGACCCACCAGCCTCAAATTATTCTGTCTCGACCGAGATTCCAAATCCAAAATATTATCTTCCAGAGATTTATTTTTTTTTTCCAAAGTGCGCACCTTTAATTGAAGACGGGTGACGTCATCTTCAGCACTAGCGAGACGGAGCTCCATCTGCGCCGTTCGTTCTACACAGTCACCCAATTCCTTTCTTATTCCTTCCAGCGCTGTCATAATCCCATCAAATCTAGAGGAAAAGTCCGCTCTCATTGAACTCATGGCAGCCATCAGCGCATCTGCGCCATTCCCCGCAGAAATCGCACCGCCGCCAGCCTCCTCCGCCATATATGGAGCCTTGTTTGCTGCGTCACAGACCTGAAAGTCCGTTAATTTGGACTGTTTCGGCGGCTCGCTTTTTCCTTTTCCTGGTTTTCCAGCCTTAGGCTTCGCCGACATATCCTCGCCCAAATGCTGGGATACGTTCTGTCCCAAATGAGAGAGTTATTTGCCGATTTTTTTCTCCAGGAGCAGAGCAGAGCGAGACACGTCCGTCCTACGTGGCAGCCATAACCGGAAGTCACTATTTATTTATTTAGCGAATGCAAAGTCCTTAAGCCAAGCAGTTGCCTCCTGGTTTGCTGTATGGAGGGTGTGTAATCCTCCTTCCAGTCTTTGGAGCGGGCAAGCCTCTATGATGTGTTCCATAGTTTGCTCCTCTCCACATGCGCACAGTGGGCTAGGGCTACTGCCCCATCTGTGAAGGCTGGCCAAGCAGGGGCCATGTCCAGTCCTGAAGCGATTGAGTGTAGACCACTGTCTCCTTGGGAGGTTGGTGCCCGGGACCTGTTGGTTGGGGTTTATCACCAGCTGTTTGTTTGGGACCTCCTTGGTTTCCCATTCCTCTTGCCAAGCTGTCTGGATGGTAAAGTCAGCTGGGGGAGGGTTTTTCCAAATCGGCCGTCTGGATGAAAGTCGGGCAGTGGGTGGGGTGTAGATATCTGCATGGATTGGTAAGTGAGGAAAATCTTTAACTTTTTGGAGCATCCTTTGAGTTAATGCTGCTCGCCGGATGTGTGGAGGGGCTATGTTTGACAGTACAGAGAGCCAGGGGAGTGGTGTTGAGCGGATTGTTCCAGTTATAGTTCTCATGGTTGAGTTGAGCTGGGTGTCTACATGGTGTGTGTAAGATGACCTGGACCAGACAGGGGCACAATATTCTGCTACAGAGTATGAAAGGGCCAGTGCTGAGGTGCGCAGGGTGGAGACTGCCGCCCCCCATTTTGCACCAGCGAGCTTGCAGAGCAGGTTGTTTCGTACTTTCACCTTAGCAGCCGTCCCCTTTAGATGTTCCTTGCACTGAAACACAGTGTTGCTTGGTGGTAGTTCTCACTGAAGGTTTTTGAAATATACATGTTCCTCTGAAATGATATTGTTTCTCCCTTATTTGGAACAACTTTTGGATATTTGCGGGCAGTGATAGATTCTTCACTTTAAACATTATTACTGCAGTTTTGAAGTCAACCAGATCTTTCAACTTGAGAGCTTTTAATTTAAGAAAAAGTGGGTTTGTTGGTTCCCTGTAAGCAGCTTTGTTTATTATTCTAATAGCTCTCTTCTGAAGCATAAAGACTGGATATATGTTTGTTTTATATGTATTTCCCCATACTTCAGTACAATATGTCATGTATGGGAGTATTAATGAATGATACAAGGTATATAGTGTGGGTTGATTCAGCAAATATTTCACTCTGTGTAGTATTGCAATTGATTTGGATATTTTACCTTTAATATAATTAATATGTGACTTCCAACACAGTTTATTATCAATTATTACTCCAAGAAATTTAGTTTCGGATACCATTTCAATCTCTACACCATTTACACTGAGTTTAGATACTAAGTTGTTGTGATGGTTGTTAAAAACTATAAATTTTGTCTTACTTAAATTGAGCGTTAATTTGTTTGAATCAAACCACAGTTTGAGCTTTCCTAATTCCTTTCCAAGTGTATCCAAAAGTTGTTCCAAATTGCTTACACTGCATAATAAATTAGTGTCATCGGCAAACAATATTAAATCCATTTTTTCTGAAACTTTACATATATCATTTATATACATGTTGAATAACAATGGCCCCAAAACTGAACCCTGTGGGACTCCACAAGTAACCTTCAGTAACTGTGGGTTTTTGTTACCAACACATACATACTGATATCTATTCTTTAAGTAACTACATAACCAGGACAGTGCTGCCCCCCTAATACCACAATTTTGTAGTTTCTTTAATAATAAATTATGATCCACTGTATCAAATGCTTTTTTAAGATCCAGGAATACCCCAACTGAATACTCTTTATTTTCAACAGCAGCTGATATTTTTTCTATAAATTCCATTAGAGCAAATGCAGTTGTCCTCTTGTGTCTGAACCCATATTGCTGCTCACACAATAAATTATTCTTCAGTATGAAATTGTCAGCTCTCTCATAGAATATTTTTTCAAGTATCTTGGAAAATTGCAGCAATAGTGAAATTGGTCTGTAGTTTGAGAATTCCCCTCTGTTACCCGTCTTGTATATTGGAATTACTTTAGCTATTTTCATTGCATTGGGAAATATACCTGTTTGGAGAGACAGATTACAGATATATGTCAGTGGTTTCACTAAGCATTCAATAATAGTTTTGACTAAGAGCATGTCAACACCATCACATCACAGTAGATATAGGATATATTATTTTTGGGAGAACTGTCATCTTAATGAGATTAATTCTGCCTAAAAATAATATTGGGAGGCTCTTCCATCTGGTCAAACTTTCTTTGATCTCTTTTATCATGGAATTAATATTTTCTGTGTATAACTGGGTAATTTTAGGTGTAATTTTAATTCCTAAATATATAAATCCTGACGGAGCCCAGCGAAAGGGTTTAACATACATAGGTTCAATGTTTCCCATATAACCCCGGGACATTATCTCTGACTTATCAAAAATTTATCTTATAGCCAGATTGTGATGACCCCCTTCATTGGAAATTAGTCAGTGGTGCAGGTCATGAACCATTAGGGTATATCTCCACTCCTAGCCAATGCGGTAGGGAGGAATTCCTCTTTGGCTCAGTGGTAGAGCAGGAGGTGGTTGGGACCCTGATGGCATGAGTTCAATTCCCAGTCTGGGTGATGAGGTGAGGTCTACCTTGCCCAAGAGTGAAAGTGAGGTGTGGTCTACCTTACCTAGAAGGCGGAAATGATGAGGTGTGGTCTACCTTACCTAAGGGTGAAAATGATGAGGTCAGTCCACCTTGACGTGAAGGTTGAAATGGACTTTGTGATCCCAGGTTGCGGATAATACATATATATATAGGCATTTCTGGCCTTGGCCCAGTTGGGGCCATAACAGATATTAGACAAAATGCACTGGGTCACTAATGGTAACACTGGTCAACACCAAATTTATTGTCTAAGTTTTTTTAGCTGATTTAGGACAATTTTGATGTGCAGAATCCAAAAATCACATTGGTTTTGCTCAATCAGGTCAACTTTTTGAATTATGGCCACATGTTGTTTTATACGTTTTGTTTACATGTACAGGTATTTTCGCTTTACATGATGCAAAATTCTTTTTTATGTCTTGAAATTCTTTGAATTTTGAACAATGATGACATAACATTCAATTTACATGTACTTACCTTTATATAAAGGTAAGTACATGTATAAAGGTATAAAGGTAAGTACATGCACAGTACTAAGTACAGGTTTTTACTTAGCACCTGATCGAGAGAAATGGATGTCATTTTCAGATTCAGCGGTGCAAAATTGTCTTAAATCAGTTGAAAAAACACAGACAACTTATTTTGTAACCCTGTGTAATGATTTAGCCGGGTCTATTAATGTCAGCAAGACATCATCAGCATACAATAGAATTTTATGTTTTATTCCAACAGTTAGTCCCTGAATGTATGGATTTTGTCTGATAGCCATTGCTAAAGGCTCAATGGCCAGAGCAAACAGGAAAGGAGATAGTGGGCTTCCCTGTGCTGTACCTCTAGTCAATTTAAATGGAGCCGACAGGAGACCATTGGTCAAAACTGTAGCAGTAGGTGCTCGGTACAGAAGTTTAACCCATTCCAAATAGTTTGGCCCAAAACCGAATCTCCTCTTCACTTCAAACATATATTCCCGTTCAATTCTATCAAACACCTTTTCAGCGTCCATTGAAACAATGGCCCCAGGAGTCTGATGAAAATTAATATAGCGAATAATGTTGAAAAGCCGTCTTGTGTTATAGTATGAGTTCTGACCTTTGATAAAGCCTGTCTGATTGGAATCCACAATGAAAGGTAAAATCTGCTCTAGCCTAGTAGCCAGTATCTTAGACAGTATTTTGTTGTCCACGCCCAGTGAAGCTCCTGAAGTTTGCGGACGACACCACAGTCATCGGTTTGATCCGGGATGATGATGAGTCTGCATACAGGCGGGAGGTGGAGCAGCTGATCCTCTGGTGCAGCCAGAACCATTTTGAACTTAACCCAGCCAAAACGGTGGAGATGACTGTGGATTTCAGGCGACACCCCCCTTCATTCCCCCCACTCACCATCCTCAACAGCACAGTGTCCACTGTGGACTCCTTCAAGTTTCTGGGTACCACAATCTCCCGGAACCTGAAGTGGTCCTCCCATATAGACACTGTCCGGAAAAAGGCCCAGCAGAGGTTGTTTTTTCTGCGTCAGCTCAAGAAGTTTGATTTGCCTCAGGAGCTGCTGGTTGTCTTCTACACCGCCATCATCCAATCTGTCCTCTGCTTTTCCATCACTGTCTGGTTTGGATCTGCCACTAAACAGGACAAGACCAGACTGCAGCGGATCATTAAGTCTGCGGAGAGGATCATTGGTACTGACCTACCCTCCATTGAGAACTTATATCGGTCCATAACCAGGAAACGGGCAGGAAACATCTGTGCTGACCCATCACACCCCAGCCACAAACTGTTTGAACTTCTATCTTCTGGTCGTCGTTACAGATCACTGAAGGTCAAAACCACCCGTCACAGGAACAGTTTCTTTCCTCAAGCCATCACTCTGATGAACTCCTAACATTCACCTAGTCCTACCTGTTGCTGTACTCATGACTTCTCATCCATTATTACATTGCACATAACTCTCACACTGCTTTTTACTTCATTCACATTATATCACTGAATCTGAGTTCACATTGAAATACTGTGTGACTGTATATTTTTTCATATATTTCTGCAAAGTGTGGTTAGTCTGAGTAAATAACTGCATATATTCCTGTATATATTTGCATCCTTTTATAGAAACATGGACAGACTGTAATTTACTGTACATACTCTGTTGTCATTGAATCCTTATTTAAATCCTCTAAGGTTCCAAGGTTGTCATAGCCAGGAGTGGCACTGGGGTTAAGCTCCCAGTGCTCATAAAATGCTCCTTATGGCGTGCGTCTCGAAAAGCCTCTGGCAACTAAGTCCAACTCCTAGCCTGCCCGTGTGGTTTAGTCTCTAAGCCCGGCGGAACTGCTTTTACTAATAGGAGAAGGGGCGAGGGCGGATCTCTGGCGCCTTAAAACCAGATGCTTCGGGTAGATGGTGGCTCGTCAACCTGGGAAGGTAGCCCATCTAGGGGAAGGTAAACCCTGATTTCAAACCTCTGCTGCCTTGCGGCATACCCGGTCACGGGAAAGGCTTCGGGAGTCAACCCTGAGGAAAAATCCGGAGTCGGAGCCCCTAAGGCAGTTCTATGTTGTGCTCAACATCGTTCTGGCAGCTCCTGCAACGGCGCTGGTGCCAAACTGTAGCAGCCCTGCTGTTCCTTTGGATTCATCAGTGACGTGGAGAGGGGGGACATGCTGCATGGGCAACATCTTGTCCTCCATATCTTCCTGCCCAGGCTTGAATCCTACCAACACCCAACGCTGGAAGGTAGAACACCGGATCACTGGAGAGGACACTCCAGCTTCGCCTTTGGCGTAGACAAAACACGGGGAATGACAGTTACCGGTTATAAGCCACTGCTCAATTGGCGTAGAGCGTGGCGCCAGGGGTTGTTCCCGATGGTGGGAGGGATCATCAGATCTCACTGGACAGCTACCGCCCGCCTCAAGCTGGGCAGCCCCCAGCCAGTAAGGTGTTGTCCCGCCACAGCTTGCTTTCCTCATTGGGTGCATGAGGATAAGGAGAAATCCAAACAGCAGGCGGAGAACCTTCGCACCAGGCAAGACAATAAAACAAAAGAGGCCAACTCTAAAACTGGGAACTTGGAACGTCCGCACTATGATGACAGGACTCGCTGCTAACCTCAAGGACATCAACGACACCAGGAAGACTGCCATCATCAATAATGAGCTGAAGAGACTGGGAGTGGATATCGCCACTCTCCAGGAAACACGGTTAGCTGATGCAGGCACACTGAGAGAGAAGGACTACACGTTCTACTGGCAGGGAAAGGGCAGTGACGAACACAGGGAACACGGAGTGGGCTTCGCAGTGAAGAACACTTTGCTGAAGATGGTGGAACCGGGCAGCACTGGCTCTGCACGACTCCTCACCTTCCGCCTGAACACCACTCAAGGCCTAGTCACCCTCATCAGTGTGTATGCCCCAACACAGACAGCCACACCAGAGACAAAAGACGAGTTCTACGAGAATCTCACAACAACTGTCAGGATCATCCCCAACTCTGAACAACTCATTCTCCTTGGAGACTTCAATGCCAGAGTGGGTGCTGACCACGACTCCTGGCCCTCCTGTCTTGGACCTTTTGGCATGGGCAGAATGAACGACAACGGACAGCGGCTGCTCGAGTTCTGCACATATCACGATCTGTGCATCACAAACTCGTTCTTCAAGACCAAGCCCCAACACAAGGTTTCCTGGCAACATCCGCGCTCAAAGCACTGGCACCAGCTAGACTTGATCCTGACCAGGCGCACCTCACTGAAGAACGTGCTAATCACCCGTTCGTTCCAGAGTGCAGATTGCGACACAGACCATTCATTGGTGTGTTGCAAGGTCAAGCTGCAGCTGAAGAAATTCCATCGTGCTAGACAACCTGGAAAGGCACGGATTGACACCAGCAAGATGGCCCAACCAGAACTTGTTGAGCAGTTTGCCTCCACCTTTGAGAAGGAACTTGGTATACCACAAGGAGGAGAATCTGCAAAGCAGAAGTGGGAAGAGCTGCGAAACACCATCTACCGCACAGCCTTGGCTACCTTTGGGAGGAAGACCTTGAAGTCACAGGACTGGTTTGATGCCAAGTTGACCGAGATGACCCCCGTCATTGAAGCCAAGCGCTCAGCACTTGCTGAGTACAAGAAGTACCCAAACGAGAAGAATCTCCAGATTCTCAGGGCTGCGAGAAGCAAAGTTCAGCAGACTGCTCGGCGCTGTGCCAACGAGTACTGGACTCAGCTCAGCCAAGACATTCAAACCGCTGCCATAACAGGGAACATCCGTGGTATGTACGATGGCATCAAGAAAGCACTTGGTCCGGCTCAGAGCAAGATGGCCCCCCTCAAATCTTCCACTGGGGAGATGATCACAGAGAAGAACAAGCAGATGGAGAGATGGGTGGAACACTACTCCGACCTCTACTCTAGACAGAACACCGTGACACCGTCAGCCCTTGATGCCATCGACTGCCTGCCATCCATGGACGAACTTGACGCCGAGCCAACCATCGACGAACTCAGTAAGGCCATTGATAGCTTGGCCGCTGGCAAGGCACCCGGCAACGACGGCATACCCCCTGACCTGATCAAGCACTGCAAGACCGCCCTACTGCTGCCATTGCATGACGTCCTCTGCCAGTGCTGGAAGGAAGGTGCCGTACCACAGGACATGAGGGACGCCAAGATCATCACCCTCTACAAAAACAAAGGGGAGAGAAGCAACTGCAACAACTACAGGGGCATTTCCCTCCTCAGCGTTGTTGGCAAAGTCTACGCACGAGTTGTTCTCGTTCATCTACAGAAGCTTGCCGAACGTGTCTACCCCGAGTCTCAGTGTGGCTTCCGCGCTGAGCGATCGACGGTAGACATGATATTCTCCATCCGCCAACTCCAGGAGAAATGCAGAGAACAGAACATGCCTCTGTACGTCGCCTTCATCGACCTCACCAAAGCGTTCGATCTGGTCAGCAGAGAGGGCCTTTTCAAGATCCTGCCAAAGATAGGATGCCCACCAAAGTTGCAAAGCCTCATCGAATCGTTTCACACCAACATGCAGGGGATAGTGCAGCATGATGGCAACGTCTCAGAGCCATTCAACATACGCAGCGGAGTGAAACAGGGCTGTGTACTTGCGCCAACCCTCTTTGGGATTTTCTTTGCTATGCTCCTGAGGCATGCCTTCAGCACAGCAACAGAGGGAATCTACCTGCACACAAGATCTGACGGCAGGCTTTTCAACCTTGCCCGCCTGAAAGCCAGAACCAAAGTATGCAAGGCTCTAATCAGAGACATGCTGTTCGCAGACAACGCTGCAGTCGCAACCCACACACAGCAGGAGCTTCAGACCCTGATGGACCGCTTCTCCCAGGCATGCAAGGACTTCGGGCTTACCATCAGCCTGAAGAAGACTAACGTCTTGGCGCAAGGCACGGAAGCACCACCAACCATCACCATTGATGACTACAAGCTGGAGGTCGTGAATCAGTTCACGTACCTGGGGTCCACGATCAGCAACAACCTCTCCCTTGATACAGAGATCAACAAGAGGATTGGAAAATCAGCCTTCACACTCGCTCGCCTCACCACACGAGTGTGGGAGAATCCCAAACTCTCTGTCAAGACGAAGATGGCAGTGTACAACGCCTGCGTCATCAGCACACTGCTCTATGGGAGTGAGATGTGGACAACATACGCCCGGCAGGAAAAGAGACTGAACTCCTTCCACTTGCGCTGCATTCGCCACATCCTGGACATATCCTGGCAGGACAAAGTGCCCAACACAGAAGTTCTGTCCCGCGCCGGCCTTCCCTCCATGTTCACTCTACTCAGGCAGCGCAGGCTCCGCTGGCTAGGCCACGTTCACCGTATGGAGGATGGCAGAATCCCCAAAGACGTCCTCTATGGAGAACTGGCAACTGGCAGGAGAGACGTTGGCCGCCCACAGCTGCGCTTTAGAGACGTCTGCAAGAGAGACATGAAGGCCCTGGATATCAACACAGAGCGCTGGGAGGACCTTGCAACGGACCGCTCCAAATGGAGAGGCACCCTGACCAGACAGCTCAAGGCGGGTGAAGAGAGACTGACTGCTGCAGCAGATGAAAAAAGGACCCGCAGGAAGAACCGCCACAGACCCAGCAGCACGGAGACCACCCACAAGTGTGACCTGTGTGACAGGGACTGTCATTCGCGCATCGGCCTGTTCAGCCACAGGTGGTGCTGTTCCAGCAGAGTAGACGTTTAGGATTCTCTTCCATGGTCATCATAGACCGACGGAGGCCAACGACTCTGTTGTCATTGAATCCTTATTTAAATCCTCCACCTGAACAATGAGAGCAAGTTTTTAGCCAAAGTCAAATTCCTTGTATGTGTTGTGCATACTTGGCCAATAAAGCTGATTCTGATTCTGATTCTGATTTAATAAAGATTCAGAGCATCTTGAAAAGGAGACTAATCGGTCTATAAGAAGAGCATAATTCTGGGTTCTTACCTTTTTTTTGCTATTAATATTATATTTCCTGTATACATAGACTCTGGAAGTTTGGATTTCTCAAATGACTTATTAAAAACCCTTAGTAACATATTATTGATTTTCCCTTTCATCACTTTAAAGAACTCGACAGGAAAGCCGTCTGCTCCTGGACATTTCCCCAACTGAAGTGCAGAGATAGCCATATCTATCTGAAGTTGGGATATTGGTGATTCCAAAAATTTAATTTGGTCCTCTGCTATCTGCGGGAAACTTAAATTATTTAAAAAGAAACCTGATCTGAGCCTCTCCTCATCAGCCTGTGATCTGTATAAGTTAGTGTAAAATTCTTTGAAGCTCTCATTGATTTGACGATTATTTACTTGTTTTTGATTATTGTCATGTAGTATAGCTGGAATAAAAGATTTCACTGGCGCATTCCTTACCAGCCGTGCTAAAAGGCGATTGGGTTTGTTACCCATTTCGAACATTTTTTTGCTTAGCAAACAATATATCCTTTCCAGCTTTTCTAGTTATCAAATCATGTAATGTAGTCCTAGTAGTTTTAAGTTCAGCTAATGTCACCTCTGATTTTGTTGCATAATAAGTCTCTTCTAATTGTTTTATTTTCTCTTCCAACTCCAGTTGCTTTGCTATTCGCTGTTTTTTTACATAACATGTTTGTGAGATAATCAAACCCCTCATATAGGCCTTGTAACTGTCCCATAGGATTCTAGGGTCAACGTCATCTTTATCATTTAACTGTAAAAATAAATTTGTTTGTCCCTCCAAGAACCTAACAATTTCTTCATCCAAAAGCAGTAACACATTCATTCTCCATGAAAATGAGTGTTCAGAAGGTCTAAGGGGCTGCATAGACAAAACCACTGGTGCATGGTCCAAAAGAGCAATAGGACCTATATTTACCTGTTCAACTAAATAATTAAGGTGTTTAGAGACAAAAATATAATCTATGCATGATGCTGACAGATGTGGTTGCGAATGGAATGTGTATTGCCTTGCAAGACGATTATGATGCCTCAACATGTCCAAGAGATCAAAATCCTTCGTAATGTTTAAAAGAGTCTTAGCATTTTAAGATTGAGCTATTTGTGATGGGTGTCCATCCATCTTGAGGCACAATGTACAATTAAAATCCCCCCCCCCACCAAATGATATTGGTACAGTCCAGATTTCCAAGTTAACTATATAAAGATGCATAAAATTCTTCATCTTTGACATTAGGGGCATACACATTTCCCAACAACTCTCTTACTGGTTGAATAGAATGAGAAAAAGATCTGGCCTACCCATTCTCTACAATACTTCTTATGCTCATCATCATTTAGATGTGTTTCCTTTAAGAAAGCTATCTGGACCCTATCCTTTTTAAGAGCGTTCAATGCACCTTTGTTTTTTTTTTGTTTTTTTTAAACATGACAGCAGTCTGAAACAGAAACTGGAGACTCTGGGTGAAGGTAGAACACATTGGTGCGCTGTTTCACCAACTCAAAGCCGGACAGGAGATAGGATGACCAGAAAATTAGGCCAGTTATCACAAAATGTCGTTAGGGTATCAGCAGTAGACAATGACGGTCTGACTTCGGAGCTGTAGTTTCCCGCTGCTATGTTTGTTTTGCCATTTCTATGCGGTGTGACATCGTCAAGCAGCTGACCCCAAATATCGCAATTTTCATTTTTACTCCGGTATCAAAATTTATACCGGTATTATTGTGAACGATACGATATGTCACACCCCTACATTGCACCATCTCATGCTGCAAAGAATACCTCTGTGTCATTGGCTGCTATGGACATAAAAGGAGAGAAACTCATGGTGTGGCCCCCCCATCCTCCCCTGACCTCAACCCTATTGAGAACCTTTGGAGCATCTTCAAGCAAAAGATCTATGAGGGTGGAAGGCAGTTCACATCAAAACAGCAGCTGTGGGAGGTTATTCTGACATCTTACAAAGAAATTCAAGCAGAAACTATGCAAAAACTCACAAGTTCAATGGATGCAAGAATTGTGAAGGTTATATCAAAGAAAGGGTCTTATGTTAACATGTAAGTTGGCCTGTTAAGATGTTTTTGATTGAAATAACTTTTGATTTCAGTAAATATGACCTCCTAATGCTGCAAATTCAACAAATGACCATTTTCAGTTCTTTACAACCAATAAAATATTTTGAAACTCTGTTGTGCATAATAATTTGGAACAGCGCCTTTTGATTTTTTTTTTTTAAATTTTTGGAAAAAAAATAGTTATCATTGGGAGGGTTGTTCAATAAAATTTGAATTATGCTCTAATGGTTGATAACTTGAAAATTATACTGACTATTATTGGCATCGACTATTTAGGAAAATCAGAGACAAATATCATTTGCATAATGATTTGGAACGTGGTGTAGTAATTATCAAATGTATAAAAATCTGACAATATCACACCTACTGTAACTGCTACTAAATTTTAGTCACATCATCCCATAAAAGTAAAAACATAGATGTAAAAAGAAAGCAGAGATTACATCAGCTGTGTTATGTCTGAAGAATGTGCGGACAGCGACCATGTGCTGAGGTTAGCTTTATTGGGCTTAACAGGTATGGTACACAGCAGCGTATAGATGTGAGGGAGCAGGAAGATAGAGGGAAGAGTGCCACGTGTCCCAGAGCTGTCTGTTATATACTCTCTAATGTGCTGACGTCACCTGTGTGTGCTTGCATGCACCTGCAGTGCATCACGCCAAGTCAGGTTGCATACACTACATTTTTATCCCCCTGTCACCATGGGTTGAGATGCCGTCTCGGCACTCAGCCCATGTTTTCCCTCATCCCTGCTTCCCATTGAGCAGCGTCTCAGCAGGCTCCCAGCTGGCAGCATTATGGACGGCTGGAGCCAATTAGTCTTCATCAGCTGGGGCGCTGCCAATGAGGATAAATAGGAGCAGCCTCCATGACTCGGGGCTGCGACATAAGCACTGCTAGGCTGAAGCCCCTTCGTCTGGTGTCAGCCTCTACTCCCCTTGCAGCATTCCGGTGTTTGTATCCCGCTGTGAGTATGCACGTCTTGTTACCCCCATGTCCGGTACGAGCTACCTACCCCTGCGCTGTGCAGCCTGAGAATGTACGTCTGTATGAGTGTCTGTGCTCTCCTCATCCCTTATCCCTCACCCTTAATAAAACATCTCGACTCACTGGCTTGTCCCTGGCTCTGATTGCCCGGCTCCCTAGAGCCGGGTATGACACCCCCCAGTATCATCAATTAACCGAACAGAACACACAACTCTACCTGGCAACCGGGTTGACTGTCAATGTTCCCACATGGCCTTGTGGGGTATTCTGCCACATGCCAGGCCATACCCCAACTACTAATGTACTCAAACCAGTCACATAGGTCTTGAGACAAAGAGGTCTCCATCGGGCTCGTCCCAGATGGGCTCAGGCCATGCCAGCCTGGGTGGTTCCGGCGGACGCCCTGCTGGAGTTGTGGGATGTGCATTGTCGAAGTCCCAGTTTGGATGGGCCGGCTTGGTCGTGGTCTCTTGGTCAGAAGTGGGAGGTGGCGTTACCCTTCTGAGATAGCTGGTATGCCAACGTGACCCATCAGCCAGGTGGAAAGTGGCTGGTCCTAGCTGAGTGGTGATCTGCATCGGCGTTGACCGGAATGACAGCAGCTTGTGCAAACAATTGGGTCGACGAATCTGGACTCAGTTGAGTGAGGAGCACTTCTGCTTCGTGATGTGTTTCTGCTGCCGGGTAAGGGCACCATTACTGGAGTGTCATCTGGTGGAGGACGTAAGCAGTCTGGGGGAAGGCATAGAGGCAGGCCGGTCTTGCCGCTGACAGGGCAGGCCTTACAGTCTTCCGGGTCCTATGGGGATGCAATTTAGAGCTCCTGCAGTGAGGCGGCTGCTCGGGGAGGCTTGTGCCGCGTGAGGATCAGCTCCGGTTCTAAAAGTTTCTGCTCAGTATGCGGTGCAGAGTAGGGAGTGGCTGCATCAACGTCCGAGTGCAGTGGACCTGGGCCATCGGCAGTCAAACGAGATCTCGTGCGGTCTGTGATGGAGAAGCCCAGTTCGTAGAATAAGTCACACCCCAGGATATTGTCGCTGTGATGTGTCACTTGAAATATGAATGCTGGGAGAACTCTGGAGCTGTAGCATGCCAAAAAGGCAACAGTTCCTACCATACCAATCTTGGTGTGTCTGTAGCCAAACAATTCCACTGTGTCTGTCCTAATTGGTTGCAGGGGAAAAAGCCTCCTAATCATGGACTCATTCATCAGGGACTTTGTGGCAGTGGTTTCCAGCAGCAGCGGTAGACTGATGCCATCCAACTCCACTGTACACCACTTGAATGGGCGTGTTGCTGGAGTCTGCAGAGCGAATGATGGTTGGGCTGGGCCGACTGGGCGAGCGAGATGCAGGCTTGCAGAAACTGAGCAACACACTCTGGTGAAGTGGTTGAGCTTACCACAGCGTTGGCACCTCTGTCCTGTGGCTGGGCAGGCAGGTGCGCATGTGTGGTTACCGCAGGGTCGGCGTGCTGTGGTGCCTTGTCATCTCACGTTTACCTCGGGGCCATCGTTAAGAGATGTGGAGCCATCGTGAGGAGACTTGGGGTCAAAGGGCCGAGCAGCCGGGGCAACAGTTTATGCCAGCGGAGCTGAATGTAGGGAGCGTGGGTCGGGGGCTACTAGTTGTGTTGCTAACTGGGCAGCTGCTTCTAGCTGGGACGCCATTTCCACCGCCCCAGCTACTGGCAGGTCCTCTGATGCCATCAACAGCTTCTCCTGCAGCTTCGGATTCATGGTGTGCTCCGCTAACTGGTCTCGTACCATCTCATCCTCCAAGTGCCCGAATCTACATGTGCTAGCCAAACAGCGGAGGTTAGCGACGTACTGCTGTACCGACTCACCCGTATGCTGTTGGCCCTGGCGAAACACAATTCTTCGGACCATTACGCTCTGTGGAGCAGCGAAATATTCGGCCAACCAAAGTCACATAGTCGTCGTATGTGTCCGCAGGTCCTACAGTCCGAAAGATATGATGTCCCTCACTGCCGCGGTTGTGTATTAGCATGGCCCTTAGGTTCCTAGGCCTTGCTAGGTTGATAGCGGTTATGAAAGTCTCAAAAGATTCATACCAGTGGGCCCATGGAATCAGTGGTTCACCAGGCAGGGTGAGGAACGGCTGTAGAGGTGCAAGTAAAGTCTCCACCCCCGATGTTATGTGGGTCATCCTCGTCGCCAATGTTATGTCTAAAGAATGGGCAGACAACGACCATGTGCTGAGGTTAGCTTTGTTGGGCTTAGAGCACCATATACAGAGCAGCGTGTAGATGAGAGGGAGCAGGAAGAGCGCCTCGTGTCCCAGAGCTGTCTGTTATATACCCTCTGACGTGCTGACGTCACCTGTGCGCGTGTGCACCTGCAGTGTGGCACTTCACGTCAGGTTACATACACTACAATGTGGACCATCAGCTGTGAACCAGAAACTAACCTGTGTGTGGTTAATTCCATGTGAAACACAGCTGACACGAATAGACCTGACCAAATGTAACGAATTTAAATTGAGTCAGGACCCATCAGCTTGGTGATTGAAGGTGGTTTGCTTCTGAGAGTGGGGTAGATTATTTTTATTTTTTAAAGTTATAATAAGGTAATTTATTTATTATTTCCATTTATATTAATTGAATATTCAAGGATAAATCAAAGACATAAACAATCTTTCTGTGCAGGCTGTTTTTTTTTTGTTTGTTTTATTTGTCCTGATTCTTACGCAGCACACAGCAACTCACATGGACCAGACATACTCCCATACAGATTCCAGTCACAAAGAATCGTGATTGTGAACCTAAAGTGCATTTTTTTTTTTTTTCATTTGTGTTGGCATACATTGTAGGTACACACACGCGTACAAGTGCAGGTCTGTGTGATTGGGGCTCAAGCCCTCAAGTAGATGTCATAAAGGAATTATGTTAACAGCTTTAATTAATTTGACATAATTTACAGCAATTACCAGAAATATGCATAAAAAATCAGATATTTCCATCCTTCTCATTCTGTTTTATTTTACACATTTTTAACTGAATGCACATGTGTGATTATATACTTTCATTGGAGCCTCTTTTGATCAGACTTTAAGTACGCCATACATCAGATGAGATGACTTTAAATGATGGGCTTGGAGGGAAGGAGAGGCTATGCTCGCTTCCTAATTATGAGTCGAGATTGTAATAGACTCTCAAACTGCACCAGAAGTGACTGTATTGTTGTGTAAATAGGGCCTGGATCAAATCCAGCCTTCACTCCACTCCACTTCACTCCATAAAGGTGGATGGTTGTTTACTATCAAGAGAGGGTTTTAGTGTGCTAGCTTCCAGAAGAATAATTCAATCATGGCTTATTGGCAAAGCTGTTGACAGGAGAACAATGTTGCCAGCACTGGAAATGGTGGGGAATCTGTTGTCTACTTTTCTCTCTGTGTCCCCATTACATACTTGTTTGTCTGTCTGTCCCTCAACAATTTTCTGACGCTTTCTGTCCGCCTGCCTGGCTGTTCTTTTTTTTTTTTTCTAAAGGGGTATTGTGCGTCTGTCTGTTCATCCTTCTGGGCTTCCAGCTTTCCTGCCCCTCCTCTCAGCCAAGTAATAAGCAGCTATAATAAGTCTGCCTGTCTGGTCCCTATCCAGTGTTTTAGCATCAATGATTGGATATACCATTTCTGATATGAAAGTAAAACATGAACTATTACATCTAATTTGTTGTACATTGTATAAGTGGACTAAGAAACATGCAAATGTGTTTGCACACAGTTTGAAAGCTAAACTATACTTTCATAGCTACTCACAATCAACAGCCGCATATTTGTCTGTTTCAGGTAATGTCTTTTGCTTTGATTTTGTAGATGGCCAACTTTTTGAGTTACACATGTGCCATTAGGGCTGGGAATCATCACTAATTTCCAGAATCTATTCGATTTTGATTCTTGGTGTTCTGAATCAATTAAATGTTGATTCCTCCATCCATCTTCTACCGCTTTTCCGGAGGTCCGGGTCGCGGAGGCAGCAGTTCAAGCAGAGAAGCCCAGACTTCCCTCTCCCCAGCCACCTGCTCCAGCTCTTCAGAAGGGATACCAAGGCGTTCCCAGACCAGCTGGGAGACATAGTCTCTCCACCGAGTCCTGGGTCTGCCCCGGGGTCTCCTCCCAGTGGGACGTGCCTGAAACACCTCAAGTGGGAGGCGTCCAGGAGGCATCCTAATCAGATGCCCATACCACCTCAACTGACTCCTTTCAATGTGGAGGAGCAGCGGTTCTACTCTGAGCCTCTCCCGGATGACTGAGCTCCTCACCCTATCTCTGAGGGTGAGTCCAGCAATCCTACGGAGAAAGCTCATTTCAGCCGCTTGTATTCGTGATCTCGTTCTTTCGGTCATTACCCAAAGCTTGTGACCATAGGTGAGAGTAGGAACGTAGATTGACTGGTAAATCGACAGCTTTGCCTTAGAACTAAGCTCCCTCTTCACCCCAACAGACCAGTACAACGTCTGCATCACTGCAGATGCTGCTCCAATCCGTCTGTCGATCTCTCGCTCCATTTTCCCCTCACTCATGAACAAGACCCCAAGATACTTAAACTCCTCCACTTGGGGCAGGAGCCTGTCCCCAACCCGGAGAGGACAATCCACCTTTTTCCGGCTGAGGACCATGGACTCGGACTTGGAGGTGCTGATTCTCATCCCAGCCGCTTCACACTCAGCGGCAAACCGTCCCAGCAAGAGCTGTAGGTCATTGCTGGATGAAGCCAACAGGACAACATCATCTGCAAACAACAGAGATGAGATCCTGTGGTCACCAAGCATGGCACCCTCCATTCCCTGGCTGCGCCTAGAAATCCTGTCCATAAAAATTATGAACAGGATCGGTGACAAAGGGCAGCCCTGGCGGAGTCCAACTCTCACTGGGAATGACTCCGACCGAGTGTTGGCAATACGAACTAAACTCTCACAACGGTCGTACAGAGACCGAATAGCTCGTAACAACAAGCCCGATACCCCATACTCCCGAAGCACCCCCCACAAAAATCCACGAGGGACGCGGTCAAATGCCTTCTCCAAGTCCACAAAACACATGTAAACTGGTTGGGCAAACTCCCACGAACCCTCGAGAATTCTCGAGAGGGTAAAGAGCTGGTCCGATGTGCCACGGCCAGGACGAAAACCACATTGCTCCTCCTGAATCCGAGGTTCGACCAACGGCCGGACTCTCCTCTCCAGTACCTTGGCATAGACCTTCCCAGGGAGGCTGAGGAGTGTGATCCCTCTAAAGTTGGAGCACACCCTCCGGTCCCCTTTTTTGAAGAGAGGAACCACCACCCCGGTTTGCCATGCCAAAGGCACTGCCCCCGACCTCCACACAATGTTGCAGAGGCGTGTCAACCATGACAACCCAACAACATCCAGGGCCTTGAGGTACTCGGGGCGAATCTCGTCCACCCCCGGGGCCCGGCCACCAAGGAGATTTTTAACCACCTTGGCGACCTCAGCCCCTGTGATAGGCGAGTCATCCCCCTCGTCCCCAAACCCTGCTTCCTCTGTGGAAGGCGTATCAGTGGGATTGAGGAGATCCTCGAAGTATTCCTTCCACCGCCCGACGATATCCCCAGTTGAAGTCAACAGTGTCCCATCCGCACCATACACAGTGTGGACGGGGAGCTGCTTTCCCCTCCTGAGCCGCAGAACAGTTTGCCAGAATCTCTTTGAAGCCGACCGAAAGTCTTGTTCCATGGCCTCACCGAACTCCTCCCATACCCGGGTTTTTGCTTCAGCAACCACCCGAGCTGCACTCTGCTTGGCCTGCCGGTACACCTCAGCTGCTTCGGGAGTCCCACAAGCCAACCAAGCTTGATAGGACTCCTTCTTCAGCTTAATGGCCCCCCTCACCACTGGTGTCCACCACTTGGTTCGGGGGTTGCCACCACGAGATGCACCGACCACCTTGCGGCCGCAGCTCTGGGCTGCCGCTTCAACAACAGAGGTGGAGAACATGGCCCATTCAGACTCCATGTCTCCAGACTCCCTCGGAATGTGGTTGAAGTTCTTCCGGAGGTGGGAGTTGAAGACCTCCCGGACAGGGGCCTCAGCCAGACGCTCCCAGCACACCCTCACTATACGTTTGGGTCTACCAGGTCTGAATGGCTTCCTCCCCTGCCATCGGATCCAACTCACCACCAGGTGGTGATCACTTGACAGCTCTGCACCTCTCTTTACTCGGGTGTCCAAGACATATGGTCGCAGGTCTGATGATACGATAACAAAATCGATCATCGACCTGCGACCTAGGGTGTCCTGGTGCCAGGTGCACATATGGACACCCTTATGCTTGAACATGGTGTTCGTTATGGACAGACTGTGGTTAGCACAGAAGTCCAATAACTGAACACCACTCGGGTTCAGATCGGGCAGGCCGTTCCTCCCAATCACCCCCCTCCAGGTTTCACTGTCGTTGCCCACGTGCGCATTGAAGTCCCCCAGTAGGACAATGGAGTCTCCAGGAGGAGCACCCTCCAGCACCCCAGTCACAGACTCCAAAAAGGGTGGGTACTCTGAAACATCATTTGGTGCATAGGCACAAATGATGGTCAGGACCCGTTTCCCAACCCGAAGGCGCAGGGAAGCAACCCTTTCGTCCACCGGGGAAAACTCCAATATAGAGGCAGCAAGGTGGGGCGATACAAGAATACCCACGCTGAGACACGCTGAGAGGTAGATGCTAGCCCCCTCCAGTGCAGCCCGCTACCAGTCTCGTGCTTCTGCTGGTGCCATACTCTCTGGAACCTGCGGTTTTTCACTTCCACTCCACGGGTCCTGCACGTGGCCCTAGCTCTGTTGAGCTCCTTGCTGTCCTCTCTGGGCCCAGTGGAGCCATTGGCCATGCACAGTGTGCAGCCATGGTGATCCATGTTCAGTCATGGCCCAACTTCCATGCAAATGCCAAATGATGTAAGAGCCCAGCCAGCCCAGAGACCCCTGGCAAGTTTCACACAAATAAAAAGCATTATTTCAAAAGACTGATCCGTAGATTTTGGGAATTGTTATCGCCTCATTCAAATATGAATCGATTAGAATCAGAGAGTCAGTTTTTTTTTAACCTACCCCTATCTAATACAAGTGTTCTAGGAAGTGTTTAATGGGCGAGTGAGGATTTTTGAAATGTTATTTTTTTGATTTAGTTGTGATGGAAGTGATTTAATCTTATTGCGCTTCCTCAGTACCATGTTTAAATTGATCCAGTTTAGCGTGCCATAATGTGTAGCTGTTAAATAAATTACAATTTTGAACTGCTACAAAAATATACAGTACCTTAAACAAAGGGAATGAGGTCAAGTGTTTCCCATTACATATTGTATATTTCTGGCTTCATTTACCAGCAGCGTGGTATGCATGGTATACCTATGTGCTTCCTGACAGAAGAAGACAGTGTCATTCCTACAGTTTGTTTCAATAAAATGTCAAATGATGCATCAAACATGTCATATTACATGATACAGAGCGTGAAGTTAAAATTAAAATAAGGGAGTTGACAGGTTGTCATACTCAGTCACACATACATGTCATGCATGTTTGGGGTTTTCTAAGACATGAATTGCAGAAAAAGTCTTGCTGTGTTGGACTTGTAGTAAAACCCATAAATATTACTGGGCAAAGTAGTACAAATCCAGAAAGAACAGTCATATCCCCATGCTCCTTTTCTCTTTTTATCTACATTTGCCTTCTATGGGTCATCTTTTGCTGAATCTCTGACAGCTCTTGTTCATATTTGTGAAAGATGACTAAATGCACAGTTTTCAAACAAATTCACTTAATGTAGAACCTCCTGAACTGCAAAAATATATATCATCATTTTTCTGTTCTCTTATTTCCTCTCCATTTGCTTCTTTAATTCTTAGACTCTGCAATTGTCAATGGAGTGTACTGGTCTGAGGCCTTGAACAAAGTTTTTGTGGATAACTTCGAGAAAGACCCATCGCTCATTTGGCAGTACTTTGGCAGTGCCAAAGGTTTCTTCAGGCAGTACCCAGGTAAGTGCATGTTTGTAATTAGCGAGCTGTCTTCTGAAGCACAAAAGGGGGAGTCTTTAGTGACTGACAGATGAAGACTGGAGGCTAACAGGATTTGAGTGAAGAAGAAAAGGAGAATTTGGATAGAAGCCCAAAGAAGAGTTAGAGGGGTTGACGAGAGTGAGTGAAGAAGGTCAATTCAAATTAGAAATAGGTGAGGTGAGTTGAATAAAAATAGATGTATCATAATTGGGAAAACTGAATGGAAGCAGTGAATGCTTCTATTATGTAGTGTTGAATATGATATAATCAGTGAAGAACAAGTTTGTATTTTTATTTTTTAACCTTTTGAACCAGTTTGCAAGAGTTCTTTAAATTTGTTTTTTTAATATAGCTTACCTTGTTTTACAATGGACATTATTCTGTGCATCTCTGGATATCACAGGGCTTCGCTTTTTGTCCATTGTGCATTTTCTGACCTGGAAACCATTAGGAATATGGTTTATTATTTTATTATAGCATATTATTTTTATGATCTTTATAAGATCAGCACACAAGTAGTAGTTGTAGTAGTAGTAGTAGTAGTAGTAGTAGTGCTTGCTCTTCAGAAATGACTGGTTGGAAAGAGCCACACCTCAGTTGTGAACCAGGGTGTTGTCTTGCAGGAGGCAGACACCTTTGGTCAGCATGCCACGTCTCTTGCTTTTTATGGCTTCCCACAATTTCTGCAGCAGTGAAGCATAGCAAGTCCTGGTAATTGTGGTAGCCTTTGCCAGGAAATCCATCATCAATACTCTATGCTGGTTCCAAAAGACCATTAGCTTGATCTTGGCCCTCAAAGGTTGGACACATGCCTTCTTTGGAGGTGGTGAGTCCGTGCTACCATTGCTTTGGCTGGGCTTTAATCTCTGGATCATAGTGGTGGACCCATGTTTTGTCCTGCGTGATTAGTCTGTCGTAGAAGTGTCCCTGGTTTTCTTGGCACATGGCCAGAACAGCCTGGGAGACTTGGTCCCGTTTCTGGAAAGGTGTGAACAATTGGAGAATCCATCGTGCAGACAACTTCCACATGTGCACATAGTCAAGGATGACTTCTTTCCACAGACCCCACACTAATCTTGATATCTTGGGTTAGCTGGTGATCGGTTATGTGGCAGTTCTCCAAAATGGTGTCCTCCATTTGGCGGATGGTATCTTCATCAGTGGTACACTGTGGTTGCCCAGGAATGGGTGCCGTTTCCACCGATGTCCGACCACACTTGAACTGTTGATGCCAGTGCTTGACTATGTCATACAATGGGGCATCCTCCCCATGAGTCTCTTCCATCTCATCGAACGTCTCCCATGGTTTGCGGAATACAAGTACAGCAACCTGATGACTGCTCTGCATTCAATTGACTCCATTATCACACTTTACTCCACCTGAAAAATTGAAACTCTTAAGAGTTCAGAGATGCAAATTACCACATGACCTACAGAGATATGACGTATGTGCAAATTTAGTCTCCTATGATAACCAGAAGTGGGTCAGGGGAACTCTTTAATGATCATCCGTTGTAGTGTTCATGTAATTCTATTGTTATGAAGTGGATTGATCCTAAGCTAAGGTCAGTACTGTGAGAAACAAGTCATCGAGGTAATGATGATGATGAAAAATAAATAAAATGTGGTGCTCACACTACACCTCAAATGTAGCTAATTTCTCATTCCTATCTGCATGACATTAGAACGAAGTTGTGTTGTGACATAGAAGTTGTGTGCTTTGGCTGAGTCTCTTTAAGGCTCAGTCACCTGTGAACAGCACTGCATGCAAGGTGAAAATTCAGGTCCATGGTTCCTGTGTGACTGCAATTCAAGCATTAAGCCAAGTCAGACTGGAAAAAAAACCCGCCTTGCCTCGCATGGAGTTACATGCCTGCATTTACATACAGAACACACATGCAATTTTTAATGCAAATTTTAGTTCCAGGTGCACCACACCTTCATACCACTTTATGTAGGTCTGCATCTACCACACTTCCATATGCATTTACACAAGTGTCACCTCCGCCCACTTGTATCATAGATGGATAGTCATTCATGCGTACACTTCTGTGTGACTGAGGCTTTGGCATCTAAAGAATATTGTGGACCTTGTTTTATAAAATGCACAACTGTAACACTACTGCAAATTTTCCTTTGATGTACATTGTTGTTTTAGGAATCAAATGGAAGCCGGACGAACACGGAGTCATAGCATTTGACTGTCGTAACCGGAAGTGGTACATCCAGGCTGCCACATCTCCAAAGGACGTGGTGATCCTGGTGGATGTCAGTGGGAGCATGAAAGGCCTTAGACTGACCATCGCCAGGCAGATCGTTTCTTCCATACTGGACACGCTCGGAGATGATGACTTTTTTAACATCATTGCTGTAAGTCTTCATAAATTTGTTGACAGCTACAGGATGAAGTTGATACATAAAACCCAGTTTGTTTGTTTGTACTCACATGCATTCACACACTTAAAGAAAAAAAAAAAAACTTGAGAGAAAAAACCTTGCCCACATCTTTTTCTCCTCAGATCAGAGGAAGCGCTGAAACGAATCAGCTCCCTCTTCTGTCACGCTCATTACCAATTAGCAGGCAGCTGAATGAAGATTTAAAATGCAAAACAGACAGTAGTGACTGGATCCAGCCCCGAGCACCTAAACTATTGTTATCGTATTCAGTGTGATGCAATACTACACTTTGAAACGTGTGTCTGATGTTATTTCACATCCAAACTTCCAATTTCAGTGTACATTTTGCAAGCAATTTAATAGCTTAACCATGCACTATTCTTTTAAAATCAGGCAGAGGCATGAAAGGATCTGTTATTTTGCTGAATTGTTTATAGCACCTCTTTTATCACTACAGCAAGTTTATTGTGGAGTTCACATCTTGGTTTTAAGAAAATATATTAAAAAAATCTTCAGTAGTTTTCCAGCGATTAAGTGAATTGTGCACACATGAAAGAAAAACTCATGCTGTGGAGTTTGTTTTATGCAGTGACACACAGATGCGCACATAAGAACATAAACTGATTAACTTAAAATTCCTTTATCCCAAAGAACATTCTTCCATTGTCTTTCTTGGAGTTTGAAGTCAAAACTAATATTGACGCACTAAATGGTGAGCATTATCAGGGAATGGCAGGCACTGGGTGCATTGCGTACCACACGTCCGTGCACTTTTCATCAGATGAGATGAAAGACATTCTTAACATTGTACTGAGTTTTTAAGAAATTAAATTTACCATCTATCTCACAAATTCCATTCAAAGCCAATTAAAGCGTTTTCTTTAATGATTTGTTTTGCATTTCTCTAGTACAATGAGGAATTGCATTATGTGGAGCCATGCCTGAATGGAACTCTGGTCCAAGCAGATGTCACCAACAAAGACGTACGTATTAGTTTCTTCATGTGGTGTCCTTTTTCCTTTTAACAGAAAATCAGTGTTTTGGTTTGAGCCTACTTTAAGGCTAGAAGTAGTATACATTTTTTTGAGGAGATTTTTCAGCCAGAAGATTATCACTGACTTCATTAAAGAGATCATTGACTGTAGTTTCCCCCTACATTTTAACAGTTCATACAGGTCTTGATGAAATGTTTGTGACATATTTTGGTTAAATTTTCTTTAATTAATTAATTATTGCAGCTTTTTTTTTTTTTTTTTTACATTTTTGCAGCCTTGCTGAGAAGGGGTGGTTTCAGTGCATGCCTCTTTAAATCTCTGAGACTGTATTCAACTCTGTCCTTCCTCTTATATCACTATTGCTAACATTAGCTGCCTAGCTTGGATCTAGCCGGAGCCATCTAACATAAATTTGTCTCAAAGAATGAATGAAATAATGCACCACTGGTACACAGGGGTGTGTGGTTTCATTGGTCGATAGGATATGACCGGTCCCTGGAGTACAGTAAGCACAGAAACATTCGTGAATGACTGGCTAAACTGCTAGCTCCAGCTAGCTGCCTTTGGTCTCGGTTAGAGATAGTACTACAAGAAAAAAAAAGCTAAAATAACATCTAAGAATGATGTGCCAAGTGGTGTAGTATCCGTCACCTCGTCCCTGCCAAGGTGAGCTCTTAATGTCGTATACTGACCAGTGCTGACCACGTAGCCAAGCTAATGCTAACAGATCACTGTAGAATCATGGTGAAAATATAATAATATAAGCCAGAATGACGCAAGATAGATTATCAGCTTTAGATTAGTGAACCAGGTGAAAACAGGGCTATCTCTTAGGGTGGCTGATATCTAAAGAAAATAACAATATAAACCGGGCTCGTTAATCAAATTTATTGTAACACTGTTGCCTACATGAGAGACAGCTAGGCTGGCCAATAATAAAGCAGCAGGTAGGTATCAAGGACGGCACTGGGCTGGGTTTTCCATTTTATGATATCCCGTAGCAAATCTGTAAAAGCCAAAACAGCTAATTGAACATAGAAATGATATAAAGGCTGTGTTGTTGTTGTCGTTTTTTAAGAGAAATGAGTGTTTTTATGGCATTTTTTTTTTTTTTTGATAATCACTTGACCAGTGGACCTCTTGCACAATGTAGAGTGACATACTTCGCATTCTGGACTCTGAGCATCTCCAGTTCCTGTTTCATTATAGTTTCCCATTCCTTGGTGTTTTCTCATCAATAAATTAATTTTATCACTTTAGCTTATCATTGTACATACTGGAAATAGTGTACAGGCGGATCATTTTTTTCTTTATAAAATTTGTGTTTCACATTTTGATCGTCTTTGGAACCATACTGGGCCATTTAATAGTTTGTCCAGTTAGCTTAGCATAGTGCAGCTATCGTATTGTTTATATCTCTTCCATTCCAAATACCACTGCATGGGCTGTAATGGACCTGTGTAATGGACATGCATTGTGCGAAGTCTTAGCACGAGCTCATTCACGTTTATTTGAATCCATGCAATTTTATTAAGAGGGAGCTGAAGTTTATTACGAGAATAAATAACACACTAGCAACTGGAAGTTAATAGGCTAATATCAATAACAGTAATGGTAACAGCAATAACTGAGGGATTCTGCATCCACAAAGTAATATTAAAACAAGTCTGGTGACAACTGGGAGTCAGACATACAGTATGTTTCAGTGAGTTTCACAGGTCCATTACAGCCCATGCAGTGGGATTTGGAATGGAAGAGATATAAACAATACGATAGCTGTGCTACGCTAAGCTAACTGGACAAACAATTAAATGGCCCAGTGTGGTTACAAAAACGATCAAAATGTGAAACACGAACTTTATAAAGAAATAACGATCTGCCCGTACACTATTTCCAGTATGTACAAATGATAAGTGAAAGTGATAAAACTGATTTATTGACAAGAAAGCACCAGAGAATGGACAAATATAACGGAACAGGAACTGAAGCTGCTCAGAGTCCGGAATGCGGAAGCAGTGTTGCCAGATGGGAAATGTTGAAGTATCGTACCAACGACTTAAAATTATCATATTTTGAGAAAAATTATCGTGCACACCTAGTTTTCATGCTGACGTGGCTCAGGACCATCTGCTTCAGTAACATACATACAGTATTATCACAGATCGTGCATATTATGACCTATAATGCAGTTTTACCTTTAAATAATCTTACAGATAGGTTGGAAAAAAGCACCTCTTAACCTGTGGGGAGTATAGGATGAGTCTATACTGAATGGCCCAAAATATCAGTCGTACTTAATTATCTTCTATATGGCTTCTACTGAATCATCATAGATCAAGGTCTTGCCTCATAAATATTTTGAGAAGTCTTTGTTTATACATCAGGAATAAACAATCAGTCCACCTAAACTACTGCTAAAATGCCTGTGATAATTGAAGCAGAAACCCGTTTCAGTTTTATTAAAAACCACAATCCAGTGACATTTTTGCAGACATTTGCATGTTGCAGGAGCGACAGAAAGCTTTAGTACTAATGCCAACAACAGGTTTGAACTACCCAGTAAAACTGGGCTCTGCCACCCCCCCACCCCCACCTCCAGTTCGTTTCTCAACCTGCTCCTGATGTTGCTTACTTGAGTCTGCCGTGCCTGCATTAGTGCTGTAACATACACAAACGATACTAGCTTTTATGGGTGAACGTACTGTACTGAATCACCGGAGCTGTACTGGAAGCCAGATCACCACCAGCTAAATCTCCCACCTGAACAGCAAACGAGCCCTGCCCGCCCCTCGGTTCAGCCGACTCTCAGTTCAGTGAGTGGTAGACAGTTGGAGCTCCACTACAACACTGAGTGATTCAGTGTACAACTATTTGTAACGAATCTTTTCAGCTTGACTCGGCATGTTTCAGTGAACTGTGGATCCCATCACTAGCCTCTATACGAGGCTGCCTCTCTGCTACTGCAACACGAGTCTTCCGTCTTCTTTTCCACACAGCCCGTGCACGTGAGATGATGCATGAAAACAAACGTAGTATGTATGCGCAGGATCTGTATTCTGATTGTGTTTGCTAATGTACTAACGTAGCCATGTAATGAAGGGGTCAAATTATCGTACATTAGGAGATTTTTGAAATTATTGATCGTACAGAGGGCAAAATTATCATATGGATACGATAATTATCGTACGTCTGGCAACACTGTGCGGAAGTATGTCAATCTATAATGTGCAAGAGGTCCATAGACAAATTTCAGAAGGTTAAAACTTACAAAAACACAATTTTTCAGTCCATGACCCCTTTAACTGGTTGTGCGACAAAATGAGTGCAGTGTTCCAGGGTATTAATTTAAGATTTTATTTACGATTGATTCAGCTTCTTAATTTCTTCTTCGCTGGTGCCTACATCCTATACTCCATATCTAGGTGCTCACTAAAAAATACGCTATTCTAAATTTTCTAGCGGTTGTTCAAAAATTCAGTGGCCTCTGTCTTTGCCCAGGCCAACCCACTGGGACGCAGCTACATGCTAGCAAATGCATGGAACACTTCCCATGCACCACATGAAAGCACTGTGGAATTCTGTGTTTTGTGTATTTCTGTTGGTGTTTGCGCTAGTTTCTGTTAAGTTCTTAGCTTGTGTACACTTATGCATATGGATTAGCATTGTGTGTTTAACTTCTGATGATAGTCTAATGTAGTGTGAGTCAGACAGCTAAGAGGCAAAGGCAGCCTGCACCAATAGATAAGGACTAATGTCTTTTACTTGAGCTGAGGGCAAGAAGTGACTGTTACATTGAAGACTTAAACTTACTAAGTCTTTTCAGTATCTTTTATTTTTAATACACAAACCACAACTGGGTCAAAAACACAAGTTCAGTTAAGTTTAGAAGACATGCACATTCATTTGGTTATTACTAGTCAGATTATGAGAGCTTTATTTGTCTAATTAGAATTGCGAGCAGGCATTTTAAGAAGTTAAATCCACTCTGTTGCAGTTGTGCTTAAAGCTTAAAATGCAAACACTTAATTCAGTGTTAAATGCTGTGCTTCCTGTTTTAACTTCATCGTGATACCTCATCATGGTGGAAAACATTGCTTTGATTCCCACTCACAGTTACTACCATCCAAAGTAACACAGAGTACATAAAGTTTGCTGTGCTTTGGGCTTTTATTGTAGCTGATTAACTTTTCAGTCCACTTCCATGTAAAAGGTATCTTTTTGCCATATGGAGGAATGTCAAAGATGTTAGATGTTCCCTGTGCTCAAGTATATCTATGTGCTATTGTGTGTGTGTGCGCGCACACACGAGTGTACGCGTGTGTACACACGCACGCACACACATACACTCGTGTGTGTGCACGTCTGTGTTTGTCTGTGTGTGTGTGTGTGTGTTTGCTCCCAAGTGAGCACTCTCTGAAATGGCTTTATGCCGCTTAGGCCCCCCCACTGTGTGCTGAGAGAATTCCCTCCTCCCTTAAGTACGGAACCAAAGACATGAGCTGATGACTACAGAGGTAGTGAAAGGAAAAATGGGGAGAAGATATGGTGCAATAAAAGGGTGAGAGGACTATGTTGCAGCAGGGTGTCCTTAAAGCATAAAAATGACGATAATACAGAGATGTGTCTAAAAAAAAAAAAAGGTCAGTATGTGGAAATGCTTTCTCAGGTAGAGCTAGCCAGCTGTGGCAAGTACATAAGACCAAAAACTGATGTGCCCTTTGTAGCAAAATCTTACACTCTTTAAAATGCATGAGAGACATAGAAACAGAAACTACCTTAGGGGTCGTCCACACTGCAAGGTTTTCATCGAAAATGGAAAAAAAAGATCTGCTTGCATACATCAACATCACAGAAACAACGGCATGTGCACACAGATCTACCAAAGCTGTGAAAACTGCTGTAACTATGCCGGGCCATGAGGTGGCAGTATGACTTTTTTACAGCACCACCAGCCTGCATATAAATAACTTCCTTTCAACCGCACATGATCATAATGGGAAAAAGAAGCTTGTCTTTGCTTGTCACAGAGACAACACAATAACTAAGGCTTGCTGGAAGAGTATTACAGTTGTTAGAAGTGTCCGCAATACAACCATAGTTCTGCTGTTTGCCATTGTTGTTGTTGTTTCTTCTTCTCACACTTCTTTTCTCACATCTGCATTCACGTAAAACCGTAACACACATGCCATCGCAACCACTCCACTCTGGAGACTGGTTTCAAACCTTTACATTTTCGCACCTCAGAAATTCCGGTGTCATACGCATGGACAGCCGAACTGTAAAAGAAATTTGCTAGTTTGGGTAAAAATGTTGTGTGCACAGCCTCTAATATGGTCATTTTTACCACCATGTCTGGTAACATACAGTATATTTGACATAAAACAACCACTAGTGACTGCATAATTAATGGCAAGAAGTGACATAGTGAAGGATTACAGTTGCATTATGTGTAAACTACCGTTTCCTAACCCTATTACATTATATACTAAGTATTTTTAGTGCCTAATCCTAACCAACTCCGAGCTTCACCACATAAAATTGTGTATTTAATTCCTAAAGGAAATTAATTTCAAAACCTGAGCCAAAACATGAATAAGGAAGGGAAAATGCAGAGAGACACCAGTGAAAAAGGCAAGACGTCATAGGAACGCTATTTTTTAGTTCAGTCGACCCACCTCCAAAAGAGGATTTAAATGACTTTCACACTGAAATACAGTGAAACACGCTGTCTTTGACATGGCTCATAGGGTCTTATGTGTAGGTAAGTAACACAGATGGAGGACTTTTCATGGCTTATGGTTGTTACGCACCCCTCCATAGGGAATTAGTCAGTGGTGCAGTCCCTGACACCCATTGCTAGCCAAGAGGTAGTGAGGAATTCCTCTTTGGCTCGGTGGTAGAGTAGAGGTTTTCAGACCATGGTAGCATGGGTTCAAGACTCAGCCTGGGATACTTGTAGGTGTTAGGTCTACCATATAGAAAAGACTTATTAGGTGCTAGTCTCCCTTGCTTGTGGGGTGAGAAATGTCTTAGGTCTGTCCACCTTGACTGAGGGTCAAAACAGACTTTGTGATCCCAGGATTAGTAGGCGATTTAGGCCTTGGCCCAGAAAGTGGGTTGTAAAAATAAGAGTTACAGTATTAGACTGCTGGGGGGTGTCTTTTTTTTTTTTTTTTTTTGGTAAATTCTGATCAATTTAATTTACTTCTGAGAATTGTTAATGTTCTGGACATCAAATTTTGAATATCATTTTTTCTTGATAAAAATCAAGGAAGACTTTCTTTTCACTGTATGCTATTTTTGCTTATTTTAATAATCACATGTTAATATTTTCCCCGTCTTTTTTTTTTTTCATTCCAGCATTTCCGAGAACACCTCGACAAGCTGTTTGCACAGGGTATTGGAATGTTAGACGTTGCTCTGACCGAGGCCTTCAATCTCCTCAGTGACGTAAGTAACACGCTCACGACCGGTCACATCTCATACACATAAAAACACACATGCACGCACAGACTTAATTAGCTCTGTAATTAATACCTAAATCAACAGAATCATGCAAAAGCCAAGTAAACAAGACAGTTGATGACTCACACTGCTGGTCTGACATCTCCTCATTAGGAACAAGAAATTAATCAAACACGTGTACACTAAAACACACAAACACACATTCTTCTTTGCATTTTAACATGTGTCTGTTTAGGGCGATACAGCAGTGACAAACGCAACAGTGTACTCAGTGATTTAATGTCACTAATGGATTCTAATAAATGGCTGGCGTCCTCTTAGTATTCAGTTTTTTTATTCTGTTATAGTTAGTTTTCATGTTGCTATGGGATGTATAGGATGTACAGTATATATATATATATATATATATATATACTGTATATATATATATATATATATCATTAGGATAATTGGAGACTCTAAAGTGGCCCTAGGTGTGAATGTGTGTGCGTGAATGGTGAAGGGATTGGTGCCGCACCATGGCTGCCTCATCCATCCAGGTGGATGCCCTGTAATTTCCCCCACTGTGGGCCTAATAAAGGATTATATAAATAAATAAAATTAAATTGATAACTGACATCGTAAGCTATGATTTAAACTCTTCAAGTTTACAAGGGGATGTTTTTATTTATTTTTTTATGTGATAACTCTTTCCCTTCTTTCTCCCCGTGTGCCTCCCACTACCTCCAGTTCAACGAGACCGGGAGGGGTAGTGAGTGCAGCCAGGCTATTATGTTAGTGACAGATGGAGCAGTGGACACCTATGATGCCATCTTTGCCAAATACAATTGGCCAGAGAGGAAGGTAGTGTATTTAAAACACACACAAACACACATGCATTATGTTATTCGGCAGATACTGTATATTCCTAGACAGTCATGATGGCTGATTTTAGCTTCCTATTATGTCCAGTTTGCAAACAGATTTGACAAAAATATGCCTCTACCTTACTCCAGTGGAAGTGGAAATGCATGTAAATGAGTAACAATACCATAGTTTGGGATGGTGCTGTGTGAGACAGGTCCTTAAAGTAAAAAAACGTGTGTGGGGGGGGGGGATCGCTGACATTTCTACTAGGTATTTAAAGCCAAGTAAGCCTCCTGTCACTGATACAGTGTGTCGACTATTTAACCATTATAACTTCCACGGAAAGGAAAATAATGAACACCTTTGATCCAACATACAAAACAGTTTTCAGTGTCAGCATCATATCTTGAAAGATTATGTGCAGCACAAGAACATACTTCTGACTGAATATGCTATGATTTTTTCTAATTTTGTCTGATCTTCTTAAGTCGTTACATCATTATGTGCCTTATGTATCTACAGCATGATATGCACTAATCAGTACTTCAAGGGGTCATTTCATATTTTGTTGTCCCATCTATTTAGGTTGAAATGTCTTGATGTTGATGGAAATTGGTTCCAAGGTTGTCATAGCCAGGAGCGGCACTGGGGTTAAGCTCCCAGTGCTCATAAAATGCTCCTTACGGCGTGCGTCTCGAAAAGCCTCTGACAACTAAGTCCAACTCCTAGCCTGCCCGTGTGGTTTAGTCTCTAAGCCCAGCGGAACTGCTTTTACTAATAGGAGAAGGGGTGAGGGCGGATCTCTGGCGCCTTAAAACCAGATGCTTCGGGTAGATGGTGGCTCGTCAACCTGGGAAGGCAGCCCATCTAGGGGAAGGTAAACCCTGATTTCAAACCTCCGCTGCCTTGCGGCGCACCCGGTCACGGGAAAGGCTTCAGGAGTCAACCCTGAGGAAAAATCCGGAGTCGGAGCCCCTAAGGCAGTTCTCTGTTGTGCTCAACATCGTTCTGGCAGCTCCTGCGACGGCGCTGGTGCCAAACTATAGCAGCCCTGCTGTTCCTTTGGATTCATCAGTGACGTGGAGAGGGGGGACATGCTGCATGGGTAACATCTTGTCCTCCATATCTTCCTGCCCAGGCTTGAATCCTACCAACGCCCAACGCTGGAAGGTAGAACACCGGTGCACATCGGCCTGTTCAGTCACAGGCGGTGCTGTTCCAGCAGAGTAGACGTTTAGGATTCTCTTCCATGGTCATCATAGACCGACGGAGGCCGACGATGACGGATGGAAATTATTGCTTGTTGATACCAAAAAAACCTTTTCAAATACAATAAGTCACAATAACTTCCACCAAATGCATTAAAATGTGAGTAATAAGCCTGTTTTGGAAATACAATGAGCATAAAGTACAGAAAAAGTACAAATCCTGAAATTTCTACATATGTATACAGGTGCATCTCAATAAATTAGAATGTCATCAAAAAGTTGATTTATTTCAATAATTCAATTCAAAAAGTGAAACTCATGTATTATATAGATTGATTACACACAGAGTGATATATTTCAGGTGTTTATTTCTTTTAATTATGATGGTCATGGCTTATAGTTCATGAAAACCCCAAATTCAGTTTCTCAAAAAATTTGAATATTACATAAAATTAATTTAAAAAATGATTTTTAATAGAAATGTTGGCCGACTGAAAAGTATGTCCATGTACACACTCAATACTTGGTCAGGGCTCCTTTTGCATAATTACTGCATCAATGCAGCATGGCATGCAGGCGATCAGCCTGTGTTACTGCTGAGGTATAATGGAAGCCCAGGTTGCTCTGATAGCGGCCTTCAGCTTGTCTGCATTGTTGGGTCTGGTGTATTTCATCCTAATCTTGACAATACACCATAGATTCTCTATGGGATTTAGGTCAGGAGAGTTTGCTGGCTAATCAAGCACAGTGATCAGCATGAAATCAGCATCTCCATAAAGCTTGTCAGCAGAGGGAAGCATGAAGTGCTCTAAAATTTCCTGGTAAATGGCTGCACTGACATTGGACTTGATTAAACACAGTGGAAAAACACCAGCAGATGGCATGGCTCCATGTATCATCATTGACTGTGGAAACTTCACACTGGACCTCAAGAAACTTGGATTCCGTGCCTGTTGACTCTTCCTCCAGACTCTGGGACCTTGATTTCCAAGTGACAGGACTTGGCACCTGATTTGGGGAGCCATGTCATCCGCTGGTGTTAGTCCACTGTGTTTTATCAAGTCCAAAGTCAATGCAGCTTTCTACCAGGATATTTTAGAGCACTTCATGCTTCCCTCTGCTGACGAGGTTTATGGAGATGCTGATTTCATTTTCCAGCAGGACTTGGCACCTGCCCACACGGCTGCCAAAAGTACTAAAGCCTGGTTTAATGACCATGGTATCACCATATTTTACTGGCCAGCAAACTCTCCTGACCTAAACCCCATACAGAATCTATGAAGTGTCGCCAACAGGGAGATGAGAGACACCAGACCCAACAATGCAGATGAGCTGAAGGCCGCTGTCAAAGCAACCTGGGACTTCATAACACCTCAGCAGTAACACAAACTGATCACCTTCATGCCATGCCACAGTGATGCAGTATTAATTCATGCAAAAGGAGCCCTGACCAAGTATTGAGTGTGTGCATGGAAATACTTTTAGTCAGACAACATTTCTATTAAAAAAAAATCTATTTTTTAAAATTGATCTTATGTAATATTCTAATTTTTTGAGAAACTGATTTTCGGGTTTTCATGAGTTGCAAACCCTAACCATCAAAATTAAAAGAAATAAACACTTGAAATATATCACTCTGTCTGTAATGAATCTATATAAAATATGAGTTTCATTTTATGAATTGAATTACTGAAATAAATCAACTTTTTGATGATATTCCAATTTAGTGAGATGCACCTGTATTAATAAAGTATTTGATCGTATGTTGAAGAGGTTACAAATGATTAATTGCAGTCTCTCACATATAAATTATACAATGATGTGAAAAGTATTTCCCCCCTTCCTGATTTTCTTATATTTTTATACTTTAATACTTTTTTGCATTTACTTTTTCACATAGGGTCAGGTAGGTTTGGATAGCTTTTCTCCCTTGATAGATGAAATTATCATTTAAAAACTGCATTTTTACTTGGGGTGTGAGATGTGTATTGTGCGCTGGAGCCTCAGCCTGACCCTGCAGAATCATGTGAAGAACAAGGATGTGTGAAAGTTCATGGTAATGGGCACAATCCCTGGGAAGATGTGAGAGGCATGGCTGACCAGATCAAGGAGGACATGAGGACTGTGAGCATCACCCCCGAGGACGGTCTTGAGCGAGCCGAGTCGAGACGGGCGCGCAAGCAAGCGGACCCTGCGGCTATGCAGGATTAATGGGAGGATGAAGAAGATTTACTCTGGTTTTATTTGTCTAATATTAGAATTTTTTTTGATGATCTGAAATATTTAAGTTTGACAAATACGCAAAAAATACAAGAAATCTGGAAGGGGGAAAATACTTTTTTCATAGCATTGTAAAGTAAGAAGGATAAAGTTCTGAAGAGTCAAGGCACTGGTTGCTAATTATTTAGAACTACTATACCTGCAGCTTATTAGAACTGTAGCTCATGCTTAACTCCTTGCTAACACTCGCTAAAAAGAAGAAAAAGAGCTTGCTTACCCAAATCGCATTATTTGCCCAAGTTGTTAGAGAAAGTTTCCGACAAGCTGATTGCATTGAGTGAACCCAGCAGGTCCTCCAGAGTTCTCTAAAACAGATTGTGAGTATGGCCCTGTCACAGAGCACAACACTGCTTCTCTGCTGTCCTGCGAGGTAATTGAGGTGCTTTTCTGACAGACCATGAAATGGAATAGGAGGAGAGAAGTGATGGAGGGTGAGAAACAGGTTATTCTAGGGTCATTTTTTCTGTTAAAGAAAATCTGCGTGGTACTCACACTTTAAAGGTTAGGAATGGAAGCATCAGATTTAAGAATGCGTGCACGCAGACACACACACACACACACACACACACACACACACACACACACACACACACTTGAGTGAACATGAACTTAAAGGAGTGCTCATGCAGTTTGAATTTTGTGTTTTTAATTCCAACTGGCTACACAACACAATATAATTATGAATAGGAAGTGGCGGGGGGAACTTCAGTGGAATTAGTTGCTTCTCTAATGTGTTTAGTCGCTCATCATGTTACAGTTAGAAATTGTTTCTTTGTGTCATACGGTTTGTATCAGAACTACTTACAGCCCCCTCCACCCCTCCCATTGACTCCTGCCTCAAGGCTGAACCGTGTGGAGAGGGGACAAGGCTGCTAGATAGTTCCATTTAGAAGAAGCCCCACTGATAATAGAAGTCTTCAGTCTCTGTCACTCTCTCCAGACTCTCGCTCTCACTTTCTCCCCCTCTGCTGCTGATTTTTAATGGATTTCTTCCAACCAGTCATCACTACTGTAGAGGATTACACCTGCTATCCAGACAGGCTATGGGAAAAAAATATAGAGGGAAATCAGTTAGAGCACATCTACTGTGTATGCAAATGCTTTTTTGTTATAAAACAGTATGGAAAAGAAACAGGAAAGTTTAAAGGGTGAAAAGTTAAAAGATAAATGAACTGTATATGCAGGTACAGCAATTGTGATCTTCTTTAAAGATGTACTCCGGTATAGGGGTGTGCCATATCATATCGTTCATGATAATACTGGTATAAATTTTGATACCAGTGTAAAAATGAATAGCGCAATATTTGGGGTCTTCTGCGTGATGATGTCACATCGTTACGTTGCTGAAGGAAGTTACGCATTAATGTAGAAATAGCAAAACAAACATGGCGCAGGAAGCTGCCGCTCCATGTTTGGAGAGTCTGTGTCTAGTTGTGAGGAAGTAATTTAGTTTTAAGGCTGTTTCAGACGGTTTGCGTCATCAACACTGCTCTAGTGCAAAGCTTCACTTCACCCTGGAGCGGTGTTGTTGACGTCTGAAATGTCCAGAGTTTTATTTTTGTTCTGTTGTGGCTACCTCAGCTTGATTTTATTCAACCACCTGAAGGAAAAAAAAAATGTGTTCAGTGCAACGAGAGCCAAAAAGCCCCAGGAGTTGTCTGAGCAACGGAGACTTAGGTAGGTTAACTGATTCAGCATGAGAGAGAGACGGTAGGTCCAATGCAGCGGTCAGTCTCTGCTAGCAGAAGTTAGGGAAAGATCAGACAGGTAGGCCAGCATACTGTATATTCAGTATGATAAAAATGATGAAATAATAATAGTTTTAAATAACCCCACTCCCGCCATGTTTTTATTTAGACCCTCTTCCTGACCCTATGAAACAGCAGACTAGAATAAATGAATTTAACATGTCAGAAAGGTCAAAACCCCCTGGTCTCCCAGAGCATAAAAATGAGATAAAGACAGAAGTAATGTGGTGAATGAGTATTTGTGGTTATATTATACTGTTGTAGCAGCTTATGGTTTAGGGTTAACATTCTCTAATGTAATAAACATGTTGCATTAACTTTAGTTAAATTACCTCCATCTTACATTCATAAGGCAATGTTTTCAGGACTATTCAGAGGTTTTAAGAAAAATCTGCCTAATTTTCAAAACTATAGGCTATATATAGTATACAGTGCTAAATTTACTTTCATCTACTTGTGACTTTTCTGTCCTAAATTTGTTTTCTCATTTTATAACATCTTTTCATAAAGGTACAATTTTTTAAATAAATTTTGAACTTTCTTGTTACAAATTTGTGACCTTTTTCATGCAAAATTGTAACTTTTTACCTAAAAATTGCATTTTTATGTAATACAAATAATGTCTAGCAATTGATGTGTCTACATGCACTGCATGCAACACAGTACCTTGACTATATGCCTTGTGTTTTTACCAGATTTAAATTAAGATTAGTCAATCAGTTGGTTTAATAATCACTGGCTCAGCTGACTATCAGAATACAAGCTGGATAATTTTCCTTTCAGCTGAAGGTTATAATTACATTTATAAGTAGTTCAATAGCTACTATTTTATAATGTTGGCCTACTAAAATTGTGCTGGTTTCTGCTTTGCAATAACAGGGTGGCCTAGGATGAAGTCAAATTCCCAGCCTCAATTTTTGTCTCAGTTCACCCCTCAGTGCACTTACAGTCATGTGAAAAAATTAGGACACCCTGTGTGTGTGTGTGTGTGTGTGTGTGTGTGTGTGTGTGTGTGTGTGTGTGTGTGTGTGTGTGTGTGTGTGTGTGTGTATTTTAACATACAGTATTTGGACATATGGATCTTTAATATCAATGTTAAAAAAATACTGGGAGATTCATGTAATACAACTAAACAATTAAAAATGAATTAGAGACTTTTTTCAAATTTTCTGTAAAATGTAATTCTAAATAAATAGTGAGGAATAAATAAGGACACCCCCCATCTTTTTTAAGACACCCCCACATTCATTCCCACTTACAATGGCTAAAATAAATGTTAAAAAGTGCAAATAAAAACGAAAACAAGGTTAGACATAGATGTGTGAGCATTTCTTAATAAAGAACTGATTATTTAATGGGGTGTCCTAATTTTTTCACATGACTGTAAGATGTTGTAGTTTATATTATTTTTTGGTAATATCTGATACAGAATAAAAATATTTGAAACTCATTCTGAACTGCTTTTTATAAAATGGAGGAATGAGGGTTTTTGTTTTTATTTTCACTGAATATGTTGAAGATAAATAACGCTGGCCTCTGAAATTGTCCTTTATACATTTAAAAGAAAAAAACTATTCTGTGATATTGCGAAGATTATCATTACTGTGAAAATTCACAGAAATATTGTGATATCAAGGCCATATTGCCCACCCCTACTCCCATGGATAAAAATCCCCTATCAAAACAAATCTACATTGTCTAAAATGGCATCTCATGCCCTTTTTCTACAAACAAAACCTTTAATTGTCCTACAGTTTTGTCAAAATCTTTTCACTTTTTCTCCCCTTTCAAACACCAGGTTCTGTGAATACTCCCATCCACATCGCACAAGGCTAATAGTGGCTAGCGCTACATTAAACAGAATAAATCCGGTGATAAAGAGACTTACCAGTTGAAGGACATGTCCAGCTGTATGCACAGTGGCCAAGGATAATGACTGAGACTGCATCAGTCCTTGAAAGCAGTTTAATGGCAAAACCCATCTTAATTTGGGTCAAGTTTTCAAAGCAGCTGTCCAATAATGCTAACTGGCCTGGAGGATAACTTCATTTAGGCCAGAGAGTCCTGACTGGCTCAACACTACAGACATGCCAGAGCCATATATAGTTATGCCACCAAAAATGCGCTGTAGAAACTCGCCTTTTTTCAGGGGGCGGGGCTTAAGTGAAACTTTAAAGCAAAAAAACAGAGACCTAAGACATTTGAGTGATTTCACACTTGATATGTCTTGTAAGTCATAAAAAGCATGTTACAAACATGTTAACAATAAAAAACTAAATTTCCTTTAAAGAAGCTATCTGTAAGATTTTTTTGTAATAAACCATAAAAATAACTATGGTGTGTCATCAGATATTAATTAATTATTTCTTGGTGCCAGACGTAAAATTGTTACCTTCTGATCAATAAGTGTCGCACTCACTCTTGCCCCACTATAATAGTGCACTGGTTGCCAAGTTGAGGAAAATATCCACAAGTCACATTTATTTGGCACATTTGTTCACAGTATCTGGCAATGCATGAGCTTTCTGCTAAATGTCTACATCTGATATCAACTGAGCTACTGTATGTTATTGGCTTCTATGGCTCTTGTCAGCCAATTCCTCAAATATAAATGTAATTTTGCCCCCCCCCCACAAAAAAATTAAGAATAATTATTTCACAGCAATAATTTTTTAAAAGAAAATATAGACATTCATGTTTGTTTTGTGTTGACGTAGACCACTTCCTAGAACCAAAGCAAATCACATTTTCATGCTCTGCTTGGCTACATAAGACACTGGCAAACTTCTAGGGAACAAGATACAGTGTGCTACAATCAAAGAGATATGCATATGTTAAGTATTACATATTAATAAAAGTTCCAGTTTTGTGTCATCACTCCACAAAACAGAATCCCCAAACCTCTTCGGTTTATTTACATAGTTTAGAGCAAACTGGAGTCAAATTTTCAGGCCTATGGATCAGCAATATGTCTGGAGGATGAAGCATACACTGAAAAGAACACATGCCTAAAGTGAAGCATGGTGGTGGCTGAGTGATGCTCTGGGGCTGCTTCGCTTCCTCTGGCACTGGAAACCCGCAGTATGTGGTGGGTAAGATGGATTCAATCAAGTATCAGGAAATCCTGGGAGAAAATGTCCTGCCATCTGTGAGGAAGCTGAAGCTTGGGTGTTATAGGATCTTTCAACAGGACGATAATCACAAGCACACCCCAAAGTCTGGTTTCAGAAGAAGTCCTGGATGATACTATAGTGGGCATCACAGTTGCCTGACTTGAATCCCATTGAAAATCTCTCGTGGGATTTGAAAAAGGTGGATGCAGCACGCAAACCCAAGAATATTAGTGAACTGGAGGCCTTTGCCCCTGAGGAATGGGCTAAGATTCCTCAGAACACTACCAGAAGCTGGTGTCTGGCTACATTTGCAGCAGGTCATAACAGCAAAAGGGTGCTCTGTTATGTACTAAAGATGTTTGTCATGAAGGGGCTGAATAATTTTGAGACTGCAGTAGTCATAAAAAGTGGCATTTTCTTTTGAATTTGAGAAACCCCTTGTAATATTAGTTGTGTTGTTCTTATTTGATTAGTTCATTGCAAAGAGCTGCTAGTTTGTACATTTGGCCAATAAACCTAATTTGCAGTGGGGGTTAAATGATTTTGATTGTAACTGTATGTTGTTTGGGGGCAACTTGCCCCTGCTGGGGTTCTCAGGACCATACTAAGAGTGGTCCAGTTGATTCCCATGAAGAAGTTACAACAAGGATCCAGCGTACCTCACTGATTTTGGGGTTACTGGGGCTCCAGGGCAAATGCCTGACAACTGGATTTCTGTCCATAGGACCCAGCCGAGCAAGCAATGTGGGTCCGTCCTCTAGTGGGCTCAGCACCTGCAGGAAGGATCATGAGGCTATGTGAACTGGGCGACAGTCTGGGATTCTCTACTTAGACTACTGCCCCTACAACCCAGACCCTAGATTAGTGGTAGAAGTTGGATAGATGGATGTAAACAATGCACATTCAATACACAAGATATGAAAATGAATAAACAGTGTGGAAGGCACAAATACTGTAGTGTGGAGAGGTCTTAACTTAATTGACTAGCTGACTTGAGCCAGGTGTCTTTCACCAGTATGGCAGTCTACCCGCTGTCTAGCCTGCTCCGTCAGGCTTTGGTTAGGATCTCCCGGGAGATAAAATGGTTTAGTGAGTTCCACAAGCAGTGCACAAGGCTAGAGGTCCAGAGGGCAGTGAAGCTGGTGCTGACCTGGGGGCTGGCATGAGTTGCGTCTCCTCCGTGGTGAAAGCAGTGTCCCTGGATTGCATGAATTCCAGGAGCACCACAAGCTAGGGTGGACAGTTTGCACGCTGCAAGGCCCACTCTGATAGTGCAATGCTCACATTGTTTTTAGTGCAACTGGGCCCGAACCATTTTTTTAACACCACTTATACACCAACACGTAGCTTTACGTCAGTGGAAAGAGGTCCTTGTTTACGAGATGTGCGGTCTCAGACACAGCACAGTGGAGGACTTTGTGGCTTGTTCTGCGTTATTGTTTTTCCAGTAGAGCTCTCTCACCAGCTGCTATGTTATAAAATTATTGAAGGGTGGATTGGTCACATCAATCATATGTTACACGCACATAGCGTACATAGCGTGCATGGAAAGCAGGGCCAGGGCTGAAGCAAGTTTTTGTTACACTATATTCTTGACAAATTATTTAAATTTGACCGTAAGGCCTTAGTATGGAACATGGAAAACAAAAACTGGAAATTATATCACTCATAGCACGATCTTTAAAAAAAAAAAAAGAAAAAAATAAATGAGGTATTATGGCATAAAACCAATTAAATTTGAATAGTTTAGCTATTTGTGAAAAAGGAAGATTCAAATTGTGACCTTAAAATCTAAGATAAAAGTTAATCATAAATTTGGAGAATCATGAGGCCCTTAATCATGTGTAACCAACAAAACATTAAAACAAATCTACAGTTTGTAATTACATAAACACAAAGGCATCTTCAGGTCCCACTGAATCCCAGGCGTAGCAGCAGTAGTAGTAGTATATGTTGTTATTTTAAAAACATGTTGGCATAACAGTGTGTGTTTTTTTTTATTTCTTTTTCCTTTTGTATTCAAGTTGAGCTGTTTCTGAAGTCATCTCGGCTTTTGTAACCAGCAAGTTCCCTGGCAGCTCTTAAAATGTTGCTGCATATTGCACATTGAGTGGAAACTGTTAGCATGCTGCTTGTACACAGAGTGCCTAACAGCAGCACTTAAGAATTTTTGACCTTATGTGTAAACGTTTTCACAGCTGAATGGAATAAATTATTTTCACTGCTCACTGTTATTACAAGAAATTGCATCTGGCATACCAGTGTCTTTCCTTAAGTACTGTACAATCTAATCAGTTTATATAGTGGTGTGAAAAAGTGTTTGCCCCCTTCCTGATGTCTCATTTTTTTGTATGTTTGTCACACTTGAATGTTTCAGACTGTCAAACAAATTTAAATATTAGACAAAGATAACACAAGTAAACACAAAATGCAGTTTTTTTAAACTTTTTTTTTTTTTAAATGAAGGCGTTTATTATTAAGGGTAAAAAAAAAAAATCCAAACCTACATGGCCCTGTGTGAAAAAGTGCCCCCCTCCCCGGTTAAAACATAAATTAATTGTGGTTTATCACATCTTTGGAAAGCTGAGTTCAATTTCTCTAGCCCCATCCAGGCCTGATTACTGCCACACCTGTTCTCAATCAAGAAATCACTTAAATAGGATCTGCCTGACAAAGTGAAGTAGATCAAAAGATCCTCAAAAGCTAGACATCACGCTGTGATCCAGAGAAATTCAGGAACAAATGAGAAACAAAGTAATTGAGCTCTATCAGTCTGGAAAAGGTTATAAAGCCATTTCTAAAGCTTTGGAACTCCAGCGAACCACAGTGAGAGCCATTATCTACAAATGGTGAAAACATGGAACAGTGGTGAACCTTCCCAGGAATGGCCGGCCGAACAAAAATTACCCCAAGAGTGCAGCGACGACTCACCCAAGAGGTCACAAAAGACCCTACAGCAGCATCCAAAGAACTACAGGTCTCACTTGCCTCAGTTAAGGTCAGTGTTCATGACTCCATCATAAGAAAGAGACTGGGTAAAAATGGCCTGTATGGCTGAGTTCCAAGATGAAAACCACTGCTGAGTAAAAACAACAAAGGATCGTTTCAGTTTTGCCAGAAAACATTTTGATGATCCCCAAAACTTTTGGGAAAATACTCTGTGGACTGACGAGACAAAAGTTGAACTTTTTGGAAGGTGTGTGTCCCATTAATCATCCCACGCATGATTTGGATGAGTACACGGACACTGTGAACTCATATATCCACTTTTGTGAGGAGAGCATTCTTCCATCTCGCAACAGGGTGAGGTACTCAAATGACAGGCCCTGGTTCACTGCTAAGCTCAGACAGATCAGGAAGGAGAAGGAAGCAGCGCTGAAAAGTGGAGACAGGGACTGCTACAGGGAGGTTAAATATCGGTTTAACAGAGAGCTGAGGAGAGCTAAATCTGTGTATTCTGAGAGACTCCAGCAACAGTTCACTGCTAACGACTCGGTTTCTGTGTGGAGAGGACTGAGGCAAATCACCAATTATCGGCCTCAGGCTCCTAAAGGTCAGGATGACAAAGCCCTTTGTCTAAGACTGTCCCAACACTATGCCCGTTTTGACACCTCGTCAGCTGTGTCCAACTCCCCCCCTCCCTCCAGCTCCACAGCCTCCACGGTCCCTACTTCATCAAAGGCAGCCCCCCCTCCTCCCCCCCTGCCCTTATCATCAGTGAGCAGGACGTGCTCAAACAGTTCTCCAGACTGAACCCGCGCAAGGCCCCCGGTCCGGACAGCGTGTCTCCCTCCACCCTGAGACACTGTGCGAAAGAGCTGGCTCCTGTCTTCACAGACATTTTTAACACCTCCCTTAAGCTATGCCACGTGCCGACCTGCCTCAAATCCTCCACCATCATCCCTGTCCCCAAGAAGCCACGGATCACTGGACTTAACGACTACAGACCTGTAGCGCTCACCTCTGTAGTCATGAAGTCCTTTGAGCGCCTGGTCCTGCCCCACTTCAAGTCCATCACCACTCCCCTCCTAGACCCGCTGCAGTTTGCCTACCGAGCAAACAGGTCTGTAGACGACGCAGTCAACCTGGCCCTCCACTCCATCCTGCAGCACCTGGACTCCCCGGGAACCTACGCCAGGATCCTGTTTGTGGACTTCAGCTCCGCATTCAACACCATCCGCCCCGCTCTGCTCCGGGACAAGCTGTCCCTGCTCAACGTGCCTGACTCCCTCTGCAGGTGGATCACCGACTTCCTGACGGTCCGGAGGCAGCATGTGCAGCTGGGAAAGACTGTCTCAGACTCTGTTAGCATCAGCACCGGATCACCCCAGGGCTGTGTACTTTCCCCCCCTACTCTTCTCCCTTTATACCAACTCCTGCACCTCCAGCCACCAGTCTGTCAAGCTGATCAAGTTTGCGGACGACACCACCCTCATCGGGCTCATCTCCAATGGCGACGAGTCCGCCTACAGGAGAGAGGTGGCCCAGCTGGCGTCCTGGTGCAACAACAACAACCTGCAGCTGAACGCTCTGAAGACAGTGGAGATGATTGTGGACTTCAGGAAAGTCACAACCCCTCTGCCCCCCCTCACCCTCACAGGCTCTCCCATCACCACTGCGGATTCCTTCCGCTTCCTAGGCACCACCATCACCAGGGACCTCAAGTGGGAGCCGACCATCAGCTCCCTCATCAAAAAGGCCCAGCAGAGGATGTTCTTCCTGCGGCAGCTGAGGAAGCCCAAGCTACCCACCAAGATGTTAGTGCAGTTCTACACAGCCATCATCGAGTCCATCCTCACCACCTCCATAACCGTGTGGTACGCAGGAGCCATTGCCAGGGACAGACTAAGGCTGCAGCGCGTCGTGCGCATTGCTGAGAAGGTGATCGGCTGCAAGCTCCCATCCCTCCAGGATCTGTACATCTCCAGGACCCGGAGGCGTGCTGGCCGGATCATAGCCGATCCTTCACACCCTGGTCACGTACTGTTTGCCCCTCTCCCCTCAGGTAGAAGACTTCGGTCCATTCAGACTAAAACCTCCCGTCACATGAACAGCTTCTTCCCCTCTGCCATCAGACTGCTGAACACTAAGTGACTTATTGACTCTCGTGCACTATGTACAGCCTTTGTCAAAGACTGTCCCAACACTATGCCTGTTTTGACACCTCGTCAGCTGTGTCCAACTCCCCCCCCCTCCCCCCAGCACCACAGCCTCCATGGTCCCCACTTCATCAAAGGCGCCCCCCCCCTTCTCCCCCCCTGCCCTTGTCATCAGTGAGCAGGACGTGCACAGACAGTTCTCCAGACTGAACCCGCGCAAGGCCCCCGGTCCGGACGGCGTGTCTCCCTCCACCCTGAGACACTGTGCGGAAGAGCTGACTCTCGTGCACTATGTACAGCAGCTCAACCAGACTCATGTCAATCATCACTGTTTTCTTCTTGCATTACCGACTGCACTATATGGTTCTCCACATTATCTGCTGCTCGCTAATATATTTAAACTGCTGACTAGTATTACTCATTCTTCTTCTACACTTTATTGCATGTATAGTTTATTTCTTTTATTTTATCATGTTTAATGTTGCAGCATTGCACCGAGACAAATTCCTAGTTTGTGTACTACATGAACAATGGCAATAAATCTGATTCTGATTCTCATTACATCCGGCGTAAAAGTAACACAGCATTTCAGAAAAGGAACATCATACCACCAGTAAAATATGGTGGTGGTAGTGTGATGGTCTGGTGCTGTTTTGCTGCTTCAAGACCTGGAAAACTTGCTGTGGTAAATGGAAACATGAATTTTGCTGTCTATCAAAAAATCCTGAAGGAGAATGTCTGGCCATTTGTCCATGACTTTAAGCTGAAGCGCACTTAGGTTCTACAGCAGGACAATGATCCAAAACACACCAGCAAGTCCACCTCTGAATGGCATAAGAAAAACAAAATGAAGACTTTGGAGTGGCCTAGTCAAAGTCCTGACCTGAATCCGATTGAGATACTGTGGTATGACTTTTGTATTGTTCTCTTCATGCGTTATACTCCCGGAGTGTTATTATGAATAAACAACCAACCAAACTCTTTTTCCAAGAGCCAGGAAGCGAGCGTGCTTGCTCCATTAATGACTTCTTTACAATCAGATAAGTCAAGATGACAAGATGGAATCAGAGTGAAACTGTAACAGAAATACAAAAAAATGTGCTTAGCTAACCACTGTGACAGCAACAGGTAAGTGTATAGCATTAGCTTCTACTGTGCAAACATCATGCTATAAATTGTCCTCAAAGAATCATTTACACAATCTCCAGAATCTATAAAGAACATAAACAACTTGCAGCCATTGCTTTCTGTGGGACTCAAACCTAGGATGAAGGCGGATTCATAATGAAAATCATCAGGTGTAGCCATGCTGTTTACAACACATGTCTACCTACTACCTGTTTCCTACTTCCTGTTCTTCAGGACTTAAAACTTAGGCTTAAAACTTGGCTGCTCAAAGTGATTTGACAATTCAACAACCTTTGTCTATTGAACACACATAAACAGAATTCAGGGCAGAACAACCTTAAAAAGGTGGTTCATGTTCGAAAACCCTCCAATGTGGCTGAATTACAACAATTCTGCAAAGATGAGTGGTCCAAAATTCTTCCACAGCACAGAAAAAGGCTCATTGCCAGTTATCACAAACGCTTGATTGTAGTTGTTGCTGCTAACCAGTTATTAGGTTTAGGGGGCAATCACTTTTTCACACAGGGCCGTGTAGGTTTGGATTTTTTTTTTCCCCTTACTAATAAACACCTTCATTTAAAAACTGCATTTTGTGTTTACTTGTGTTATCTTTGTCTAATATTTAAATTTGTTTGATAATTTGATACTCAAGATGGCGCCCACAGTGGTCGCCATGGTGCTTCGCTGCGCTTTACTTTGTCTGTTTTTGTTCGTCAATTGTGTGTCTGTCTGCCTGCTCTTACACCCATGAAGAGCTACTAAATATCAGGACTTTCACTCCCACAGACCTACTCCCAGTTTTTTTGGCTCCTGCCGCCGATCTGGTTCACCTTTTAGCCCAAAAAGTGAGACGGCGAAAGAGAGGAAGACGAGCGGGCGCTCTCGTGCGGCTTCGCAGGAGAGGCACGCGCATGGCTCTGCCTGGGATATTTCTGTCCAACGTCAATTCTCTCTATAACAAGGTAGATGAACTGAGACTGCTGATGCGATTTTAGGACCTCTCCACCTCGTGTGCCCTCTGCTTTACTGAGACCTGGCTCAAGGGTAGGACACCGGACAGCGCGCTCCTCCTCGAGGGATTTCAGCTGTTTCGTGCAGACCGAGATAAGGAGCTCTCCGGCAAGACCACAGGAGGAGGAGTCTGCTTCTACATCAACAACAGCTGGTGCTCCGATGTAACTGTGATCTCCCAACACTGTTCTCCCACTCTGGAATATTTATTCATCAACTGCAAGCCATTTTATTCCCCGTGTGAGTTCGCTTCATTCATCCTGGCTGCTGTTTACATCCCGCCCGACGCGGACGTGCGCGAGGCTCAGCGTGCGCTCGCGGATCACATTCAGCAAGCAGAGCGGACTTTTCCGGACTCTCTGGTTATTGTGTTTGGCGACTTTAACCAGAGCAACCTGAGCCACGAACTCCCCCGCTACAAACAGTTTATTAAATGCCCCACCAGAGGAGAGAACACGCTGGATCACTGTTACACTACAGTTAAGGACGTGTATCGCGCTGTTCACCGCGCTGCGCTCGGACTATCTGATCACGTGATGGTCCACCTGATTCCCACATACAGACAGAGGCTGAAGCTCACAAAACCTGTTGTGAGCACTACGAGGAAATGGACCAGTGAAGCTGGGGAGGAGCTGCGCACGTGCTTGGAAATAACTGACTGGGGCATGTTTAAAGGAGCCACGCATGGTCTGGATGAGTGCACGGACACTGTGAACTCATATATCCACTTTTGTGAGGAGAGCATTCTTCCATTGCGCACCAGGGTGAGTTACTCCAACGACAAGCCCTGGTTCACAGCCAAGCTCAGACAGATCAGGAAGGAGAAGGAGGCAGCGTTGAAAAGTGGAGACAGGGACTGCTACAGGGAGGTCAAATACTGGTTTAGCAGAGAGTTGAGGAGAGCTAAATCTGTGTATTCTGAGAGACTCCAGCAACAGTTCACTGCTAACGACTCTGCTTCTGTGTGGAGAGGACTGAGGCAAATCACCAACTATCGGCCTCAGGCTTCTAAGGGTCAGGATGACAAAGCCCTTTGTCAAAGACTGTCCCAACACTATGCCCGTTTTGACACCTCGTCAGCTGTGTCCAACTCCCCCCCTCCCCCCAGCGCCACTGCCTCCATGGTCCCCACTTCATCAAAGGCGGCCCCCCCTTCTCCCCCCCGCCCTTGTCATCAGTGAGCAGGACGTGCACAGACAGTTCTCCAGACTGAACCCGCGCAAGGCCCCCGGTCCGGACGGCATGTCTCCCTCCACCCTGAGACACTGTGCGGAAGAGCTGACTCCTGTCTTCACAGACATTTTTAACACCTCCCTGAAGTCATGCCACATGCCGACCTGCCTCAAAACCTCTACCATCGTCCCTGTCCCCAAGAAGCCACGGATCACTGGACTTAACGACTGCAGACCTGTAGCGCTCACCTCTGTAGTCATGAAGTCCTTTGAGCGCCTGGTCCTGCCCCACCTCAAGATCATCACCACTCCCCTCCTGGACCCGCTGCAGTTTGCCTACAGAGCCAACAGGTCTGTAGACGACGCAGTCAACCTGGCCTTCCACTCCATCCTGCAGCACCTGGACTCCCCGGGAACCTACGCCAGGATCCTGTTTGTGCACTTCAGCTCTGCATTCAATACCATCCGCCCCGTTCTGCTCCAGGACAAGCTGTCCCTGCTCAACGTGCCTGACTCCCTCTGCAGGTGGATCACCGACTTCCTGACGGACCGGAGGCAGCATGTGCGGCTGGGAAAGACTGTCTCAGACTCTGTAAGCATCAGCACCGGATCACCCCAGGGCTGTGTACTTTTCCCCCCTGCTCTTCTCCCTGTACACCAACTCCTGCACCTCCAGCCACCAGTCTGTCAAGCTGATCAAGTTTGCGGACAACACCACCCTCATCGGGCTCATCTCCAACGGCGACGAGTCCGCCTACAGGAGAGAGGTGGCCCAGCTGGCGTCCTGGTGCAGCCACAACAACCTGCAGCTGAACGCTCTGAAGACAGTGGAGATGATCGTGGACTTCAGAAAAGTCACAGCCCCTCTGCCCCCCCTTACCCTCACAGACTCTCCCATCACCACTGCGGATTCCTTCCGCTTCCTGGGCACCACCATCACCCGGGACCTCAAGTGGGAGCCGACCATCAGCTCCCTCATCAAAAAGGCCCAGCAGAGGATGTTCTTCCTGCGGCAGCTGAGGAAGCTCAAGCTACCCACCAAGATGTTGGTGCAGTTCTACACGGCCATCATCGAGTCCATCCTCACCACCTCCATCACTGTGTGGTACGCAGGAGCCACTGCCAGGGACACACTAAGACTGCAGCGCGTTGTGCGCGCTGCTGAGAAGGTGATCGGCTGCAAGCTCCCATCCCTCCAGGACCTGTACATCTCCAGGACCCGGAGGCGTGCAGGTCGGATCATAGCCGACCCTTCACACCCTGGACACGCACTGTTTGCCCCCCTCCCCTCAAGTAGAAGACTTCGGTCCATTCAGACTAAAACCTCCCGCTACATGAACAGCTTCTTCCCCTCTGCCATCAGACTGCTGAACACTAAGTGACTTATTAGACTCTCGTGCACTATGTACAGCAGCTCAACCGGACTCATGATAATTATCACTGTTTTCTTTTGCACTACCGTCTGCACTATGTGGAACTCCACAATATCTGCTGCTTGTTAATATATTTAATAATTGCATAGATTAGTATTACTCATTCATATTCTACATTTTATTGCATGCATAGTTTTTTATTTTTATCTTAGTGCTACTCCATGTTTAATGTTGCAGCATTGCACCGAGACAAATTCCTAGTTTGTGTACTACATGAACAATGGCAATAAATCTCATTCTGATTCTGATTCTGATTAATTTGAAACATTTAAGTGTGACAAACACATAAAAAAGAGAAATCAGGAAGGGGGCAAACACTTTTTCACACCACTGTATGACCCTGTTTACATGGTCACGAATAAACTGATTACAATCAGCTTTCTGGAGTTACCTGATTATTCAAACTGTCATGTAAGCAGAGTAATCCGATTACCTTTATCGGCTTACTCCTGACCATGTAAACAGGGTCAAAGGCTCATGAATGGTTTATGAGAAAACAGATTAACACACCTAGTTTATTTGCCCAGTAATCTGTTTACTCAATGCATGTAAACACCATAAGCTGTTTATTACCTTTATTGGTTTACTCCAGTAATCAGTTTACTCGTGACCATGTAAACATGGTCTATGTCTATATGCTTTCTGTAAGGCATTGGCAATTTAATTTTATGTTTACATGTGCACCAAAGTATACTGAAAATTGCATGAAGTGGACAGAGATTATGTCTCTTTTTCTGCTTAGCTCAGCTGTAAACCTCTTACATATTTAATTATTAGCCAGTTAAAACACGTAATCACAAACAGAAAAAAGGCTGTGTTGACACATGCCATGTGTCAACACAACGGAAATAAGCTATAGACAGCTTGCTCCTTCTGTGATTGATAACATGGGGGATAGTGTTTCAGCTTCTCTGCATCAGACTCTAGACTTGGTGGCCCCCTTAAAAAAGAAAAAGTCTAATCAGAGATTTCTAACTCCTTGGTTCAACACAGAAACTCGTAGCTTAAAACAGAAGACTAGTCAATTAGAAAGAAAATGGCGCTCCACTAACTTAGATGAAATCTATTTAGCTTGGAGAAATCATCTTTTAATTTATAAAAAATCTCTTAGAAAAGCTAGAACGAGTTATTATTCTGCATTAATAGAAGAGAACAAGAATAATCCCAGGTTTCTTTTTAGCACTGTAGCCAGGTTGACAAAGAGTCAGGACTCTGTCAATCCTAGCATTCCCTTAGAGCTTACTAGTCAGGACTTTATGAACTTTTTCAATAATAAAATTTCATCCATCAGAGATAAAATCAATCAGATTCTTCCCACAGTTAACTTAAATACTGTAACTACTACAGCTCCTTCAATTGATGTCTGTCTTGATGAGTTTACTCCAATCGACCTTTGTGAGTTAGACAAAATAGTTTCCTCATCCAAACCTTCAACTTGTCTTTTAGACCCTATTCCTACCAGGTTATTTAAAGAAGTCTTCCCACTTATTGGTAGCCTTATTCTTCATATAATCAATTCTTCATTAACTTTAGGCCATGTACCGCAGGCTTTTAAAACGGCTGTAATTAAACCCTTACTCAAAAAGCCAACGCTAGATCCAGGAGCTTTAGCTAACTATAGACCAATCTCTAATCTCCCTTTCATTTCAAAAATCTTAGAAAGAGTTGTTGCTACGCAATTATTTGACCACCTGCAGGGAAATGGTTTACTTGAAGAGTTTCAATCTGGGTTTAGAATCCATCATAATACTGAAACAGCCTTAGTGAAGGTCACTAACGACCTCCTCATCGCATCTGATAATGGACTGGTTTCTGTACTTGTCCTTTTAGACCTTAGTGCAGCTTTTGATACTATCGATCATAATATTCTACTTGATAGATTAGAACACTGTGTTGGACTTAATGGAACTTCGTTGCAGTGGTTTAGATCTTATTTATCTGATAGGTTCCAGTTTGTTCATGTAAATACTGAGTTTTCTTTCAACTCAAAGCTTAGTCATGGAGTTCCACAGGGATCTGTGCTAGGCCCTACTCTTTTTAGTTTATATATGCTTCTGTTAGGCAACATTATTAGAAAGCACTGTATACATTTTCATTGTTATGCAGATGACACACAATTATACCTGTCAATGAAGCCAGATGATAGTAATCAATTAGCCAAGTTAGAAGCCTGTCTTAAGGAAATCAAAGCTTGGATGACTTGTAATTTCCTGCTATTAAATTCAGATAAGACTGAAGTCATTCTTGTTGGTCCAAAAAACCTTAGAAATACCTTTCCAAATCAAACTTTCAGTTTGGATGCGGTTACTCTTTCTCTTAATAGCTCTGTGAGGAACCTTGGAATTATTTTTGATCAAGATCTGTCCCTCAATTCACATATTAGATTTGTTTCTAAGACTGCCTTCTATCATTTGCGTATTATTGCCAAGATTAGGAGCATCTTGTCTCAGAGTGATGCTGAGAAACTGATCCACGCTTTTGTTAGCTTGAGATTAGATTATTGTAATTCTTTATTATCAGGCTGTCGTAAAACATCTTTAAAAAGTCTTCAGCTGATCCAAAATGCTGCAGCAAGAGTTTTAACAGGTACTAGAAAGAGAGATCATATCTCTCCGGTTCTGGCCTCCCTTCACTGGCTTCCCATAGAGTTTAGAATTAAGTTTAAAATCCTTCTTCTTACTTACAAAGCTCTAAACAATCAGGCTCCTTTTTATTTAAAAGATCTGATACTACCGTATTATCCTAACAGAGCACTACGCTCCCAAAATGCAGGATTACTTGTAATACCTAGAATCTCCAAAAGTACAATGGGAGGCAGAGCCTTCAGTTATCAAGCTCCTCTCCTGTGGAACCAGCTGCCAATCTGGATTCGGGAGTCAGACTCGATCTCTGTTTTTAAGAATAGGGCTAAAACCTACCTTTTTGATATAGCCTACAATTAGGGAGGGATCATGTGTTTTTGAACCCTCCCTTAGTTATGCTGCTAATAGGTTTAGTCAGCCGGGGGACCTCCAGTAATGCACTGGGCCTCACGCCTTTCCTCGCTCTCAATGAAATATTTTTTTTGCTGGTCATTAACATTTGTTTGTTCTCTCCCATAGATTGAGTCCCCATCGTGTTGTTTGCTCTCTGCATGTCTGTTCTTTTCATCTTCTCTATCCCCTCACCCCCCAGCCAGTCGCAGCAGATGACTGCCCCTCCCTGAGCCTGGTTCTGCTGGAGGTTTCTTCCTGTTAAAAGGGAGTTTTTCCTCTCCACCGTCGCCAAGTGCTTGCTCACAGGGGATCGCCTGATTGCTGGGGTCTTTCTGCAACTGTGGGGGTTCCCCCTACAGTTGATAGTGTTATGAGATGACTGTTGTTGTGAAATGGCGCTATATAAATAAAGTTGAATTGAATTGAATTGAATTAGAAAAGCCTACTGTGACACTTTTTTTTGTTAATACCCGTCAGCTGTAGTGCATTTTCCTAGCAGTTTTGCAGTATGATTCAAATAGATAAGCTTTATAAGAATAGAAGACAATAATAGTCTAGACCAGTGTTTTTCAACGTTTTTGAGCCAAGGAGCCTTTTTTACGTGGAAAAAATCTCGGGCATCCCACCAATCAAAAATGTTACAACGTGACACATTGTAGTCTATTATACAGTGCATCCAGAAAGTATTCACGGCTCTTCACACATTTTGTTATGTTACAGCCTTATTCCAAAAGGGATTAAATTCATTTTTTTTCCTCAAAATTCTACACACAATACCCCATAATGATAAGGTGAATTTTTTTTTTTTTTTTTTAGATTTTTGCAAATTTATTAAAAATAAAAAAGTAAGAAATCACATGTACATAAGTATTCACAGCCTTTGCCATGAAGCTCAAAATTGAGCTCAGGTGCATCCTGTTTCCACTGATCATCCTTGAGTTGTTTCTGCAGCTTAATTGGAGTCCATCTGTGGTAAATTCAGTTGATTATCTGTGGTAAATTCAGTTGATTGGACATGATTTGGAAAGGCACACACATGTCTATATAAGGTCCCACAGTTGACAGTGCATGTCAGAGCACAAACCAAGCATGAAGTCAAAGGAATTGTCTGTAGACCTGAGACAGAATTGTCTCAAGGCACAAATCTGGGGAAGGGTTGAGAAAAATTTCTGCCGCTTTGAAGGTCCCAGTGAGCACAGTGGCCTCCATCATCCGTAAATGGAAGAAATTCGGAACCACTAGGACTCTTCCTAGAGCTGGCTGGCCGTCTAAACTGAGCAATCGGGGAGAAGGGACTTAGTTAGGGAGGTGACCAAGAACCCGATGGTCCCTCTGTCAGAGCTCCAGCGTTCCTCTGTGGGGAGTGGAGAACCTTCCAGAAGGACAACCATCTCTGCAGCAATCCACCAATCAGGCCTGTATGGTAGAGTGGCCAGACAGAAGCCACTCCGTAGTAAAAGGCACATAGCAGCCCACCTGGAGATTGCCAAAAGGCACCTGAAGGACTCTCAGACCATGAGAAACAAAATTCTCTGGTCTGATGAGACAAAGATTGAACTCTTTGGTGTGAATGCCAGTCATCATGTTTGGAAGAAACCAGGCACTGCTCATAACCATGCCAATGGTGGTGGCAGCATCATGCTGTGGGGATGTTTTTTCAGTGGCAGGAACTGGGAGACTTGTCAGGATAGAGGGAAAGATGAATGCAGCAGTGTACAAAGACATGCTGGATGAAAGCCTGCTCCAGGGCGCTCTTGACCTCAGACTGGGGCGATGGTTCATCATTCAGCAGGACAACAACCCTAAGCACACAGCCAACATATTAAAGGAGCGGCTTCAGGACACCTTTGTCAATGTCTTTGAGCGGTCCAGCCAGAGCCCAGACTTGAATCCAATTGAACATCTATGGAGAGATCTGAAAATGGCTGAGCACCGACACTTCCCATCCAACCTGAAGAAGCTTGAGAGGTGCTGCAAAGAGGAATGGGTGAAACTGCCCAAAGATTGGTGTGCCAAGCTTGTGACATCATATTCAAAAAAACTTGAGGCTGTAATTGCTGCCAAAGGTGCATCAACAAAGTATTGAGCAAAGGCTGTGAATACTTATGTACGTGTGATTTCTTATTTTTTTTTTATTTTTAATAATTTTGCAAAAATCCCCCCCCCCAATTTTTTTTTTCACATTGTCATTATGGGGTATTGTGTGTAGAATTTTGAGGAAAAAATGAATTTAATCTCTTTTTAAATAAGGCTGTAACATAACAAAGTATGGAAAAAGTGAAGCGCTGTGAATACTTTCCGGATGCACTTTAGCATATGACAATTTAGTCTCGTAATTACTTTATACTTACTCAGTGGGAAACCTGGACCTGGGGCCTCATGTACAAAGACTTGCGTGGATTTCCTGCTGAAAGATGACATACGTTTAAATCAAGAAAACGCCATAAGCAAAAAAAAAATAAAAAATCCAGATGTATGAAACCATCCATACACAGGAATCCAAGCACATCTCCTTTGTACATACTGATCTACTTGAAATTGAATGCACGAGACGAAATACCGGATTCCCCCCTTGACACGCCTCCATTTGAATATGCAGTTAGATGCAAATAAGTATGCAAATAGACAAATACAAGCCCAGCACTTTTGATTCTCATATATCCACGATCAAAAATAATGGATTTAATGGAATTTCACGGAATGTGAGTTGGAGGTGCTTCTGAATGAGGTAGAGGCACGTAAAAACATTTTGTTTGGCATGCTGTCCTCCGGCATTAGCGCTGGATACAGGGAATTCAATAGCCTGCTCACAGCCATAGAAGATAGTTTATTGTTTCATTTATTCAGACAGGGATAAGAAGGAGATGTTTATTTAACTTTGACATATTCAGACCGACGTCTGCAGTCGTCCTCAGAAGTGTCAGCTGATCACTGTGATTTGGAGTGTGTATAGCTCAGTGATTTTGGTGCCAGATTTCAAAGCAGAAGGTTGCAGATATGAAATCAGCTGTCATCTCTTTTAGGGACCACAATGGAAATAACTGTGCTAACTTTCTTGACATCCCATTGTTTTTAAATGTATGTTGTATCTTTTATACATTGTTATTTTAAACAATGAATGAATCAATCAATTTGTGACCAGCCGGGTCGAGCAACTGGTTGAATTAAAGGAAAACAGTCACGAAAATAAGACAATATGAACCTATTTAGTGGGCAGCCAAGGTCACCTGTCAGTTGAAAGTAGATCATATTCGACTCGGCAAGTACATATTTTATGTCCAAAATGCAAATCTCATCCTTTATAGTTACAGTATATACAAATACAACTTACGTGGATTACACACTACTAAATGAATGAAGTGTGCCGGGGAGCAGGTGAGACTGTTGCATTTCAAACTTTACGCGTGTGCTTATTGACATAACTACTGTACACACAGATGCAGTTGGGGGCTTGGTAGAATGCTGTTGAACCGTAGTTTAATCAGCAAAAAAGAGTCACTTACTCAAACCTCAGAGTTGCAATGAAGCCTTGAAGTCAGGGTGGTATTTGGGGCGCACAGGTGTATTCCACAAGGACTGCCCATGGAAACCTAAATCGGCTGACAAACCAGTCATCATCCTGAGCCAGAAAATCTTCTGTCTCTAAATACCTGTTCTCTTCTCACTGCACAATTTGCAATATCCTCTAATCCTCTGTTGTTAGAGGCATTTTCTGCACTTCTTTGCGCTTGCTTTTATATCCACTCATCTAATTGTGCACACTTGGATGTTTGTTCATCATGTGTCCCTGGTATGTACAATAATTTTCACGTCATTATCAGTTTTCCAACATCACCTCTAAGTGTCGCCAATGGACCAATAACAGGAGAAACATATGTACGCCAGCCATGAAGTTGGCATGGGGCTACGCATATTTCCACGGTCATTTCATTCTTGATACATCTGAAAGTTTCCGTGGAAAGGACATACGCCATGTTTTTGTGCGTAAGGACCCTTTGGACATGAGGTCCCTGGACCTCATCTAGCAGATGAGCACAAAGCTGATATTCTGGCAGGAACATGTCAAGGTTGGCACTTTCCAGATATTTTTGCCAGATGTGTACCTTTGAATGGAATCCATTCATCTGTGTTTGTGAGCAGGTTTTCATCTTTGCCTTGCATTCATGTGTTCTGTTAATTCAGATGCTGAAATATACTGTATCTGCCAGGTATGCCAGCCTTGCACACCACTCATTACTTGCAAGCAGCTTTGTGTCATCGCATCTCTCATTCGTCAAAAACACTTTTAGTTGTCAGACTTTGCTGGTGAAGTCATGGCAGCGAGTGCCCCATGATGCAAAAAACAGTGCATGACAACATTTCACTCTGCTGAGGAAGCCTTTGGTGCACCGACCATGGCGACTGCACCATCAGTACAGGGCCCATTTCAGAGTCTGAATCTTTCTTCTTCAAATATTTATCCATCATTGTTTTTCATCTAGTCACCAAGGCCTCTAGCATTTCTTAACAAAGTCTTTAACCACTATAAAACACAAAGAAGTGGAAGAAGAAAATAGTAGTGATTATTATTACATTCATACTGAAACCTACTGGCATGGAAGAGCCACTACAGACATCCATGGACAACAACACCAAATTATTTTCAATTTTTGGATCAGTTAAGAAGTAAAACTAGACGATTTCCCAAGGACCCCTGACCATTCTTAATAAGTGACAGTAACACAGTATACAGCTACATCTAAAATTATTCAGCCCCACTGCAGTTTACACTTGTTTTCAAGATTTACAAGCTTTCAACTGTATGCAAAAAAAAAAAGTAAATAATTCAACACTTGAACTATTTTTACCTCCGCCAAGGAGGTTATGTTTTCATCGGCGTTGGTTTGTCTGTTTGTTTGTTTGTTTGTTAGCAAGATAACTCAAAAAGTTATGGACGGATTTTCATGAAATTTTCAGAGATTGTCAGAAATGGCGTATCCTACAGATGATTACATTTTGGTGGTGATCCGGCTCACCGTCCACAAAAAAAACCGCTATTACGGAAAATGCGATTTTCGTGAATAACTACTGAACCACTAATCCTATCATTGTCAATCCAATTGCTACTCATATGTTTTCATGGTCAAGGAGTCTGAAAACGTATACACAAACACTGTATGGGGGGAACTGTGGCGCTTGGCGGAGGTCTGCGCTGTCCGAGTGCTTTTCTAGTTTGTAATGTGGTTTGAATGTTTTCTCCAGGTTCAGTTACATTAAAAGAGAAACTTATCAACCTGTTCAATAGAGAGCTTAGAAATGTTCGTCATCTTTATCAACTGATAACAGTATTAGCACAGTTTGTTTTTGAGTTTCATGCAGAATTATCCTCATCATTGTGCCAGTGTCTGTATGCATGTGTTCGTATGCATACAGCTACAGACAAAAACAAATTGTCACATGCTGACAGGGTGAAGGGAGTCAGTGAAAAATGTGGGCAGCTGTACCCCCAGAGGCTCACATCTGGTCCAATCTGGCAACAAGGCTGCACACACGCACGCACACACACATCCACGTACACACAGACACACATACCTGCCAACTCCACCCGCTGTTTGAGCCAACTGAGCACTGCTGGTCAGAAATGGACTTGGCAGAAAAGATCTTCAAAATCTCCTTATTGCACTCAACTTGTGTTTACTGTTAAAAAAAAAAGTTTGTTGTCATTGTAATTCATTTATTTGAAGATGAGCATCTGCTCTCTGTTAAGTCATTTTCTTGACTTGATGGTGTCTAATTCTGAATGAAATGTAAAGGAAAAATTTCCAATTGATCATAAGCCCATTTTCGACTTTATTAAACAAGTAGAAAGAATTTGCAAATAGCCGGTCGAAGGAGAATGAGTGTTGTCTGGCAGTGTTTGACAGTATTATCTGCACTGTGCCGGTGTGGTGGGCCCTGTCGAAATGTGATTATAATGAAGGCCAAAAGATATCCTCTTTTTCTTTCCACAGGTTCGCATATTCCCTTACCTGATTGGTCGAGAGTCAGCGTTTGCAGATAATCTAAAATGGATGGCATGTGCTAACAAAGGTGGGATCCTCTAAGCTGCTGCACTTTTTACATTCTTATAATCTGTTTTTGTGGAGTAAAGTTTCTGCATGTTCCTGTCAGCCTGATAAAAGTTAATACATTATGCTGCTCTGTGCTTGTTTGGAGTTTTTCTCATGGGTGTTCGTGTGGTAGCATAGACGAGTCTGTCACTGCTCATCAGAATTAGCATGCGTATGTCACACAGACAACCAGATTCCCAGTTGCACAAACCAGATAAGTCAGATTACTTAATCCGCTTCGAAACATGCAGTCCAGATTTTCACAGCAATGCACCACTTTTCTAGCCGCTTTGTGTGTGGTCACGGTCGTCTCCATGCATGGAGCATTTTGCTTCAGGTTCTATATTTAGCTGGAAGGTGGGTGACAGCGACAGTCTGGCTCCATTTCCTCCGGCTGCAGCAGATAAGACAGCCAAGCCACAGGTCACACAAAAGTGTGTGTGTGTGTGTGTGTGTGTGTGTGTGTGTGTGTGTGTGTGTGTGTGAGACAAGAGCTTTCACCATGTAGCAAAGAATATGATATCAGAGAAACCATCCATCAGATTGATGGTGTTAGTGGTGATGATAAGGCATGTGTGTGTAGGTGTGTGTGCACGTGCATGTTTTTGTACAGATGTGTGCATCATGCTTCGTACATGAGTGTAGACTTGTGGCAGAGAGAGGTGGCAAAAGTAAACACATTTCTTACTCATAGAGCTACTGGCACTTGTGTGAAAACCAACTGTAATGAAAGCAGAAGTACTGATTTAGCTTCTTTGCTCAAGTAAAAATAGTATAGTAATATAAAGCATTATGTACAGCAGGGAAAATAAGTATTGAACATGTCAACATTTTTCTCATTAAGCAGATTTCTGATGGTGCCATTCACCTGAGATTTTCACCGGATATCAGTAACAACCCAAGTAATCCATACATACAAAGAAGTCAAGGCAACAGTGTTCACAAAACAGGTTATATTTAATTAAGTGGAATGACACAGAGAATAAGTATTGAACATGCTTGATGAAATTCATTTAATATTTAGGAGAAAAGCCTTTGTTGGTAATAACAGCTTCCAGATGCCTCCTGTATAGAGAAACTAGGTGCAGGCATTGCTCAGGAGTGATTTTAGCCCATTCTTCCACACAAACTGTCTTCAAATCTTGAAGGTTCCGTGGGTGTCTTCTATGAACTCTGATCTTCAGTTCATTCTGTAGATTTTCAATTGGATTCAGGTCAGGCGACTGACTGGCCATTCTAGCAGCTTTAACTTCCTTCTCTGGAGCCAGTTGAGAAATTCCTTGGCTGTGTGTTTAGGATCATTGTTTTGCTGAAATGTCCACCCAAATGTCATCTTTCCTTCAATTATATGAAGTCTGCCTGTACCATGTTCTGAAAAACACCCCTACACCATGATGAGATGTGCAGTGCCATTTCTCCTCCAAACATGTTGTGTGTTGTGGAATTCAAAAAGTTCAGTTTTGGTCTCATCTGACCAGACTATAGTCTCCCGGTATTTTATTGGCTTGCCCAAATGTTGTGCAGCAAACTTTAAACGAACTTCAATGTGCTTTTTCTTAAGCAATGAAGTCTTGCGAGGTGAGCGAGCATAGAGTCCATGTCAGTTGAGTGCATTACTTATTGTTTTCTCTGAAACAGCAGTTCCTGCTAACTCCAGGTCTTTCTGGAGCTCTCTGTGAGTGGTCTTTGGCTCTTGAATAAGTCTTCTGATAACTCTTTTGACTCCTCTGTCAGAAATCTTGTAAGGAGCTCCTGATCGGGGACGGTTTATGGTAAAATGATGTTCTTTCCACTTCCAAATGATGGCTCTAACAGTGCTCACTGGAACCTTCAGCAGCTTAAAATGCACCTATAGCCAATGCCATCGTTATTATGTTTTGCAACAATAAGGTTGCAAAGGTCTAGAGAGAGCTCTTTGCTTCTACTCATCATAAGTTCTTTGTGGTGTGACAATCTGGTATTCACAGACCTTTTTAAAGGTTATCAGTCAGGACTTAACCTTCTGTCTGTGAATGTCGCCAAACTGCGACATAACCCCTAGTGGTCAACAGTGGTAAAGATTTTTTTCAAGAAAATATTCAGGTCACGTCACAGCTTTCCAAGGCTATAACTTGAAAGTGGTAAGAGATTATTGCTTATTGTCAACTAGAAAGATGTAGAATGTGATCCAAAGTTTCAGGTAGCAGTAAATTTACACATCTAATTTGCATACAAACACAAAGACATTCGTCACTTACCGGCGTCCTTTTGCCGCATTCTGGTCACTATTTTGTCCTCTCCCGGTCATTTTAGCTTTCTCTCCTACATCCACAAATTGTTATTGATTATTCCACCTTAATTTCGCTTTTATTCTGGCGCTATTTATCTTATAAAACTGCACAGAAGTGGAGCAATTTTCCTCTCTACAACAATCGGTAGTGGCCATATTTGTTTTGGTCTAATCCCACAGTACAAGAAGAAGGAAGTATTTCTTCTTCTTTGGTGTATTACATGTCATCCATGAGTCCTCCAACACGTGTCTGCCACCTTGTGAACTGGCATGATCAGTACAAATTTTCAGTACAGCTGGGCAGTGTTTCTTCACGTTATTGAGTTGACAGGCGCAGCGCCGTGCTCTGCCACTAGGGGCACACGAAATATCACAGCGAAAGGGTTAACCAGCTGAAATTAATTTGCACTGATGGGGGATGGGATGGCTTCCTAAATTGTGAGGGATTTCAGCTGGTTTCTTGGCTTTCTGTACCTCTAATTCTTCATATGTTCAATACTAATTCCCTGTGTCATTCCACTTTATTAAATATAACTTGTTTTGTGAACACAGTTGTCTTGATTTCTCTGTATGTATGGATTACCTGGGTTGTCACTGATATCTGGTGAAAATCTTAGGTCAATGTGACGAACGGTTTGAGAGATATGAGAAAAATACACACAGACACACAAACAGACAGAGATACAAATATATTTTTTTTGCTACCAGTTGATATAAACAATAGCCAACATCAGTTTAGCTTGTTAATAACTTTACCAACAATAGTTTGTTTTACTCGTATTTGAGGCGCAGAGGCTTGTGAGTAATCTTCTTGTCAACTTCCGATGAAGTGATGTACCGTTGTTCACTTCTTCCCTGCACAGTTCTCAGTTCACTTTGAACTGAAGACCGTTTGCTCCCTTCGATTTGGAATCTCAGTTAATATGGCAGATACCCTATGCAGTCCACTTCGGAGAACACTATTGGGCGATTGGAATGCAGTTACTAGATGGAGGTAAAGCCTGCAGAGTCTTGGCCCTCCATGGCACATGATTGGACACCCTTGGTCTACATGAAGAGGTTGGAGTTATATAGATAGATAGATTTGTTTATTTGACAGGGACAGTGCAATAAACATAGACAATTACTCAATGCCAATCAATCTGATGTGTTGCACAGAGTGTATAGCTATTAGCTAATTTGCAACTCTTGTCCCTGGATGGGCTTTAGAAAGGAGAAACAAGTTAAAAAAAAAAGGAAGAAAAGGAATACACAATAACCACATACATCAATGCAAAAAACATAAATACATTATAAATACACAATTATAAATATTATAAATACACAAATATAACAACCTGACACACATTTGCCTATTTCAGGCCTCCCTCCCTTCGTCACTCACTATAAACAAACACATTCATTCCTTCCCTTCATTCACTCTCACCCTGCAGACAATCATTTCATACATGGGTACATTCTTGTTTATTTTTCCGCCAGTTTTTAACCTTTTTAGTGAATGTTTTAAAGTCCGTTATTATTTTAATTTCATTTGGCATTGTATTCCAGATGTGACTGCCCTTTATAGAGAAAGCTGTTTGTCCAAATGTGGTTCTGCGGTGGAATATTTTACAGTTATTGTTAACAGAACTCCTGGTGGCTCTGCTGCTGTCCTGTCTTTGGACGAAACCAGCAAGTGGCTCAGGTGCTGATTTATGGAAACATTTGAAAGTTAATTTCAGTAAACAGAGGTCAATGAAACTCTCAAAACTCAATAGGTTGTATTTTTTTTAAATATTACAGTGATGCCACCTAATGGGCTTTTTGTCCAAGATTTTTAGGGTTTGATTATATAATGAACCTATATGTCTTATTGTGGAAGGGGCTGCTTGAGCCCAGACTGTCAAACAGTATGATATATGAGAAAAAACCATAGAATGCATATACAGTACAGCAGGTTCGTAAGGTATGTAATATCTAATTAATTTAAAGCAGTTCAGATTTTTTTTTACTGTTTTTGAAATTTTCTTTATCTGAAGATTAAATTTGAGTTGAGGATCTAGTACAACGCCAAGGTATTTGAATTCTGTAACTAAACTGATGTCATGATCATGTATATTAACTTTAAAACATTGCAGGTTATATTTTTTGATTGAAAAGCACATTGAAACTGTTTTCTGAAGGTTCAGCAATAGATGGTTCTGGAGGAGCCACTCTTGGACATCAACCATACTTGTAGACAGTACATCTGCAGCCTGTGCTGGAGTCTTGGCAGCTGTGTAAATAACTGCATCATCTGCATAAAGTTGGCATGTTGCAGCAGAGCAGTGTAGCGGCAAGTCATTAATAAAAAGGCTGAAAAGTAAAGGACCAAGAATGGACCCTTGTGGGATACCCATACGGTTATTTAAAAGTGAGGATTTATCCTGGTGAACTTTAACACACTGTTCTCTATTCTGGAGATAAGATGCAAACCAGTCTAATGTGTCTGGAGAGAAGTTAAAAGATACCATTTTGGATAAAAGCAAACTGTGGTTTACAGTATCGAAAGCCTTTTTGAGATCTAGAAAAACAGCTCCTACCACATTACCCCTGTCCAAGGACTGTTTGACATTTTCAATAAGGCAACAATTTGCTGTTTCTGTTGAGTATCCTGGTCTAAAACCAAATTGATGCGGATGAAGAAGTTGACTGTCTTGTAAGTAGTCTATCATCTGTGTAGCTACAACTTTTTCAAGAACCTTAGACAGGACTGGTAAAATAGAGAATGGGCGGTAATTGCATATATCGTCTTTACTGCCTGATTTATGAACTGGTATGACGACAGCTTTTTTCCAGCCAGATGGAAATGTACTAGACCTAACGGAGAGATTAATGAGATGAGTCAGTGGTTTGATTAATATTTTGCTGTGCGTTTTGAGAAAGGAGGTGCTCATGTTGTAGATATCATTAGTTTTTGAGTTTGACAGTGTTTTAACAATACCAGCAATTAACTCCTCATTTACCTCATCGATGTGAAAAGAATCTGTTGGAAGTATTGAATTTGTGTTGTTGAGCACATTTGGCGGCACAAAGTTTTTTGTCAAGTCTTCCACAGAGCCCACAAAATATGAATTAAATTCATTTGCCAATGTAGCCTTGTCACTGATGGTCTTGCCATTGATTCTAAGTTCCTTTACCCCCTTCTGAACATTTTTTTTATTAGTTAAGTTATTTAAATGCCTCCATAGGGAACTGTTGTTACCCTTTGCATGATCTATCAGTTTATTGTAATAAGATACTTTTGATTTTCGCAGCTCTTGTACCACTTTATTTCTTAAACTTTTGTACACAAGGTGATCATTTTGCAGTTTAGAGGTTAATGATGTTTTCAGTGCAGAGTCTCGCCTCTTCATAAGTTTTCTTATTTCATTATTTAACCATGGTAGGTTAATCTTCTGTTGTCTACTTTTAATTTGGTTTGTAAATTTTTCTATGGACTTAGTAATTGTTGCAGTTATAAAGTTACAACAATCATCTACTTCGTTTATTGACATGAGCTGCTCCCAATTTTGATTCTCTAAGTAATGTTCAAACTCCTCATTTTTTGATTTGGGAATAATAAAATTTGGTTTGTCAATATCGACTCCTCCAAAATACTGTAGTCGCTTTTTAGTGAGTTTTCTGACAGCAAGAACCATGTTATGATCTGAGAGACCAGTTACAAGATTATAGGTTCTGGTTATTCGTTCTGGTTTATTAGCGAATACCATGTCAATAAGTGTTCTCGATTGTTTGGTTATCCTGGTGGGTCCTTTGATCATTTGTTTGTAATTAAATTTAGTCATGAGGCTTTTCAGTTTCTGTTTTTCCTTATTATCAGACCAGTTGATATTGAAATCACCATAAAATATGGTTTCTCTGCTCCTCTCAAGTTGTTTAACCAGATCACTTAATTCATTATAAAAAGAAGAATTGTGTGAGGGTGGGTTGTACAATACTGCGATGTTGAAATTCATTACCGGTGAGAGACATACATTAACTGCTAAACATTCAAGTGAAGTATTCAAATCAACCAATTGACATTTAAATTTCTCTTTGATGTAAATTAAAACACCTCCTCCCCTCCCTGGCTGCCTGTCTTTTCTAAAACACTGATAGCCCACAATATCGATCATATTGGTGTCAATGTTACTGTGTAGCCAGCTTTCCGAGAGACAAAGATAGTCCAGATTTGAGTCAGACAGCAACACCGAAATCTCATCTCTTTTGGGGATTATGCTTCGTATGTTTAGATGTCCGCCGAGGATCCCCTTTGGTTTAGCCTTTGCGTCCCAAAGAACTCATGCATGATTAACAGTTTGGAAAAATAGATGTTGTTTTTGCTTTTGAACAGCACGGTTTTCGGATCTCGCCTCATTTGTAATTTGTTTAACCGCTCCTGTTTCCAAAAGTTTGGACATAGTGCAGCTGTTTACAGCAGGATCAGACATGTGAGTCTGTTCAGTGCAATTCGACTCACCCGACTCGCTATGAGGGGCCGTAGATAGAAACAACCAATTCGCCAGCTCAGATGTTTGTGCTAACCCAGTGGTCTGCTGTTTAATAGTGGCAGGTCCGGGGTTAAGGTGAATATCCCCTGCCAGAAGTAGCAGTGCTAACAGTACTTTAACTGTATGGCCTCTGCCATATTGTGATATTTGCTTACCCGTCATGTTTGCCTTATTTTGGGAGCTTTTTCTCAGGGCTTTTGCAGACCAGATAGAGTACAGGGTGAAATGTCCATGTCCAAATCCATATAAATAAAACTTTTTAGCTTCACCTTTAGTTGAGTTGGCCGGAAAACCCTTCTTGTTGCAGTTACAGAGACACAAAGACAGTAATAAGAATAAGTATATAGACAGAAAGTGTCCCATCAGACCACTCCTCACTCCGGTGGCAACCATCTTTTTTGAAGTCATACACTCTCATAGAAACCATACATACATTCCCAAAGTGCCCAAGATAAGAGACTACCCCACAATAAATATTATATATAGCATGAATACATTTTAAGGAACTGAATTTTGGCAGCACACATGAGGATTCTACTTCATTAAGCTTAAAAAAATATAATAATATGTACTACAACCATTTTTTTAGTATTGTATATGAAAAAGATATGACCTACCCTTAGTCTTAAAGTAAAACTGTCCATATTTTTTTTTTTTTTTTGCTGTAATTAGCAGCACCAATACCGGCGTGGTGGCCTAGAGGTAGAGCATCCTCCCCGCAATCAGGAGGTCATGGGTTCAAGTTCCAGCCTGGTCATACAAAAGACCATATTAAAAAAAAAATGGTACTTCCTGCCTTCTAGCTTGGTGCTGAGCAAAAAATAGAATGGAGGAAGGAAAGTTTGTTACCCAGCCACAGGGGGTGCAAAAGCCAGTGTACTCCCAGTGCCAGTCTCAAGCCCAGGAAGAGCATCCAGCATAAAAATCCTTGCCAAATCAACATGTGGATCATAACGATATAAGGTGATGATATGCTGCAACCACGAAAGGGAACAGCGGAAAGACCCAAAAGAAAAAAGAAGCTGTAATTAGCAGCACCTCTTTAAAAGTTATATGTAAGCTTTTCACATGCATGGTTTTTCTCCAGTACTATATATGGTAAATATATAAACCCTGGAACTATCAAATAAGCTCATTTTATGCCATAAAACTGATCTCTGCATTGCTCTTGTCATTTTCTAAAAATATATTCTTTGGTCCATTGGTCCAGGATGATGAAATTAATCTTTACCATGCTATTTGGCATGTTTATAATACAATGAATGCTTATTTACTTATATGGTATTACGACATTCCTACCATATAATTTTTAATAGATTGCCTCCTTTTCTGGCCAAAAAGCTTCTGGCTACAGTGCATAAAATTCCATAATACAATGAATGCTTATTTACTTATATGGTATTACGACATTCCTACCATATAATTTTTAATAGATTGCCTCCTTTTCTGGCCAAAAAGCTTCTGGCTACAGTGCATAAAATTCCATGGGCACCCCCCCACCCCAAAAATAAATAAATAAATATATATATATATACTATATATATATATATATACTGTATATATATATATATATATATATATATATATATATATATATAGTATATTGCCATACCTCAGCAAGAAAAAAAGTATTGTTGCCTCTGTAGGGCCTATGATAATGGTTGCCTCACAATCGGGACAGAAATCAGTGGTTAAGAGGATGATGGATGATGCAACAATCTAAGGTAATTTTTTAAGACTGATGCCTATATTCTATGAAAAATCAGTTTGATCTTTTAAACATGATCAAAGTCAACTGATTTACTTTACATAAACCAGGTAGTGCTACAGTCAGTGCTAAAACAGTGACAAGTTCTGCCTTTGAAACACAAAAGAAAACAAAAGGGACTCCTCACAATTTTAAATCCTTGAATTTTAAAAAAAACTACATGGCATTTCTTCACATTTTCCAATTCACCTCATCAGTTCTTTTAAGGTACCAGGACACCTTAGTTTTACATTTTCGCTCACATATGCCCCAAGCAAAGTCTGTTAAAAATGTAGTGATGACCTCATCCAGCCAGACCATGCTCTTGGCTCTACTATGTCATTTTTTTTTGTGTGCCATGTCATTGAAAACGGAGAGCATTCATTTTTTTCCCCCTTGCCAGCCCCTGGCCCTGATGGCACAGCCTGAAGGACACCCTCAGTCTTTTAGAGGGAACAGTAATTCTTTACTCACTGCGGTGATGAATGATTCAGTTCGACTGAGGCCGTTTGCATTGTGTGTGATCGCACTGTGTGTGTGTGTGTGTGTGTGTGTGTGTGTGTGTGTGTGTGTGTGTCATTTTACTGTCTGGTAGAATGACAGCCACACCTGAGTGTCTCTGTGGAGAAAAAAAAAGGCAATGTGTTACAGTTCACTTCCAGGTCAAGTTCAGAGTCAATTACATTATATTTAATATTACTGTGCTTGTAGGAATGTTTAAAAATACAGGGCATATTTTATAGATATTTGCATTATATCTAGATTTAGCCTCTTTTCTTCCTATGGAGTATAGGCTTTTGTCAGGAACATCCCTTCGGAAATCTATTTCCTCTGGCTATGATTTTCTACTTGACTGCCTGGCGGTGATGGAAGCAGTTTGCTGTTTTTATGGTTGGGTGCAAATGTGGTGGTCTCCCTCTTTTGTCTTATTCGCTGTGTCACTTCTAGTCCTTTATCTCTGCTCTCTTACCGTCCTTATTCTCTGTCTGTCTCTCCATTCCTGTCCCCCTGCTGAGATGACGGTACATTCTCTCCCATTCACATACTTATTAGCATCGCAATGATAGCACTCCCATCATTGGAAATGGTCTCACATTTGGTTTAACTGAGGTAGCTTTTGCATTACATTTACGCAGCACATACCCATATGCTGACTGCTCTCACTTGAGTACTACTGAAGGAAATTCTTTATCTGTTACTCACATATATCCAGATTTTAATTTACCAGTCCTATGTTGTGCAAAATGGTTGTTTTGTAGACCACTAAAATATTGAAATGCTCACTTCACAAAGAAGGTAAGCATTGAAAGAAGCAAGTAGGTTTTATGATATTGGTTCAGTTGAGTTTCAGTTCAGTTCACTTTCAGTTTGTTGTCACATCCATCATACACCATCAGCATATACTGTACATAAGCGAGATGTCGTTCTACACAGATCATCAGAACGCTTGATCAACAAGCAGTCCACACTATGTAAGTCACACATTAAAAGCAAAAACAAAATAAAAAAAGGACATTCAACACATAATATCACAGTCAAACAGCAAAGAGCAGCATTAGCATTGTAAGTGCAGTGTGCATTTCAAGTGCAATGTGCAGTTTAATCCAGTCTCTGACAGGAGGGATGGGGGCAGCCTTTTAAGAGTGTAGGGGGCATCTGGGGGGTGTTCACTACTGCTTTTCCTGAAGTCCAGGATTATCCCCTTAGTTTTCTTTACGATCAGGGAACACTTGTTGTTGTTACACCAAATGGTCAGCTGCTCCACCTCCTCTCTGTACAACGTGTCACCATTGTTGGTAATGAGACCAACCACTGTGGTATCATTTGCATATTTAATTATATGGTTTGAACTGAACCTAGCAGTGCAGTCATGTGTCAGCAAAGTGAACAGGAGAGGACTGAGTACGCAGCCCTGGGGGGGATCTGTGGTCAGTGTGACGCTATTGGATGCTCTCTTTCCTATTTTCACTGACTGTGGCCTGCCTGTAAGGCAAGGCAAGTTTATTTGCATAGCACATTTCACGTACAAGACAATTCAAAGTGCTTTATATAAAAACATTAACCCCTTAACGCCTGAATTTATTTCCAATTATGAAAAAAAAAATTTCACTTGTGTTTTTGCTTTCAAGTAGATGCTAAATTAAGTTGAGAAAGTTAATTTGACTATAGTATATAAAATAGATATAATTTTAGGTATGGTGCAAATTAGCGACAACAGGCATCTATGGTAAAAAATGGTAAAAAAATTGGTAAAAAAGCACCTGTTCCCATCTCAAGTATGAAGTCTTTTATTTATGCAACAAAGTTGTTTTCAGTATTTTCAACTCAAATGACATATAACCCTAACCCTAGCCCTAGCAATCAGGAAATGGATGGTGCTCCGTCTCTGACCGTTCCTACGAGAAACTAATGCTTGCAAAAGGTTTCTAGGTATGTGTTGGAAGTGCTCCAACCGGAAGTGGAGGAATACAGACGGTATTTTGGTTGCATTTGGAGCGGAAGCGGTTTGATGCGAATTCGCGACAACAGGCGTCAAGGGGTTAAACCATTACAGCAAGGTGCAAAAGGAATACAAAAGAATTTAAAAGCAAACTAAAAAGTAAATTAAAGAGAAACAAAAACGACTTCCGGTTATGGCTGCCACGTAAGACGGACGTGTTTCACTCTGCTCTGCTCCTGGAGAAAAAAATCGGCAAATAACTCTCTCATTTGGGACAGAACGTATCCCAGCGTTTGGCCGAGGATATGTCGGCGAAGCCTAAGGCTGGAAAACCAGGTAAAGGAAAAAGCGAGCCGCCGAAACAGTCCAAATTAACGGACTTTCAGGTCTGTGACGCAGCAAACAAAACTCCATATATGGCGGAGGAGGCTGGCAACGGTGCGATATCTGCGGGGAATGGCGCAGATGCGCTGATGGCAGCCATGAGTTCAATGAGAGCGGACTTTTCCTCTAGATTTGATGGGATTATGACAGCGTTGGAAGGAATAAGAAAGGAATTGGGTGACTGTGTAGAACGAACGGCGCAGATGGAGCTCCGTCTCGCTAGTGCTGAAGATGACGTCACCCGTCTTCAATTAAAGGTGCGCACTTTGGAAAAAAAAAATAAATGTCTAGAAGATAATATTTTGGATTTGGAATCTCGGTCGAGACAGAATAACTTGAGGCTGGTGGGTCTTCCAGAGGAATCAGAAGGTCGGGACGTATATTCCTTTCTGGAAAAGTGGATTCCGGAGGTGCTGGGCAGCGAGGAGTTGCAATCAGCAGTGGTTCTGGAAAAAGCACATCGTATTGGCCCACGGAGAGATAAGGGACCGCCGAGGACCTTAATTATGAAGTTTCTTAGCAACAGAGACAGGATGAAGATCTTCAACGCTGCACGAGCTAAAGGAGAGATTAAACACCAGGATCAGCAGGTGCGGTTCTACCCAGATTTGGCCACAGGAATCCAACAATTGAGGAAGCAGTTTGATCCCATACGTAAGGAGCTGCGCAACCTTGGGATTCGTCATGGTGTAATCTATCCTGCGAGACTGTTGACCAGGTATGAGGGCAGAACCCACATCTTCAAGACCCCAGAGGAGGCGCAGGAGTTCATCAAGAAGATCAAAGAAGAAGAAGAGACTGGTGGGAGCTAAGCATGAACAAAATATAAGGTAGAATAATTAAGCATTTGCACAGGCATCTGACTGACTTGAAGTAAACAGCAAGTTTACAAAATATAGATTGTATTATATATTAAAAAAAAAACAAAAACAAAACAAACAAAAAAAACTATGATGTACAAAGTTGTTAAAAATTTTGGAGTTAAGTTGGAAAACTACAGAGGAGAGTTAATGTTACGTCATTAAAAGCAGTAGAGTTAGGGTGATTGGGAGGATGAAGAAGGAGTGGCTTAGGCTGTTCCCCGTGGATGTGGAACGGTCGATGGCTATATCGGGAGACGGAATTTTTCTTTTGATTTTGGGGGGTTCGCCACAAGTGTGGGAAGGGGGAATTTGTTTGTGTGTAGTTTGTAGGATGAATGTTCAACCACTCATGTTTTTGCTTCTCTGTATGAGCATGTTTACACTGCAAGGTAATCCCAAACTCTCTATTGATCATAAACCAAAGTGTTAATCTTAATTTAACTTCATGGAATTGCAGAGGTCTACAAAATTTAAAAAAACTTAAACAAGTTATGAATAAAATAAAAGACATGGGTTCAAAAATTGTGTTTTTACAAGAAACTCATCTAATAGAGGAGGATATAAAAAGAATTGGGAGTAGATGGCAAGGAAGTGTATTCACCTCATCATTTTCATCCCGGGCCAGGGGAGTTATGACTCTCATACATAAATCAGTCCCTTTTCAAGTGAAAAATGTAATTGGAGACAAACTTGGAAGATATGTAATCATTCAAGGTTCTTTGCTATTAGAAAATATAAATCTTGTGAACTTATATGGTCCCAATATAGATGATCAAAAGTTCTTTGCTAATTTATTTCTTATTTTATCATCACTTACAGGGCAACATATAATAGCAGGGGATTTTAATTGTACATTGAATCCAGGTATAGATAGATCAACAGGACTGGATTGTACGCACAATGGATGTAGGATGACTATTAATCATTTTATGAAAGAATTGAGATTGTTAGATATATGGAGAGAAATGAAACCACAAGTTAAAGCCTATTCTTGTTATTCCAGTACCTACAAGACATTCTCACGTATTGATTATTTTTTGATTTCCACAGAATTAAGATCCAAGATTCAAAACTGCTTTTATGATAACATCGTGATCTCTGATCATGCACCCTGTTGTCTAATATATGTAGATAAAAAATTGACAAAGGAATCAGGTAGATGGCAATTTCAGCATAAATGGCTTCAGGATGAGGAATTTGTCAAGTATATAGAAAAACAGATAGACGAGTACTTTGACATCAATACTACACAAACATCAGCATGTGTAAAGTGGGAAGCTTTCAAAGCTTTTATTAGGGGACATATTATTAGTTATACAGGATCAAAATCTAGGAAGACTCGAGAGGAGAGAGCTAAATTGGAACATAAAATGAAAAGTCTTCAGGAAAAAGTGTATGCAGGAAGTGATCCAAGGTTGGAGAATGAATTACTGATTTTGAGAGCTGAATACGACAAAAAATCAGCGAATAGAGCTGCCTCGAGTCTTCTAAGATTGAAACAATCTTTTTATGAACAAGGTGAAAAATCAGGAAAATTATTGGCATGGCAGATTAAACAATTAGAAATTAAAACACCAATTACTAGTATTATAAGTAACGGACAGGTAGTTATAGATCCTTTAGAAATTAACAGAGCCTTTAGAGATTACTATGAAAAATTATATGATACTAAAAATGAATTTGATTTAACAAAACTAAATGGGTTTTTGAACGAACTATCTATACCGTGTATTCCAAATGAAAACGGGGAGATATTGGAGTCTAAAATTAGTCAAGAAGAAGTTGGGCTAGCCATTGATAATATGAAATCAGGAAAAAGTGCAGGACCAGATGGTCTTCCAGTTGACCTTTATAAGAAATTTAAGAATAAATTAATAAAACCTTTTTTGGAAATGGTTTTAGAAGCATTTCAAAATAATAATTTACCATCATACATAAATAATGCCTTAATTATACTGCTGCCAAAACCAGGTAAGCCCTCTAATAAATGTGAAAATATGAGACCAATAAGCCTATTAAACGCCGACCTTAAGATAATCTGTAAAATTTTAGCAAGACGAATACAAGAAATTTTACCAAATATTATTAATCGAGATCAGAATGGCTTTATAAAGGGAAGACAAGGCTTCCATAATGTAAGAAGACTATTTAATATTATTTATTTTAATAAAGAAGCACTGGATACAGCTCTCCTATCACTGGACGCCGAAAAGGCCTTTGATAGAGTTGAATGGCCCTTTCTTTTTGAAGTCCTACAAAGGTTTGGACTTGGAAATAATTTCATAAAATGGGTTCAAATAATATACAATAATGCTACAGCAGAAATCCTAACAAATAACAATATTTCAAAACCAATAAAAATCAATAGAGGATGTCGACAAGGCTGTCCACTTTCACCTTTACTGTTTACTATGGCAATTGAACCTTTAGCGATAGCGATACGTTTACATTCACAAATATATGGAATTAAAGTTGGACCAACAGAACATAAAATCTCCCTGTACGCCGATGACATAATTTTGTTTATGTCGAATCTAAAAAAATCAATTCCAACCTTGTTGAATTTAATAAAGAATTTTGGGGAAATATCAGGATATAAAATAAATAAAACTAAATCTTCAATATTAATGCTAAATGAGACCCAGAGAAATTACCCAGCCCCTGAGGTAAATCAATTCAATGTTGTAAATCAGTTTAAATATTTAGGAATCCAAATTGTGCCTAAGCTAGAATCAGTCGCCAGTGTCAACTATGAAGCCTTAATGACAGATATCAATGAGTTAACTCAGAGATGGATGTCACTACCAATGTCGATGATCGGGAGAATCAATATACTTAAAAGTAATATTTTACCTAAAATACTTTACTTATTTCAATACATTCCCTTATCACCACCTTTAGATTTATTCTCAAGAATAAAAAAAAAGTTAGTGGAATTTATATGGAACAACAGGAGGGCTAGATTACGTCTGTCTTTATTATATTTACCATTTGATCGTGGAGGTCTGAAATGTCCAAATTTTATGTTGTATTATTGGTCGGCACAACTGAGGTCTATGACATATTATTTTTCATCAAATGATCTCCCTCACTGGACTGAAATGGAATCATACAATTTACCTTTACCTCTTCCCATATTCATATACTCAGATTCGGCAAAAAAATTACAAAAACAAGTTAAAAATCCATTTGTAAAGCATATGATCAAAATATGGTGTGAAGCTAAAAACTATTTAAAAGAACCACAGTTACTGTCACAATTTAGTCCAATATGGGGTAATCAATATTTTAAACCAGGGAGAGCGGACGCTGTATTTAAAGTATGGAATTTAAAAGGGATACAAAAGATTCAGGATTTATATTTGCCATGTGCAGATAACATAATGTCTTTTGAAGAGCTGAGGATCAAATTTAATCTCAATAGAACACATTTTTTTAAATATCTTCAACTTAGAAACTTTATTCGATCAAATCAAAATAAAGCTCTCACTCGACCTATTTATTCATCCTTGGAAAAAATGATGATGAAAGATAGTAAAAGAAAGGGTATTATTTCAGAGTTTTATAACTCATTGACACTATCTTCAAGTGAAAATTCACTGAAAAGATTAAACTACTGGAAAGAAGATCTGCAAACTGAAATTTCAGAGGAACAATGGAATTGGCTTGTACAGAAGCTCAAACCAAATCAATAAATGTACGCCTTAAATTGATACATTTCAAATGGTTAATGCGGATGTATGTTACACCGGAGGAGTTAAATAAATATAACAAAAATATACCAGATACATGCACAAAATGCATGGAAAGTAAAGGAACTCTATTTCATTGTGTATGGGAATGTAGATTAATAAGAATGTTTTGGGAAGAGGTGAGGGTAACAATTGAAAAAATAATCTCAAAACAAATCATATTGAATCCTAAATTGTTTTTGTTGGGTCTGTACCCAGAAAAGCATAATTTTAATAAAAGTGAAAGAACATTCATAGACCTCAGTTTGCTTAATGCCAAAAAATGTATTGCACTATTATGGAAAAAGACTCATAGACCAGATGTGACTCAGTGGTTAAGACAGATGTTAACAAACCTTCCATTAGAAAGAATAACATATATACTGAAATCAAAGGAAATTGTGTTTGAGAATATATGGAGACCTTTTATTGATTATGTAAAAATTTAAACATAACTTTTGAAGAAGAAGGTGAATGATGTGTGTGGACCTTGTAAATTCCAAACTGGTGAACATAATATGTATACTTATGTATTAGATTGTCTAGACTAAACAGAGGAGCATTGTTGAAGATTTGATTTTGCTGGTGGTTGTTGGTGTTTTTAGTGCATCCTTTTTTTTTTTTTTTTTTTTGTAGTACTTTAGTGTTAGTGTTTGATTGTTTGTATCATGTTTGTTAAAAAAAAAAGGTTCAATAAAGATATTGTGGAAAAAAAAAGAGAAACAAAAACAAGCTAAAATAGAATAAGAAATGTGCAAGAAATAAGTTACAGTACATTGTGGGAGATTAACAGTTGTTCTACTGAAAGGTCACAGTAAATAGAAACGTTTTTAACCTTGATTTAAAGCAGCTAAGAGTTTCAGCAGCCCTAATGCTTTCTGGGAGTTTGTTCCATATGTGAGGAGCATAAAAACTGAAGATTCAAGATTCAAAGATTGTATTTGTCAATAGTACTATATGTACAGGACATACAGGAGAATTGAAATTCTGTTTCTTTTCAGTGGTGTGTGCAATATAAAAAAAGGAATAAGGCTGGAAAAACAACAACAGTCTATGTACAGTAATGTTACCCGTAGTGCAAATAACGGTAAAAGATAAAACCCAGACATCCCATAGTGCAAATAATGATAAACGATAAAACCCAGCACTCCTATATACAGAAAAAGGTAGAGCAGTAATACTTGTTGCAAGTTCGATACGGTAGTGTAGGCGCAGACAGTGACAGATTAAACTGCACATGATCAATATTGCAATAACACACAGCAGCAGGTGTGGCATTTTTGCAAATGGTTGCAGTACGGTGCAGAGACATACAGCAGCAGATGTATTACTGTTGGAACACTGCCTCACCATGTTTGGATCTAACTCTGGGCAGAGATAGTAGGCCTGACCCTGACGACCTGAGGGCCCTGGGTGGTTCATAATGAACCAGCAGATCGGAAATGTATTTTGTCCCTAAACCATTCAGAGCTTTATAAAGCAACAGCAGTATTTTGAAATCTCTTCTTTGACAGACAGGAAGCCAGTGTAAAGATCTGAGAACTGGAGTTACAGTATATGATCTAATTTTTTGGTCTTAGTGAGGACTTGAGCTGCAGCGTTCTGAACTAACTGCACCTGCCTGATGGACTTTGAAACCATTTTTCTCAAATTTGTTTTTTTCACTTGTAAAATTGACTGTTCTTGTACATTTGAGACTTTATTATAAATGTATGAATTATTTTATGGCTAATTTTGGTCTATTTTTTAAAATAAAATTACTGGGGTTTTTTTTAAAATAAATTTAAAACAGACTGTGGTATTTTTTTTTTACTTTTTCCTTATAACAATTTACATTTTTGACAGTAATTTTGCAGAGCCAGAAGAGAACATTAATTTAACTCTGATTTCAAAGAAAAAAATATTAATAAAATTGCATTTAATAAAATAAACCATCCATCCATCCATCTTCTTCCACTTAATCCTTTTCAGGTTGCCGGGGTGGGGGAGGGGGCTGGAGCCTATCCCAGCATCTTTGGGTGAGAGGCAGGGTACACCCTGGACAGATCGCCAGTCCATCGCAGGGCCAACACAGAGAGACAGACAACCATTCACTCTCACATTCATACCTAAGGACAATTTAGAATCCCCAGTTTGATGCCAATTAACCTAACTTGAATGTTTTTGGCATGTGGGAGGAAACCGGAGAAATCCCAGAGTAAACCCACGCAGACACGGGGAGAACATGCAAACTCCACACAGATCACTGTTGGTCGGGGGCTGGGATCAAACCCAGGATCCCCTGGCCAAATGTGAGTTACTGTGCTGCCGCAGTGCTAACCACTCTGCCACCACGCTGCCCACATTTAATGAAATAAATTAACTTTAATGACCAAAGATGTCGTTATTTCTTTTATATTTCTATATATTTATAGTTTTTTAGAACTCTCCTCATCAACCAGACAGCAGGAAAAGCCTCCCTTATTTTGAAATCCATCCAAATGTTTACACGTTTTGTTTGTCTGAAGGCTGCTGACGGACTTAAGTCACTGACTTTGTGAATTTCGGTCATCGTAACTTGCCAGGAACATAATTTATGCTGCCCGTTACCGTGGCAGCATAAATCCAAGGATGGCGGCCCCCTACGCGGAAATGTTACCAAAGGAAGCCCTGCTCCAGGGAGGGCAGAGGGCTGCTGATTTATTGGGCGGTGTTGATGACCCTCTGCACAGCCTTCTAGTTGTTGAAAGACAGCTTTTTCGATTATTTTACTAAGAAAGGGGAGGTTTGATATGGGCCTATAGCTGTTCATGAGTGAGGTGTCTAGGTTGCTCTTTTTTAGAAATGGCTTGATAACGACTGTTTTCAAGCACTGAGGGAAGACACCTGAATGCAGAGACATATTTATGATCTGTAGTAGATCTGAGGCCATACAATATGAAACTTTTTTTAAACCCTATTGGGAGAGTATCAAGGCAGCAGGTAGTGGATTTCAGGTGGCGTATGATGTCATCCAAGTTTTTATAATTGATTGGAAAAAATTTAGCCATGGTGTTTACATCTTCTCTACGTGGACACAGAGGAAGCACAAGTCCAGCACCTGACATAGGAGCACTGACTGACTAATCTTCTGAATTTTGTCAGTAAAGAAAAGGCAAAGTCATTACAGGCACTGCTGAATAGAAGTTCAGAAGCTACTGACACAGGGGGATTTGTTAGCCTGTCAACAGTAGTGAACAAGGTGCATTATTGTTGTTTTTAGCAATGATGTCAGAAAAATATGCTTCCCTTGCATTTCTCAGCTCCAAATTATAAATGCTCAATCTCTCATTATAGATTTCATAATGAACCTGTCATTTAGTTTTTCGCCACCTGTATTCAGCTTTTCGACACTCTTTTTTCAGCTCTTACTAGTTTGGCATTTCTCCATGGGGGTTTCTTTTTAATAGTGACCACTTTCACCTTGATGGGAACAATGGTATTGATAATATCTGTAATTTTACCATTAAAATTTTCCCCAAGCCCATTTACTTAAGGTGGGTGTGGTGGTGGGGGGGTGAGGAAGAGAAAGCTTGGATGAATGTTTCACTGGTATTATCACTGATGTACCGTTTTTTGATGACCTCTATCTGGATATTTCTGTTGACATTAATAGCACTCGCAAAGAAAATACAACAATGATCGGACAGAGCAACATCCATCACCATAACCTTAGCAATGTTCAGACCTTTGGAGATGACCAAGTCCAGACTGTGTCCTCTGTTGTTTTTTCTGTTACATGCTGAGTCAGTCCAAAGTTATCAAGGATACAACACAATTCTTTGGTCCCTCTGTCCTGAAGGTTGTCAACATGGATGTCAAAATGACCATCAGTAACTATACAAAGTCAACAGAGATAATAGACAGCAGCTTTGTAAAATCATCAAAAAAGGTTGCATGGTATTTAGGTGGTCTGTAAACATTAAACAACACATGGGGGGAGGAATTCAGCTTAAGAGTCACATATTCAAATGAAGTAAACATAAGACATCTGCTTGCATTGGAGGGAATCATTAAACAAAACAAGCAAAACAGCTACTCCTCCTCCTTTCTTATGCAGCCTGGGTTCACTTATAAAGTTGTAGTTGGGAGGAGCTGCTTCGATAAGAAGAGATCCACGTTATCTTGGTCTAACCAGGTTTCTGTTAAAAACATAAAATCCAGTTTGTGTTTTATAATGAGATCATTAATTAAAAATGTTTTTTTTTTTCCTGCCAAAGACCTAATATTTAATAAAGCTAGTTTCAGTGTGTTAAGAACATCCTCTGCTAGATTTTTATTTTGTTTAAGCTGTGACTGGTGAGAAATGAACACTAGATTTGATAGGATGTGTAGGATGGGTATTGTTTCTCTGTAAATTTACCAACCTTTTTCTGCTACCTATTAAAACAGGAATAAAGGAAACTACTTCCATACCAGGCCCTGGTTTGTCTTGGAAAGAGGCTTGACTACCAGTGGCATCAGAGCCTGGACCCAGTACATATACCCAGCTTGCATTGTTATTAGGTTGTGGATTTCAGTTCGGCTGTGAGGGTGGGGTGGTGGTGGGCGCCGGGACTTTGGCAGTTGTGCCAGAGCTTGCTGAGGAATTGCTGGAGGGGGGAGATGGAGGGAAGGATGAAGTGGGAGGTTTCGGGTTGAGAAAATTGGACTAGGACTGTAAGGAAGTCCAAGATCCAGTTGGAGTGGTGTGTTGAAGCCCAGAGTGTTCAACTCGTCTCTTAGTTGTTGTGGAATGATAGTCTTGAATCCGGAGCTGAAATCAATAAATAACATCCTAACGTGCATTTTTTGCTCTAAATTTGTGATAGCCACATGTATTGCATTGGATATGGCATCCTCTACAGATCTATTGGCACAACATGCATATTGATGGTACTCAAAATTAGGAAGCAGGAGGATTCTGATGTGCTACATGACTAGCCTCTCAAAACATTTCATAATGATGGGGGTCAGAGCTGTAGGGCAGTAATTGTACAGGTATGACACAGGGGACTTTTTTGGCATGGGGATGATGTTGGCAAATTTGAGGCATTTCGGGTCAGATGCAGAGATGTGTTAAGGTTGACTGTAAAAACATCTTTGAGCTGGTTGGCACAATCTCTGAGGACCTGTCCAGGTACGTATGTTGTCCTTCCTAGCAGCCTGAGGGTTGATGTTAGCTGAAGAGTCTATTCCTCCAGCTGTGGTGTGGCTTTCTGGGCATGTACGATGTTTGTAGCCTCAAACCGTGCATAAAAGTCATTCAGTTGGTCAGGAAGGGAGGGGTCACCATCACAGACCTCAGTGGGAGCATTATAATCCGTGATAGCTTGGACTTCCTGCCACAGATGTCTCGAATCCCCATTGTCTGTAAAGTTGGTGCTGATACTGTCACTGATGTCACAAACCAAAAAGCCCTGTCTTCAATTCTCTAATTTACTCACTCAAAAACTAATTTTCAAGTCAGATTAGGGGCTCCATCTGGGGCTGTTTCAAATGCATATACAGTATGTAACATACTGTATATAGTGCTGGGAATTGACTAAAAATGTTTAACTATTTAGTTGCACACATTTTCTGTAATTTTTCTGGCTTACACTTTTACATTGAGCCAGCTGCGGGAACTGTCACATAGGTGAGGTAAAATGTTACAAACCAGAAAGATGATAATTACAGAAATAAAACGGCTCCTATGTGAAGAGCATTTCACCATTAACAGAATTACAAATAATAAAGTGATGGTGGTTAATGTAGTGTTGCTAACTGTATACAATAGCCTAGCCTAATATTTTATTTATTAATGTTGCCAAAATTTACTCATTCATTGGGAAATATTAAAAAAACATACTAAACTGCTCATGTCTGTTGGATACCGATGTGCTGAAAATGTAAAATTGTAAACTTAAAATATCTTACCCCTTGAAAGTAGTTCAAAACCGGTCCATTCCTCTGTAACTTGATGGTGATCCTAGGGTTTGCTGCTAACTTCCTGGAACTATTTTGTCCTCCATGACTGATGTAAAAAAAAAAAAGGTGGTACACTGGTGCAGAGGTTGCGCTAGGATTTATTGCTGTCCTTCAAGATAGCAGAGAGGGTTGTAAAAATTCCATCATGACCCGTTATAATCTGTCATAAAAATATCAGTTTTGCTTTTCCACTGTCTTCCAGACCATGTACTGTGTACATAGAGTATTTCAATTCCTTCTCTTCCACATAGCACACTATAAACACAAATTACTTACATAAGATATAAGATATCCCACAATGGGGAAATTTACAGTATTGCAGCAACAAAGGGATAGTAGCACTCAGAGCAATAATAAAATAGGGTAAAAACAGTAGATACACAGTGCAAGAAGTTAAAAAAGTAAAATAGTTTTTAGTTAAAAAATAAGTAAAATAGTATTAACAGCGCTAGTAAGCAGTTAAATTAAATTATTCAGCAATATATACTACTCTATATATATGTGTATACGTATATTAACAGTATATTTCACAGTTGAATGAGTACAGTGTTGTTGCAACCTTCAATAATAATGATACTAACAGTGTATATGAAAGGAATGAGGCCCTGTGATGGACTGGCGATCTGTCCAGGGTGTACCCTGCCTCTCACCCAAAGATGCTGGGATGGGCTCCAGATTAGTTTTGGTTGAAATTCTGCTGTATGATGTGATACCTTTCCAGGTCCATTCTCTGAATGTTCCATCCATTTGTGGTGGTTTAAAATCTGTATTATTCTCCACCCATCTCAATATTCATATTTTTTTTTTTTTACATTGTCTAATCTGGGTGTTTAGAGTGACCTCTGTAAAATCACCCAGTTTGCATATATGTTTTTTTTTTTCTGTAGGTTAATATCACCCAATAAAGATTGTAAAGGAATATTTAATTGGTCAAGTTCAAGATCTTTCCATTTTGCTTCATAATTGTGATCACATAATTGGACTAAATACTGGAGCTGTGCAGCAGTATAATAGTCCTCCAGGCATGGCAGAGACATCCTGCCTTTGTCTTTAGATAGCTGTAAAGTTTTAAGCTGTATCCTGGGTTTTTTTTACACTGCCATATGAATTGAGTAATCATTCTTTTCGGGTCATTAAGTTGTTTAGGCAAAATTTCAATAGGTAGAGAAAGAAAGAGAAATAAGAGGCGGGGCAGAATATTCATTTTAACAATCTGTATTCTACCATGCAGGCCCAGTGCCAGGGATGCCCATCTTCTGAAGTTTTCTCTAATATTTTGCGTGGTGGATCCATAATTTAGGTTGTGAATGTTTTTAAGGTATTTTGGTATTTTGACACCAAGATAAGTCATTTTATCAGCATCCCATTTAAAATTATATTTTTTATGCAAATTTTCTCTTGGCGTATAATATATGTTAGGGTTTGAGTTTTATCTATATTAATTTTGTATCCTGAATATAAGCCAAATTGTTTGAGACGGGACATGAGTTTGGAGAGGCTTGAATCTGGGTTTGATAACATTAGAAGCACGTCATCCGCATATAAGCATATTTTGTATTCCTTTTTTTTTTCACTAAAATCCCTCTGATTTCTTCATCTTCTCTAATCATTTGAGCCATGGGTTCTATAAAGAGGGCAAATAAAGTAGGACTTAGGGGACGCCCCTGACAGCATCCTCGTTCTGAAGTAATGGTCTGAGAAAGATTGCCATTAATTTTAGTCCGGGCAGTTGGTAAGTTATATAGTGATTTCAAGCAGTTTATTATCTCATCATTGAATCCAAATCATTTTAACACCAAAAAAAGAAACTCCCAGTGTACTGAATCAAAAGCTTTTTCTGCATCCAAACTAATATGAATTGTTTTAGAATTGTTTTGACTTATAACATTCATTAAATGTAGTGTTCTTCTTACGTTATCTTGTGTTTGTTGGTTTTTAATAAATCCTGTCTGGTTGAGATCAATCAAATCAGAAATCAAATTTTCTAGTCTTTTTGTTATGATTGAACCAGATATTCTGTAATCTATATTTAAGACTGAAATAGGTCTGTATGAGCCACATTCTGATCTGTCCTTGCCTTCTTTTGGGATAACAGATATTATTGCTCTTTTCCAAGATGGTGGAGTTTCACTTCCTTTGAATATATAATTAAAGCATTTTAATAACATTAAAATGTGAAGGTTTAATGATTTAAAACTGTTAACCTTAGTCTATTGCCTCATATTTACTAATTTGCTTTTTTTGTGACAGTTCAGTTTGTAATTACAACTCCAGCCTGAGGGCGCCGCTGCTGAATACAACTCATCATTTTCATCAAAGGAGCATTATTGTGACCGCTATTATGATTAATATGATTTTTTTGTGAGAACCGTTAATAGTGCCAGGTGAAATATACAGTTTATACAGTGCTAGTCGGTGCATCGTGACATACACTACACAGAGAGCAGAAATAAACAAACCTATCATCTGGTCAGTCACTGCAACAGATACTGGAGTCAGTTTGTCTTGGCCTGTCCTTGCCACTGGTAATACCTCTATCTGCCAAGAATGTGTTGCTAGTCCAGCAAAAGCTAGTGGTACTCAAATGCTTTGCAAGCAGTTTCATGAAATGGTCAGTCAGAGAGCAACTCATACCGGCTCAGATGTCGCCCGGGTTAACAAGGTCAGGAGTTCCGGGCAGCGGAAGGCGAATTACAGAGCTGCGTGGAGGAATCTGATCAGACCTAAATGAAACAGTCATTGTCGCCCCCGACAGACTGCTATAATGATGATGAGGTGGAAAAAGTGTTCGGACAATTACAACAACATACAAAGTATATACAATATGTGTACGTGAGCATGCACATGGGTGTGTGTGTGTGTGTGTGTGTGTGTGTGAGTTCATGTGAGCCTGTGGGGAGAATGGATTAGCAAATAAACACAAAATCCTATATAGAAATGTAGATGAGTATATACATACAACTACACAGAATATATAATAATTCTCTACCTATGTATATAAACACCAACCTGCCCCTATTTTTCAGAGTATCTTAGCAAGTGTTTTAGAAGTTATAACAACTACATATCAAACAAATAAAAGGTAACCCCTTGGCCCAGGGGGACAGCCTGTCTCGGCCGAGCAAATCACTTGAATCGGGAACCCTCTCGATTGCTCTCTTTCTTCAATTCACTTAAAATGCACTGGTATGTTTGGCGTGTTGATATTTTTTTTATTGATGACAGTTTTATTGTGCATCTTCCCATCGTTTGTGTTATTGATATAAAACATGTCAAGTGAGCCACAGTTTCCATTACCAGTACACGATCAGGGTTTTATAATTCTACTTCCTGTAGCCGTACCTGTGAGTTTCCTCAAAACAGGAAGTGTGCACAAGTACGTATGTGATTTGCAGAAGAGTATTTATTCAGGATTCTTTGGAGTGTCATGTCTCCTTGTGTTACCCTATCTCTAAGCCAAGCCAAGGTAATGTGAATATGAATTTGAATAATAAATCATTTTAAAACAAACATTTTAAAATCGTTTTAATTCCATTTTCAGGGTACTTTACCCAGATTTCCACTCTGGCCGATGTACAAGAAAACGTGATGGAGTATCTCCATGTGTTGAGTCGGCCCAAAGTGATTGACCTGGAGCACGACACAGTGTGGACGGAGGCCTACATTGACAGCACTGTGAGTTGACTGTGCATTCACACCCTGCTGGACTTATATTCACACAGTCCCTCCCAGTCTCACAGACATACTCTAGGGGTCTTGAATACTCTGTGATAAACTGTGACATTCCAGATTTAATTTAACTCATAATGCACTTTGTTTCAGTTTATCTCCAAAATGCACACTTGTATTTTAGGAGCGACCCAAATGGTGCCAATAAAACACAAGCAGAGGGCTGGCAGTGTGTTTTGCCCTTGTATGTCTCACTGCGTATTGTCAGAGTGTGTGCAGCAGATGGAACCATTAAGTAAATGAGACTCCTGTGTGTGTTTGGGAGATTTGTAGCACGAGTACAACATTGGTGACGTACCCACTATTGCACCACTACTCCACAATGAACAGACACCAACCTTATACATAGAAGCATTTTTTATAGTAATATTTTTCAATAAAATTACATTGATGCAATAGATAATCAGTGACACACCTTTTATCTTCTCTAAAACACCTGAAAGGATAACGGCAAACGTACAGGAGAAAATCCTCAGTAATCCACAATCAACACAAACATAGTGTAGTATGATCAGTCATTTATTTCTTTATGGCCGCTAAATGTGAAAAGCAGACATGATTTTTCCATCTGCTGTTTCTGTACAAATTAAGGGAATGGGAGCCTCTGTAATGTAAAGAAGAAGGGATTAGTGCCTTCTGCCTGAAATGTTCAAGGGCATCCAGTGAGCTGGGTGAGGCAGCCACCGTGTGGCGCCATTCCCTTCACCATTCACACCTAAGGCCACTTTAGAGTCTCCAGTTAACCTAATCTGCATGTTTTTGGAATGTAGGAGGAAACCGGAGCACCTAGAGTAAACCCACGCAAGCATTGGGGGGGCATGCAAACTCCACACAGATAGTGGATTTGAATCCACAGCCTTCTTATTATGAGGCAGTAATGATAACCACTACGTCACCATGTTGCCCAACTTCTGTCTGTGAACCTGCCACTATGGTGTTTTTATGGATATTACTGTGTATCATGTTGTTATCTGGGAGTGTTGCTAGAAATGGCTGACTGGAGTGGAGTGATTCCCTCATCTCCTACAATGAAACAAAAGAGAAAAAATAACTAATTTGGGATGCAAATTATAGCCTTAAAGTGATAAAATACTTATAAAAAAAAAAACCTGGTTTAGGCCAGTCAAATAATGTTGTATTCAGGCTAAATTTGCCATAAAACACTGGTAAGTGATCCCAGCTTTCCAGGTTGTTGTTATGGAACAGACGAGACGTCATTTCATCGGCAGGTTTTCAACCTCAGGCAGAAAAGGAACTTGTCATGTATGCACCTTTTCTTCATGTCCCTCATGTTTTACCCTTTCTGGTCCTTCTCTGCTTACACTATGTCTTCCTCCTCTTTCTCATAATGTCTTCCACAGATTGTGCAAGTACAGGCACTCAACCCTAGCCTAAGACTTTGAAGGAAACACTTCTGTTTCCTTACAGCTCTTACAGCTGACACTTGAGTGTTGTTTGCTCAGCTGTGAGCGTCCTGCCCTCCTGTTCATGCAGTCCCTGTTTTTAAGTTGTTGTCAATGTCAGTGGATTTTATGCACCCACTGGCACTCCATCCAGTGAAAATTGCACTGAAAGGCTTTCTGACACTTATCCGCTAATGTATTGACCCTGTCTCTCCTCCTCCTTTCCCTCCCTCTCCTCTGATTAATCTGTTCTCTTTAGCTCCCCCAAGCTCAAAAGGTAAAAAAAAAAGACGTGGTTTGAGGCCATCAGTGCATTGTGCTGTGATGAGGCCTGCTCTGTGTTCATGTGCATTTCATGTGCATGTGCTCTTTGGCTTCTGATTTCTGAGATGGAGGCATTTATTCAGGTGAACCAACTTCCATATCTGCCCATGGCATTTTCTTTTGTGTCAGTCTTGTGTGATGTTCATCACCTCCCGATTCAAGCCACGCATCACGGGTGTTGTCGGTTCAGTCGATCGCTCTCTCTCTCTCTCTCTCTGCACGTCTGACTTAACATATGTACACACTCGCGCTCATCCTCCACTGGTGATGGTGTGTGTTAGCCGTTTTTTTGCCAGTGTCTCAGAAGCTTTCAATGTATTCATGTGTGTAAATGTGAGGCTACATTTTGCTCTTTGGCCTGTGTGACTTTGGTGTGAAAACAAGATTGCTTGTGTTATTTCTTTTGGCACAATGCTCAAGAATAAGCTGTTTGTCATTTTCTGGGTGAAAATCCAATAAAATATAATGACTGGCGGGATGATCTGTCCTGATGCCTTTTTTTTTTTTTTCAAACCATTTTCTCTGTTTTATTTTTCACTGAATTGCGAATCATATGTGGGTTGAGATAAGCAGCTGTATAATCATAGCAGTGATGGCAGTGAAACAAAAGAGTGCAGCATGAGCTGAGCACAGAACCGTAGTAGCATTAGACAACTAGATGTTTGACACAGTGCTGTTGGTAGTGATGGGCCCCAGCTGATTCACATCAAAATACCTCAGCAGAATGCTGAAATAGATATAATATTTTCAGATAATTGGAGTTATAATTACATCTGCACTGCCTCTTTGCATGTAACAAAGCATGATCAGTGTCACAAGTTCACTTTGAAGCATCACACACAGCCTGTGTAATGTTAGTGGCTCTATGCTAGAAACGTGATGAGATTTAGGATTTTGTATTCTGGCATTAATGTCTGTCATATTTCCAGATGTAAGTTCATGCTCTCTCTCTCTCTCTCTCTCCCTCTCTCTCTCTCTCTCTCTCTCTCTCTCTCTCTCTCTCTCTCTCTCTCTCTCTCTCTCTCTCTCTCTCTCTCTCTCTCTCTCTCTCACTCTTTCTGTCAGACCAGTTGTCTTTTTCCTAGCATGTCATTTTAGGTCTATTTCCCATCACCTATTGCCTTCCTCCTCATTTTTTTGCTGTTCTCTCCAGCTTCATCCATCAGTCTCTGGCTCATTTGGCTTTGTTTCCCATTCTGGTGGATGAACTGATACTACCACTGAGTATGACTGTTGGTTTGAGGGGGGGAAATGACAGAAGTTTGTGGAAAATGGATGTATTTTGTCATAAGTACACTGCTGTGAAAAAGTATTTGCCCCCTTCCTGATTTCTTTTATTTTTGCATATTTGTCAAAGCTATCCAAACCTACCTGGCCCTATGTGACAAAGAAATTGGCCCTGAAACCTAATAACTGATTGTGCCACCCTTGGCAGCAACAACTACAATCAAGCTTGTACAATAACTGGCACTGAGTCTTTTACATCACTGCTGAGGAATTTTGGCCCACTCTTCTTTGCAGAATTATTTTAATTCAGCTACATTGGAAGGCTTGAGCTTGAGGTCATGAACTGATGGCTGGACATTCTCCTTCAGGATTTTCTGGTAGAAAGTGGAATTCATAGTTTCATCAGTTACAGCAAATTCTCCAGATCCTGAAGCGACAAAGCAGCTCAAGACCATCACACTATCACCGCCATGTTTGAGTGTTGGTAGGATCTGGTATGTTCAATTCAACTTTATTTATATAGCGTCATTTTCACAACAACAGTCATCTCATAGCACTTTCAAACTGTAGGGGAAAACCCCACAATTGCAGAAAGACCCCAGCAATCAGGAGATCCTCTGTGAGCAAGCACTTTGTGAAGGTGGAGGGGAAAAACTCCCTTTTAGCAGGAAGAAACCTCCAGCAGAACCAGGCTCAGGGAGGGGCAGTCATCTGCTGTGACTGGCTGTGGGGGTGAGGGGATAGAGAAGAAGAAGAAAAGAACAGACATGTAGAGAGCAAACAGCACGACAGGGACTCAATCTATGGGAGAGAACAAACAGATGTTAATGACCAGCAAAAATATTTCATTGAGAATGAAGAAAGGAGTGAAGCCCGGTGCATTGTTGGAGGTCCCCCGGCTGTCTAAACCTATTAGCAGCATAACTTAGGGAGAGTTCAGGGTCACCTGATCCCACCCTAACTATAGGCTATGTCATAAAGGAAGGTGTTAACCCTATTCTTAAAAACAGAGATTGAGTCTGACTCCCGAATCCAGATTGGCAGCTTGTTCCAAAGTAGAGGAGCCTGATAACTGAAAGCTCTGCCTCCCATTGTACTCTTAGAGAGTCTAGGTATTATAAGTAATCCTGCATTTTGGGAGTGTAGTGCTCTGTTAGGCTGATAAGGTACTGTCAGATCTTTTAAATAACAAGGGGCCTGATTATTTAGAGCTTTGTAAGTTAGAAGAAGGATTTTAAACTTAATTCTAAATTCTATGGGGAGCCAGTGAAGGGAGGCCAGAACCAGAGAGATATGATCTCTCTTTCTTGTACCTGTTAAAACTCTTGCTGCAGCATTATGGATCAGCTGAAGACCTTTTAAAGATGTTTTAGGACAACCTGATAATAAAGAGTTACAGTTATCTAATCTACAGCTAGCAAAAGCATGAATTAGTTTCTCAGCATCACTCTGAGACTAAGGATGAGCCAATTCAATCCGCGGTATCGGTATTGTGTCCGATCCAGGCAAAATGGCTGGATCGGTATCAGTAAGGAATAAAAGTAATTTACCGATTCGATACATTAATAATATTAAAACAAAGGCACGAGCCTGTTCTCAGCCATGCTGCGCAGGGCTTCTGTAATCAGAGGCAACGAGCGTCGCATCACTGGAGTCTGTCTGTGAGACTCGCCTCAGTATGTTGCTGTGTGGTAGCAGCATTTACAAGCATTTACAATTTTACACCACTAACTTGATAAAGCAATTGCAAAAATATCACAGCAAAGGATCATACTGAATTGCGTCAAGAACCGAGCAGAAAGAACCGTGTTCTGCAGCAGCAGCCACTGTTTTTCCAGCTCAGGAGGCTGGGCGCTAAAAGTGAAACCTAAAAACAAAACACAAAACAGAAAGTAAAAACCAGACTGGAGTGTACCTTTCTGGGAGTACAGTTGAGGAGAGGTAGGTGAAGAAACATAAATAGCAATTATTTTTCTTTGTATTTTGTATACTTCATTAATCCCAGAGGGTGCAAGGCTACATTCAAAATAAGAGCAAACCTAAAATCTAAATATGAACAGAGAATAATATTCAATTCAATTCAATTCAGCTTTATTTATACTGCGCCAAATCACAGCAGAGGCCGTCTTGTGGCGCCAGAGTGCAGAGAAAAACCCCACAGTCTCAGAAAAACCCAGCAATCAGACGATCCCCTATGAGCAAGCACTAAGCGACAGTGGAGAGGAAAAACTCCCATTTGGCAGGAAGAAACTTCAAGTAGAACCAGACTCAGGGAGGGGCAGTCATCTGCTGCGACTGGCTGGAGGTGAGGGAATAGGGAGGATGGAGAGGACAGACATAAAAACATAACAGTAAGGTGCCAAGTACATTATTGGAGGTCAACCAGCAGAATGGATCAAATACAGTAACAGCAGAACAAAAGTGGGGATAAAAGACACAAAATCCCTCCTTAAACATAAGCTATATTAAAAAAGAAGGATTTTACCCTGTTCTTAAAAACAGAGACCGAGTCTGACTCTCGGACCCAGAGTGGTAACTGGTTCCAGAGAGAAGGGGCTTCGTAGCAGAAGGCTCTGCCTCCCACTGTACTTTTGGAGATTCTGGGCACCACAAGTAAGCCAGCATTTTGGGAGCGTAATGCTCTATTAGGATGGTAAGGTAATATCAGATCTTTTATATATTGAGGGGCCTGATTATTAAGAGCTTTGAAAGTAAGAAGAAGGATTTTAAACTTGATTCTAAATTCTATGGGAAGCCAATGAAGGGAGGACAGAACCGGGGAGATATGATCTCTTTTTCTAGAACCAGTTAAAACTCTAGCACAGGGGTGTCCAACCATGTGCCATGGAGAGCCAAGACCCTGCAGGTTTTCTCTTCTACCCAGTCTCTTCAGCAGGTGTTTTCACTTATCAGCAATCAGTGGGAAGAAGTTCACTGAAATCTGCTGTTGAAGACACTGGTTGGAGGTAAAACCTGCAGGGTCTTGGCTCTCCATGGCACATGGTTGGACACCCCTGCTCTAGCAGCAGCATTTTGAATCAACTGAAGATTTTTTAAGGATACTTTAGGACAACCAGATAATAATGAATTACAATAATCTAATCGAGAGCTGACAAAGGCGTGAATCAGTTTCTCAGCATCATTCAGAGACAAGATGCTCCTGATCTTGGCCATATTGCGCAGATGATAGAAGGCAGTCTTAGAAACAAATTTAATCTGTGAATTAAAGGACAAATCTTGATCAAAAACAACTCCAAGGTTCCTCACAGAACTATTCAAAGTGAGAGTGGCGGCATCTAAATTAAAGGCATAATTTGAGAAGGAATTTCTAAGATGTTTTGGGCCAACAAGAATGACTTCAGTCTTATCAGAGTTTAATAGTAGAAAATTACATGTCATCCAAGCTTTGATGTCCTTAAGACAGGCATCTAACTTGGCTAATTGATTACAATCATTGGGCTTCATTGACAGGTATAGTTGTGTGTTGTCTGCGTAACAGTGAAAATGTATACAGTGCTTTCTGATGATATTGCCTAACGGGAGCATATATACACTAAAAAGAGTAGGGCCCAACACAGTAATATCATAAACACTACTAAATAAACTGAGGACCAGGAGAGTACTTATGATAATGGATGACAAAAATACAACTTAAAGGGTTAGTTCCTTTATTTTCAGATCTACAGCATTTTTTACTTCATGCATAAAGTGGCACTTTGAATTTCATCTGAATGTTATTTAAATACTCAGCTTCAAAGTTTTGTATAAACTTGCACTTAAAACTTCAGAATGCACGTTTACATGGGGCTGACCAGTGAAATGCTGCCCAATGTTGCAAAGTTTAAAATAAAAAAAGCAGCAGCGTTGCTGAACGGAGTCAAATTTGTAATATATTCTTTGACTTTTAGATTTTTGTTTTTATATGTGTACAAAATGCAACTAGTGATTAACAAAGTATGTTCTGTACTTTTGTTATTTTAAATAAGTGAGACGATATCAGGTTTGGATCAGTATCGGCCGATACTCAAAGTCACAGTATTGGTATTGGTCTTGAAAAAGTGGTATTGGCTCATCCCTATCTGAGACAAGATGTTTCTAATCTTGGCAATATGAAATGCAGTGTTAGTTTTACACCAGATGTAACAGGACACACACCTTCCAAAAAGTTCAACTTTTGTCTGTTCAGGCCACAGAATATTCTCCCATAAGTCTTGAGGATCATCAAGAGGTTTTTTGCAAATGTGAGATGAGTCTTTGTGTTCTTTTTGGTCAACAGTGGTTTTTTGCCTTGGACCTTTCCCATGGATGCCATTTTCAGTCTCTTTCTTATTGTTGAATCATGGGCCAGTGTCCAAACTGAGGCAAGTCAGGCCTGCAGATTTTTAGATGTTGTTCTGGGTTTCTGTTTCTCATCTGCTCTTGCATTTCTTTAGATTGCGCCATGATGCATTGCTTTTTGAGATCTTTTAGTCTACTTCACTTTGTCAGACAGGTTCTGTTTAAGTGATTTCTTGATTCAGCAGGTCTGGCATTAATCAGGCTTGGGTGTGGCTAGTGAAAGTGACCTCAGCTTTCCAAAAAATCTGGTTACTCTCAGTTAATTCATGATGTAACGGGGAAGGGGGTTACTTTTTCCACGTACAGCCAAGTAGTAGTAGTAGTAGATTAGTTTATTTGACAGGGACAGTGCAATAAACATAGACAATTAATCAAAGACAATCAATCTGATGTGTTGCACATAGAGTGTATAGCTATTAGCTAATTTGCAACTCTTGTCCCTGGATGGGCTTTAGAAAAAAGAATCAAGATAAAAAATATACACAATAACCACATACATCAATGCAGAAAAATTATAAATACACAATTATAAATATTATAAATATTATAAATACACAAATATAACAGCCTGACTCACATTTAACATAAATATTATAAATATTATAAATACACAAATATAACAGCCTGACTCACATTTAACACATATAACATAACTCACATTTGCCTATTTCAGGCCTTCCTCCCTCCGTCACTCACTATAAACAAACACATTTATTCCTTCCCTTCATTCACTCTCACTTTGCAGACAATTAATTCATACATGAGTACATTCTTGTTTATTTTTCAGCCAGTTTTTAACATTTTTAGTGAATGTTTTAAAGTCCATTATTATTTTAATTTCATTTGGCATTGTGTTCCAGATGTGACTGCCCTTTATAGAGAAAGCTGTTTGTCCAAATGTGGTTCTGCGGTGGAATATTTTACAGTTATTGTTAACAGAACTCCTGGTGGCTCTGCTGCTGTCCTGTCTTTGGACGAAACCAGCAAGTGGCTCGGGTGCTGATTTATGGAAACATTTGAACGTTAATTTCAGAAGACAGAGGTCAATGAAGCTCTCAAAACTCAATAGGTTGTATTTTTTTAAAACATTACAGTGATGCCACCTAATGGGCTTTTTGTCCAAGATTTTTAGGGTTTGATTATATAATGAACCTATATGTCTTATTGTGGAAGGGGCTGCTTGAGCCCAGACTGTCAAACAGTATGATATATGAGAAAAAACCATAGAATGCATATACAGTGCAGCTGCTTCGTAAGGTATGTAATATCTAATTAATTTAAAGCAGTTCAGATTTTTTTTTACTGTTTTTGAAATTTTCTTTATATGAAGATTAAATTTGAGTTGAGGATCTAGTACAATGCCAAGGTATTTGAATTCTGTAGCTAAACTGATGTCATGATCATGTATATTAACTTTAAAATGTTGCAGGTTACATTTTTTGATTGAAAAGCACATTGAGACTGTTTTCTGAAGGTTCAGCAATAGATGGTTCTTGAGGAGCCACTCTTGGACATCAACCATACTTGTAGACAGTACATCTGCAGCCTGTGCTGGAGTCTTGGCAGCTGTGTAAATAACTGCATCATCTGCATAAAGTTGGCATGTTGCAGCTGAGCAGTGTAACGGCAAGTCATTAATAAAAATGCTGAAAAGTAAAGGACCAAGAATGGACCCTTGTGGGATACCCATGCGGTTGTTTAAAAATGAGGATTTATCCTGGTGAACTTTTACACACTGTTCTCTATTCTGGAGATAAGATGCAAACCATTCTAATGTATTTGGGGAGAAGTTAAAAGATACCATTTTGGATAAAAGCAAACTGTGGTTTACAGTATCGAAAGCCTTTTTGAGATCTAGAAAAACAGCTCCTACCACATTACCCCTGTCCAAGGACTGTTTGACGTTTTCAATAAGGCAACAATTTGCTGTTTCTGTTGAGTATCCTGGTCTAAAACCAAATTGATGTGGATGAAGAAGTTGACTGTCTTGTAAGTAGTCTATCAGCTGTGTAGCTACAACTTTTTCAAGAACCTTAGATAGGACTGGTAAAATAGAGATTGGGCGGTAATTGCATATATCGTCTTTACTGCCTGATTTATGAACTGGTATGACGACAGCTTTTTTCCAGCCAGATGGAAATGTACTAGACCTAATGGGGAGATTAATGAGATGAGTCAGTGGTTTGATTAATATTTTGCTGTGCATTTTGAGAAAGGAGGTGCTCATATTGTAGATATCATTAGTTTTTGAGTTTGACAGTGTTTTAACAATACCAGCAATTAACTTCTCATTTACCTCATCGATGTGAAAAGTATCTGTTGGAAGTATGGAATTTGTGTTGTTGAGCACATTTGGCAGCACAAAATTTTTTGTTAAGTCTTCCACAGAGCCCACAAAGTGTGAATTAAATTCATTTGCCAAAGTAGCCTTGTCACTGACGGTCTTGCCATTGATTCTAAGTTCCTTTACCCCCTTCTGATCGTTTTTTTTATTAGTTAAGTTATTTAAATGCCTCCATAGGGAACTGTTGTTACCCTTTGCATGATCTATCAGTTTATTGTAATAAGATATTTTTGATTTTCGCAGCTCATGTACCACTTTATTTCTTAATCTTTTGTACACAAGGTGATCATTTTGTAGTTTGGAGGTTAGTGATGTTTTCAGTGCATAGTCTCGCCTCTTCATAAGTTTTCTTATTTCATTATTTAACCATGGTAGGCTAATCTTCTGTTGTCTACTTTTAATTTGCTTTGAAAATTTTTCTATAGACTTTGTGATTGTTGCAGTTATAAAATTACAACAATCATCTACTTCACATGTTGACATGAGCTGCTCCCAATTTTGATTCTCTAAGTAATGTTCAAACTCCTCATTTTTTGATTTGGGGATAATAAAATTTGATTTGTCAATATCGACTCCCCCAAAATACTGTAGTCGCTTTTTAGTAAGTTTCCTGACAGCAAGAACCATGTTATGATCTGAGAGACCAGTTACAAGATTATAGGTTCTGGTTATTCGTTCTGGTTTATTAGTAAATACCATGTCAATAAGTGTTCTGGATTGTTTGGTTATCCTGGTGGGTCCTTTGATGATTTGCTGGTAATTAAATTTAGTCATGAGGCTTTTCAGTTTTTGTTTGTCTTTTTTATCAGACCAGTTGATATTAAAGTCACCATGAATTATCGTTTCTCTGTTCTTCTCAAGTTGTTTAACCAGATCACTTAATTCATTATAAAAGGAAGAGTTGTGTGACGGTGGGTTGTACACTACTGCAATGTTGAAATTCATTACCGGAGAGAGACATACATTAACAGCTAAACATTCAAGTGAAGTATTCAAATCAACCAGTTGACATTTATATTTCTCTTTGATGTAAATTAAAACACCTCCTCCCCTCCCTACCTGCCTGTCTTTTCTAAAACACTGGTAGCCCACAATATCGATCATATTAGTGTCTATGTTCCTGTGTAGCCAGCTTTCTGAGAGACAAAGGTAGTCCAGATTTGAGTCCAACAGCAACACCGAAATCTCATCTCTTTTGGGGATTATGCTCCGTATGTTTAAATGACCGCCGAGGATCCCCTTTGGTTTAGCCTTGGTGTCCCAAAGAACTCGTGCATGATTAACAGTTTGGAAGAATAAATGTTGTTTTTGCTTTTGTACAGCTCGGTTTTGTGCTAACCCAGTGGTCTGCTGTTTAATAGTGGCAGGTCCAGGGTTAAGGTGAATATCTCCTGCCAGAAGTAGCAGAACTAACAGAACTTTAATTGTATATCCTCTGCCATATTGTGATTTTTGCTTAACAGCCATGTTTGCCTTAATTTGGAAGTTTTTGCTCAGGGCTTTTAAAGACCACATAGAGTGTAGGGTGAGATGTCCAAGCCCAAATCCATACAGATAAAACTTTTTAACTTCACCTTTGGTTGAGTTTGTCGGAAAATCCTTCTTGTTGCAGGTCCAGACACACAAAGACAAAACGAAGAGGAAGTAGAGAAGTAGAGAAGGCTTATTAGTGGTGCCCATCAGCCCACTTTTTAATCCGGTGGCAGCCATCTTCAGTCTTTCTTGGAAAGAAGGAAAAAGAAAATCTGTGGATAGTAAAATAAATTCTGCTTATATCGCCAGAATCTGATCCGATCGTCCTCGAATCCAGCTGGGCCTCAGCTAGCCAACTAGCCCCTTCCGTTGCTGGTCTCGTTGCTCATAGTCACCGTAACTGGTCTCCCGTCCCGCTCCTCCAACCGAGTCTCGTCACACACCGCCGCTGCCACCGAGCTCCGCTGAGGTCACGGTAAGTCCTCCGCTAGGCACCGCCACCTACCGTCGTCTGCCTGGGTGAAATCTCTGCTGAGCCCCGTCAACAAATAGCCGCTTGCCTGGTAGTATCTCCGCTGGGCCTCGCAGCTGGGCTTCGATTCAGGCTGGTGTAAGGTGGAATGACTGGCGCCAGCATTAAGCTAACTAGCGTTAGCTTAGCAATCGCTTCGGGTAGTCTCGTCGCACACCGCCGCTGCAGTCACGGTAAGTCCTCCGCTGGGCACCGCCGCCTACTGGCGTCTGCCTGGGTGAAATCTCTGCTGAGCCCCGTCAACAAATAGCCGCCTGCCTGGTAGTATCTCCGCTGGGCCTCGCAGCTGGGCTTTGATTCAGGCTGGTGTTAGGTGGAATGGCTGGCGCCAGCATTAAGCTAACTAGCGTTAGCTTAGCAATCGCAGCAAAGTAGGTTTGGATAGCTTTTTTTCCCCTTAACAAATTAAATTGTTGTTTTAAAAAATGCATTTTGTATTTACTCAGGTTATCTTAATCTAATGTTAAAATTTGTTTGATGATCTGAAACATTTAAGTGTGACAAATATGCAAAAATATAAGAAATCAGGAAGGGGGTAAATACTTTTTCACAGCCCTGTATAAGCTCAGAAATTTTGAGCACAGAGTTTTTTTTTTTTTTTAAAGATGCATGATTGAAAGTCGATAAAATGAGAACGGTAAAAACAGCTGATTGCCTTTTGACGATAATGTCGTTAAGTACCCAAAATGCCATGACAGGTAAGGATTAATACTTCTTCATGGCCAGACTGTTAATATTGATGGAGGTAATTGGAAGCTTTCAGAGATAACCCTAAACACCTGTGCTGCAAAAGCACATGCTGGATCTTTGCCATCTGTTTTAGCGTTCCCTCAGGAAGCTACAGAGATACTCTGGCTTCAGTGCTTACACGCACCAACATCATTAAACCAGGTCTCCAAGGAAACAATGGTCACCTCATCTACGGCACACAATTTGTCACACCAACCTAGATTATGAAGCGCCCTATAAAACACAAAACACAGACCAGGGGTGTGTATCTGAACCCCGCTAATGATATATGTTGGGCAGTGTTTGTGTCTTTGGGGTAAAAAAAAAAAAAAAAAAAAAAAAGGCTCAGCGGTGTTCATCCTCTGACCTACAGGGGAAAGGACTTCCAAAGTTTATTTGCAGTGACTGATGAACAAAGGTGCACAGAGGCAAAGATGATGGTGCAGGTTTGGCCCAAATGCCTGTTTTTGAGTTTTAACCTTGTTTTTGTTCCTGTGGGTTAGGACGGATATGTCAAATTCTAGATATAGAGCCCTTGAATTCCTAAGGGATTTCAAGGGCATGTTCACAGGGGATGACACTTATTCATGGTTCAAGGAAGTTGCTTTTGTCTCTCTGTTTTAACATGAATGATTAGAGGATTGGGGGTTTTTATAACCAAGGAAAGTTATTAACTGTAACTTCTGTATAACTGTGATGTAGGCTTTAAAATTTTGCAACTGTCTATCTTGGTGTTTGGCACTTGTTACCTCTGCCAAGGAGGTAATGCAATCAGGGTGGTTTGTTTGTTTGTCTGTCTGTTAGCAGGATTATGCAAAAACTACTGGATGGATTTTGGTGAAAATTTCATCAGATGTAGCCCTTGGGTCAAGGATGAACCCATTAAATTTTGGTGATGATCTGAGAGTGCATACCTCCACCAAGGCCCTTGTTTGTATTTGTGCAGCAGGATTACACAAAAACTCCTGGGTGGATTTGGATGAAATTTTCACCAGAGGTGGTTGTTGGCCTAGAGGGGAACCCGTAACATATTGGTGATGATCCGAGAATGCATACCTCCACCAAGGCTCTTATCATCTCACAGTGTGTTAGCAAGAATCTTCCAAAACTACTGGATGGCTTTGATGCAATTTTCACCCGAACTGGCTTGTCGCCTACACACGAACCCCTTACATTTTGGGGGTGATCCATGAGGGATGGAAGGAGCCTTAGCGGCGGTATGCGCTCTCTGAGTGCTTTTCTAGTTCATGCATATAGACAAATATACAGAATAATATACATACTTATACTAATATCTACTGTAAAAAAAGTGAAGCTCAACTTCCTGAATTTTGGGCCCTACCTGCTTAACATCTTTTTTTGCTGAAGTTTGGATAGTATCATCTGTGAAACAGAGCCATGGTATTGAGTTCTAATTGCAGTCTAAACCCTATCATGATCAGTCAACGCAATGGTGACCACACCCCTGTTTTTATAGTAACTAACAAAACTAATCTGGAAAAACAAAAACGTACAAACAGTGGTGTGAAAAAGTGTTTGCCCCCTTCCTGATTTCTCATTTTTTTGTATGTTTGTCACACTTAAATGTTTCAGATCATCAGACAAGTTTAAATATTAGACAAAGAAAACACAAATAAACACAAAATGCAGTTTTTAAATGAAGGTGTTTATTACACAACATAACAAAAATAATTTTTTTGTAAGTTGTCTGTGTTTTTTCAACTGATTTAAGACAATTTTGCACCGCTGAATCCGAAAATGACATCTGTTTCTCTCAATCAGGTCAGGTTTTTATGCTAAGTTGTAAGCAATTGTACAGCAGTTGTACAGTTGTACTGTAAATTGAATAGTAGACATTGATAAAGGTAAGTACATGTAAATTGAATGTTATGTCATTATTGTTCAAAATTCAGAGAATTTCAAGAAATAAAAAAGAATTTTGCATCATATAAAGCGAAAATACCCGTACATGTAAACAAAAACGTACAAAAACATGTGGCCATAGTTCAAAAAGTTGACCTGATTGAGCAAAACCAATGTGATTTTTTGGATTCAGCACATCAAAATTGTCCTAAATCAGCTAAAAAAAAAATAAATTAGACAATAAATTTGGTGTTGACCAGTGTTATTGAGGAAAAAAAAAATCCAAACCTCCGTGGCCCTGTGTGAAAAAGTGATTGTCCCCTAAACCTAATAACTGGTTGGGCCACCCTTAGCAGCAACAACTGCAATCAAGCGTTTGTGATAACTGGCAATGAGTCTTTTACAGCACTGTGGAGGAATTTTGGCCCACTCATCTTTGCAGAATTGTTGTAATTCAGTCACATTGGAGTGTTTTCAATCATGAACCGCCTTTTTAAGGTCATGCCACAGCATCACAATCGGATTCAGGTCAGGACTTTGACTAGGCCACTCCGAAGTCTTCATTTTGTTTTTCTTAAGCCATTCAGAGGTGGACTTGCTGGTGTGTTTTGGATCATTGTCCTGCTGCAGAACCCAAGTGCGCTTCAGTTTGAGGTCACAAACAGATGGCGGGACATTCTCCTTCAGGATTTTTTGGTAGACAGCAGAATTCATGGTTCCATTTAAAACAGAAAATCTTCCAGGTCCTGAAGCAGCAAAACAGCCCCAGACCATCACACTACCATCACCATATTTTACTATTGATATGATGTTCCTTTTCTGAAATGCTGTTACTTTTACGCCAGATGTAATGGGACACACATGTTCCAAAAAGTTCAACTTTTGTCTCATCAGTCCACAGAGTATTTTCCCAAAAGTCTTGGGGATCATCAAGATGTTTTCTGGCAAAAGTGAGACAAGCCTTGATGTTCTTTTTGCTCAGCAGTGCTTTTTGTCTTGGAACTCTGCCATGCAGGCCATTTTTCCCCAGTCTCTTTCTTATGGTGGAGTCATGAACACTGACCTTAACTGAGCCAAGTGAGACCTGCAGTTCTTTGGTGTTGTGGAGTCTCTTATGACCTCTTGGATGAGTCGTTGTTGCAATCTTGGGGTAATTTTGGTCGGCCGGCCACTTCTGGGAAGGTTCACTACTGTTCCATGTTTTCGCTATTTGTGGATAATGGCACTCACTGTGGTTCGCTGGAGTCCAAAGCTTTACAAATGGCTTCATAACCTTTTCCAGACTGATAGATCTCAATTACTTTGTTTCTCATTTGTTCCTGAATTTCTTTGGATTACAGCATGATGTTTAACTTTTGAGGATCTTTTGGTCTACTTCACTTTGTCACATAGTTCCTATTTAAGTGATTTCTTTATTGAGAACAGGTGTAGCAGTAATCAGGCCTGGATGTGGCTAGAGAAATTGAACTCAGCTTTCCAAAGATGTGATAAACCACAGTTAATTTATGTTTTAATGTGGGGGGATCACTTTTTCACACATTGCTATGTAGGTTTGGATTTTTATTTTATTTTTTTTACCCTTAATCATAAACACCTTCATTTAAAAACTGCATTTTGTGTTTACTTGTGTTATCGTTGTCTAATATTTAAATTTGTTTGATGATCTGAAACATTTAAGTGTGACAAACATACAAAAAAATGAGAAATCAGGAAGGGGCATACATTTTTTCATACCACGGTATATCTGCATAACTTATTTGCCTTTAAGGACATTTATTTGAAGAACACTTCTAGTTTTCAGTTTGGCAGAGTACCACACACAATATTGGATATACAGCCTTACCGCAACCAGCTGTTAAAGGGCGATCAAGATATGCTAGCTTCACTTATGGAGAGCTCTCACATCTTTGATCTATAGTTACAGTCTATGCCGGCATATTGGTGCCTTGTGACTCAAAAGGTAGGCCCAATTTTTGCTTTAAGATCCTTTTTTTACTGTAATTTGGGCAACAATGGCATAGTTTACTTATGTGAGATAATATTTGTAAGTTAAAGAGCTAAGATCATCAAGTTTTCAAAAGTGTTCCATATGACTGACAAGTCATTACCATATGAGCATATAGTGTCCCTATATGCTAAAAACAGATGATTATACTTCTCCTTTTGGCTGCTCCCTTTAGGGGTCTCCACAGTCTGCCTCCATCTCACCCTGTCCCTTGCATCGTCTTCTCTCACACCAGCCCTCTCCCTGTCCTCCTTCACTACATCCATGAATCTCCTCTGTGGTCTTCCTCTTTTTCTCCTGCCTGGCAGCTCCATCTTCAACATCCTTTGTCCAGTATATCCACTATTCCTCCTCTGCACTTGTCCAAACCATCTTACCTTTAAATCCATCTGTCACTCCTACAGCACACCTCACCGCTGTCTCATTGTCCTCATTCATGTACTGCTCCACCCTCACATACTTCTCTACCACTCCTGACTTCCTCATACAGTACCACACTTCCTCCCTTGGCACCCTATGCTTTCTCTAGAGCCACAAAAATACAGTGCAACTCCTTCTGACCTTCTCTATACTTCTCCATCAATATTCCTACAGCAAACACTACATCTGTAGTAGTACTCTTTCATGGCATAAAACCATACAGAGAGATTCTTAGACATTGTTTCTTTATAACCAGAAGAGTTACCGTCTGCTGGACATTAGAAAGAGTTCAGGTTCAAGGCGCTTCCACATGGCTTTACTGTTCACAATGAGCCCTGGGTCCATTTTTAAAGATGTGAGTAAATACACAATGATCCAAAAGACCTGAACTGAGCCGTGAGAAATCGACTTTTGTATTTTTAGATGATGCTTGTTAACCTTGCCCTTTGATCAATCCCTCTCTCCAGTAGCAAGACTGTTACAGCAGCTGCACTGTGGTGCTTTGTTGTCTCTTGTCCGGCGCTGCTTTCTGGATTGCTGTTATCTGCTGTCAGAATGCAAGTCCCAATTCCCCTTTCTCTGGTGCCTGAGGGAGACAGAATAGATACAAACAGTTGTTCTGCCATCCCCTATTACCTTTTGTAGCAAAGGAGTGGTAGGAGAGGCTGGAGGGATTTGGAGCAAAGATGCGTCCTAATGCAAAATACTATGCTGCGATCTAATGTTCAGTAAGTCTACCAGAATGCAAAAAACACTGTAGCAGCCAGGGAGTCTAATTCAAAACCACTGTCGATTTTCTTCTGCAATTCATTTTGCACTTAATGCAGCAATTACTTTTGGTGAATTGAGCATAAACTGAATGAGACATTGGTGGGTTTTTTTTCCACAGTCTCCAAACATCTGAAAGGACGAGGTTAGACCATTTTCATCGAGTACAAAGCCTTCCTCCAGTCTGCTCATAACAGTGTCAAGCTTTCATCTCTAATGGATATCATCGTCAGATAGAGATAGCCGCTGGAAAGATAAATATCATAATTATTCCAGCAGTCTTTAGAGAGGGAAGATACCCAGATCCAAACTTGAAGCACCGCCTTTGGATAAACTTATTCTGCAAGAGATCAAAAGCAGGCTGTGATTGAACATATTTTAAGGCAAATAATAAACATGAATAAAACATGCCATGGAAGTTTAGCTAGTCCCTCAAGAAAATAATATTACTATCTTGGCTCCAGAGTCCCTATCAAGTTTGCTACACAAGAAAAAAGTGTTTTGCAGCTTCAAGGAGTGACTCAGTGTGACTTGGTAATTTTGTAATAATATGCATTCAATGTGCTGTTTCATTTGTAGCAATAAGAGTATTTTTTTCCTGTTTTGCTTTCATCTTTTTTAAATTAAATTGCTATCTTTCTACTTATCACTCTCATGGATGACTCAGTTGGAGGATGGTCAAGGTCCAGTTCTGATGACCACAGTGGCCATGCCAGTTTTCAGCACCAAGAATGAGACTGTGAGTTCAAGATGTGTATTTAAGAATCGCTATCATTGCTTTTATTCTAATGTGTTCTCTTCAATATGCTCCACTTTGAAAAATAATTACTGCATTTATAACTTTTGAGACTTCATGAGCATTGACTAGCTGTGATATAACTGTTTCCTCTGTTCGTATTTAATGGACTAATTGTAGAAGTGATATTTTATTGTAATTCAAAGTGTCATGGTCAGAATATAGTAAGAACAGATAACCTCTGCCTTGGTCAGAGCTTATGTTACATAAGTCACCACTGATACACAACTGACTGATGTCTATATGTTTATGATATGGTTCTTCAGAGAAACCGTGGAATTCTTCTTGGGGTGGTTGGCACAGACGTTCCTGTTTCTGAGCTGCTTAAGACTATTCCTAAATATAAGGTACCATCTCAAGCTTCATTTATTAATTCCTGAACATAATTTTGATATGACTAGCCATATGAGACAGTTCTCTATACCTTTGAAAAATAACTGTGTCCCCACAGCAAAGTTCTGAAACCTTAAGCTAACTTGACTTTTTCTCAAGTACTGAAGGGATTAAAACCTTTACTGCTTCCTCTGTGAGATGAAGGGCTTTGTAATGGCGTATGGTGGACAATGATGCTGTCACAGCTGTGTCCACGTGTCTGTGTTTTCTCCCATTTTTCTTTTCAGTGAGCAGTGATTGTTGTGTTTGTGACCCTGATGCTACTGGTGAAGCATCAACCGTCGCATACGTTTAGATGAGTCGCATGCACCAACATCACTGAAAGGTTTTTGTATTTCTGAGAATCCCTGCTCTTAAAGAGCTAAAAAGGTTTCCAGATGGGCGTTCTCAGGGACTAAATTGGTTCCTGGTACTGTAGGAATTTGTAAAAGAGAGAGAGAGAGAGGAAATACTATCTTTTGAGTATCTGTTACTCAAAAAGTTCCTGTGGTGGGAACACGGCTTATTAAAACCAATTATATGTGAATGATTTTGCAGTCATGTCTGTACCTCTGACAGTCTCCCACAGGGTAATAATTCAAACGCTGTAGTATAAAAATCACAAGTTTTGTTACGGTTTGATACCAATCCAGAACTACTTTCTTAAGGCCTGTTATGACTGGAAAATCATACACTGAGTGCACCACTGAATTCTGACTGTGTCCCCGCCACATCCCGTCTGCTTAATATCTGGATCCTGATTGGGTGTGAGGCTTGACATTTGAAAGTGTGTTATTTGTTCAGTCATGAAGGATGCCATCCTTTTGTATTGTGTAGCCCTACACTATTGCCAGAAAAATCAAGATGCTGAAAGAGCTTGATTAAACCAGATTTGCAATTAGAGAGAGATTTGTTCTGAATCCGTGTGGTGTCTCTCTCTCTCTCTGTGTGTGCGTGCGTGCGTGCGTGTGTGTGTGCGTGTGTGTGTGTGTGTGTGTGTGTGTGTGTTCTCCTAGCTGGGCATACATGGCTATGCCTTTGCAATCACCAACAATGGCTACATCCTCACCCACCCAGATTTACGACCACTTGTGAGTATTACCTCCAGTGCCGTTCAGAGAATAAGGTTATTATCCCTGGAAAAAAAAAATTCTTTCAGAATGCAGATAGTAGTTTTGATATATTAATTTGCGCTCTATAGACAAGCATGAATATCATCTCTTGAGTCTGTGTCAAGTCAGTCACTGATTACTTTTATTTTGTTGTCACATTGAGATGAAGATTGACATTAAAAAAAAACCAAAAACGTGGTGTGTAATTGAATGGGTGCTCTACGCGCCGTGTGAGTGTGTTGGCTTCGTGGCGGTATGTAGATGAGGAGAGCGCGTTCCAGGTCTTTGGTGCGCTGTGAATAGACAGAGATACAGCTTATGAATGGCTGTGATTAACTCTATTGTACTCAGCCCCTCCGCTCATAACAGTTGGAGGGGGAGGGGGGGGGGAAAGGCCAAGGAGAGCAAGGAACGTGCTAAACATGAAGATAGGTGATGGGTGCACTGGGTGACAATGGATGAGAAGAGAATAGGTGTAGGGCTGATGAGAGAACAGACATTAAAACAGACAGATTGTTTAATAGTGATCTAATTAAAGATGTTAATCAACAGTGTTTAACAATTATTATGAGGTGGTATACTGGTTTCACTGCCCAGTGATTTCTGAGGGACATTTGTGTCTACATACATATGTATATCACAGGCACATAAAGACAATATTCTAATGTAAAAAATGTAACTAATTAGTGACCCATTTTTCTATAGTTAATTGCAATTGCTAAACTTGAGAGAAAGAATCAAGGTAAAATAAATATACTTTAGGAACGTTTAATTACATTTTATTCATTGAATGTCCCTAGTGACCCTCATATTCAACAAAAAAAATACTGCCGGAGCAGGAGTCTTCCAATTAGTTTTCCAGCTACCATTTGCAATGGTATTGTTACATTTCCTTTTATTTTGAAACGATCACAAAGGACCGTTCGTCACCACTGCCCACTCTACCGCAGAAGGTGACCTAATAGCATAAATTTTTTTAACGCATCAATTGGCCCCCATTAATCGAAAAAGTTAACACATTAATTATCCCAGCCCTAATGTGTGACGGGTAGATAAAAAAAAATATCAGTTAATTAAAAGAAAACAAAAATATGATTACAATATAATTAAGCATACTTTTCAGAGCGATTGCCTTTTGTGTCAAATATAAATGACTTACAGTACATCTCATTACAGTGATAAAGTATTGTGTTGGATAATGGCTTAAATTGAATAACTGGTATATTCAATTAAATTTCAAACCTAAGTTCAAATTAGGAGGGAAAATTTACACCCCTGTTCCACAGCTTATTGGTGAGTTGCCCACTAAATTAAAATCTTCCGGTCTTTATTGTTCAGCTCTGTGTACAAGTGTGAGCCGAAAATAAATCAGGCTGTAGACAGCAATTCTGTAAGATGTCATAGAGAAAGGAAGTCCTTTAAAATTTTGCCTGACATTTTAATGGCATGGATTTTATATGTATTTTATTGCGTGTTTTTGTTGCGCATTTCTCTGCTTTTCCATGCGGATGTCCAGTATAGAGATGGAAAGAAACGAAGGAAGCCAAATTACAGCAGTGTGGATTTGTCTGAGGTGGAATGGGAAGACAAGGATGACACGGTGAGAGATGAGCAAATCTTTGTTACGCATCATCTCAGCACTGCTCAAAAAAATAGCCTATATATGAGTAAAAATGAAGAAAAAAAAAAAACCTCAGTGTGACTTTTATTCTATGTGTGCTTTGTCTTCTAGTTAAGAAATGCTATGGTCAATAGGAAGACAGGGACCTTCTCTATGGAGGTGACGAAGAGTATGGACAAAGGGGTAAGAAATGGAAAGTTCAGAATTACACCCATAAACAAGCACTCCTCACAGTCCCAAAGGGTGTGTGACGGGGAAAATACTCAGCAGTCAGATTTCGCTCAACCGAGGGGTTGTTACACTTGGCACAGTGATGTACAGGACAGACTTGGGGATTTTGTTTCTGATTTGGTTTGCTGTGCATGCACTGGTGTGTGTCTCTCAGAGTGTGAGCCCCTTATCTCTACCAAGCACATGTTGCTGAATATGGGAGGAAAAACAGCCGCCCAGTGACTCTGTTTTACTACTTCCCTGTAGAGAGAGCGAGAGAGTAAAAGTGAAAGAGCAGTGGTGTGTAAACGTGCGTATGTGTATTTTGAATTTTCAAAGCTTAGTAAAGAGCATTGCGCATTAGCCTGATTATTAAGCATTTAGTATGTAAATACAAATCCCCATGAAAGACACACAACTACACACAATCTCTCTCCCTGTCTCGTTCTCTCTCATGCATAAACATAGGCACTCTCACCCATTTAAATGTATTTGTATATTGACAATTTCCATCCATATCACTGTTAAAAACAAACATAAATTCATCTGCAGCTCAGGGTCGCTAATCCATGCACGTTCCCTGTCCACCACTAGATGGAGCCAGATTGCAAGGAATAATTTCTGATAGCCAGGTCAAGTCCCAGGTGTTTGATGGAGTGTGTTATCTCTCTCATTCCAGAAACGTGTTCTGGTTTTGCATAATGATTACTACTACACAGACATTAAAGGGACCCCTTTCAGGTATGAGACATTTAGGTAAACTGTGAACAAATTTAAATGGTTGAAATATAATTTTTCCAATCGTTTTAGTTTCTTCTTTTTTCCTCTTGTTTTAGTCTAGGGGTTGCTCTCTCCAGAGGCCATGGGAAGTTTTTCTTCTGGGGGAATGTCACAGTGGAAGAAGGTCAGAAATCCTCTCATCTCCCCTTTTCTCTCTTGATCTTTGTACTGTTTTATTGCATTACTTTGCTTTCGTTCATTATCCTCCCCGTATTTCTTCCTCTGCCATTCACTGCATCTGTCTTCCTCCAAACAGACATTTCTTTAATCAGCTGCAGTGTTACAGAGTGCATATAGTGTGTAGAAATAGAATGATATTATAATTGCTGTTATTTGTTTGAATAAATCTTTAAAGAATAACCGTGGACCAGGTAGCCATAACTAGTATCCTGGCCTGTTCTGGCTTTTTCTAACCTTTTTTCAAGCCTTTGCCGCTGATCTGGGTCCAGATCATGGGGACTGCAGTCTAAGCAGAGCTATTCAGACATCTCTGTCATCAGGCACCAACAATATCGGTGCTTTTCTCCCGGGTCTGCCCTGCAGGCTCCAAAACAGCTCATTTAGGAGACATCCAGCAGGCATCTCAGTTAATGAGGCCATCTCACCTGATTCTTTTTCATGCAAAGGCACACCAGTTTTACAGTGATATCTGAGCTCCTGATCCCATAAAGGAAATGAGCTTTACCCTTGGATGAAGATAATTTTGCTTTGGAAAAGTTACTTTCAGGTGCTTGTTTCTACTCTTTTGTGCTTTCAGCCTTTATGGACACACTGTAGGTGAGAGTAGGAGCCTGTAGAGAATTGATTGACCAGATTTGCTTTCATGCTCTGAGCTCTGTTTATCACAATGAACAGTACAAAATGTTCATTGCTACTGCTGTAATTTCTACAGATAAAAAAGGACATTGAGACACTGAAACTCCTTCAGTTGAACCATGAACTCATCCTTAACCCGGAATACGCAGCCCACCTGTTTCTTAGTGAGAACTGTGGTCTCAGAATTAAAGGGGTTGATTTTCTTCTCCTTCATAAGCAGCGATGCATCCCTGAAACCACCAGATCTGACTGCGTTTGCCCTTTGGCTGCAAGGAGGAATCCATAAAAGTTATGATCAGAATGAGAGACCTCGGGCAGCCCTGGTGTTATTCTGCATTTCAAGTTTCATTTCATGTTAAAATGTTGTAAAAGTTATGTACAAGCTGTGATCAGCACTGAAGCCTAATAATAAGTCTAAGGTTGTTCCTTCCTTTAGTTTTTGCTGTTGACATTAAAGTCCCCCATAGGACTGTCCAGTCTCCAGATGGGAAAACAATCCAACCTACAGGCACCCACGCAAGGGATAACAGTATACCCACCCCCACTTGCATCTTTTCAGCTGAGGCAGCTCCAGCATGAAATTTAGGTCATTCCCTATCCAGGAGATTTATTCCAGATCTTAAGTTGGGCGAGCCCGACTATATCTAGACAGTATCTCTCAACCCCGCAAACAAGCTGGGGTTCCAGAATGGTTCCGTGTCAGTGAATCGGTTTGGGCAACTGTGGATCAAATGATAGAACACAACCCCAGTGGCTCCCCCTGCAGGTTCCATTAATGAATTTGAAAGTGTGCAGGAAGGTTAATATTCCTTTTTGGTTCCGTGTTGCTCAAGTTCTCTTCTCCACGGTGTGCTTGTCTCCTTGTGTCTACGTGCATCTGAATTAAGTGTATCTCTGTTTTCATGTCACGGCCCACGTACGTTAATATTCATCGCGGTGGTGGTGTGTGTGTCTGTCTGTGTGTTTCTCTAAACATGTCCATCATTCGGAGCACTCTGAGCATGACTTGGCTCTTCCTGATCTAATTAGACCTGTCACATCCATTCAGAAAACACATTTTTCACCCCTTGTGTGGGTTTAAGTGTGTGCTAGTGAGATGTAGATGCGTATCCCTATTATTACGACCTCACGTTGAGTGCTCTTGCTCGTTGGTTTTTAATATCCTTGTTTCTTTCTAACAGGACTTCATGACTTGGAGCATCCTGATGTAGCACTGGCAGATGAATGGTAATAGTGTTTTGCATTTCAGCTTTCTCACCCTCTTCTTTTATTCCAGTGACATTCTGACTGGACCCATCATGCTGGCATATTAGTTAATTTCACTGTAATATAGCAATTTCACAAAAGCTTTGGCTTGATGTTTTGTGTCACTCAATGATGGTGGAGTGGCCAGAATCGAAACCAAACTTCCTAACACATTACAATAAATACTCCTCAAAATAAAGCTTTTAAATGAGCGAGAACTCCCTTTGCTTTTGCACATGTTTTATTCATTTTGGACACTTTGCAATCCAAAGGCCATTGAAAACAACTGGATTGTATAAGCAAAGTGGAGTAGTGTTTGATACTCAGTAATCAGCAGCAAAATGGCTTTTGAAAGGAACATAAGTACTACCAGTTATGACTCTATGCTCTTTATTTTTCTTTTCTTGACACATTTCAGGACATACTGCAACACAGACGAGCACCCAGAGCACCGCCACCTGTCCCAGATAGAAGCAATCAAACTTTACCTCAGTGGGCACGAACCCCACTTACAATGTTAGTGGTACTCTTCTGGCTAATCTGATTGTCTGCTGTTTTTTTCTATTTATAAAGTATATGACCATAATTTCCGTGTGAAAATAATGCATTTTTGCCCTTTTAGGTGACAAGGAGCTGGTTCAGGAAGTTCTCTTTGATGCAGTGGTGACCGCCCCACTGGAAGCCTACTGGACAAGCCTCGTACTCAATAAGTCAGAGTATGTTACTCATTTCATTCTTCTTTTTTCCTTGTTGTCATTGAAAGTTAAGGCTGTTCATAACCGAGTCAACACATTTAATGCTGTTGTAATTGAATTGTATGTCTGTTGTTATAGTAGTAATAACACAGTAAACATCTGGGGAAGTAAAATCTGGTTGCACGTTATGATACAGCCCGCAAATATATCAATATTACAGTGTAAGCGTTACATAACTGTACCTTAATTATTCTGAAAGTACAATGAAATTTAAACCTTTGATCCCAATCAGACTAGTCATTATGCCTCCGAAAAAGAATCAGACAAATGGAGAGGAGTTGGAGGAGATCAAACTCTCACTAAATTTTATGTCTGAAGAAATATCTTGTCATGGATGGCCCTCACGAGCCAGCACAAGACGCCACAAATCACCGGTGAGTTTGCACAGTTTATTACAGGACAGAAAAGGAACAAAATAACAAGCCACGGGGGGCTAAAACACACTATGACGATAACTCAGGCTAAGACAAGGAGGAACAGATTCACAGTGAAAACACTTACAATCATGGATGGAAAGTTAGTAAGCGTCTGACCAGGGAAACACGGCGAAGAACGCGCGACGCTGTCAGACAGGGAAAATCTGACGAGACTGCCGCACATTTCACTCTCAGCTGCCCTCTAAAGTAGGGAGCCGCTGATGAGGCGAAATGCAGCTCAGCTGTCAGGCCTCAGCTCTGACAGCCAGAAGCCCCTCCGAGCGCTGTCATCATAAAAGCTCGGAGAGCCAAAAGGGACACACAGACGCCAGATGGGAAAAATGCTGCATGGCCCGAGCGCAGACGAGATCGGCACTCAAACCATGACAGTACCTCCCCCCCGAGGCGGCGAACTACGAGCGCCGTACGACACCCAAGCCCCCCCCCCCCCCGGGTGGGAGGATGGGGGAAAAAGGCCTGGAGTGTGAGAACCAGAAAGAGCAAAAAAAACCACCATGACGATGACAGGGAAAACACAGGGGATGAACGAAACAATTACAGAGTATGGTAAAAGAAAAACACAATACTCCATAACGCACAAATGGTACATAGACCGGACAAAAATGCAAATAACAGAGGGAAGCCTATAACTAAAATACATAGGCTTACGAGACGCAAAGTGGTAGATACAAATCATCCCTCAGACAGGAGAGGGGAGAGAAAAAAAAAAGACACGCTAAACAGCGGTGAATACACAGATCGACATAGAGCAAATGACAATACACCCGAGTGACCTTAATATTTAATGAAAATAAGAGACACACGGGGATGACGGCAGGCAGAGTCCAATGAGGCTGGAACTGTTCTGGCGGTCTCCCTGCGTCCAATGTCCAAATGGTCAACAAGGGGAAAAGGGAGCATTCGGGCGGCCTACCCCAGTCCCAGGCTCGGAGAGACAGAACCTCCGGCGGCCGAACCAGGTCGCCCAGCAGGAAGCACAGTACGTTGGGTAGCCGACCCAGAACGCCGAACCGGCGAAAAAGCTCACCAGGCAGCTGACCCGCATCACTCAGCCATCAGAACCATGGGGGAAAAACTGAAGACGGCCTCCCTGGAGAGGGGAAAGACAAGGGGGAGCCGGGCCGAATGTTGAGAACCCCAACAGCCCCCGGTGGAGATGAGCTGGGATGAAGATGGTGACGATGACGATGAAGATGATGATGACGATGAGCCAGTCCAGTGTCAGGCAGCAGAGGATCTGCAGCTCCCTCACCGACTTTGAACCATACCGGCGCTGCGTCCCTGCTGGACCCCGATCAAGTCAGCGCTGCACCCACGACGGACCCCGATTGGGCCGGAGTAGCACTCGCGATGGACCCCGATTTGGTCTCGGCTGCACCCACGTTGGACCCTGATTGGGTCTCGGCTGCACCCGCGATGGACCCCGATTGGGTCTTGGCTGCACCCACGTCGGACCCCGATTGGGTCTCGGCTGCACCCGCGATGGACCCCGACTGGGTTGGCGCAGCACCAGGAACAACGTCCAACCCCGAACCCGGAACCTCCAGCACAGCAACCGGGATTGGCTCCGCACCGGTGACCCTGGGAGAAGGCTCAGGAGAAGGAAAAGAACCGGGATCAGGATCACCGGTAGCAACAGAGCCCAGCGAGACGAGCTCGGGTGCAGCGGACGGCTGCCCCTGGCTCGTCTTCCCGAGAAATAGGCAAAAATGCTCCAAAATTGAAAGAAGGAAAACAAGGTAGAGCACTTGCCTGCACTCGAGTTCTGTCGCCGTCCAGGACTTCGACGATCGGGGCTCAGGACGAAGAAGGTCGTCGTCTGGCTCCCACTCGGCTATGGCGGGTTCCGCAGCCGGCATGATGGTCTCCGCAGCCTGAGGACCCTCCGGCGCTGACGTCCACACCGACGACTCGCACGGCGTGGTGGCAGGGGACCCTCGACCCGCTGGATCGAAACGCTCATCGGTGGAGACCCGGGGACGTTTCGTCGTCGGCGCAGGCTCCACACTGCAGTCCACCCTCCTCCTCTGCCCATGACATGGCTGTGGGGCTGGAACCAGGCTCTCCAGAACCGCAGGCCCCCTCCTTGCCCAACGACGTAGGCCTGGCGTTGTGGACCGCTCAGCGGAGGGAGACACAGAGGCAGCAGGTTTAGTGTCAGAAGCTACAGCAGGTGGTGGGAGCTCGGGGGACTGCAAGCCCCAAACTCCACCCCCAGGAGTCAGACAAGGCAGATCACAACTACGAGAAGCATGAACTTGCACTTGCCTGTTTCCCGGAGGATGGATGGTGCCTGCTGTAGCGGGTGGAGTTCTTCCCTTTCCCCTCCGAATGGTGACGGCAGGCCCCTCGGGAAGACGAGGAGGAGCCTCTCGCTGTGGATTGCAGACGGGCCTCGCCGAAGCATGACTCACAGCACTCACAGCAGCCGGAGATGACGTCGAGGAGGAGGGGAGGAGAGCTGAGGCGGTCCAGGCACGAGGAGCTGACGGAACAGCTGAGACAGATGACCCGGGGGAAGCGACTGCGGGAATTCCCTCCCGTCGTGACGTGGGAGGTGCAGCTGACTGGGAGGCTGGGTTCCTCCAATGACCCAGAGCTGGATCCGGACGGGATTCTCGCTGGGGCCTAGTTGTGACATGGCGATGATGCTTACTGGCTGATCGTGAGGCGATGGGACCACGAACACATGGCGCAGGGGCTGGATGGGTGACAGGAGCTGAATTCCGAACCGTGGAGCGGGGATGCCTCTCCGTTGGCCTCCTGCCGGGGTTTCCCTCCAGTCTACGGATCTGCACTCTCATCAGGGACGCCATACTCGAGGGAGAAGATGAAGGTTCCTTGGCCATCTCTACAATTAACGCACGCTGTGCCACAATCCATGTTACCCTCTCCTTTCCTTCCGGAAAGGAGGTGAGGTGGTGTTTTAATAAGGCCCTCTGGGCGAGGAACAAGTAGTCACCTGCCGCTGGAGTGGGCATGAGATGATGGGCCTTAGCCAGATAGCCGTCGATCTCTTGGAACCACTCAGGGCAAAACCCATGCTCGAGGGCGGACATACTGTACACAAGCCCAAGCGACGGGAAAAAACTCCAACCCATGGCAAACTCATGGCAACAGGTGTCTCAGTCTGGCAGCAGTCTACTGTCATGGATGGCCCTCACGAGCCATCACAAGACGCCACAAATCATCGGTGAGTTTGCACAGTTTATTACAGGACAGAAAAGGAACAAAATAACAAGCTACGGGGGGCTAAAACACACTATGACGATAACTCAGGCTAAGACAAGGAGGAACAGATTCACAATGAAAACACTTACAATCATGGATGGAAAGTAGTAAACGTCTGACCAGGGAAACACAGCGAGGAACGCTCAACGCTGTCAGACAGGGAAAGACAGCCGCACATTTCGCTCTCAGCTGCCCTCTGAAGTAGGGAGCCGCTGATGAGGCGAAATGCAGCTCAGCTGTCAGGCCTCAGCTCAGACAGCCGGGAAGCCCCTCCGAGCGCTGTCATAATAAAAGCTCAGAGAGCCAAAGGGACACACAGACGCCAGATGGGAAAAATGCTGCATGGCCTGAGCGCAGACGAGATCGGCGCTCGAACAATGGCATATCTAAGATAGCAAAACAACAAACTTTGTTTATTTGCCTTATGGAACAAGTGCAATGAATTAAAGGGCAGAAATTATAGAAAAAGACAAGAAAATTAATTTCTTAGAAAGACGTGTGGCTGAATTAGAACAATATACAAGAATGGATGATGTCATTGTGAGCGGGTCTTTAACACCAGACACCGCTCCTATGCACGGGTGACAGCTGGAGTTGACATCCAGGATGGGGAGGATGAGACATTGGAGAATCACACACTCGTCGAGCAGCATGGTATTAAATTTTTTTTTCAACTCTAAAAACATTGTTGTGGACAATAAGACTATTTCAACTTGCCACACGTTACCAGAAAAGGACAGTAGAGGAAAACCATGATTACATCCGATTTGTCAACAGAAAAGCAAAAACTGATCTTCTGCAACAAGCAAGACATACTGAGAGGAACGGCTGTCTATAAATGAACATTAACAAAAAAGAACTCTGAAATAGCTTGACAAGCCAGGGCTCTCAGAAAACAGGGAAAAATACAATCAACATGGACAAAGAACTGTAAGATGTGGATAAAACTGCTTGGCACTTCCAGAAGAAGTTAAAGTAATAATGATTAGAGATATGGAGGAATTGACAAATTTGAAACCTTAGCTCTTATGCACGAATAACAGTGCAGTAAGATTATGAGTGGAACTTTTGGGGGGGTTAGTGTTTTTTTTTTTTTTTTCGCTTTTTTTCTTTTGGTGTATCATTGTTGACACAACTTATGATCAGCACTTTAACCAATCACCCTCCTCATTAATAATGGATTGTATTAGGTCAAACTGATGCTGAAATCCTTTATAAATACTGAACAGCAACCACAAGATATTTTAGATGATATTGACTCCAGATAATGACTACTTTAATCATATTAACAATAGGTGTACCTGTATTATGTTGAACAACAATTTAAATGGAATTATGAACTTGGATCAGACTTGACAATAATACATATTAATAGTAGGAGTCTCCTTGTCATGAATTCCCAGTGCGCTTTTTACGCAGCGCACGGAGAAGAAGGGAGACAGATTTACGTGCAGGTTACACCACAGACACATTTATTAAAGTAAAGACTCACAGTCCCCAAAAGTGCAGATATACAAAAATAGCAACAGGATACACTTACAGATAACACAACGGAACGTGTTGGGACTGACCACAGCATAGTGTGCCAAGAGCAGTCCACAGCTGAACGTGGCCAAGACAGACACAATAATCCACGAGATCCTAGGCTGGAGACGAGCAACTTAAATCAGGGCTCTGATGGCAGAGAGATTGGGTGCCACCTGGGCGAGGAGCAGGAAAAGTAATTACAGGGAGTGGAACCAGCTGACTGTCAAGAGAGAGGGGGCGTAGTCGGATCGGCAGGCCGTCAGGCAGCGCCCACACACGTGCAGGCCAAAGAAGGCTGCCTCACAGCTGCTGGCCAGAAAACAGTGGTCAACAGCTACGGAATAAAAACTAGGGAACATAGAAACTACAAGAAAACTCAAAAGATAAAACAATGCACAAATACAGTGATGAACCTGAGACCACCGTAAGGTCAGAACTGAGCCTGAAGGACAAACCGCTCGGTTCATGACAGAGCCCCCCTCTCAAGGGGTGGAATCCAGACAACCCAAAGTAACATCACAAAGAATAGGAAAAAACTCTGCCCCTCGCTCCCCCCAACAGGGAACAACAATAATAATCAACCCCTGGGTGGGAGGTAGGGGGAAACAGGTCAGAAGAGAACAAAAACAACTCCGCTCAGGGCCCACAACGGGAAACAACAATTAACCCTCCAAATCCAAAAGTGTGGAGGGCTCAGGAGGCCGCCTGGAGTCCAGCCCAGCAGATGGAAGGGGCTCCCCAGTCAGGTGGGCCTACCAGGAAAGACTGGCCACCCAACCCAACCCGCACAGTTTGTCGGGTGGCCGGCCTGAGTTTTTCAGCCACCAGCACAGGCACGCCGACCTGGGAGGCGGCTGCCCCTACAGGGAGACCCACCACTGGAAAGGTGACTGAGGAGGGGGTGCCCCGACATCATCTGATGGCAAAGAGGACAGTAGAACCTCGACAACGTCTGGCAGGGAAGACAGGGGACCACAACATCGTCCAACAGTGGAGAGGAAAGGACAACGTCTTCGCTGGGCCCCTGAAGGGAGAACTGTAGCACACCACGGGGGTCCCAGTCTGAACATGGCCGCACCCACAGTGGACCCCGGCTGGCCATAGCTCCCTCCATGATGGTCCCGGCCTGGTACACAGTAACACCCGCAGTGGGTCCCAGCTGGGTCAGCATAGCACCCACAGGGGTCCCAGCCTGGGACACTGCTGCACCCACAGCGGTCCTGGTCCGGGACATGGCTGCACCTTCGGTGGGATCTGGCTGGGCCATGGCTGCACCTGTGGTGGACCCTGGCTGGGCCATAGCTGCCCCCACGATGGTCCCGGCCTGGGACACAGTTACACCTGTGTTGGGCTCCAGCTGGGCCAGCGTAGCACCTACGGGGGTCCCAGCCTGGGACACTGCTGCACCCGCGGTGGTCCCTGTCCGAGACATGGCTGTACCAGCGGTGGGACCCGGCTGGGCCATGGCTGCACCTGTGGTGGACCCCGGCTGGGCCATAGTTGCCCCCACGATGGTCCTGACCTGGGACACAGTTACACCCATGGTGGACGGCAGCTGGGCCAGTGTAGCACCTATGGGGGTCCCAGCTTGGGACACTGCTGCACCCGCGGTGGTCCCAGTCCGACACATAGCTGCACCCACGGTGGGACCCAGCTGGGTCACGGCTGCACCCGTAGTGGGGCCTGGCTGGGCCACGGCTGCTACGATCCGGAGGGTGGGCCTCCAGCAGCAAGGGGAAGCTGGGCACACAGCGACCTCGGGCAGCGAACCTGGATCCTCAGCAGCCTCAGGTGGTGTTGGCTGCTCTCCGGCAACCCTGGGGAGAGCACAGAGACAGGAACAGATAGACAAAGGGGTCAGGGTCGCCGGCAGCAGCGGAGCCGTGGCGAGGCAGGCACAGATGCAGCGGGTGGCTGCATCCGGCTCTCCTCACCAAGCCCCAGACAAGGTTGCTCTAATTCAGAAGAGAGAGAAGCAAATGAGAGCACTGCCTGGACTCAAGATCCACCGCCATCCAGGACTCCGACGATCCAGGTGGTGGAGGCTCCTCAGGCAGACGAGAGGTTTGCACCCACGGTGGCCTGGCTTGGGGGCCAAAACTGCTCCCGAATGAGGTCCCGGGTTGGGGCAAAACCCCCACGGCAACCTCTAACCGGGGAAGCAGGACCGAGGGATGACCTCAACAGCAGAGGGGTTGGACTCGCGACATCTGCCGGTGGTATGACACGGTTCACAAGAGCTTCAGACTGGAGGCGGGGCGGGGGTGGTGCATGGCGCAGCTGCTGGGCTGCACCCGACTCACCTCCCCCAAGAACCAGGCAGGATTGCTCCAAAACATAAGGGAGAGACATAAATGGGGAGCAGTTTGCCTGGGATCGAGCTCCACCGCCATCCAGGACTCTGTCAATCCAGACGATGTCATGGGCCCGGCCTCAAGGCAGTCCAGCGCAGGTTTCTTCGATGTTGCGGTGGCCTCTGCAGCTGGCTTGGTGGTGGTGGCAGTCCTGGTGCCCCCAGGCGAAGACTCCAAGGCTGGCGACTGATCCAGTGAGGAAGCTGGGGGCTCACTCTGTGCTGGTTCTGGTCTTGACTCCTCCAGGACCATGGGCTCCTCCATTGTCTGGCGGCTAGGTTCAGGGGCCGGCGGTAACTCAAGGAAAAATCGGGGAGACACAGAGAGAATAGGAACAAAATTAACCATTGCAGCTGGAGGAGAAGACCCAGCGGACTGCTGAGACTGGGCCTCTCCCTCGGGAGACAGACAATGTTTATCATGATTAAGTTGACTAGAATGGCAAAACACTTGCCTGTCCTCCCCGTCTCTGGTGTAAACAGCTGCAAGTGGGAGGCAGTCATCTCTCTCCGTGCCTATATTGGATTTGGGCCCCCTAGTGGAGAGTGGAGGAGTCGTCTCCATGGCGACGGAGGTGGATGAGACTGGTGCAGGATGTTTCTGGCGGGCCGTCTGGGAATGGCGGCGACGAGAGGAAGCAGGTGACGTGAGCTCCGGTTCCCTCGGTGAAAGCTCCTCCTGCATCTGGGACTCCCCTCCCGGGATGGGCAGTGGTATGGGAAAAACAGGAAGGACAGATGGACAAACAGGTACGGCAGCTGACAACTCATCAGGAATCAGGCAAGCAATTTCAGGTGAGAGTAGAAGTGATTGAATGAGCACTTGCCTGAATTCCTGGGAAGGAATATTATATTATTTAACATACATACATACATACAGTATATATACTGTATATATATACTGTATATATATATATATATATATATATACTGTATATATATATATATATATATATATACTGTATATATATACTGTATATATATACTGTATATATATATATATATATTTAACATATATATAAATGATATATTCCAAGTTTCTAAATAATTACCTCCGCCAAGGAGGTTATGTTATGAGGTTATGTTTTTACTGGGGTTTGACTGTTTGTCTGTCTGTTACCAACATAACTCAAAAAGTTATTAACGGATTTGGACAAAATTTTCAGGACAAGTCCAAAATGGGACAAGGAAGAAATGATTAGATTTTGGTGATGAGCTGAGAGTGCATACCTCCACCAAGGGCTTTGTTTGTATTTGCACAGCAGGATTACACAAAAACTACTGGATGGATTTGGATGAAATTTTCACCAAAGGTGGTTCTTGGGCTAGAGAGGAACCCATTATATTTTGGTGATGATCTGAGAATGCATACCTCAGCCAAGGCTCTTATCTCCTCACAGTATATTTGCAACAATACTCCAAAACTGATGGACAGACTTTGATGCAATTTTCACCACAAGTGGCTATAGGCCTACACACAAACCCATTACATTTTGGAGGTGATCCATGATAAACGGAAGGAGCCTTGGCAGAGGTATGTGCTGTATGAGTGCTTTTCTAGTTAAAAATAACATTATTTGCTGATGATACTAATATATTTTATTCTGGAAATGATTGTAATCAACTAATCCATACTCTAAATAATGAATTAAATAAGCTTAAAAAATGGAGGGATAGTAATAAATTATCACTAAATATAGATAAAACTAAGGTAATGACATTTGGTAAGTAATTATTGAAAATGTTAAGGAGATCAAATTTTGGGGTGTAATACTAGATGATAAAATTAGTTGGAAACCACACGTCAGATACATACAAAACAAAGTGGCAAAAATATTGCAATTATAAATAAAATTAAGCAAGTCCTAGATTACAAATCACTTCATATCTTGTGTTGCTCATTAGTACTTCCATACTTGACCTATTGTATAGAGGTCTGGGGTAACAGTTGTAAAAGTAGACTTAATTCATTGCTAATATTACAAGAAAGGGCAGTCCGTGTTATACACAAAGTCGGGTATCTTTAACATACTAATTTATTGTCTTTACATTCAAAGTTATTGGAAATTACGGGATCTGGTTGATTATTATGCAGCACAGTTAATGTTTAAAGTCAGGAAAAACTTTTTGCCACACAATATACAAAATTTTTTTAGTCAGAGAGAAGGGAAATACAATTTATGGGGGAATATAAAATTTAAAATGCACCTAGTAAGATCTACTAGGAAAGGTTTTTGTATGTCTGTGTGTGGGGTAAAATTGTGGAATGGGTTGGGGGAGAAACACAGACAATGTTCAAACATCCATATATTTAAATCCACATATAAAGAAATGATTTTTGAACAATATAAAAATAAAGGACAGTAATATTACAATGTGTCTTCAATGAAGAAAGGTTGTTATTGTTGAATATATATGCTGAAAACTATTATTATTGATATCATTATTACTAGAATTATAGTATCAGGATTGTTGTTAGGATGGAATTATTTGAAGTGTTATATAGGCCAGGTGGTATTATTATTATTATTATTGTTGTTGTTATTGTAACTACTATATGGCTACCTATTATTATGGTTATTATATGGTTACTTATTGCGCCTAGGTATTGTAAGCCATGTGGGGGTATATGGTGGTATATATGTTGATTATGATGATGATATTGTCTATAATTATATTAAACATACCCAAAGTATGCACGGTGGCGCAGTGGTTTAGCACTGTGGCAGCACAGTTTTACCCTCGGTCGGGGGATTGCGGGGATCATGAGGTCGTGGGTTCGATCCCAGCCCCCAACCAACAGTGAGCTGTGTGGAGTTTGCATGTTCTCCCCGTGTTGCGTGGGTTTACTCCGGGATTTCTCCGGTTTCTTCCCGCATACCAAAAACATGTAGGTTTAGGGCGCTCGCGCATGCAGCGACCAGCAGCCGGTGGCTTGTCACCAGACTGCAAACCAAATCTACCTACGGGTACAAATAAGTAACAAAAAAACCAAAACAAAAAAAAAAGTATTTATTTATTATTATTACATTTATTATTAGATGTTGGTATTATTGTCACTATAAACTATCATTGTATTATTTCTCTTGCATAATTTCATTATAAGATGCCTTATATATTATGGTATTGTATAATGAATGTAATTGTGGGATGGATAATGACTAGAATGATATTATAATTTACTGGGTATGGAGAAGGGGTGGGACTATATATTGTAAGTGTTGGCTTCTTCCCACTCCTTTTGAACAAGGCATTTTTTATGTTTATTTTTTTGGTTTTGATTCCTTGTTTTTAATTGTTTTTGTCTTGATGTTCAAATCAATCAATCAAAATCAATCAATCAATCAATCAATAAACAAAAGTGTATGGGACACAGGTTGTGTTCTCCATCTTTGATCAGATTTACTTAAAACACAAATAATCTTCTTTTTCTCTTCTTCATCATCATCCTCATGCTCCCTTTTGGAGTCGCCACAGCGGATCATCTGTCTCTATCTCACCCTATCCCTTGCATCTTCCTCTGTAACACTAACCCTCTCCATGTCCTCCTTCACTACATCCGTGAATCTTCTGTGTCATCTTCTTCTTTTCCTCCTGCCTGGCAGCTCCATCTTCAACATCCTTTGTCTAGTATATCCACTATCCCTCCTCTGCACATGTCCAAGCCATCTCAGCCTTGTCTCTTTTTCTGTCTCAAAAGCTGAGCTGTCCCTCTGATTTACTCACTTCTAATCCTGTCCCTCCCAGTCACTCCCAATGAGAATCTTAGTATCTTCAACTCTGCCACCTCCAGCTCCACCTCCTGTCTTTTCAACAATCTCCAAGCCATACATCGTAGCAGGTCTCACTACTGTATTGTAAATCTTCCCTTTCACTCTAGCTGTTATCCTTCTGTCACAAATCACCCCTGGCACTCGTCTCCACCCACTCCACCCTGTCTGCAGTCTCTTCTTCACTTCTCTTGTGCATTTTCCATTGCTTTGGATGGTCGACCCCGGGTATTTAAACTCATAAAATTTACTTATAGCACAAATGCAATGTAATTATTATATAATTATGATATAAGTATGGTGTTTGTGCAATGTAAACATTACCAGATTTTTTTTTTTGGGGGGGGATACTATCTCTTTGTTGTCAAAATAATGCAAAACTATCCCCCTTGTTGAGCTGCCATCCCCCATCCCCATGAAGTGTACAAAGATAGTTTATACAGCACAACAGAATATGTTAGTCAAAGTATAGTCACAAATGTATAAGAAACTGATCAAAAATGTATGATAAAAGTTGCAAATTTATTAGTAGTTGTAAATTTATCTTTAGCGCCGTAACGTGGCTGCTTCACCCATCCAGGTGGATGCCCTCAATTTCCCCTCTGGGGATCAATAAAGTATACAAAAAAAAAATTAAAAGGGGCAACAGATTTATCACAAAGTGGCAAATTTTTTAGGAAAAAAAGTACAAAATGTATTAGAAAAGTCACAAATTTGCCAGGAAAAAGCTGGAAATTTATCAGAAAAGAAATCCAAGAAAAATCTTAGAAGTCTGCAAGTTTTTTAAAAAAAACAAAACAAGTTTATATGAAAAACTTTAGAAATTGGTGAGAAAATGGGAAATTTTTCAGAGGATAAAAGTCAAAAATGTGTATAAGTAAATGTGTGGTTTTGTTCTTGTAAATTTGCAATTTTTTTCCTGTGAATTTGTAAATTTACTGTTTATTTTTAATTTTTGTAAGTTAGATTTTTTTAGAATAATTTTTTCATCATTTTGAGATGTTTTTTCTCAAATTTGCAACTATTTTCTCATAAATTTGCAACTTGCGCATGGGAATTTTATGACTTGTAAACTAGCATCTTTTATTATATTTTTGCACTTTTATTCTTGCAAATTTGTGCATACTTGTTTATACCTTTGTACCTCATGCCAAACCACCACCATCACCTTGTTAAAAAAAATTGCCTACTGGATGTCGTACCATAATAGTTATGATATAGCATATAGCTACAACACACGTATGAGGGTGTGGGCTGTTATCTTCCTCAACTTTGATTGGATGTAATTATGATAGAAGAACTGTGTAATTACAGTAAAAGGATTGCAAGTGCCTTTCACTGTAAGTGGTGTAAATTAAGTCCCCAGATGTAACACTTTTTCCGTGCCACTGGACCCGGACTTCCGAGGCTGAGAGTGGGATTGTCCCCATGCAGCGGCTTTTCCACTATGTCTCTCATGCACAGGTCACGTTGTGTGCTTTCATCTTTCATCTTCAACCTTACTTACTCCCAAGTCCTGTGGCGATGGGGGAATGGCAAAGCAACAGGTGGAGGTGACCACTGGCAGTTGCAGTCATGATCCTGCATGCAGGCAGCCCTCGGACCAGGGGTTGTTCTTCTCTGTACTCTGGACAGCAGAGGAGTACAGCAACATCCAGGGTGACTGAGTAGCCCTATCTAGGGATACCACTGCTCACTCAAGTATGGGAGGGGCCTAGAAAAGGTGGCCTAGACATTGTCTGCCCTACAGCATCTGGCCAGTTTACCGCGGCTGGCAGATCACCTACTCATGCAGTTGAAAACAGCAGAAGAACAGAAAAAGAAAGCTTCTCTTAGGAGCATGGAATGTCTGTACCCTCATGGACAGAGACGACACAGCAAGGCCCCAAAGGTGAACAGCCTTGGTTGCCAAAGAGCTATCATGCTATAACATCGATATTGCAGCTCTAAGTGAGACTCAACTTACAGAGGAAGGCTCCATCACAGAATCCACCAGTGACTACATGTTCTTGTGGAAAGGCAAGGCATAGCCTGAGGATAGGATCCACTGAGTTGGTCTGGCTGTCAAAACCAGTTTGATGAAACAACTCCCAAACTTACCCATCGGAATCAATGAAAGGCTTATGAAGCTACACCTACCACTCTGCCATAAGCACCATGCAACCATCGTCAGTGCATATGCGCCAACCCTAACAAGCTCAGAAGAGAAAATTGAGCAGTTCTATGTTGACCTCAGTTCCTTACTGAACTCCATTCCTGCCAAAGACAAGCTCATCTTGCTCTGAGACTTTAATGCCCAAGTTGGCAGTGATCATGCTCGCTGGGAAGGGATACTTGGTAGACACGATGTTGGCAAGATGAACAACAATGGCCTCCTACTGTTGAGCAAGTGTGCAGAATATGACCTCGTCATCATGAACACAGTGTTCAGAATGGCGATAAATACAAGACTACCTGGATGCATCCCAGATCCCGGCAATGGCATCTGATAGATTTCATTGTCTGTCAATGTGACATTCAGGATGTGCTCATCACCACAGCCATGCGAGGAGCAGAATGCTGGATAGATCACAGGCTTGTCCACTCCATCCTGAAACTGCACATAGCTCCACACCACCCCAGATGGCCAAAACTTATTCATACTGTCTTCAGCACAGCCAAACTCCAACAACCTCACTACCTCCACGAGTTCCAGACAAGCCTGGACGAAAAGCTGTCTGCCAATGGACCAGTGAATGGAGACCCAACACAGAAATGGAACCAGTTCAGAGAAGTGGTGACTGAGACAGCAAAGTCAGTGGCTCGGCCTAAAGAGCAGGACACACAAGAGTGGTTTGATAAGAACAACAGTACCATCACAGACTCGGCTTGCCAAGAAGAACAAAGACATTTGTGGAATGGCAGAATGATCCAGGCTCCATTCCCAAGGGAGATTTACAGTTAGGCCCAGAAATATGTGGACAGTGACAAAATCTTCATGATTTGGGCTCTGCATGCCACCACATTGGATTTGAAATGAAACAACTGCAATGGATTGAAGTGCAGACTTTAAGGTTTATTCAAGGGGTTGAACAAAAATATTTGATTAAACCATGTAGGAATTGTAGCTATTTTTATACAAACCGCCTTATTTCAGGGGCTCAAAAGTAATTGGACAAAATAAACATAAGCCTAAGTAAAATGTTACTTTTCAATATTTTGTTGAGAATCCTTTGCAGGCAATGACTGCCTGAAGTCTGGAACCCATGGACAGCACCAAACGCTGGGTTTCCTCCTTTGTGATGCTTTGCCAGACCTTTACTGCAGCTGTCTTCAGTTGCTGCTTGTTTGTGGGTCTTTCTGCCTTAAGTTTTGTCTTGAGCAAGTGAAATGCATGCTCGATTGGGTTGAGATCTGGTGATTGACTCGGCCAATTGCAGAATATTCCACTTCTTTGCTTTAAAAAACTCGTGGGGTTTCTTTTTGTAGAATGTTTTGGATCATTGTCCCATCTGTACTGTGAAGCGCCATCCAATCAACTTTGCTGCATTTGGGTGCTGAATCTGAGCAGAAAGTATATCCCTATACACTTCAGAATTCATCCGGCTGCTTCTGCTTTTGTCACATCTCAATAAACACAAGTGACCCCAGTGCCATTGGAAGCCATGCATGTCCATGCCATCACACTGCCTCCACCATGTTTACAGAAGTGTGTGCTTTGGATCATGAGCTGTTCCAATTCTTCTCCAAACTTTCTTCTTCCCATCATTCTGGTACAGGTTTTGATCTTAGTCTCATCTGTCCAAAGAATGCTGTTCCAGAACTGAGCTGGCTTCTTCAGGTGTTATGTTGGCATAGTCAATTCTGGCCTTTCTAATTTTGAGGCTGATTAATGGTTTGCACCTTGTGGTGAATCCTTTGTATTTACTCTCATGAAGTCTTCTCTTTATGGTAGACTTAGATACTGATACACCTACTTCCTGGAGAGTGTTCTTCACTTGAGTGGAGTTGTGAAGGGGTTGTTCTTCACCATGGAAAGGATTCTGCTGCGATCATCCACCACTGTTGTCTTCCGTGGACGTCAGGCTTTTTTGAGTTCCAAGGCTCACCATTGCACTCTTTTTTTCTCAGAATGTACCAAACTGTTGATTTGGCCACTCCTCACATTTCTGCTATCTCTCTGATGGATTTCTTCTTTTTTTTTTCAGCCTCAGATGGTCTGTTCACCTCCATTGAGAGCTCCTTTGACCGCAATTGTGTGTCACAGCAACAGCTTCCAAATTGCAAACGCCACACCTGGAATCAACTCCAGATCTTTTAACTGCTTAATTGATGACAGGTTAACGAGGGAAGAGCCCATGCAGCCTTGTTATTTTTTTTGCAGCCTTCTGAGTCAATTGTCCAATTACTTTTGGTCCCTTGGAAAAGAGGTGGCTACGTATTAAAGAGCTGTAATTCCTAAACCCTTGCTCCAATTTGGATGTGAATACTCTCAAATTACAGCTGAGAGTCTGCACTTTAAGCCCATATTGATTATATAATTGTATCCTGAATATGTTTTTGTAAAGAGCTAAAATAACAAAACTTGTGTCACTGTCCAAATATTGTTGGGCCTAACTGTAAGTCATACCAGGCCATGGCTCAAAGAGAGATAAGAAACATGCACGACCAGTGGTGGGAAAAGAAAGCTGACAAGATCCAAGGCTTTGCTGATACCAACAACTCAAAGTGGTTTTTCAGCTCCATGAAGACAATGTTTGGTCCCTCAAAATCTGGCTTTGCTCCCTTGCTGTCTGCAGACGGAGCCACACTCATCAAGGACAAAGCTGCCATCAACAACAAATGGAGGGAACACTTCAGCCAACTTCTGAACCACCCATCCACAGTTGACAAGGCTGTACTGGACCAAATTCCACAACAGACAGCCATTGAAGAGCTTGATGACCCTCCATCCCTGGATGACATCAGGAAAGCCATCAAACAGATGAGCTGTAGCAAGGCACCCAGCAGTGATGGTATCCCTGCAAAAGTGTACAAGGTACTTAGTGAAAAGGCTCTTCAGGCATTTCACAGTGTTCTTACAAGTATATGGGAAGAAGAAGAAATGCCAGCTGAACTCCGTGACACAAAAATAGTTGCCCTGTACAAGAACAAAGGCCGCAGAGCAGACTGCAAGAACTACAGGGGTATATCCCTACTCTCCATTGCTGGAAAAATCCTCGCCAGAATGATCCTGAACAGACTGATCTTGGCATTCTCAGAGAAGAACCTCCCTGAATCACAATGTGGGTTTCGGCCTGATCGCAGCACTATTGACATGGTTTTTGTGGTGAGACAGGTTCAAGAGAAATGCCTTGAGCAGTATATGAACCTCTACGCAGTCTTCATCGATCCGACTAAAGCATTTGACACAGTCTACAGAAATGCACTGTGGATCATCCTCCGCAAACTCAGATGCCCAGCGAAGTTCACCTCGCTCATCAGGCTGTTTCTTGACGACATGGCTGGTATAATACTGTCCGACGGTGAACCTTCTGAGAGATTTGACATCTCGAATGGTATAAAACAAGGCTGTGTCCTTGCCCCAGTGCTGTTCAATCTCTTCTTCACCCAAGTACTACTTCGTGCTGTCAAAGACCTCGAGCTTGTTATCTACATCAGATATCACCTGAATGGCTCACTGTTTGATCTGCGACATCTTGCTGCAAAAACAAAGGTGCTGGAGAGGCTCAAAGCAGAAGCCCTGTTTGCCAACGACTGCGCTCTGATGGCCCACGAAGAGCACCACCTGCAGACAGTCATTGACAGGTTCTCCGCAGCATCCAAGATGTTCGGCCTGACAATCAGTCTTGGGAAGACAGAGGTCCTCTTCCAGCCTGCACCGAACAGTGTTCGCCAAGAGCCAAACATCAATATCGATGGCACACAGCTGAAGAATGTTGATACCTTCAAGTACCTGGGCACCACCATCTCTAATGATGCATCGCTAGACAAGGAGGTCGCGGCAAGGATACAGAAAGCCAGTCAAGCAATGGTCAGACTGCGCACCAAGGTCATGCAGCATAAAGACATTCGCCTCTCAACCATACTGAAGGTGTATAATGCAGTCGTACTGACATCACTGCTGTGCAGGTGTGAAACCTGGACTCTATACCGCAGGCACATCAAGAAGCTGGAGCAATTCCACACACGCTCCCTGTGGTCAATCATGCGGATACGCTGGCAGGACCACATCACGAACCAAGAAGCCCTGAACAGATCCAACACCACAACATCGAAGATCCTCCAAGCTCAGCTTCGATGGACTGGCCATGTCATCTGCATGGAATAATCAAGAATCCCACGTCAGCTCTTCTGCGGGGAGCTGGCACGAGGTAGCCGCAAGCCGGGTCGCCCGAAAAAGAGGTTCAAAGACACCTCAAAACCAACATCAAATGGGCCTGCCTTCAGCCCCAGCAGCTCAGCAGCTGCTCAGCAGCCAACAGAACCAGCTGGCATCCCCTAGCAAGGAAGGAAGTCAACTCTTTCAAAGATGACCGCTGCCAACACCTGGGGGCCTCCGAGCTGCATCCGCCTTTGCCCTGACCACTGGTATTCCATGCCCTACCTGCAACCACATGTGTGCTTCAAACTTCGGACTCTGAAGCCACATGCGCATCCACCATTGACAACACAACATATCATCTTCCTTGGCTCCCGAGAAACAACCAGGAGAAGAAGAAAGTCATAGTTTCATGATATTTATGTGGTTCTAATAGACTGTGACCTCCTACGTATTCTGCATACCGCATACTATTATTCTGTAATTAAGTTGTACTTACACAGTAATTACCATATATTTACATCATAATTGCAGTGTAACGTGCAGGCTATTTTATAAAGTGTCACCTAAATTGAAGGAATTTGCTAATACAGATTATGAATTTTTACCACGCTTGTTAAATAATGCTGAAGGGAAGTATTTTTTTTTCCTCAGGAATTCTGATAAAGGGGTGGAGATAGCCTACCTGGGGACAAGAACAGGACTGTCGAGAATTAATTTGTTTGTGGTACCAGACGAACTTTCAAACCTGTAAGCTTGCTGAGTGAATACTGATACTGGAATGTTTTGTTTATTGGCTCTTTATGTGTTGTATGTGCATCATGCATATCTCTTTATCCTGTCTGATTCAAGAGACTTCCTGACAGCTGAAGACAAAGAGGGGGTGTTTAACGCCGATCACTTCCCATTGTGGTACAAGAGAGCAGCAGAACAAGTTCCTGGTACATTTGTCTACTCTCTGCCTTTTAATGCAGGTTAGTGGTTAATTTCTTTGAGATGATGCTGAATCAATCCTTTTTGTGGTATTAGATTTTTAACATGTTAAAATCTAGTGTTGTTCTACACAATGGTAATTCTTTTTGGGCCTCTGTCGGTCAGGGTTGACCATGGGTGAAGCATCCTAGTTCTGGTTGTCTGCTCACCTGGAGCAGCGTCGTCGTCTGTGGCTAAATAGGCCGATGCGGGAGTGGCAGTCTGTATCACAAAGGTCACACCTGTGTGTAGTCTCTGGTCTTGTGGAGCTGCTGCTTTCCTTCCTGTGTGCTCATTTTCCTGCAGTAGCGGTCATCATTTTCTCCTCCCCTGATTTCAGGTGTTGCTTCAGGGTCCCTTTCCACTTTGCACGGTTACCTGCTAGGCTCTCCCAGATCTCTGTGTTGATATCGGTGGCCTTCATGTCTCTCTTAATGACGTCTTCGTACTGGAGCTGGGGCAACCAGTGGATCTCCTCCCAGATGCCAGTTCTCCATAAAGGATGCCCTTTGGGATGCGCCCATCGTCCATGCAGTGGACATGGCCTAGCCAGCGCAGCCTGTGCTGTCTGAGGAGAGTGAACATGCTGGGAAGTCCTGCGCGATTCAAGACATCTGTGTTGGTTACCCTGTCCTGCCAGGATATGCCCAGGATGTGGCGGATGCTTCGCAGATGGAAAGTGTTGAGTCGCTTCTCCTGTCTGGCCTATTTTGTCCATGACTCACTGCCATACAGCAATATGCTGATGACACAGGCGTTATACACTGCCATCTTAGTCTTCACCGACAGCTTGGGGTTTGTCCACACTCTGGTTGTGAGGCAAGTGAGTGTTGTAGCTGCCTTCCCGATCCTCCTGTCTATTTCTGTGTCAAGGGAGAGGTTGTCGGTTATGGTAGAGCCAAGGTAGGTGAAGTGATGGACAACATCATGTTCATAGTCATCGATGGTGATTGCAGGTGGTGATTCAGTGTCTTGTCCCAAGACACTGGTCTTTTTCAGGCTAATGGTGAGTCCAAAATCCTTGCAGGCCTGTGAGAAGCGGTCCATCAGTGTCTGCAGCACCTGTTGGGTGTGTGTTGCAATTGCTGCGTTGTCAGCAAACAGCATGTCTCTGATAAGCGTTTTGCAAACCTTCGTCTTGGCTCTGAAGCAGGCAAGTTTGAACAGCCTGCCACCTGACCTGGTGCATAGGTAAATTCCTTCAGTTGCAGTGCCAAAGGCATGCTTTAGGAGAACGGCGAAGAATATCCCAAAGAGTGTGGGAGCAAGGTTGCAGCCTTGTTTGACGCCACTGCAGATGCTCAAGGGGTTGGAGGAACTCCCGTTGAACTGCACAGTCCCCTTCATGTCTGAGTGAAAAGACTCGATCATGCGTTGGTGGGCAGCCTATCATTGGGAGAATCTTGAACAGGCCGTCTCTGGTGACAAGGTCAAACGCCTTGGTGAGATCTATGAAGGCGACATACAGGGGCATCTGCTGTTCTCTGCACTTCTCCCGGAGTTGGCAGAGGGAGAAGACCATGTCTACCGTTGATCTCTTGGCACAAAAGCCACACTGCGACTCTGGGTAGATGCATTCTGCCAGCTTCTGCAGGCGGATCAAAGTGACCTGAGCAAAGACTTTGCAGACGATGTTGAGTAGAGAGATGCCTCTGTAGTTGTTGCAGTCACTTCTTTCGCCCCTGTTCTTATAGAGGGTCATGATCTTGGCATCCCTCATGTCCTGTGGTACAGTCCCTTCTTGCCAGCATTGACAGAGGACTTCATGCAATGGGAGCAGGAGAGTAGTCTTGCAGTGTTTGATCAGGTCCAGCGGAATCCCATCGCTGCCTGGGGCTTTGCCTAAGGCCAAGCTGTTGATGGCCTTCCTGAGTTCCTCTATGGTTGGCTCTACTTCCAGCTCCTCTATGATTGGCATACACTCGATGGCATCAAGAGCTGTGGGGGACACTGTGTTCTGTCTGGAGTAGAGGTCAGAGCAGTGTTGCACCCATCTCTCCATCTGTTGGCCCTTGTCTGTAATTACTACCCCAGTGGAAGATTTGAAGGGAGCTGTCTTGCACTGGACTGGTCCGAGCACCTTCTTGATGTCATCGTACATCCCTCTAATGTTGCCTGTAGCAACAGCTGTCTGGATGTCTTCACTGAGCTCTGTCCAGTATTCATTGGTGTAACGCCTGGCAGTCTGCTGAGCCTTGCTCCTGGCAGCCCTGAGAATCTGCAGGCTCTTCTCAATGGGTGACCACTTACACTCGGTAAGGGCTGCATGCTTGGCTTCGATGACCGGTAGTCATCTCTGTGGACTTGGCCTCAAACCAGTTGTGGGACTTGGAGGACTTCTCCCCAAAGGTGGCCAAGGCGGTGTGGTGCATGGTGTCCTGCAGTACTTCCCACTTCTCTGTGGCAGAGTCTCTGGGCTGTGAGGTTTGCATTTCCTTCTCGAAGGTCTCTGCAAACTTTTCTACGAGGTCTGGTTGAGACAGCTTGCTGACATCAATGCGGGGGTCCCCTTGTTTCTTTGAGCAGTGGATCCTCTTTGGCTGTAGCCCGATCTTGCAGCAGACCAGGGAGTGATCTGTGTCACAGTCCACACTGTGGTAAAACCGTGTATGGAGGATATTCTTGATGGCGGCATGCCTGACCAGGATAAGATCTAGCTGATGCCAGTGCTTTGAGCGTGGGTGTCTCCAAGAGACCTTGTGCTGAGGCTTGGTCCTGAAGTAGGAGTTGGCAATGCACAATTCGTGGTAACTGCAAAGCTCAAGCAGTGGGCCGTTCTCGTTCATTTTGCCTACACCAAACTGTTCAAGGCAAGAGGGCCACGAGTCATGATCTGCACCCACTCTGGCATTGAAGTCACCCAGGAGAGCATGTTGCTCCTTGCTGGGGATACTTGTGATGATGGATGCAAGCTTCTCGTAGAACTCATCCTTTGTGTCTGGTGTGGAAGACAGTGTCGGGGCATACACGCTAACAAGGGTGACTGGGCCTTAGGTGGTGTTGAGGCGAAGAGATGATGCTCCGTGCTGTTGCTCCCTGGCTCTACCATATTCAACAGGTTGTTCCTCACTGCAAAGCAGACTCCATGCTCCCTTGGCTCGTCAGAGCCTTTCCCCTGCCAGTAGAATGTGTAGTCCTTCTCCTTCAGCGTGCTTGAGTCAGCAAGGCGTGTTTCCTGAATGGTAGCAATGTCCACATGTAGCCTCCTGAGCTCGTCATTTATGACAACTGTTTTTCTGGAGTCACTGATGTCCTGAACATTTTCAGAGAGATCGGTCATCATTGTCCGAACGTTCCAACATCCCAGTTTCAAAGCTGGTTTCTTTCGTTGTTTTGTTTTGTTTCCTGGTGTGATGATTGCAGTCTGCTGTATGGACATTTCCTAATCCCCATGCACCCAATGAGGATGGCAGACTGTGGCGGGACAACACCTTACTGGCTGGGGGCTGCTCAGCTTGAGGTGGGTGGTAATTGTCCGGTGAGATCCAAGGATCCCTCCCACTGTCGGGAACAACCCCCTGGCACCAAGCTCTACGCCAATCGAGCAATGACTTATAACTGGTAACTGTTGTTCCCCGTGTTGTGTTGACGCTGCAAGTGAAGCTGGAGTGACCTCTCCAGGGTGTAGGGTGTGAGTTTGTGTTGGTGAGTGCTGCTGGATGCTAGCCTGGGCAATGTGATATGGAGGACAGGCTGTTACCCATGTAGCATGTCCCCCCCTCTCAACGTCGTTGATGGAGCCAAAGGAACAGCAAGGCTGTTACAGTTTGGCACCAGTGCCAAGGAGCTGCCAGAACAAAGTTTAAATCAACGACGGACTGCCTTAGGGGCTATGACTCTGGATTTTACCTCAGGGTTGACTCCCGAAGCCTTTCCTGTGACTGGGTATGCTGCAAGGCAGCATAGGTTTGAAATCAGGGTTTTCCTTCCCCTAGAAGGACTACCCTTACAGGTTGTCGAGCCCCATCTACCCGAAGCATCTGGTTTGAAGGTAATGGTAATTATCGGTGTGATTTACAGTAGAGAAAAGAGTTGTTAAAATATATTAGGGGTGTTTTGGATCAAATGGCCAACTAACTGAACACAAACTTTTTTTTAAGATGCATTTTGAAATCTTCCGTGTTCCTTCTCTTCTTCCTTCACCAATATTTGGGTGTTTTCTCAGGCCAGGCATCTCCCCTTCCTCTCTTATTAATTCTCGGCTGTGTTCTTGTGGATTGGACTGATTACTGTGGGTTGAAATCAGATACGTTAGGAAAAGGTTCAGCCTTTTCCATAGTGACTTGCCCAGAACACAAACACAGACACACACACAGACACAAAAAGACACACATCAAACAGCCACCTCTCGCATATTCAGTGTAACTTTTCTCTAAGATAGGGTTTTTTGCTCCAAAAGGGAGATTTGTTCTCATGCATCGTTAGCCTTGGGCTTCCATTAGTGCCAGCTAATACAAGTGATCTGAAAGCCTCTTATTTACTTGCCGGACTTGCCTTAGATGCACTTTTCCTCACAGGACTGTGGTAGTTAGCTGTAACCATAAAAATCTTGCTCTGTGGTATTTATGTTCAGCGTTTTTCTGTCCAATCCTCTGTGGTCACTACAGAATTAATATAATAAATTATGATATGACTGTTATTTGAACTTGAGCGTGTGTCTGTGTGTGGGTTGTGTTTCTGTGTGCTTATGCGTGTGGTTTAGGATCAGAAAACAAAAGCGTTGTCTTGGCGAGCACCGCCATTCAGCTGCTAGATGAGAGGAAATCGCCCATAGCTGCGGGTAAGTGGTAACTCAAGTGGCTTTTTCTTTTTGACACTTAGATACATGTGTGCATAGACTGTCAGAGAAGACAGAATTCTCATCCTCGCACCGATTGATTTTCTAGTCGACTGTTGTGTCGGCCCACCATTTTTTTTAGATAAAACACACACACACACTGCCCACATATTCTAATTCTTATTCATTTGTGAAAGAAACGGAGAGGCTAAGAGTAGTTATGGCAACATATATGAAATGAAAACGATTCCTAAACACATTTATTGTTTTTTCTTTTGTCTCTTTTCTCATTTAAGGCCCATTGTGGCCTACTGAATTTCTTTGTGGCCTGCCTCATGTCATGTTCTGGTGACTCACAAGCCCAAAAAAGGGAAAGAAAACAGGCCCATATAACACAACTTGGCGCAATCAGCAAGTTGATTGTATGACGTGTGGCTCTTGTGTTGTTATCCATCATCTCAGTTACAGAAGAAAGAAATGAAAAATTAAGGAGGAGGACGGAAGGGTAGAGATTCAGGCATGCAGACATTCACAGTTGTTGTAAAAAAGACAATTTTGTCACCGCTTTGGTAATAAATATAGTAACAATAAGTAGGGGTGGGCGATTTGACCTTAAATCAGCATAGTTATAGAACAGAGGTGTCAAACTCATTCCATTCCAGGCCAAGACCCTGCAGGTTTTACCTCCACCCAGTGTCTTCCACAGGTGATTTAACTGAATTTCTTCCCACTGATTGCTGATTAGCAAAAACACCTGCTGAAGAGACTGGGTGGAAGTAAAATGTACAGGGTCTTGGCCCAGAATGGATTGAGTTTGACATCCCTGTTATAGAAGCTTTCAAGTCCGTTTCACTTTTTTTCTCCCTTCTTTCTTCTCTCGTAGTTCACTGACAAGACTCATATTTAAGCCAGGAGAGTGCAGCGTCAGTGAATATTTCACTGCAGTGATCCAGCCATTATAATAAAGAATAGGCTCACTGTCACCCCACACATATGCAACCAAACTAGACATTGTCCAGTGCAGAAGTCAGTGTCCATGCATACAGTAGCTCTTGAGGGCCCGTGGACCACATGACTCTGGGGAAGCCCTTCATGCATCTACAACCAAGCCATTACCACACCTCCGACTGAGTTCTTAACTACAGCCTTAGCACGTCCATCCTGCCGCCCACCCCCACTGCAAACCGGTCAATACTGTGTACAGCAGTCAGAGGCCAACAGTGACCCAGCCTTGGCACACTCCACACCAGCCTCCGCACACCATGCTCACCTCCTTCTGGCATCCCGAGATGAAACAAATCAATCATGTCATTCTATGTGGACGGTCGCCACATTTCTTTTGGTAATAAGCTGTTTTAATTTTTCCGTTGTGTTCTGCTGCTTCCGCACAGTGATGACTGCACTGCTTCCAGGTTATGGAGTCACACAAGTGCGTGCATGGGAGATGTCTTAAAGGGGTAGTATATGAACGCTCTCATGTGCATACCCACACAACAGGAAGAAGGGAGGAACTGAAAAAAACGACATGAGCAAGATTACGCTGTTTTATCTTCCAGCCTTCGGTTTGGATTTCATTCAGTTAATCACCCAGCTCTAAGGTTTATTTTTTAGCTCTTTTGGAAGTTCCTGCTTTTTCATTGCATTCAAATTCTGTTGCTTTAGAGACTATATTTTAAAATGAATGAGAAGTATTCAATTGTTTATTCAGTGAATAACCTGTAAAAAAAAGCCATGATTTCTGCATCCCCCACATATACAGAAACTACCAAAATGGAGTCTTTGCATAATATTGAAAGATGAATATCTCTGTCCATCATGTTTGCAGTTACGTCAAAGAAAGATACACAGAAAAAAATCATTGTAGAAGATAAAGAAATTATAATGAGAGAAAGAGGAGGAAAAATACTTTGGAAATGCAGTAATAAAATAAGAGACTGGATAAAAGGGCAGCGAGAGAGAAAATTATTTCACGGTGTCTGAATGCGTTGACATGAATGCGGTGCATTGTGGGTAGTCTTGGCCTGGGGGAAACCACTGGAGCAGAAGGATGGAGATGGGAGAGTCTGTGCGCTGCCACACACACATAAACGCGGGGAATGCATCTGATTGTAGTGGAGCAGTGCATGAGCAGCCCACAGTTTACACCAGCCCACAGTATTATTTGACCCTGTTGACTTGATCACAGTCGTGTAAAGATAATACCATTCTCTCAAAGCCTGCTTAGCAGCAATCCAAATGACTAATCACTAACAAGGATGCTTGCAGACCCTATATTGTTACAGTGGGCGCTGATGTACAGTGCTGACGATCTTGCTTGTCAGATCGGGGGATGTCTGTGAGGATGATTTTATATAAGAGAGTCAGATGGGAGGAGAGATGTAGGCTGGAATGCAAATTTAGCGTAGGCCGGTTAGGGCCAGTTTTCACTGCCCTGCGCTCCACTGAGCTGTAGACTTGAGAATTTGCTAATACACTAACTTAACAGGACAGGCTGATGACATCACATACCATGGGCCCCGCAGACATCACTTGAGTCACAACGTTGCTGTGTGCAAGCGTGCACGCATGTGTATTCCACAGCATTTGTTTGAGTGCGTTGACGTTTGTGGTCACGTCCTGAGCCACGTGCAGTGAGTCTTCAGCCACAATATACACACATCTGTGGAAGTTGGGTCAGCCGTTACGGCTGAAGGCATCTGTATAGATTAATGTGCCACCACGCTAGACTTAGTTTGCTCAAAAGTCACTAGTTATGGCTAATTATCGACAGATTAATGAATAGAGCAAGCGCTAATGTAATTTAAAATAGCAACATTTTCATCTGCGATGTCTACATCTAGCAGAAGAATACAGAAATAAACTGATAGATCATTACATAATAATTCTCCACCAATGGCAAATTCACACAGTGGCACACACACAAAAATATTTTGGAAATTTTCAGCAATTTATGTGTGTAACACTTTTCCAGCTATTAGCATTTAAGAGTTTTCGCGTAAGACGTAATACTAAAGTTGATGTAATGTCCATTTGTCAGTGAGGCATAAATGTATAAAAATTGCAATTATGAACAAACAAAGCTAAGACAATTCATTTTCATAGTAACATGTTTATCTATTTGCTACATATCTATCCAGTTTGTTTTAAATTTATATATTACATGTACTGTGCAGTAATCTGTATTGTTTCATAGTATACTATATTCAAACCTGTTTAATAAATTTCAATGGCTCATATTGTTTTGACAACTGATACATTAATCTTAAGACTCGGGGACCTATGAGAACATTTTACTCACTATTCATTCTTCATTACTTCCACCAGGGGTTAGGGTTTTTGCCGGCATTTGTCGTTTGTCTGTTAGCAGGATTACACAAGAACTACTTGACAGATTTGGATGAAATTTTCATCAAATGTAGCCCTTTCCCTAAGGATGAACCCATTAGATTTTGGTGATGATCTGACATTGCATACCTCTGCCAAGACCCTTATTTATATTTGGATTTTGATGAAATTTTCACCAGAGGTGGCCCTTGGACTATAGAGGAGCCTATTAGATTTTGGAGGTGATCCATGAGCACATACCTCCTTCACAAGGCCCTATATTGCCAGTATACACAGGAATGAAGGCAGGGAGGTATGTACAGATGGATGGAGAGAGGGAGGGAGGGAAGGAGCCTTGGCGGAGGTATGCGCTCTCTGGGCACTTTACTTGCTTGTTGATAATTTTGGCTGTGTTCATGCATATAGCATGAATTTTGTAAAGATTGTTGCTAATAAAATATGATCTTATTCCTACAGTAAGTGTAAAATACACTGTGTAAAGCAACTGTTGCACTCATACTGTTAAGCACAAAAATGCGCCATTGAAACCCATTCAAACTGCAGTTTTTGATCTCACTACCATTAAAGCACAACACATAAATTTTCTTATATCTGGGTATCAATTAGGGCTTTTTCCTTGGAATTGATCATTTTTACTACTATCCTCCAGATGGCGCCATTTTTTGACCATATTTGGCATATGGCAAAAAACATGCTATTTCCACTAGATGACACTGTCACATCTCCCTTTGCTTCTAGCCAGTGACCCATCAGGCTGTAATAATTCAAAAATTCAAAATTCAATTCAATTAATTAAAAAAAATTACTTTGGATGTAGTATATTAAAATATTTCATTTTTTCTATTTTTTTCATGTAAAAAAGGATGGTGGCACCATGACAAAAATGTTATTTGATATCAAAAGTTATGTCAGATGTAGGTGAAAACACTTAGCACAATGAAAGCAGAATATAATATTTTTTATTATACAACAGTTAGTTAGTTCCGACCAAGCAATTTTATTGGACGATAGGGATTCCAGGGAGTTACTACAATTCCGCAATAATTGCACTCCAATTTCACTGGATATGTATCACTCCGCTTTAAAGGTGTTCTAGTAACATTAATTACTAACAGTATTTTTCAATCAACTCTGATAATTGCAGTACTGTTTTGGATACCTTAATTTCCACAGTGAAGCACTGTTTGACAAAAAATTAAACATCTGTGACCCGAAAGTCCCTTCCCTTTTGCAAAGGTCTACTTCTGTCTACCCGCTGAACGTCTGTTTAAAAATAGGCAGTGCTAGAGTTTTATTGTCTCGATTAACAAACCACAATACCTTTGTTGGTGATGGACTCGTTCATCTGAAATGCGAAGAAAAGCGAGCAAAATGTGCTAAATCGCTAGCATGCTAACTACTAGCTTCTGTAAACCGATAGATACGTTTTGATCTGGGATTTTCTGAAGTTATCGACTTAACAGGTGGTGTTTATAAACATTACGTTTGCACTTGGCAATATTTAATTTGTTCGCATGTGTGTGAAATGACAATAGACATCTTCATGCTGATTGAGATGTTTAGCAAGTTACTGGTTAGATTTAGGGACTATTTTTTTTCTCAGCTGTGAAAAATAGCTGGTTAAACAAACAAATCATAATATTTTGTGCAGTATTGCTGTCATTTAATAAATTTTGCTTGCTGGAACTGTTGTATAAAAGCAATATTACACTCGACTTTGTTACGGTACCATGATTATACTAACTATGGCTTTGATACTCTTATTAAGAGTATCACAGCCATAGCTACTATAATCATAATACTGTAACTCTGTCTTGTGTAATATTGCTTAAATAGCTACCTTATTAAAATCACATTTTTTGCACTTAGTGGTATGAATGTGACTAATATTTGAAGGGTCCCTGAGGATTAATTCATAACACTCTGAATACATAAATATTATAAATATGGTAAATTAAGTAAAATCAAACTGATGCAACTACTTAGCCGCAAGTCATTTTTTGTGTAATTGAGATATTATTCACAGTTTTCAACTTTTGAAGTGTGTATCACAATTTATTGTGTTTATTTTAAGGATGCATGATAATATCGGAGTGTTATCGTATCGGACAAGAAAACATTTAAATTAATGTTTACAACTGATAAAATATAACGGCAGACAATTCAAGAGTGATGTTCTGTTGCTGACACTACAATGCTGTTTTTGTGGCATGAGACGATGATGTCATCACGTCGGGGTCAGTGAACGTAACAAATGCATCTGAAACAGGCAACAAAGCCACAACCTGCAGTGATCCGCAATCCATGACGGCCATGTGAGGAGAAGCAAAACACACTCCCCCAACACCACCAACTCAGCCTCCAATCTCGAAAGCTACCATCTGGACCAACAAGAGGAATCCATGAAGCCCAAAGAAGGGAAAGACAAAAAACTTCAGCAGCAGCCTCTTCCACAGTGACCAAACAGATAAATAACACGACCATGACATCCTAGGGTCACAGGCACCATCCAGAAACCCAATGGAGTCCATCACTCCAAAAACCAGCCACCGGAGACGTCGGGCCCGGCAGACAACACTCAGCCTCAGTTAATTTTCAGATGTGGCCTTACATGAGTTGCAAGCTGCAGTTTTTAACATCACATTGAGGTGATTCTAAATTACTGTTTGAAAAAAAATTCTGCAGTGTAGGCTGCTGTTTTGAAGCGATTTATTTGATCCAGTTTATATGATGCTGAGTTTAACCTCTTGCACTCCGGGATACCGCGGGCGGTCACGTCTCTGCGTCCTAGTGCGTCTCAGTGAAAAAAAACCTGCATTTCCGTTCTTCCAGTACAGACACAGCCGTGAACAGAAAGCCAAAGGAGTGTTTTGATTGGTTTAGATTTGATTGACCTCTCATTCGACTAATAAGAGCCTTGAATTGGGTTTCTGAAACCTTGAAGAACCAATGACTGAAAACCTAGCAAGAAGGACCTGCCTACCAACGACCGCGAATACAACGAGCCAAATTGAAGCAGACAAGTTTGACGATTGAAAACGTGTGCGTCCCGTGCGTAAAATCTGTTTGGTCTAAGCTGCTGGGTGACACACATTGAGACCTGTGTGTAACGGTAGCGTTCGCCAGTCTTTTTTTATTACTACTGTTCTTATTTGTTTTGAAAAATCGTTTGCCAAAACCGCAATCATGGAAGCGCAAAACCGCAATAATGGAATCATGGTCCGACCGGGTCGGGTGACCAGAACCACGAGTCTGTAACAAGCGGACCAGCTTCATGTTCGTCTGACAATGAGGAACAGATGTTCGCCAACGACACTGCTGTTGTGGACAGGTAAGTGTTATAAGCTAAATTATTCTTTATCACTGAAAATAGTAATAAAAATGACTTTTGACCGATCGGTAATTACAACGGTGCGTCATAGCCACATGACGGACTGTTGACAGACTGTTTTTTTGTGCGCCAAGCTCCTCTGTAGTGGGGGGGGGGGGAGTTGTTACCCTCTACATTGCAGATATTTTAGTATAATTTTTATTGCACTGTAGGTTATTTTTTCTTGTAAAAAAAGGCCACACATTTTTTACGTGGCATGCTTCTTTGTGTGTGGGGGGCTTGTTTGTTCATTCGTTCATTCATGAATGAATAAACACCCCCCCCCCCCACACACACACACAGCCCTGAGTGTCACCTTTCATTAGAGCCCAAGATGGAGCTTCTATGTTTCAGCATTTAAAAGTTACAGACGTTTTTCCAAACTGTGCCATTTGGCACAATTTGGCACAGTTCAAAAACGCCTGGGAACAACCTGAAAAAAAAGCTGTGTAATATATTCATTTTTTGTGGTATTGTTACAAAATTTTGACCTCAGCTTGATAACACTTGGTTCTACATTTCTGTTGCATTTTCCAGCCAGTATCTGACAGCTGTGTGTTATTTGCAAGCATTTGTATCTAAAAAAAACACCCAGGCGAAATTTATTTTCTTCAGATTCAGTATGTTTAGATGACTGTTACTCAGTGGCAGGAGCACTTAGAGAGATTATGACTGTTTTGCCAAAAAATTCAAAGTGTTTTCTTTTAAAGGAGACCAACCCCATGAAGATGCTGCAAAGGGTTGAAGAACAGCTTTTGATTTACTTTGGGTACGTTATTTTTAGGCGTTTTTAGGGAAATTGACCAGAGTGCAAGGGGTTAAGTAAATCTGTAAAGCACATGAGGCCTTATTTGTGCTTCTTTATTCAGTAGTTTAAAAATATTACACTCACTGTTGTTGTTGGTGCAGATTGTTTGTTACTGTACAGTTGTACAGTGAATGCGTTTCGTTTGTACTTGATCTCTTACATATTTCCTCTTGCCCTGGTTGTGGCTGTTTTAAGGGCTGTCACAGCAACAGTATCCTCCAAGCCTGTTAAAAGGAGGAAGTTTACAGTTCTGTTGAACGTGTTGCTAAAAATAAATGTGTATTTACTTTCATATTAAATTGAGGTACTTGCCTTATTTTCCATGTGGAATTTATCTTTATATGCCAGTTAATCATCACTGTAAAACAAAGATGTAAATAGGTAGGAAAAATATGTGCATACACACGTGGACAAAATTGTTGGTACCCCTCTGTTAATGAAAGAAAAACCCACAATGGTCACAGAAATAACTTGAATCGGGCAAAAGTGGTAATAAATAAAAATTCTATGAAAATTAACCAATGAAAATCAGACAGTGCTTTTGAATTGTTGTTCAACAGAATTATTTTAAAAAACAAACTCATGAAACAGGCCTGGACAAAAATGATGGTACCCTTAACTTAATATTTTGTTGCACAACCTTTTGAGGCAATCACTGCACTCAAACGATTTCTGTAACTGTCAATGAGACTTCTGCACCTCTCAGCAGGGATTTTGGCCCACTCTTCATGAGCAAACTGCTCCAATTGTCTCAGGTTTGCATGTTTCAGCTCCTTCCACAGATGTTCAATAGGATTTAGATCAGGGCTCACAGAAGGCCACTTTAGAATAGTCCAATGTTTCGCTCTTAGCCATTCTTGGGTGTTTTTAGCTGTGTGTTTTGGGTCATTATCCTGTTGCAAGACCCATGACCTGCGACTGAGACCAAGCTGTCTGACACTGGGCAGCACATTTCTCTCTAGAATACCTTGATAGCCTTGAGATTTCATTGTACCCTGCACAGATTCAAGACACCCTGTGCCAGATGCAGCAAAGCAGCCCCACAACATAACAGAACCTCCTCCATGTTTCACAGTAGAGACAGTGTTCTTTTCTTGGTATGCTTCATTTTTGCGTCTGTGAACATAGAGCTGTTGTGCCTTACCAAAAAGTTCCAGTTTTGTCTCGTCTGTCCTTAGGACATTCTCCCAGAAGCTTTGTGGCTTGTCAACATGCAGTTTGGCAAATTCCAGTCTGGCTTTTTTATGATTTGTTTTCAACAGTGGTGTCTTCCTTGGTCGTCTCCCATGAAGTCCACTTTTGGCTCAAACAACGACGGATGGTGCGATGTGACATTGATGTACCTTGACCTTGGAGTTCACCATGAATGTGTTTAGAGGTTGTTCTGGGCTCTTTTGTTACCATTCGTATTATCCGTCTCCTCCTGCGGCCACGTCCAGGGAGGTTGGCTACAGTCCCATGGATCTTAAATTTCTGAATAATCTGTGCAACTGTAGTCACAGGAACATCAAGCTGCTTGGAGATGGTCTTATAGCCTTTACCTTTAACGTGCTTGTCTATAATTTTCTTTCTAATTTCCTGAGACAACTCTCCTTTGCTTCCTCTGGTCCATGTTTAGTGTGGTACACACCATGTCACCAAACAGCACAGTGACTACTTGTCACCCTTTAAATACGCCAACTGACTGATTACAAGTTTGTAGACACCTGTGATGTTAATTAGAGGACACATCTTGGTTGAACATGTCCCTATGGTCACATTATTATTTCTTTTCTAGGGGTACCATCATTTTTGTCCAGGCCTGTTTCATGAGTTTGTTTTTTAAAGTAATTCTGTTGAACCACAATTCAAAAACATTGTCTGATTTTCATTGGTTAATTTTCATAGAATTTCTATTTATTACCACTTTTGTCAGATTCAAGTTATTTGTGTGACCATTGTAGGTTTTTCTTTCATTAACAGAGGGGTACCAACAATTTTGTCCACGGCTGTATATCGGCATTGACAATCAGCAAATGGGAAAAACAATTTGTAAAATATTGGTGATCTGGAAAAAAAAAAATCTAATATCGTGCACCCCTAGTTTATTTTTTAATCCCCCACCGGTCGAACCCCAAAGGGGTCGAAGAGCCTTTCTAATGAAGACCGAAGGGGGATTATGTTATGGGTCAGTCCGTCCGTCTGTCCCACTTTTGTGAAATCAACTCCTCCTACAGTTTTGAGCCAGTTGCTTTGAAATTTGGTACCATGGTTTGATATACTCAGATGATGTGCATATTGCAATTTAATTCTCATTGGATGACTTTGAGGTCAAAGGTCAGATTTTTTCCTAATTTTTCAAAACATAACTATTGAAAGAAATAATGTAGGCTTTTCAAATTGATACAGTAGTTGTATCTAATACACATCTTGGACGACTCACACCCTCAGCTAACTATGGGTTTGAGGTCAAGGGGTCAACGTTCAGAGTTAACATTGCAGTTGCACTAGGGTAAAGCTACATTTACTATTACTATAAAACAAGTAAAGCTAGGGTCACCAAACCTGGTATACAGGTTCACCTTGGGATCTTGACCTCTGATTATGGGTTTAAGGTCAAAAGGTCAAGGTTAACATTCCTTATGCCTTATTACTGTACAACAGGTACAGCTAGGGCCACTAAACTTGGTACACAGGTTCACCCCGTGACCTTGAAGTGAGACTGTGGTTTTGGGATCACAAGGTCAAAGGTCAACATCAAAATGTCTTATAAAGTATATCTCAACAACAAAGAAAGCTAGGGTCACCAAACCTGGTACACAAATTCACTCCGAGACCATAACCTCGGACTACAGGTTTGGGGTCAAAAGGTCAGAGGTCAAGGTTGGCACGCCCTATGATCTCTTACTATAGAACATGTTAAGCTCTCTAGGGTCACCATACTTGCTACACAGGTTCACCTTGGGCTCCTGACCTACAACTATGGGTTGTATACTTTGTTGTATATTCGTGGATGATGGGTTTATCATAATTTATCAAATTCTGCCACAAAAGTTGAAAAGTTGAAACCCACTCTCCATCAGTAAGTATTGGGATCTTCAAAGAAAACGGAGGCGGGGGATATTGCACTCGCCTCAGAGTGCTCTTGTTTAAATGTATTGTCAGATAAGTTAAAAGGAAAAAAATATAAGCTAGCAAAAAAAATCGTCAATTTCAAGATAAAATATAGCCGCAAGCAGCAATTATTGGGTTCCAAGTAGGTGTGGACTTCCAGGTCTTGTATTGCTTAGTGACAGCATTTAAAACCTAAGGTCTGCTGCATGTTAGTTTTTAAAGCAGCACTATATAACTGTCTTGCTCCTTGTAGGAACACCGAAAAGGCCACAACCATGACAACCATGATCCCAGTACCAACAGCCAACCACAGGGCTTTTTGTTGTTGACTAAAGTCGTGCCCTGTGATTCGCTGCTGGGGCTCAGGCCACAGACTGAGGCTATATCTGCTGTCCCCCCCAGTAATGAAAAAAAGAGCTGTTGACGGCAATGTGGGCCCACTGAGGTTATGGATGAAGTGACATTCACACAGTCAAATCTTGGTGTACTATCAAATGCACAGGAGAGCCATGCTGTACTTCAGTTGTTTTTTAGAAGAACAAGACTGCCCTGGTAAGATTTGAACCTGGGATAGTCTGCATTCCAAGCACTCACCGTAACCACACAACTGCTTTTGCTTTCACTCTAACTTTCTCAAATGATAAATGTTCAATTGAAAGGATTCTTAGCAGCAGTAGTACAGCATGTGAAAGTTTATGTACACATTGTTTTCAAAGGCGCAAAAGAGGTATACTGCACTTTAGAAGAATGACACATTAGCAGAAGGTTTTGAACACAGGCTGCTTGCATGACAGACAAGTTTCTTAAGCCCTACACCACACTACTGTTTTGAGTGACACATTGACTTCCTCACACACTAAAAAATATTGCACTGACAAGACAAAATGGCTGACAGACAGTTCATAAATGATTTTTTTGAACATTAATAGAATTGTATGAAATTTGCTGGCTAGCTGAAGAATACTGTTGTGACTGTGAGTCCGAAGTTTCTGATTGACATTTTGGATAATTTTAACAACTTTTCATTATCAGTGTCTGTAGATGATCTCTGCTTAATTTCAAGCAATTTGGATGAATGGCCTAGTAGGAGTTCATTTTGAGTTCACTTGCACATTTTTGAAAATATGGTGCAGAAAACTTCATTTTCGGTGTTTGCCACTATTGACAAAAAGTTGCGGAAGGTTTCAGTGAATAGAATGGTGAAAGAATTTTTAGTCTGGACCCAGCCATTCAAGATATTTGCAAAAATCTCCACCTATGTACACAGTGCCTTGAGTTTTTGTCTCCGAGTAGTGGGGAGAGTTTTTGATCAGACTGTAAAATTTCAAGTTTGCACATATTACCGTTTTTGCCCCACATGCACTTGTAGCAGGGAAAAATAATAATAATAAAAAGAATCAGAACAAAAACAGTAGGTTTCCCACAGGACAGCTGCTAGGAACCCTAATAATAAAAACAGAATATGGTTCCTGGTTTTTAACACAAGCTTGATTCTTTCATGTATGTGTAGAGATGCGTGAAAATATGAAAAAAAAAAAAAGAGGTTGAACCACTGGACGCAAATTTCGGCAGATAGAAATAATCTTTTTTTGACAACATTTGCCCCGAATTAACTGTGACTCTGATCTGTGACATTTTTTTCACCTGAGGATGACTGTTGAAAACGTGACAGGGTTCACAAAATAGTGTTTTTGATTGCGATTGCACCAGAGGTTGCACTAGACTTTTTTGTTATCTATCATTTTGACAGACAAGCTTATAAAAATTCTGTCATAATCTAATATTACCTGTCATTTTAATTGACTTTAATTAGATCACCCTCAGTGTAATCTGTCAAATGACAGCTTTCAGAATTTTCAGTCACTGCTGAAAAAAATCCGTCAATGAAGGACAATTTTCAGTTGATGCAACCTCTGGATTACACTAAGGAGATGGTTATTCCCTTTTATAGTTTCATACTTTCTCAAATTAATTACAAGCGTACATTGAATGAAGAGATAAAATTATTCTCTTTATTTTATATAACACATATTGAAGGACATGACTATCATTATGTAATCAGCATTAACTCACAAACAAGACTCAGAAACTGTAGTTCTGCAAGTTAAAGTGTGGGTGTGACTGTGTGCAGCAGAATGATAATTCTGACTCAAGAACCCATCAAGTAAGACAAAAACAACAGGGGTGAGCCTACGTCTTGTTCTTGTTGATTTTTTTAGTTTCATTATTGCTTTAACGAATCCCATTTTTGCTTCAGTCATCAGGAAAAAAAACCCCACATTTCCTCTTCAAAATATATCACATTATTAGGCACAGACAATTTAACTTCTCCATATGTGCATACAGTACACATCTCCACACACACATTCATGTACAAATAAAAACGTTTCATTCTTCCTCTCAGACACGTCAACAACACAAAAATTGACAGCAGCTGCCTATTCAGTATTGTGTAAAAACAAATTCAAAATGACGAACGGCAAACAAGACAACCAAATAAAAATAATAATAGTAATAAATAGAACTTTACTGTTATACCCACAAATACACAATTATAAATCTATGTTCCTACTGATATGCATTTCTCAGACAAAATGAATGTTTGAATTCTTTGGCCTGCCCTTCAAACCTGCATACAGTAGAAGATATTCTTCTCATCAGTGCATAGTCATGTATTTGTGTTTTTTAGCTACCCAAGTCTCAGAAATGAGGTGAGTGTACGCAAAAATAAACTTTCTCTCTTTCTTCTTTTTTTTTTTATAATCTTCACAGTCATACATGCACAAGCATACACATGGCATCCAGAAATGATTAGGTTAAAGGGTTACTGCCCAGCGTTCAAGTCTTAGGCTCGTTTTCACCTCCTAGGCGATGGCGTTCTCCAGCGGTTCCTTTTCATCTGCCGTGGCATGATCGGCCCCCTGTGCTGCAGCCAACTCCTCATTCTTCTTTAGCTCCCGCTGATATTTGGCCATGATCGCAGCGTAGGCGCATCCGTACACCGCGGCCGCCAGCATCATCAGACACACAATCCCACACACTACGCCGGTGATGATGACTGTAGCGATAGCGTGTCGCAGGTTGACGGGCCGTTGCTTCTGCTTTGTCTCACACTCCACCATGCCCCCTCCTCCTCCTCCTCCTGCCCCACCACCAAAGCCTTCCCCCATTGCCACGGGCACGTGGAGAGCATGGTTGGAGGGATGAGCGTGGTTGCCATGGGTGTGTCCTCGTAGTAGCCTCTCGGACTCCAAGTGGTGTATGTTGGCAAACAGGTAATGGTAGCTTGTGGTCATACAGGCATGGAAGAGCTGGTAGGGGACTTTCTGCAGGTCTCTGTCCTTCATTTCTTCCGGCTGGGAGCAGAGCACTTCATCCACTGACCCACCTTGGAATTAACAGGACAGGAGAGGCTGTCAGTTGTTGTCTGTTCTTCATTATCTACTACTCATTGCTCATTTCATTTTGGCCTTTTACAACATAGGAAAACTAGTCATAAATCATAGCAGGCCCTCAGCTGTCATATTCTTTCAGCTAGGGTGTATTATTTTTCTTTTATAGATCTCTATTCAAGTTTCAGTGGGATCACCACAGCCAAATTAATCAGATCTGTTGGAGAAAGCAACAAGTTTGGGCTCTATCAGCTACAATTTGCGTGTCATTTACGTCTCTGTATTATTCTTCCTGTATTCCCATCTAACATGTCACGCACTTGATTTCATACTGCCTGCTTAACCACGGGTTTCCTCCTGAGCATATGTCATTGTATCTGGATTTCATTGTTCTGTTTTGCGGTAATTAGAATTTTCAGCCTTTAAAGCACAAGCTATGCTACAGTCGCTCTGGCATGTAGGCGGGTCAGCCAACGCCATGCAGGCCCAGTTTTCTTTGCAAAGTGGTAATTTTGTTATCTAATGCATGATGGAGCTGGTTTTCCCAGGGCAAATAACGTGGTTCAGAATAACTAAAAGAAACTCACTTGTTCATATGCACACCAGTGCAATGGCTGACAAAACCACAGTTATAGATGTAGTTACAATGGAAGGCTCTGCTAAACTTTTAAAATATTAATATGTAATATAGTATAACACAGTATAATATATTTGTATAGTATAAAAAGTTATATAAATACCTTCTGATTAGCATTACATAGTCTGCACAATCATTTTGAAGTAACTCTTCAACAGGAAGCATATTTATTCCTAAAAATTGCTATTTCACCTCAGATTTTTAGCTTCTCTTTTTTAGATATTAGGTTCTTTGGTTAAGCCCTCACAGCAGTTGAATCCCTTTACCTTGTTGTATCATTACCTCTGCCAAGAAGGTTTGGTTTTTGCCAGCGTTTGTTTTTGTTTGTCTGTGTGTGTCTGTTTGTCTGTTAGCAAGATTACGCAAAACCTGCTGGATGGATTTGGATGAAATTTTCACCAAAGGTGGCCCTTGGCCTAAGGATGAACCCATTAGATTTTAGTGATGATCTGAGAGTGCATACCGCCGCCAGGACCCTTGTTTGTAGCTGTTTAGCAGGATTTCACAAAAACTACTGGAGAGATTTTGATGAAATTTTCACCAGAGGTGGTCCTTGGGCTACAGAGAAACCCATTAGACTTTGGAGGTGATTCATGAGCGCATACCTTCACCAAGGTATGGACAGATAGATAGATGTACTTTATTGATCCCAAACTGGGAAATTACAAGATGGATGGACAAAGGGAGGGAGGGAAGGAGCCTTGGCAGAAGTATGCGCTGTCTGGATGCTTTTCTGTTTGTTTCATATTGTTCACCCGCTTTCTTCATTCTGTCTCAACTGCATGTATCCATTGAAAGTAATAATGCCCAGGAAGTTACAGTTTTGACAGTGTTACCGATTTTTGATCTCATTGTGACGGTTGAACTGTTCCAGATTTGCTGCTGAGAGTGTGCAGTGGCCTAACCTTTAAAAAGGTAAGTTTCCAACCAGAGTTTGAGGCCTATAAGTTGGCAGTCGCACCTCCAGGGGTTGCCTTTTAGCACGAGACTGTCTAGGTGGGTCAGGCCTTCCAACAGTGAGCGGTCCAGTCGGGTTAGCCTGTTGTGTGCGAGGCCCAGGTGACTGAGGTTCCTTAAACTTTCCCCCATGGCTCCAGACAAACCCCACAGGCTATTTAAGAAATGCAGGAAGATAAATGAGGGGTTTTAAGGGATGGCTTGATTTGTCAGCTTAATATCACTATGACTGTTGACTGCCATGAGTCTATTGCCAAAAGAAAAATTAACCTCACCAATGGCCGTGGCCAACATTTGTATGATTGAATTTGTGCTCATTCAGGTAGGGCTGAAATACTTTCAAGGTCCCATATTGTGCAAAATGGGGTTTTCATTGCTTTTAACCTTATAACATGGGTCATATTTGCACCATTAAAATACTCACTTTTTAAAGAAATACACACTGCTATTATTTAGTTAGCTTTTAAAGAAATTAAGATTACACTTCCTGGGTGGTTTTATGACATCACAAACCAACAAGACACAAACTTAGAGAACTTCAATTCTCTAAGTTATCAGAGCAAACACTCAATGACTGCCTCCTGACTTCAGATTGATTCTTATGAAAAACCTGTGTCCAATCAGATATGAGTCTTATTAATATTAATGAGCAGGCTGAAAAACAGCTTTTTGAGTCTGGACATTAAAGACACCTTTTTGATTACATGTAAAAGAACACAGATTTGTTTGACTACTAAAACTACTGTCATGATCTGGACACAGTTTTAGACCTTGCCCACGCTTTTTGTTCATTTTGGGTTTTCTGTGTTTTCCCTTGTCATTATTATTTTCATTATTGCCTTCTGTTTTTCCCTAGTTCCCATGTGTTGGTCTCTGTTGTTTATTAATGTCTTCTGTGGTCCCTGGTCTTGTATGATATCCTGCGTCATTCTCTGTTGTCATTGTGTTTCTTCAGTCCTTGATTTTGTCCTTTGTCCGCCCCCTGTCTGGTCCTGGGTCTAGTGTGTGTACTTGTTTACCTATTGTTCCCAGCCCTTTGTGTTTTCCCTATCTCTAGCCAGTTCCCTCATGTTACCATTTAGCCCTTGATTGTCTCCACCTGTCCCGTGTTTGTTAATTACCTGCTCTGCTATATACTGTATGTGAGTCTTTAGTTCTCTGTTCTTTGTGGTGTCATAGTCAGTATTTCCCAGTGGTCTCCACTGTCAGTACGTTCCTCATGAGTCTGTTTTTCCCTCATGTGTTTATAGCCGTATCGGCTTTGTTTTGTGATCACTCCCCACACTGTTAATTACTTTGACTCCTTGTGAATAAATATGATTCTCTTGAGAACTGTCTGCACTACTGAGTCCTCCTTCACCTGCTTACCGCAGGTAGCAGCTGACAATTACATATACAGCTCTGGAAAAAGATAACACTGCAAAATCTTTCCTAAATTAGCATCTCTACATCTATGGCAGCCATTCATTTTAAGTGTCTGTTGAATTCCAGCACAAGAACACCTCAGTAGAGTTGGTACTGATTAGGTGATCATCTAAGCATGGCAAGATGCATGAAAGCTGTCAATAAAAATCAAGTTACTCCACAAATACAAATTTCTGAGTTCTTCCTAAGTTAAAACTTAAAGGTCTGATGACACGATTTTGACATTTTTTAGCATGTTGTGTAAACCCAAAAGTCATTGTCGATGATCAATATAATATTTACAACCACGCCTGTATAACGTAGTTATTATCAAAAAAACGCAGCCGCTGACTGGACTGTGGTGCCTCCCACCGAATGAAGGGCAGCACCACCATGACGTAAGTGACAGAACGGACACCGGTGTTGTTGACTGGAATGCCAGCACCTTTGTAGCTCACAGTTTCTCTGGTTTCTTGTTTTAATTTTACGGCTATGCCTTCGCGTTGTGTTGCAGGCTTAGATAAACAGCAGGCCGTGAAAGACCACATCACACGCTTCAGCTCCAACTGTCATAAGCCTCCTCGTGCGCTTTTACACAGGAGTAGTGTCAGGAGCCGAGCGGGCTTGGTTTCCCCCGGCTCGGTCCAGACCTCTCTGTGGGTTTAAGTGTCACTGTTTATGTATATATAGTATGTATTTCAGTGTGCTTTCCTCTCTTTAGCCACTGTCTGGCCGGCAGCTGTTAGACGGCCGCTTTGACCTACTTTCTATGACAGCTTGCCGTTCCGGCCACGTCCCCTCTCTCATTATCACCAGCTGATTTCCACTCCTGCTGATCATCTTTCCCGGTCCTCGATCAGGTGCTTCTCATCACACCAGCAGTGCGTGTACTTAGCGGCCGTCTTCCAGTCATGCACTGCTGGTCCATAGTATTGTCATCTGTGCTGTTAGTCTGCCAGTATTTTCAGCACTCTCACGACGTGTTACTCACTCCATGTTCGCCGTGGTTCTCGTTCGTCCTTGAAGCGATGTCGGCTCTGGGGCGCACCTGTGGCTAACACGTCTCCTCTCATTCGTTCGCTGGGTGATGCCGGCCCCCGAACGCCATCAGTAAGTGTGTTTGTGTTTTTTGTACGTCTTCACCTTTTTGGGAATTGTCCGTCTTTCTGTAGTAAATGTGTTGTGGTGAACCCTGCACGTAAATTCTCGTTATTTCATCCTCCCTCTTCGTGCGCTGCGTAAGAGCGCACGGAGGGTCATGACAAGGAGCGCACAAGGAGAGGAAGGATGAATGGATTTATGCGCAGGATTCACCACAGCACATGTATTGAACATAAGACTGATGACAACAGTTCCCAAAAAGGTGAAGACTTACAAAAATAAACAGAAACACTTACAGTTGGCATTCAGGGCTGACATCGCCCAGCGAATGCATGAAGAGGAGACGTGCTAACCATGGTTGCGCCCCAGGGCCGACATCGCTTCAAGGGGCGCAACAGAACCATGGCTGTGTGAAGTGACTAACACGTTGTGATAGTGTTGGCAATATTAGCTGGCTGACAACACAGCAGATGATGCACATCAAAATTTAAAACATGAACAGCTGACTGTCAAAGAGAGAGGCCGCGTGGTCGGACTGGCGAATCTTGGACAGTGCCCACCTGAAAGTGGGTCAAAACGGCACATAAACCACATGTACAAAACATAAAAACAACAAGAACGCAAAAGGTAATCCATAATAAACCCGATGCCTGAGCCACAGAGAATACACTGCTAAGATTTTATTGAAAAATCGGGTTTAAATAAATTATATTTATGAACAAATAATTTGTTGCAACATCTATAACAAAAGCATACCACTCGGTGTTCCCCTGCCGTGTGTTTGCTGCTGCTGCTGCAGCGGGCATGTGTGCCTCTCCACCGTCACTCTCTGAGTCTGACTCGCTAGGCACGATGCCCGCTTGGCACGGCTCAAACCTATAAGGTCTGATGCCCCCAAATTCTTCATTATCATCCCATTCTTCGGAACTATAATTATCTGAAAATTGGACAACACAAACCAATTCCAGACTACATGTGCTGGAACCATCGTCGATGTTTTCTATCACTTCCATCCTGCTGTGTACAATGGGCAGCCAAGTGCTGTGTTCTGTCAATGACATCACAACATGGCTGGGGGGGTTTTCCAGCCACTGATGCTATTTGTGACGTGGCGCTCATGAAAACGTTGGATATTCGCATGAAAAAAGCCCGTTTGACTTAGAACTGCACAGACCAACCTATTTTGTGATATTGAAATTATGTGTTGCAAAATTAGATGAAGTCAAAATCATGTCATCAGACCTTTAAGTATTGTAGGATTTAAGAATGAACAAAAATTTGTTTTCTTTGCATTATTTGATCTGAAAACACATCTAAAAACAACAACTTTTTAGTTGTTTTGGTCCATTGTCATTTTCTGTAAATAAGTGCTGTAAATGATGATATATTGACCTGGAATTTGGGTGAGTTGTTTTCATTAGGTTAGAGAATAAAACAAAATTGTTTATTTCACTTAAACATATATGTATAAATAATAAAACCAACTAAAGTTAAAGCTAATTTTGCAGTGGTCTCTGTTGTCTCCAGAGCCGTATATATTTCATTGAGGATATCAAAACCTTAAATGAATCCAAGAATAATGCACAATATGAGACCTTTAAAATGATTCAGTTATTTTTTCATAATGCATATTTCTATGTTTCTCTGAACTTAAAAGAAGAATAGATAACAACAAAAACAAAAGAAACAACATATATTGGCTATCAGGTGAATTATTATTTTAAAATTGGTATCATTATCATATTATTTCACCATCTGTGCATCCCTAATGATTTTATATTATACATCATATGCTGTTCAGTACAGACAACACAACAACTGTGGCGTAGAGGCTTAACCTGTTGTGTGAGAGGTCGAGGTGTGAAAGTGAGCGGATGGGCCCGAGCAGCCGTTTGTCCAGCTCCCTCAGGTTGTTGTAGGCCAAGTTGAGGCGCTGCAGAGTCCTCAAGCCAAGCAGAGCCGTGGGTGAAATAGACGTTATAGAGTTGTTAGAGAGATTGAGAACCTGGACAAGGGGAATTTCCTTAAATGCCATTGATCCCAGCCCCCTGATACGGTTATCTTGTAGATAGAGTTCCTGGGTGTCTGGATGTAGTCGCCGCGGGATGTCATATAGGCCCCGACCACGGCAGTCCACAACTTTGGTGATGCTGTTGCAGCTACACTCCTTTGGGCATGCACGTGACAGAGGCAGGAGGGAGAGCAGAGCATACACCAGTATCACTGTGAAAACACAGGGACATGACATTAGACACGATTAAATACTATTTATTACATTTTTAAACTATTTATTTTATGCTGGTTGTGCAAGATTTTTTTCATGTGCTGTATTCATGTTTTTACTTACGCCACTAGTTTGGATGTATGCGCCATGTCTCGTATACTGTATTACCTAGCCAGGAATTGTGGAGTCCTGTACAAATGTTCCTATTTGATAAAAAGTATAGGAAATTGAGTTGATTTCAGTTAAAATTATTAGAATATGTTTCAGCTATGTGTGAAAAATAAGTATAGAGTTTTTAAAGGACTGCAAATTTTATTCATAAGCGTGACTCAAAATTAAAGAAATAATCTGTTCATGCTACATCTTTTGAACCCAGTTTAAATGACATTTAAAATTTTGAATGTTTACATAAAGTGTGGAATGATTCATCCTTTATTTAATTTAAAATGCAACTATAATCACCTTCAGTAAGCCAAACAGAAGATTAAATCACAGGTTTGGGATAAATCCAGGATTGTTCCTCTTGTTTTTGCTAATATAGCTGTAGTTTTATGAACATAAAAACAAGCTTATTACTAGCATGCCAACTCCCACCTCCCACCCCCTTAGACAGTGGCCCTGGGTGAATTTGCCAAAGCCTCATAACCCCTCACCCACACACAAATCCATACTCAGCACCTATTAGATGTCTGATACCCTTTTAGATAACTTCACATGTTCATTCCTTCTGGAACATTACGCTAGTATTTATAGCATTGGCTTGACTTCCTTGAGGTTCAATGAAATGAAGCTCCAGCCTAAGCCTGCAAATGCAGCAAGCTTGCAAGTAGCAAACAGAGATCCTGTGAGAAAGATAAGCTGCACTGTGCCTCTTTTTAAAGGCATGGCTGCTAACTGTTCCTCTGAGATATTACACAGTAATTTTCATACCTGGGAATGTTTTCTCAAAAGAATAATTATCTCACTTTGTTTCATATCAGGCAGCATCTTTGACCGTATGTTTTCATTAAAGTCAGGCCCTCTGAGCCTTGTATCAGACTGATAAGTACTCTGCAGCTAATAACATAATCAACCAGCCACTGAAGAATGTTAGCGTGAATGGAAGGACAGATTTTAGAAACTTGTGTAGAATCCATCTTTATGACAGCAATGCCTGGAGACGTATAGCGCCGCACGATGCTTTACTGGTGCAGGACTATAGAGACGCAGGTGCTCTCACGTCTAATCTTAGGTGTTCCTTTGGTGAACTGGTTCTTGGCAGTTTTGCCACTATAAACTCATGCCACTTGTTTCGCAGAATCTTTAAATGACTGGGTTGAGAGTAATCTCCCCGGAGTGCAAAGCCCATATTAACGGCATCGTGCTGAATGAAATTAGACTGTCCTGTGTAACAGTGGCATCCAGGTATGTCATGCATACATGTGTGCATTAGTTTATTTTTATGTGCAAGCTAACATAATTGAATTGTACACCCAGACAAACAAAGCATGAGCTCAGTGGAGCATTGTAGCAGTGGCTCTAGAATGAGGTCAACCCGAAAGAATGGCTCTGCGCTTTGATATGTCCCTCCAGCCCAAAGTGCACGCCGAGTAATGACATGAGTTAGTGGTGACGTGCAAGTAGCATTTCAAACCAGCGCTATAGCATTATCAAAATCCAATTCCAGCTGGGAAAATTTGTGTGCAGCTATAAATACACAAGAAAATTGCCACCATAACGCATCTAACTGGTTTAATGCGATAAGCAGCTATTTTAGTTTCACTCAGTTACGCAACAGTTTACACAACATTAGTTTAACAGCTGACAGCAGCCTGCCTAGGCACGCACATGCACACACACACACACACACAGAGTTTAATGCATTTAAACACTTGCTATTGATGGATCTTCTACCTCTCATATCTGCCAGTCGTCTTTACGCCGGTGGTACTCAGTGTTGTTTCAGCTTCCTTTTTGGGTTGTAGTCGCTCTTATTGGTTGGTGGTCCATCAGCCATCATCGAAAAGACTGAGAGGAGCTGGTCCTGACTCTCATCTGCATTGGTTGATGTGGTCAGTAGGTGGGAATGAGTGAAGTGGAGATCATCGGTAGGAACCTGTGTCACCTTCAGGATCCCAAACAATTCTTGCAAGGGTACGAAACCCCATGAGATCAGACCGATCAAAGCATGGAGCTCACTGCCAGTGCGCCAGTCTGGGAATCACTGGAGTTAGAGCGCTCTTCCTCACGCTCTCTCTCTCTTACTCGCCCTGTATTGTTTTCTCTCTCTCTCTCTCTCTCTCTCTCTCTCTCTCTCTCTCTCTCTCACACTCACTCACTCACTCACTCACTCACTCACTCACTCACTCACTCACTCACACACACACACACACACACACACACTCTCTAGCTTTTTATCGCTCTCTCTCTTTCACTGTCTCTTTTGCTGCCTCTTAGTCTATTATTTTGTCTCCTCTGTTATTACCATTCAACTTCCCACTTGCTTTATTTTTTTAAATCTCTTTATCTTTCGCTATTCAGATCTGTACTCCTGCCTGTATCTCTCTCTCTCCCTGTCCCTAGTTGCATTGGTGAGTGTGATGGTGTGTCATTTCTCCACAGACAGCTGTGTCTCCTAAATCACAGACCAGCACACCTTCAGTGACATTTACGTTAGCTCACATTTCTCTGGCAATAACCGAGCAAGACAAATTTAGATCTGGATCACGGCGTCTGCGCAAATATTCAAGCACTACAGTATGCAGCGAACGTTGTCAGAGGATGCCCGTTGCTCCTGTGGCACACGTGGATGATATTGTGCTCAAGCCATGGGCAGAAGGGCTGGCAGAACATGCCCCCAGTGCAGCAACACAGAACGCACGAATGCACACGTACGTAAGCACAAGCACAGTAGAACATTTAGCTGTTGTGCTTATATGGATTTTCTTTCTTTCTTATTTTTGCACATGTAAATGGATTGACTGGTAAGCTCATGAGGACACAGGTCAGATGGGTATAGACAAAAAAGACAAGAGAAGAAGCAAGAGATTAAGTTTTTAATGATGAGTATGATTAGTCTGACTTTGGATTACCACTGAGGGTATTTGCCCGCTTGTCTGATCATATTTATATCCTTTTATCTGCTGAAGGCTATGGCAACTACTTGAGTTCTCTGATATTCTGGGGAAAAAAACTGAGATCAATTAGTGTCTCTATGCTGTAATTGATTTAACAGGGTGTGCATATTTATGCAACGAGGTTATTGTAAGATTTTTTATTTTTCCCCTTAAAAGATTTCAGTTCTTTTTTCAATTGGGTTGTACAGATTATAGGTCACATTAATGGTGGAAAAAGTTTTGAAATGATTTATCTTGGTCTCATTTTTTACATCACAAAAACCTGGCATTTGAACAGGGGTGTGTGGACTTTTTTATATCAGCTGTGTGTGTGTGTGTGTGTGTGTGTGTGTGTGTGTACACTGCTCAAAAAAATAAAGGGAACACTTTGAAAACACATCAGATTTTAATGGGAAAAAATAAGCAGGATATCGAAATTGTGGCAGGCTAGTCCAGCTTACTCAGATTAAAGGAACACTTTATAATATATATATATATGTGTGTGTGTGTGTGTGTGTGTGTGTGTGGCTGCTTCATCCATCCAGGTGAATGCCCTCAATTTCCCCTCTGGGGATCAATAAAGTATACAAAATCAAATCAAAATAAAAAAAAAAAAAATTATATATGTGTGTGTGTGTGTGTGTACACACACATATCAATCTATCTATCTCTATCTATCTATCTATCTATCTATATATACATTTCTATCTATCTATATACATTACCGTTCAAAAGTTTGGGGTCACCCAGACAATTATTTTGTGTTTTCCATGAAAAGTCACACTTATTTACCACCATGAGTTGTAAAATGAATAGAAAATATAGTCAAGACATTGACAAGGTTAGAAATAATGATTTGTATTTGAAATAATAATTTTTTCCTTCAAACTTTGCTTTCGTCAAAGAATCCAGACCTAACATGATTGCACAAGGGTTTTCTAATCATCCATTAGCCTTCTGACGCAATGAGCAAACACATTGTACCATTAGAACACTGGAGTGACAGTTGCTGGAAATGGGCCTCTATACACCTATGTAGATATTGCACCAAAAACCAGACATTTGCAGCTAGAATAGTCATTTACCACATTAGCAATGTATAGAGTATATTTCTGATTAGCTTAAAGTTATCTTCATTGAAAAAAAGTGCTTTTCTTTCAAAAATAAGGAAATTTCTAAGTGACCCCAAACTTTTGAATGGTAGTGTATATACAGTATATACACTGTATATATATATATAGACACACAGTACAGTGTTGAAAATAAGTATTGAACACATCAACATTTTTCTCATTAAACATATTTCTAATGGAGCTATGTCAGGTCAGGCATTGGTTTGCTTGCTACTGGATAGCCATGAAAACTGGTACTACCTGTCTCATGGGTCGGGCTGTCAGCGACTCAACCAACAATCCTGCCCTTCCGAGGGTGTGAAGGGTGAAAATGGGCATCCTAGCAGAACTAAAAACAATATCTGTCACAGGTCTGTGGTGGACCACTCCCAGTTACACAGGGTGAGACTGGACATCCTGGCAGATAAGCACATCTGTCGCAAGGTCTGTGGTGGACTTTTGCCAGTCGGTGCATTGTGACATGCACTACACAAAGAGCAGAGATAAACAAACCTATCATCTGGTCAGTCACTGTAACAGATACTGGAGTCAGTTTGTCCTGGCCTGTCCTTGCCACTGATAATACCTCTATCTGCCAAGAATGTGCCGCTAGTCCAGCAAAAGCTAGCGGTACTCAAATACTTTGCAAGCATTTTCATGAAATGGTCCGTCAGAAAGCAACTCATGCCGGCTCGGACGTCACCCGGGTTAACAAGGCCAGGAGTTCCTGGCAGCGGACGGCCAAGGACAGAGCTGCATGGAGGAATCTGATCAGACCTAAATGAAACAGTCATTGTCGCCCCTGACAGCCTGCTATGATGATGATGATGATGATGATGATGATGGGAGCCACTGACTTGAGATTTTCACCAGATATATTTAATAAAGTGGAATGACACAGGGAATAAGTATTGAACACATCAAGAAAAAGAGATGCAAAAAGGCATAGAAAGCCAAGAAACCAGCTGAAACCCATCAGAATTTAGGAAGCCATCCCATCCCCCATCAGTGCAAATTAATTTTAGCTGGTTAAGTTCTGACTGATAGCCTTCAAAAAGCCAAAGACCACTCGTGGAGAGCTCCAGAAAGACCTGGAGTTAGCAGGTACTGCGGTTTCAAAGAAAACAATAAGTAAGGTTGCTTGTCCATCAAATGCTTTTTTTCCACTCTGGGTGACTATTTTCCATTCATTCTCTATCTAGTCTAGTGTTTACAGCGCTGAGTGCCCTCGGTGCAGAAACGCTCTCGGCGATGGTCGTTTTTTATCGCAGCGCTCAGGGCTGAAAAAACTTCAGTTTTTCAGAGACTGCATCTGAGCTCGTCAATGTCAGACCAAGCAGCCAATCAGAACTGCTGCGTGGGTGGGACATAGGACGCTGGAACTGCTCTGTACTCAGACTCCTGCTTTCCATGTCATCATATTTTACATCCAGAGCTGCTAGAAAATGTTTCCTGTCCATTGTTATTTAGAGACTGCTATTAAAAAATCAGTAGAAAGTCACACCATAGGAAAAGCAGAAGTGCTGAGCTGAGAGTGACAAGCTGTTGCTGGAATACAGGGCACAGGCTTTTTTTTTTTTTTTTTTTTTTTTTTTTTTTTTCCAGAGCACCACGTACAAATGCTGAAAAAAAAAAGTGCTCAGGGCAGTCGGGCGACAAAAAGCACGTTTGGTGGACACGCAGCCTAATGCGCTCAACTGAGATGGGCTCTATGCCCACTCACCTCGCAAGACTCCATTGCTAAAGAAAAAGCATGTTAAAGATCATTTAAAGTTTGCTGCACATTTGGGCAAGCCAGTAAAATACTGAGAGAATATAGTCTGGTCAGATGAGACCAAAATTGAACTTTTGGATGCCACAACACAACATGTTTGGAGAAGAAATGGCACTGCACATCCCATCATAGTGTGGGGGTGTTTTTCAACACATGATACAGGCAGACTTCATATAATTGAAGGAAAGATGAATGGACAAAAGTACAGAGACATCCTTGATAAGAGCCTGTTGCAATCTGCCAAGATGCTGAAGATGAAACGAGAGTGGACAGTTCAGCAAGACAGTGATCCCAAACACACAGCCAAGGAAACTCTCAACTGGCTCCAGAAAAGGAAAATAAAGCTGCTAGAATGGCCTAGTCAGTCACCTGACCTGAATCCAATTGAAAATCTATGGAACAAACTGAAGATCAGAGTTCATAGAAGACACCCACAGAACCTTCAAGATTTGAAGACAGTTTGTGTGGTAGAATCTGAGCAATGCCTGCGCCTAGTTTCTCCATACAGGAGGCGTCTGGAAGCTGTTATTACCAACAAAGGCTTTTCTACTAAATATTAAATGAATTTCTCCAAGCGTGTTCAATACTTATTCCCTGTGCCATTCCACTTTATTAAATATAGCTTGTTTAGTGAACACAGTTGCCTTGATTTCTTTGTATGTATGGATTACTTGGGTTGTTACCGATATCTGGTGGAAATCTGACCAGAAATGTGTTTAATGAGAAAAATGTTGATGTGTTCAATACTTATTTTCCTCGCTGTATAGATATGTATATACACTACCGTTCAAAAGTTTGGGGTCATCCAGACAATTATTTTGTGTTTTCCATGAAAAGTCACACTTATTTACCACCATGAGTTGTAAAATGAATAGAAAATATAGTCAAGACATTGATAAGGTTAGAAATAATGATTTGTATTTGAAATAATAATTTTTTCCAGATACTCAACCTGCTCAAAGGAAGGTCAGTTTTATAGCTTCTCTAACCAGCTAAACTGTTTTCAGCTGTGCTAACATGATTGCACAAGGGTTTTCTAATCATCCATTAGCCTTCTGACGCAATGAGCAAACACATTGTACCATTAGAACACTGGAGTGATAGTTGCTGGAAATGGGCCTCTATACACCTATGTAGATATTGCACCAAAAACCAGACATTTGCAGGTAGAATAGACATTTACCACATTAGCAATGTACACTACCGTTCAAAGGTTTGGGGTCACTTAGAAATTTCCTTATTTTTGAAAGAAAAGCACTTTTTTTCAATGAAGATAACTTTAAGCTAATCAGAAATACACTCTATACATTGCTAATGTGGTAAATGACTATTCTAGCTGCAAATGTCTGGTTTTTGGTGCAATATCTACATAAGGGCCTTTTCCACTAGCACGCTTTAGCGCGACACGGGACGGCTCAGCACGCTTTGTACGCTTTTCCACAAGCCCCAACACGGTTTAACAGCCGCGATTCTCAGCCCCGCTGAAGGGCAGGGTACAGCAGTGCTGAGCTGTGCCGTGTTGTGACGTTAACAGACTGGTCGCCGCTGATTGGTCAGGTCGTAACCGGCGCTGATTGGTCAGGTTGTAACCGCCCCTCTCCTCCTCCTCTTCTACCAAATCTTCACGACCTTCTCAATAAAGTTTTTGAAAAAAAAAAAAATAAAAGAATCTTCACGACCTACTCAGCACGCAACCACTGTTGGCGGTTCCTTTTCAGTGTATTGCTGTGCTATTTTTCATTTATTCTCTATCAAAAATGGCTTCGCGTAATAAGGGTGTTCCATGGAGCAGTAAGGAGCTGCAGTGTCTGCTCACTGCATTGTCAGACGAACGTATGCAGCGCGAGTTAGACGGAGCCGCCCGGAATGAAAAAATATACCGGGAGGTCTCGACATCGGAGTCCTTTAACGGTGAGTTTTAATTTTTTTTTATTGTGCGTTTTTTCGCAAATATATTCGGTAAGACGCTCAGTTTATTTATGCAATAAAAAAGCTGTTCATTTGTGGATGGATCGCTGCTTTATTGCAGCACAATGCGGACTAAAGCTTTTATTGTAATTATTCATGTGAACAATACGCTGAAATAAGCTTATGTATTCTTGTTAAAAACTATTGTCTTTTCTGTATATATTTCGTGCTGTATTTTATTGTGTGCATTTTCCTTGTAGAATCATCCCACGCGTCCGCCGCGACAGCCCGTCCGGATTATTCAACCGAGCCTTCCTGACCCACAGCTGGCAGAGACGGATTAATTCTACCGAGCCTCAGCACCCAGTGGTCGGCGTGTATAAAATGTCGATTAACCTTCATGTTGTGTTGCAAAGTTTTTTTTTATTTTAATATTTTGTATATAATAAAATGGAATTGTTTTGGAAAGTGTGGTTTGTCTGTTGTAACACTGAATTATAAAACAGTATAATTACATAGAAATTCCATTGCCTAGTCTGATCAAAATGATGCTAAGGGTCAACCATTGTAAAGGTAATGTAATTTTTAACTAGACCAAAAAAGAAATCTTTTTGTACGCTTTCTGTTCTTTTTATTGAAATATCATAAAAAATTAGCACCAAGTCAAAGGTACAAGTATATGTAAATTGAATGTTCTATCGGCATTCCAAATTCAGAGATTTACAATACTTTAGAAGGAGTGTAGTATCATCTAAACGGAAAATAATAATACTGTTGTTCCAAACGTTGACCTGAAGGTGAAAAACATGAATTTTTTTAATTCAGTACATCCAAAATGCCCAAGGATGTGGTGTAGTCCAGTGTGCCACCGTCTCATTATTTAATACGAATAAAAACAAGTTTCAGCTCATTATTTCTAGGTCATTTGGCAGTTAATTCAAAACAAAAGTGACTTGTGTTGTTGCAGCTTAATTATGAGATAAAATTAATTGTGAGATAAAACCACAGAGCGTGCAAGGCAATAATCCTTGGATCCTCCATTTTTTGTCTGGTGTAAATAAGGACTCAGTCCGATGCATAACATCACGGGAGTGTGGCCCCGCCTCGCTGAGAATCTGCTGCTGCCCCGCAACACTGTGCTAATGGAGACAGAAGCATTCCGAGCCGTACTGAAGTGAATTGAGCCGTACCGAGGTGTGCTGGCTAGTGGAAAACAGGCTATAGGTGTATAGAGGCCCATTTCCAGCAACTGTCACTCCAGTGTTCTAATGGTACATTGTGTTTGCTCATTGCGTCAGAAGGCTAATGGATGATTAGAAAACCCTTGTGCAATCATGTTAGGTCTGCAATGCTGTAATTGCTGCAAATGGAGGATTCTTTGACGAAAGCAAAGTTTTAAGGAAAAAATTATTATTTCAAATACAAATCATTATTTCTAACCTTGTCAATGTCTTGACTATATTTTCTATTCATTTTACAACTCATGGTGGTAAATAAGTGTGACTTTTCATGGAAAACACAAAATAATTGTCTGGGTGACCCCAAACTTTTGAACGGTAGTGTATATTAGATATTAGAGTGTATTTCTGATTAGTTTAAAGTTATCTTCATTGAAAAAAACAGTGTTTTTCTTTCAAAAATAAGGAAATTTCTAAGTGACCCCAAACTTTTGAACGGTAGTGTGTGTATATATATATACTGTATATATATACAGTATATATATATATATATATATATATATATATATCTATGATGATCCCTGGCTGATCTCTCTACCTTCAGGGTGGAAAATTTGCTGAAAGATCACTGCAAGATCATTGAAAGATCGCTGAGACCCTTGAGCGCTCCTTGACTGCTTAACGAGCTCATCGATCTTCCAGTGATTTTTCAGCAATCTTTCAGTGATGTGGCGAGTTCAATGGAAGATCATTGGGAACTCACTGGGAGATGGACAAGATTGTTGAGCGCTCCTTCAGAGCTCTTTGAGAATTTGTTGAGAGATCACTTCCCTGTGGTTATTGTGGAGAGATGGTTTGGACTGAGTCAAAGCTTTGAGGACCATGGACATCACTGAAAGTCATTGAGAGATCTTAGCGATTGCTGAGAGATCATTGAAAGATCATTGAGAAATCTGACCATTTTTCATCACTCAACGATCTCTCAAAGTTCTCCACCCCTGTGTAAAGTAGGGGTTTCATTAAAATTTTACATGATTCTAAACAACAACCAAGTCTGAATAAAATAAAACGGTGATTATAGGTCTTGTAGACTGCTGGCAGTCTGCTGCTCTGCTCTTTGTGTGAAGTTATTCAGAATCAAGGTGGTGTAACAGCACCACAAAATGTGAAAATCACTGAGAAATCATTGAGAATTCTGTTAACACTCAAGTGTATGTGTGCACTTGCACTGTGTTTTTGTTTTTTTTTTTAACCTGCCTCTTGGACCTGAATTGATGCATTTATACACTCTAACACAGCACAATACATGCTTATGATTATACACAAACATGTCAGGTGCACTCTTGTGCTGGTGGACATGGACATTTATGCAATCCTTATTAGTATTCCAAATATCCCTTGGCTTCAAATCAGTTACCCCCCCCCAACACACACACACCCAGGTCTGGGATTTCCGTCATAGGAGATTGTTGATCGGGTGGATTTGGCATGGATTTTTAATGCCTCTTCATCTATGAATTCATAAACCCAGCTCAATGCATAAATACCCCCAAGTTCTTAAAACATACTTTAGAAAATTGAATGCCACCCCCCCCTCCCCAATTGTTCAGAAAATTCCTGAGCATTAGTGGGACAGATTTGGGCTTTTATTCTAATCCAACTTCCAGGTAGTACTAGCATTAGTGCACTTTTATCCTCGAGTATCATTTTGCAACCCCTTGTAACTATTCAAACAGCATTCATATTAACCTTTTTTTTAATTTTGCTGAAGTGGTGTGGCATACATTTAGGATATTGCATTTCCATTGAATTGCCACATGCACTCACATGCTAGTTCAGCATGTTTTTAGATTAAATTATTGCTTCAGTCCATTGTCTTTGTTTTTCAGCTTTTTTTTTTCTTTCCGGGTGTCTTGGTTTTTTTTAGAAATACTCTTCCTGGTTTATAAACCATGTGTGTTTCCGTTGCTTCTGCTCAGCATCTTAAATTAGCCTCTTCTCCTGGGTTTTCCGAGTGGGTGTAGAGATGGTGGGCTGCAGAAAGGATCTGGCAAAGCTTATGACGGGATAATCTGCACCTGTTCCTCTGGGCAAGAACTAAAATGGGCCACAGTAGCACCCCGCCACACTTTCATACAATCATGCAATCCAAAATAAATTATCACTAATTCTTTTACTGTCTAATTTTTGCTGTCAACCTGTCTGTGTTTTATTTTGTGGCACAGCTTTATGCTTTAAGATTCTTCTTTTTATTGCCTCCATCTGTGTGGACTCAGCTGCTTTTTCCTCATTATCTTCTCAAAGTTCTTCCTCCGTGTGCATAATGCTACCTACTCCAGCAACACTGGTTTAATTGTGTGTTATAAGTCACAGTCCAACATATTGCAACAAAATTAAAACATCAATCCAGGATTGAATTGCCACATTTTCTAAATATTACATCTCCAGCCAGTCTACTGGTTAGATGAAGTAACATAATACAAGATGGAAAAAATGAGAATGGATAGTCAGTTTTAAATTATATATTGTAAGAGTTATGAAAATAACTTCAGGAGGAACAAAAGCCAAAACAATAAACAGAACAGCCATAAATTCACAAAAGTGTTGAGGAAACTTAGCTGAGAGAAAAAAATAAATGATCCTAAACTAAACATGCCAGCAGATCGATGAAAAACAGAAGAAAATTGTTAAAATAGAGTGGCAGCTTTCCCCTTTAGACTTTCACTTTTTAACAGCAAGCCACAAAACACTAACCCGGTTTAAAGTGTAATAAATAAGACCAACAGAGAACCTACACTAAATCAATTAGCCAAAAGAACATGGTATTAGGCTCATCAACAGCAAAAGGTAACAGCTACATATTAAGAAAAGTTTGGGGGGTAGTAGAGAAATGGCCAAAGGCCCTAAAAGTTAGTTCCACAGGGTTTATGTGTACTGGTGAGGGCAACAGTCTCATTTCCACTGTAGGAACTATGAGTATAGGGCAGGGGTCTGTAACCTGTGGCACTCTTGCCCACAACCGTTGGTTCCTTAAGGCAGCGTTTTTCAACCAGGGGTCCCTGGAACATTCAGCCTTCTCTGGGAAACCTTCTAATTGCACTTCTTAATTGGTCCAAAAAAATAGAAAATAATTTGCTGTTGTGCATAGGTGCATGAGTGTGTACAGAACCCATGTAAAACAACTGCAAAATCTTTGTAATTTTTTGGACCGATTAAGAAGTGAAAGATGGATAATTTTCAATAGAAACATGAAAAGAGGTGAAAAGAGGGCACAGATGTGTGAGGAAAAAATAGAAAAATAACACATTATGAGAAAAGCTGAAAATGCATGCCAAAAAATTCTCACAAATTTAAGAGTTGCAGTTTTATAAGGAAAAGACCACAACAAATTTTCAAGAAATAGTCCTAAAATTTCTTGGGTGGGGGGTGAGGGTAAATTTACTGGAAAAGTTGCTGTTTTTTGAGAATAATGTTACAAATTTATGTGAAAAGTGCTACAAATTTACCTAAAAAGGTACCAGATTTACAACAGAGAATAGAATAAATTTATTAGAAAAGTAGAAATTTTATGCCAGAAATATGACAGATTGGGGGGGGGGGGTGCAGTCTTATGAGAAAAACACTTGCAAAATTGCCAGGAAAAGAAATCACAACATTTCTAAAAAAAAATAAAATAATAATAATAATAATAATTATAATTTTAAAAAAATCACAAACTTATTGGTAACCTTGAATTTTTTGAGGAAAAAAAGTCACAAATTTATGTGGAAAGAGGCTGCAATTTTAAGATAACAAATTTAATAAAGGTAGCAAAAAATGTGATAAATGTATTTAAAAAGCTGAAAATTTATGCTAAAAATATCAAACATTTTTGAAAAAAAGTTGCAATTTTATGCGGAGAAATCCTTTAATATTGATGGTGTGAGGTAATTAGTTTTCAGGCTCAAATTTTTTAGCTCCATGTGGATTTTGCTGGTCGAAAGACTCTCAAAGTGACTCTTTGCATGATAGCGGTTGCCAACACCTGGTGCAGGGGAATGGAACCTTGATAAGTTGCACTCAACAGTTTTTAGGGTCCAAATGAAATACCTAAGGCAGGGTCTTAGTTCAACCACTATTACTTCTCAAACATTTTCATAACAAGGACAGTTCCTTAAGCTGGGTTCACACTACAACATTTGGACCAGCTTTTACAGACATTTTGAAAAATCTGAGAAATTAGTCCAAAAGTCGGTCAAATTACGTTCGTGAGCAGTTTTTTTTTAATTCAGCACACACCAGCTTTTACAAACTTTAACAGAGCTTTTTAGCTCCACAGCCTTGCTTGGCCATGGATGAGAGGTGTCCACTACAATTCAGAGATGATGCCAGTCTTTCTCTTTGTCCAGGAGTTGTAAAATTTCCTTCAGTTATGTTATCGTTCATCCAAGCTTCTCTTTTAAATCAAGAAAACATTGCTTCTGCCAGCATTTCAGTTGACATTTGCCAATGGAGCTTAACTTAGGCTGACTTAGGCTAGCTCTGCACAACTTAGCCCAGCACTCAGGAACTTTTACAAACTGAGCACAGCTTTCACCAACGTTTATTTCCAAATGTCAATAAATTTTCAGCATGCTGAAAATTTTTAAAGAACATGACTTTTGCCAGCGTTCACCAACAAACACCAACTATCATTAACTTTGACCAACTTTTGCCAACAGAACCAGACGTTTGTCAAAATGTCAGTAAAAGTTGTTCCAAACGTTGTAGTATGAATCCACCTTTAGGTGGAGACCAAGGGTTGAGTTCCAATAAAATTGGTTTCCTAGTTCCTTTGGTAGAAATGGACCTAATGATTGGCTGCTGTAGCCCAGATCTCAGCTAATATCTTGGGAGAATCAGCCTTAGGGGCAAACTGAATGACAGAAAGCCAGAGGGAGTATCAGAGAGCAAGGATTTATGCACAGTACACAGTAATTTGTATATGGGAATGTAACATCACTGACAAACATCAAAGTACAATATAGTACCACAAAACCTTATATTTGTGTTAACCAGAGGTCGCACTAGACTTTTTTATAATCTGTCATTTTGACATACAGGGATGCAAAATTTCTGTCATAATCTATTATCACCTGTCATTTTTATCTTCTGACGGTCAAACCATTTTGGGCAAAGACCGAAGGGGGATTATGTTATGGCGCAGTCTGTACATCCGTCCATTCGTCTGTCCCACATTTGTGAAATCAACTCCTACAACTCCTCCTTCACCTCAATTAATAGACAGTAACTGTTTTGTGAAATCAATTCCTACAGTTTTGTGACAAATGTTTTGAAAGTTGGTACCAAGGTTTGATGCACATATTGCAATTTGACTCTGATCGGATGACCCTGAGGTCAAGGTCAGAGGTCAACTTTTCCCTAAATCTTATAAATGCAATAACTACTGAAAGAAATGATGTAGGCTTTTCAAATCGGTACAATAGTTGTAGCTAAGACAAATCTTGGACGACTTACACCCTGACCTGACAATGGGTTTACAGTCAAAAGGTCAAAGATCAAGATTTGCACTATAACTATAGAATAAGTCACTATAACTATAGTACTATAACTATAACTATAGTAAGGGTCACCAAACTCGGTATACAGGTTCACCCTGTGACCCTGAAGTGTGATCATGGCTTTGGGATCGCAAAGTCAAAGGTCATATACACTACAGTATATCTCAACAACAAAGAAGGCTAGGGTCACCAAACTTGTTACACAGGTTCACCTTGGGATCCTGACCTTTGACTATGGGTTTGGGGTCAAAAGGTCAAGGTTAGTATTATAATAATAATGCATCAAATTTACATAGCGCTTTCACAGACACTTTACAATGGATACATTATTCATTCATTCCACAGACAATGGTAGTGGTAAACTACTACTGTAGCCACAGCTGCCCTGCGGCAGACTGATGGAAACATGGCTGCTAATCCGTGCCAACGGCCTCTTCTACCACTACCGAACATTTATACATATTCATACCCAGTGTAATAGACACTGGAGGCAAGGTGGGCAAAGTGTCATGCCCAAGGACACAACGGCAGGATGTCTGGGGAGAGCGGGATTCAAACCGCCAACGCTCCGGTTATTAGATGACTCACTCTATCTCCTGAGCCACTACCACCCACATTTCCCTCCTCTGTTCCATTTTTACTGAGCACCAAGCTGGACGGCAGGAAGTTCTCTTTTTATATGGTCTTTGGCATGACCCAGCCAGGATTTGAACCCCAACCTCCCGGTAGTGGGGCAGATGCTCTACCTCTGAGCCACCACTCTGCCCTCTTACTATAGAATGCATAAAGCTCTCTATAGCAGGGATGGACAACTGGCGGCCCACGGGCTGCATGCGGCCCCTGATGTCATCCACTGCGGCTGCCAGTCCCTTTCCAAAAATCAGTTATTTAGTTATATCCCATTTGAACTTATTTGAAACTGCATTCTTGAATGCAGTTAAAGTCCGCCAGCAGAGGGAGCTCTAATCGAAGCCTAGTTGCAGCTCCGTGAGTGGTCGAGCCAGAGTGAGGGAGCCACAAATAGTGAGAGAGTAGTGTGCCCCAGAGTATGTCATTTAAGGTATGTACTGTATGTGTTGCATGCTGAGACCACATTATATGATGTGAACAGCAGTAAATGTACAGAGTAGGCTGCTTTTAAGCGACAGTAAATGCTACAGCTCCTCACTGAGGAGTATTTACAGCAACAAGTTTCATATACAGTATATGATATAGATTTGCAAAAAAGCCTAATTTAAACCAGAAATGTAGCATATTTATTCGTAAAACTGTTTTTTTTTACTTTGATCATATCCTTCTAATATTTTAAAAACATTTTTCTTCATCATCATATTTCCTTTTCTTCTTGGCTTTTTTGTTAATTACCATCCAGAATTTCTCTTTGCTCATCATTTTGATGGAAAGAGTTTTAAAAATTTCACATTGGGTGAAATGGGCCAAAATTACACCTGAGCAATGCACTTGACTAGTTTCTCCATACAGGAGGTGTCTTGAAGTGGTCATTACCAACAAAGAATGTGTATTAAAGTATTACATAACTTTCAGTAAGTGTGTTCAATACTTTGTCCCCATGCCATTTCACATTCATTCATCTTCTTCCGCTTAATCCTTTTTCAGGTCGCCGGGGGGGGGCTGGAGCTTATCCCAGCATCTTTGGGCGAGAGGCAGGGTACACCCTGGACAGATTGCCAGTCCATCGCAGGGCCAACACAAAGAGACAGACAACCATTCACTCTCACATTCATACCTAAGGACAATTTAGAATCTCCAGTTTGATGCCAATTAACCTAACTTGCATGTTTTTGGCATGTGGGAGGAAACCGGAGAAATCCCGGAGTAAACCCACGCAGACACGGGGAGAACATGCAAACTCCATACAGATCACTGTTGGTCGGGGGCTGGGATCGAACCCAGGATCCCCCGGCCAAGGGTGAGTTGCTGTGCTGCCACAGTGCTAACCACTCCGCCACCGTGCTGCCCCTATTTTTCAATCAACTCTGATAATTACAGTACTGTTTTGGCCCATTTCACCCACTTGTCAGTGGCTCGGGCCCTGATAAGGCTGGAAAAACAGCAACAACAGTCTATGTACAGTAATGCTACCCATAGTGCAAATAACGGTAAAAGATAAAACCCAGACATCCCATACTGCAAATACAGATAAACAATAAAACCCAGCAATCCTACAATACAGAAAAAGGTAGAGCATTAATACTCATAGGTGCAAGTTCGATGTGGTAGTGTAGGTGCAGACAGTGACAGATAGGACTGAACATGATCAATATTGCAATAACAGACAGCAGCAGATATGGCATTCATGCAAATGGTTGCAGTAAGGTGCAGAGACATACAGCAGCAGATGTATTACTGTTGGTGTGCCAGTCTTTCTGTGCCAATAGCTGAGGTAGTTATTGTGTGGATGAGTGTGTTACAATCCAGGGAAGGGGGGGGGGGCGTGTGGACAGAGTTCAGGGTCCTGATGGCCTGGTGAACAAAGCTGTTTAGCAGTCTTGTAGAGTGGGCCCGGAGGCTCCAGTACCTTTTCCCCGAAGGCAGGGGGCTGAAGAGGGAGTATGAGGGGTGGGAGGTGTTGCCTGCAATGTTGATGGCTCTGTGGGTAAGGTAGATATCCGAGAGGGGGGGCAGAGGGGCACAGATGATCTTGCTGGCTGCTTTCACTGTGTGCTGTAGTGTTTTCCAGCAGGGGGTGGTGCAGCTTCCATACCACACCGTGATGAAGCTGGTGAGGATGCTCTCAATGGTGCCCCGGTAGAATGAGCACATGATGGGGGTGGGACTCGTGCTGTCCTCAGTTTGCAGAGGAAATAGAGGTGAGTTTGAGCCTTCTTGGCCTGTGATGTAGTGTTGTTGGACCAGGAGAGGTCCTCAGAGATGTGCACCCCCAGGAACTTGGTGCTGTTCATCTTCTCCATAGCTACTCCATCAATGATCAGAGGGGGATGCTGTGTGTCTCCTCCTGAAGTCGACCACAATCTCCTTGGTTTTTCCCACGTTCAGGAAGAGATTATTGTCTTTACACCACTGGACCAGTTTCCTCACCTCATTTCTGTAGTTGGCCTCCTCATTGCTTGTAATGAGGCCCACCACCATCGTGTCATCCGCAAACTTGATGATGTGGTTCGTGCTGTAGGCTGGTACACAGTCATGGGTCAGCAGGGTGAAGAGCAGCGGGCTGAGCACACACCCTTGTGGAGCCTCTGTGCTCAGTGTGATGGTCTTGGAGGTGTTGCTGCCAACCCACACATTCTATGGCCTCCCTGTGAGAAAGTCCAGCACCCAGTTACAGAGAGAGGTTTTGAGTCCCAAGTGTCTGAGTGTTTGTATTAGGTGCTGGGGAATGACTGTGTTGAAAACTGAACAGAAGTCCAAGAACAGCATTCCCACATAGGAGTTCTTTGAGTCCAGGTGGGTGAGGGCTGGAGGGAGAACAGCAGAGATGGCACCTTCTGTGGATCTGTTTGACCTGTATACAAACTGAGATGGGTCATGGGAGGTAGGGATGTACTTGATGTTCTGCATGACCAGCCGCTCGAAGCACTTCATTATGATGGGGGTCAGTGCTACGGGCCAGTAATCGTAGCTGGATGGGATTGGCTTCTTTGGGACTGGTATTATGGTGGCAGTTTTGAAACACGTGGGACTAACAGCTTAAGTGAGGGAGATGTTGAAGATGTCAGCCAGGACATTCTTGAGTTCCTCTGCACAGTCCTTCAGAACGCAACCTGGTATGTTGTCTGGTCCAGCTGCCTTGCGTGGATTGATCTTGCAGAGGAGGATCAACCCACGCTAGCCGGACCCAGACTTGTGGCCTGCTTGTCTGGGGGAGAAGTGGTCTTCTGTGCTGATGCGCTGTTTTGTGTTTCAAAGCGGCCAAAGAAGTCATTGAAGTTGTTAAGTAGTGTGATGTCACTCGCACAGGTCTGAGGTGTAGGTTTGTAGTTGGTGAGAGTCTGTATGCCACACCTGAGAGAACATGCATTTCTGGTGTTGCTGAAGTGGCCGGATATTTTCTTGCTGTACTGCCGTTTGTCATTGTCTTGCTGTGGAATTGTCCACCCTCTTTTTTTTTTTTTTTTCATCATTCTAGTAGATGGCAGCAGCTTTTTATCAAGAATGTCTGAGTACATTTTTCCATTCATCCTTCCTTCAATTATATGAAGTTTGCCAGTATTGTATGCTGAAAAACAGTCCCACACCATCATGTTCCCACCTCCGCTGGTATTTTGTTTTTGGGGTGGTGTGCAGTGCCATTTCTTCTCCAAGCATGATGTGTCTTGTGGTATCCAAATAGTTCAATTCTGGTCTCATCTAACCTGATTTAACAGGCTTGTCTAAATGTTATGCAGCAAAGTTTAAATGAGCTTCAACATGCTTTTTCTTCAGCAATGGAATTTTGTGTGGTGAGCAGGTCATGAGATACAAGTCACGAATGAATTACTTGTTTTCTTTGAAACAACTGTACCACATTTTTCTGAAGCTCTCCACAAGTGGTCCTTGGCTGCTGAGCAACTCTTCTGACAATTCTTTTCACTTCTCTGTCAGAAATCTTGCGAGGAGCACCTGGTCGTGGCCAGTTTATAGTAAAGTGATGTTCTTTCCACTTCCGTATTATGGTCCCAACATTACCACTGGAATTTCCCCATTGTGGGACTAATAAAGGCTTATCTTATCTTATTACTCGCTGGAACATTGAGAAGTTTAGAAATCCTTCTGTAACCAATGACATCATTATGTTTTACAACAGTAGGTTGCAAAGGTCTTGAGAGAGCTCTTTACATTGAACCATCGTAAAATGTTTCTTGTGTGACACCTTGGTAATGAGACACCTTTCTTTCAGCCATCAGTTGGGACTGAATCAGCTGATATTAATTGGCACTGATGAGGAGCAGGATTGCTTTCTAATTACTGACAGATTTCAGCTGGTGTCTTGGCTTTCTATGGCTCTTTGCACCTATATACAGTATTTTCATGTGTTCAATGTGTTTTTCCCTGTGTCATTTCACATTACTACACATAATTTATGGAGTGGTGTCCTAGAGGTAGAGCATCCACCCACAACCCGGAGGATGGGGTTCAATTCCTGGCTGGGTCATGCCAAAGACCATATAAAAAAATAGAACTTCCTGCTGTCCAGCTTGGTGCTCAGCAAAAATGGAATGGAGGAGGGAAATGTTGGCAGCAGTGGCTCAGGAGGTAGAGCGGGTTGTCTAATAACCAGAGGGTTGGCGGATTGAATCCCGCTTTCCCCAGACATCCTGCCGTTGTGTCCCTAGGCAAGACACTTTACCCACCTTGCCTCCAGTGTCCATGACACTGGGCATGAATGTGTATAAATGTTCCATAGTGCTCAGAGAGACCATTGGCGTGGATTAGCAGCCATGTTTCCGTCAGTCTTCCTCAGGGCAGCTGTGGCTACAGTAGTGGCTTACCACTACAGTACCATTGTCTGTGGAGTGAATGAATAATGTATCCATTGTAAAGCATCTTTGAGTGTCTATGAAAAGTACTATATAAATCTCATGCATTATTATTATTATTATCTATGGTTTGATTTCTTTGCATGTGTGGACTGTATGGATCTTTACTGATATTTGGTGAAAATTTCATTACAATATCCCCATTAGAAATGTATTTACTCAGAAAAATGGTGACGTGTTCAATACTTATTTTACCTGTTTGTAAATAGTAATTGTCTGTACTGAGCAATTAATATATCATTCATTCTGTAGTTTATTGCTCCCAACAAATTAAAAAAATCCAAATTTCTTTTAATTTACTAGTTGCCTGGTTCTGATTAATTTTCATTTTTCTGCTAGAAAGACTGAAGTCCCCCAAACTGTGGCAGTCTCCCTTGAGAAAAAGCTGAGGTCCTCTGCGTTTTAGTGGCATGGAGTAATAGGAGAGGAGAGAAGTTAAAGCCTCAGTGAATGCGTCAATCTTTCCACAGCTAACTCTGAAAAACCTGACAGATTTAATGTCAGCGGCTGATTTCTTTTTCCAGCGTGGCATTCTGGTCAAATCTGTGCATTTACTGTAGGAACCTACTGTGATGAGGGTAATGGAAGTAAGAGCAGCTCAATGTACAAACTCTGGAAGTGCCTGTCAGATATAGCAACAGGGAGTCAGTGAGGAGCCGGAGGGATTTCATGTGGTCATGGCAAAGGAGGTCTGATTAAAAATCATAACTGAAAAAATACAAAAAGATCCACACCAAACAGTCCACAGGATCGGTTCCTGAATCTGTAGAGAAAACCTGACAGTCAAAAGGGACAAAGGAGGAGCTGCACACTGTTCAGCACCATAAAGTTTGTTGTAGTGGGAGTAATGGTTTGGGTGCAGCACCCTTCCTCAGGCTTGGATGGAAGTCTTTCCTCAGTGTGAAATTGTGAAATTTGGACACAGGAAGCAGTATAATGGCACAGACAAGTTTTCAGCTTTACCAAAGAAGGCTAACACATGTATGATGCAGAATCTGTTTGGCCTTTTGGCCCATTTAGTTCAGAAGATAAATTGCTGCAATTAAATGGTGCCTTATGTCCTTACATATACTGTATATTTGATTCTTAATACAGTATACTGTATATTATAGTAATTCTCTCTCTCTCCTTTGTACATTTTATTTTCTTTCTGTACGTGACCAGCAAAAATATAGAAGATAAATCATTAACAGGTAGATAAGCACCTTAACTCACTTTAGTGTAACTAAACATGAAAAAGGCACATTCAGAAAAGGTGTAGGTTGAAGCAAAGTTTATATACTGTATGTCCCTGTGCCTCACACTGAAATGCAAATGTCCTTAGCGCTCTGTGTGTGTGTGTGTGTGTGTGTGTGTGTGTGTGTGTGTGTGTGTGTGTGTGTGTGTGTGTGTGTGTGTGTGTGTGTGTGTGTGTGTGTGTGTTAAGGTAAATTTCATATTCTCCTTGAACTTAACAAATGTGGTACATCTCTTCAAATCATCAAAACAGTAATTACATGAAATTAATTAACCCCTCTCCCCCTGTGGGATTAATAAAAACCACTTGCTGAATAGAGCTGACATGTTGCTGCATCTCTTCTATTGTTTTTTTTTCCCTTTTGCAGCTGTCGGCATTCAGATGAAGCTGGAGTTCTTTCAAAAGAAGTTTTGGACGGCGAGCAGACAGGTGCACACGCACAGACATACTCCATGCACTCCCCATTCATACGTTCCCAGCACCCATTAATAAACAATTAATACACACCTCACAAACTACTGAATTTGCTAAAATAACACATGGCTGTTACCATTGCTTTAATGTTATAGCAAGCAAGTGTTACTGTTTTATCGTAGATCACATGTAACTTTGTTGGCTGTCTACAAAAACTATTCAAAAATAAATTCTCCACCAAACTGTCAAATTTTTATTGTTACACTCAAATTTATGCATATCTTTTTTGGCAGTGTGCTGCGTTAGATGGGAAATGTTCCATAAGCTGTGATGATGAGGTGAGTTAGCATTAGCATAGCATTTTCCTCTAGCTGCTGTCGATGATTCTGGTACTTTTGCTTATCAGAACTTATTCCTTATTCCATAACCTATTCATTCTTTCTTTACAGGATATTAGCTGCTACCTGATTGACAACAATGGCTTCATTCTGGTGGCAGAAGACTATACTCTGGTGAGTCGACACTCACCAGCCCTGGCAGTATTTTGAGGTGTTTCTTGCTTAAACAGACATACCCAAAATAAATCTATTTTAACTCCCCAAGCCTAAGGTCTACATGCATAATCTCGGTCTCAACAGATAGGCAAGACCTCACAGAATTTTTCCCTACCAAAATTAGCATTGTATATTATACTACGACTGAATAAATTGAAATAAATCAAAGCAGAAAAGAGATTTTTTTAAAATCCTTGCCTAATTCTTTTTTAATTATTATTTTAATGTTTATAACACCATTATGACAATGAATCTATGTGCAGAGAGGCCACTGAATCAATTAGGCAACTTCTTGACTACAACAGGATGGAATTATATAGAAACAGATTTTCACTGTTTTTAATGATAAAAGGACCCGGCAGACTCTATGGCTGTGTTCCAAATGCTCCCTCCCTCCCCATAGAGTGCACTATAGAGTGAATCAGCCATTTTGTAGTGCTGTTATTAACATTTCATTCACTCTATAGTACACTCAAAATATCCCACAATGCATTTTGGAAAAGTAGTGTACAACGGATGGTCACTACATTAGCCAATATATCCCATAATGCAATGCGCAGCTAACGGAGCAGTGAGAGGAGAGCTTCACATCACAACATAAACTACCTTAAGGTATTTATATTTATTAATTCAGCAAAAAACAGTTGGATTTAATTCATATTTACTACAAATTACATGCAGGAATTCATTTTTTACCACCGTTAACCTGTTATGTTTTACTGTCTCACCATGATGACATCATTAACCATGCCATGAAAACAAGCCCAGTGGTGTCTGAAAGCTGTTAATTTTATTGGTATATTGAGTTTACTATATAGTCCACTATATCTAAATTCACTATATAGCGAGTAGGAAGGGAGGGAGGGAGTGAACATTCCGAACACAACCTATGTTTTTTACTATATAATGTAAATTTAAAGAATGTTTTTTAAATGTAAATTAAAAAGTAAACAAGGTAAAATGCACATGTCATATATATTTGGAATGCTCACAAGATGTAGAACGATGTCAAATGGCTGTTTTAATTTGCAGTATCAATATTAACCCACCAGATGGCAGCAAAAGATAGTGTCTGAAATTACAGGGTCTGTAGGGTTAAAGGGGTTTTAGGTTAAGTGAACTTATGTATTTTATTCAACTCAAATCTTGATAACACATATTGTGATGATATTAAACTCAAGTTTATATGTTTTCAAATATTACACTTATGCAAAATGATTTTTTGCACAGCACAATTACATGTTAACTCAATGTTAGCATGCAAACACACTCAAAATCACATCCAAGGGATTTGGTAGCGATAGGTGGTAATCAGCCTTGAGAAACTATCGTCGCCGGAGTAAACTATCAACACTGGAGAGTAAACTAGTTAGAAAATGAGACTGCCACTCACCTGCAGACGGACCAGGAGCTTTGCAGCTGAAACAGAGTGTCTGTTGTATATCCACCCATGTACTCCTGCTATGGTTGTGCTAACAAGGGCTAGCACTGTAAACAACCATCATCCAGGTGCGGTTTCTGGAGGAGACAGTGACATTTTCCCAGCCGTAAGCCCCCGCTGGATAGTGTTGTAAACCTAAACATGGCAAAGTTTTTTGGATTTCCACAGCAGTTAGAAAGCAGCTGCAAAAGTTAGGGAGGCTACCTCACCACTCCGCAACTCACTCAGATGCAAATTCACATCTATTTGCATGTTCACATTGAGTTAACACGTAATATGTAATTGTGCCACGTGAAAAATTCTCGCTTTTGCATTGGGTCTGAACACATTGTTAGAGTGACAATGTTTACTTTCAATTTAAGCTGACTTACATTTTAGGGCAGAAGGGGAATTTTCATTTCTAATTTTTACTAGGTGCTGCTACCTTAAAAATATAAATCAACCTAACTTTAAAGTCAATTTGGAGAATAAAGTTAAAATTATGGAAAACTGTTGCCAAGTTACCACAGTTGTATTACTGTTTAATATAACTTTAGTTTAATTAAAATTTGCAGAAACTTCTCTGTATTTTAGCTGTATCACATTTCTTTTTTTGACGCTTGTTTGTTTGATTTATGGCTAGCAAGCTTCTATGTATTTAATATAAATACGTATGTAAGCTTCATCTTACATATATTGCATTAGTTAAATGAAGCCACAGCTAGTCAAGACCACAAATCACTCTTCAGTTTAATGTCTGAAAATATAAAAACTTTACTTCAATATCCAAAAGGCATCATGACATCATGACAATTTGAGTTGAATAAAAGACACAGGTAATTTTGTACAGTATACATCTGTAGTAACTGTCACTTTTAAATCAGTCCTGGCTCCAGCCACCACAATTACTTATGTTCTCATTGCAGTCATGTTTTGTTTCGATGCGTATCACACAAGCTGATGTCCTTTAGGCTGCTCCAAATAACACTTCAATGTGCCTTTGCATATACTGCACCCTGCTTAGCAGTCACCCGACATGCTGTCACCCTGACTTTGCCTCATCCAGAAAACAGTCCGCTGGCTGCCACTGTCGTCCCCTTACCCTGAATATTCTTTTCATGCGTCTCTCAGTTGATCGGTCCTGTGCTTTATTTTAGCTTAATTTAAAGGTGACGGCCGTTGATGTTTTCACTTGTCAAGTTGTTTCATCTCAGTGGGTGTATTTTAGTATTGGCGACATCACGCAGCAGATTAGGTGTTATACTGAGCGTGTGAAGGGTCTAGAGCAATGGTCCCCAACCACCTGGTCATGACCCGGGAGCGTGTGCAACCCGAATTTTGTGACCGAATTGCCTGTGCGCGTTGACTCCGCAAGCGCAAGATGCAATCTGGTGTTCAAAAGGACGCTTTGCCAAGTAGATGCAAAAAATGAAGCATACATACAGCCCCGCCCTGGCCTTGTCCAAAGCATAGGCCTACCAGAGCAGAAGGGAGCATAAACCCACCTTTAAGACCTCCATGGAAGCAATGGAGGCACCGCTCACACGCTCACCGAATGTGAGGTCCTTTAATCACACCCCACCCACGGGCTGCGAAAATTGTTATTTACGTGGTACTGGGCTATGATGCAAAAAGGTTGGGGACCACTGGTCTCGAGGTCAATTTGGGCAAGCTGGAGGATTTATTAGGCTGTGTTGAGTTGTTTCTGGGAGACACTTACAGTGGGATTCTCAGCCTCTCAGTGCTGAGAACATTTGAATGTTGGGATAACATACCATCTGGAAATAGGTGGAAAGTTTGACTTACTTCCAGGTGATAAATAACTTGTCCGCACAACATAAAAAATATTCAGCACTTCAGACTTTAAGGGCTCTGTACTTTTGTACAAAATGTCCGATACTGAATCACTAGGTGCTCATTAAAATTAATAAGTTGCTCTGTAAAGTGGTGCTGAAAAACATCCCATCTCTACATCTATTTCTTTTCATGAATGGTACTCAGGAAGAACAAACCTGACCAAATTATCTGATTAAAAAATATCTATTTTTATTATCTGAAATATATTTTTAAAAATAACATATTGATACAGATTTTACACTACTAGAATTGCAGCATTCTGTGGAAAGAAGGTTGTCTTAATGTGGTTGCAGTGGTGTCTAAACTAGTTTTTATATTATTGCTTTTGTTATTATTATTATTATTATTAGTTGAGTAGGCAAATCCAAATGTTTGCGATAGGCCAAGACATGCTTTTATTTTGCAGTTGAAAATCTGTTATAAGCATCAAAGAATCCAAGTGTGGGATTTATGACAGAAGAGTTTATTCAGAAGAATTGGAATAATTCTGCTGTGTGCAGTAAAACATGGTGGTGTTCTGGTTTGCCTTAAGGTGGACAGATGCATCACACTGGCTAAACACGAACCACAGATCAGAGCCACTTGACTCCTCAAAGACGAGCTACATGCTAAGTTTTCTCTTGTGGAGGAGATTCGTTCTATAAAAGGGTTAGAACTCCAAAATACTGCCAAACTTTCTGAAGGCCAAAAAAGTGCTGTCTGATATGAACTTTTTTCCATAGTCTCCTGACCTGAAATGAAAATCTACACAGGTGAATTTATTTTATTATTTTCTCTCACTGAAAAAAGCACTATATATTCAGATGACACGACAGATATTGACGACAGGGTGAAGGCTAGCTTGTTTTCGTTCCTGTGGTGATCAAGCAGAATTATTACTATTTATATAAAAATATTTTATTATAACTTTCCTATTTTAAAAGGCTATTAATTTTTCTCACCAGACAGGGAATTTTTTTGGAGAAGCAGAAGGAGCTGTGATGAGTAAGCTTCTGCACATGGGCTCTTTCAAAAGGTAAGTGTCTCTGCGTGAACATGTGTGTGTGTGTGTGTGTGCATGAGTGTGAAACATGCGTATTATTACGCAGACCTCAGAGTGGGAGCACGTCTCCCCCTCATGCTGACAGCTCTTAACTCGGCCGATTGTGTGGATCTATTGAGCACCAAACTTCATCCCCTTACTCAGTGGAGTTCTCCATTAGGGGATTACTGCAGAACTTTTCCTGAAACAAAGAGAGGGGGGGGAAAGGAAACCTGAAGTCACAGAAAACATACGTAGACATGCTTGTTGTGAAGCCGTGTCGTTTGGAAAATGCCAGAAGCGGTGGGTGGCAATAATCTGCAGTTAATTTGGAAATGCAATCCAGGAGGATACCTTTCCAAGTAACACTGAAAAGAATGCAGAAAGGGAATGGCAAAAAAACACCCAAGATGTAATTTGACAGCGAAGTCATGCGTGGAATCTTAATTCAGTTGCACATCTATGTAATACAAATACACATGTCACAGAGGTTTGCGAGCGCTTTTCCAACACTACAGCAGTATCCTACCCAGCTTTACTTCTGCCTTCAGGACGTGGAGGGGTGGAGGTTTGTGCCAGACTGTCTCAGTGTATTAAAATCACGGGTGACAAATTATCGCACAACTTCTGTACATCATGGGGATGAGCCTCAAAAGCTGACAGCAAAGACTTTACCAGTCCACCCCCTTAAAAAAAAAAACCAAACACGCCTATCAGTGCTTTCACTGATTCTTTAATGTCAAATGACTATGGAGTGTTTAAGATTGAGGCTGGCATATGATGAATGAATAATATGAGTTGTGTTGGTGATGTATTAGCATGATGAGTAACAGAGACCCGAGATCTAAACGCTAATGAATCCAGTACGCTGTGTCTTTTCCCACTGCCATCTGCAGAGAATTAATATGGTCAAGCAGCACTTTTGTATTTTGATTTAAAAGAGAAAGAAAGAAAAAAAAACAGACATTTTCAAGTGTGAATTGTTTTCACTCACTCTTGCCTTTTCCATCATTCAATAATAAAAAAATCTGGTAGTGCAGCAGTGTACTTTCACATATATAGAAATTGCACAAACATGCAAATACACACCCATAATCATAAATACACAGATGTTCCGACACTGCTAACTTTATGCAGCCTGGCCTAGCATAATCGGTTCCTGGCGCTGCTTCGGAGCCGTGTGTCACCAGTTCAGTCACTGAGGTTTGAACGTCACCCAGGGCTGCGGATACGTGCCGGGTCCACTCAGCCGCACGCACACACGCCCGAACAAATGTTGACACATGCTGTCAAGTCCATAGGAAACTATAAGGGGAAAAAAGGGGCCACTGTGTATGTGTGGCTTAAGGGCCCCTTCAATAACTTCACCAAGACAGACGTAGATCTCACACCCTCGGGGTCCACTAAGCCCTTAAATCCTCTAATATCCCCCCCAATATCCCCAAATTATACACACACACACACACACACACACACACCCCTACATCACTATGAGGAACCTCTTGGGAAGCTCTCGGCTTTCACTTTCTTTCCTCTTCTTCCATTCTTCCCCATTCCCATCCATTATATTATTTGTAGGTAAAACAGTCATAAGAGATTTTCCTCCTGCTCCCACACAGCAGCCTTCACGGGCACGTGTTAGCGTGGAGAATGCACGAATCAGGACTGATATCACCTCTTGCCGCCTATGTTATTCTGGCAAAAACATTCTTATGAAAAGTCAAAAGATGTCCTATGAATGGATATAATTTTCTTGTTTCTGTCCTTTCCCTCCTCAGGGTGACTCTGTATGATTACCAGGCTCTGTGCTGGGTATATTCCGAGAGCAGTGACAGTGGGCACACGCTGTTAGATGTGAGTACTGCATTTTTAGGCAAAATTAGGCACTAAATAGTACTTCTGTGCTGGGCTCTGATTTCTCCCCCCGCCCCACCCCCACAGCCCTACTTTGCTTTCTTCTCAACTGTGAAGTGGATCCTGACTGAGCTCGTCATGTAAGGCTGTGACTGCTTCCTGCCTGTTTCTCATAATCGCTGCATGTATGAGCGCTGATGAGTCCGGGGTTGCCATTTGTACGTCTGCGATCATCAAACCGTCGCTCGTTTACGAGCGTGTCCTCGCTTGTGTTGACACGGTCCTCGCTGATCACGAGCAGTAAATGGCTACCTGATGTTTCCTGTTGTGCGGTCGCTCCAGTGATGCCATGTTGTGGTTTGTGTGTGGAGTCTTCATGGGTGGTCTCAGGGGGTGTGGGGGGGTGGTCACCACCGTTGCCTTGTGGGACTATTGAGTATTAAATTGTCAGTGCTAATTTAATAGTGTGCCATTTTCCTGCACTCTAAATATTTATGTGTGCTTTATTTTCAAGTATACACAATCACTTAAAACGTGTGCCAGTTTTTAATCGGAAATTGTCGGTACATGTTTTTCATCTCATTTCAAGGTCAGTAACAGATAGCCCCTTAATGAGTTTATGAGTTTGGATCATTTGAAAACATTTACTTTAGTTGCATGATTGAAAAATAAATGCCTCTGTCATGTACAGTTATTGCTAAAGCTCTCTCAGTTTTGCCTTAAACGCTTTTAATTTGTGTAGCTGCAAAATTTAAGTAACACCCGCTGACTTGCAGGAGAGATTATTAAAGTGTGTATTATAGAGCCATACAATATGCTGGGAGGGTATTACTGTGGTCCGTGTTCTCTCTCCATTTAGATTCCTGGTTGAGTTCAACTTGTACAGCTGGTGGTACTCTGACCTCACCACTAAAGGTAAGAACACAGTCTGTGCGTGTGCTACAGTGCTCTTTCTGTGTGTGCAAACTGCCGTGTATTTTCTTCCTCATAGACGATGTCTGGTCAGTTTTACAGCACCGTGAAGTGCTAGAAATATCCACACTGTAGGCTGCGTTAAATGCAAATGAGCCCCCCCCCCACCCAATTCATAATTACGGTGATAAAAAATGATTAAAATCCTCCTCTGGAGTTTAATGTGTGAAATAACCAGATAAAAAGATTCTTTTATAATTCTTTTACTTGATAATGTCCTATGGAGGCCCTAAAACGTCATACGTTCGTACTGTTTTCACTGTTTTATGAATGTATTACCTTTCAGGGCTTCCATAATGTCCAGAGGTGTATAGAGTATCTAGAAATTGTACTCAGTAGTATTACTTAAAAATGTTCCAAATTATATAAATAAATAAGTTACTTGTGTGGTGACTAGAAGCTTTGTTGTTGACAGTTTATCAGATTTTTCTCATAAATTTGTGACATTTTTCTTGAAGCTATATAACGTTTTCCTCATAAGTGTGTGAGTTTTGTTCCCATAAATTAGCTTGCTTTCTGTACATTTGCAGTTTTTTTTATTATTAATATAATTGCTACTATTTTTTTTTTTGCAGATTTACTCAGTTTGTGAGGTTTTTCCCTTAGACACATTAGTCTGAGAAAAATAAAATATAAGCTATCCACAGGTATGCGTCTAGTCCAGCATAATCCCAACTATACAAAAGGAATAAATGTTTCCCAATCCACAATATAAGAACCACGATTTTCAATCTGATGGGAAGAAAAACTGAGGAGAGAAAAGTCAGACATGCATTCAGTTCAGATCAAACCAAAAGAAACTTAAAGAGTACAATCAAATGTACTTCAGTAAAATGATTATTTTCTTCATAAATGCGCTTGCATAACGACAACAAACAACAGTTTACTCCCACAGTACTTTGAAATTCCTTAATATTGTATTTGTCATTTAGAACATCTAATTTAACATTGGACAGAGACGATATAAAGCAGTATTTGTCCGAATGCCCGTAAAGTCACCAATTATTTTTGCCTTTTTATTTTTCTAAGTGACAGAAATACAGTTGTGTGTTTGCTTTGGATGGAACAAAACTTGCTGCATGCAGAATAAATACCCAGCACCCTTAGCTCTGGTCTGGTGTCTTCATCTTTGCCATCTCCCCTCCATTTTCTCCTGGTCTGAGTCAGTGTGACCGCTGGAAAAACAGACTAAAGAGGCACAATCCAAAACCTTAAAGTAAAAATAAGCAAAGCGGAGGATTACCTCAAGTGACCCTAGCGTTGAAAAGGTTGTGTACGTGTGTTTGCGAGTGCGTGCTTGTGTGTACCGACTTTGTATTTGTATCCATGTCCAGAGAGGCTATATTAGATGGTTTTATGATCTATAAGGCTGCGTAGTATGAGGCAATATCAGCTTCATACGAGAAAATGGCCTCTCTCTTAATCTCTTTTCTGTTTTTTTCTATATTCTCCCTCAAATGCTTATATAAATGCATTCTCAGTACTGTCAGGCCTTTGTGCTTTATGAAGTGCCGAATGCTGTTTGCCTGCATGAAATCAAAGCGTCATATTTGTGTATTAATTCTGGCTCTAAACAGCCATGAAAGCATTATGTGAAGGTGAAAGAGGGGTGGAGACAGACCCGCGTAATAAAAGTCTATAAAATGCCTCCCTTGCACCCTTTAATCCTGAGTGAAATGAAGCTGGGTGCCACCGCTCACCAAGCAGTCAGGGACAATTTCACAGCCGGCTGGCCTCAGGTCTTACCGCGCTCTATATCTTTTTACACACAGCTGAAACACCACAACCTAGCAGCCCATAACCCAATCTGCACAGCCTCTCATGCTGAACTAATTCCAGACGTTTATACACGTCGGCCATGTTTCTCCCATCCACAGGGTTTACGCACACAAACACACATGCACAGACGCACACGCATTAATGCTGCACCGGTGGCCCGCAGTAATTAATCTACTCAGTTTGAATCACACACATAATCCACTGTCACTGCATGTGTAAGTGCTGTAAAAATGTGCAGGGCGTTTTGACAGAAAGGAGCGTTTAAATCATCTGTTTGCATTAAACATATAATTTTGCATTATGAGGTCATGCTGTTAATGAGTCTGTTGTAAAGACGTGACAGCAGGAAAAATGTAAAATTGTTTCAAACCTCTGGGTGGCAGGAGAGTTCAAGCAATGCTTTCTGACATTTATTGTACATTAGGACCGTTTCCACCAGGACAAGAGGCAGCTCTGCTTCAGAAATGCTGCTTTCTTTCAAGACTGAATATTTACAGGGATGTGGTGGCTTTAACTGTTTATTTACAGTCTGTTTATGTGACTATTTTAGATTTGTGATTTGACTTACAAATGTACGTTCCATGACTTTGCCACCGGCGTTGACTAGATGTCCTGCTCCTTCTCACTTTGATTGGTTCTTTGTCTCTTTCTGTCTTTCTTTATTTTGCATTTTCTCTCAAATTTTCCTGCCTCCGCCCTCTCAGCCCAGAGGATAGGCCGGACCATGCAGGTTCCTTGTGACACCGAGTATCCAGCGTTCGTCTCTGAGCGGACCATCAAGGAGAACACGGGCAACATCGACTGCGGCGGCTGTATCAAGTACGATGTGCACAAACAGGCGCACATAAATTACACTGGAAATGTACATAAATATCCCTATCGTGGGGATGGGGGAGTGTTTTAGTTATCAGATGCCTGCTGTACACCATAACACAGATGACAAAAATTGAAATACATTTGCTTAATATATTTATCCCTAATAAAGTGAACTACATTGACATCATAGAGTCTTTTTTTCTGTTATGAATGTTTTAACAGACAGTAGCTCACACACGATATCAGTATCATCAAAGTAAAAATATAAACATACAAAAATCACTGTCCTCTTTTATGAAACATTATTTTAGTATAAAATGCCAAAACCAAGACTTACCTCTATAAATTCAAATTGGCCTCTGAAATGACCAATTATTTACATACAGTACAGCACAATACAGCAGGTGTCACTTATTTAAACGCCTGTTTAGTCAGACTTCCCCTCTACTGCTGTCAGAAAGGCACCCTAGATTTGAATAAAAATGCCTTCTTTGCCCATTGCTCTATAGGTAACCCAGTCAAATGTTGGTATTCTTTTCATTAAAAATCAACACATTCCTTAAAGCAGCATACTCAAGATAACTACCAGCGGCTCACTATTATTCTACAAGGGCAGCTCATTAAAGATTCCCCCTGACCCACTTCTGGTTATTGTAGGAGGCTGAAAATTGGCCTGTATAATGATACATAACTCTATAAGTCACATGGTAATTAGCAGCTCTGAACTCCGAAGAGTTTATCTTCTGCAGGTGCTAAGGTAGAATGAGGTGTGATAATGGAGCCAGCTGAAGGCAGAGCGGTCATCAGGTTCCTGTACTTAAGAGGCCGCACACCACGGGAGACGTTAGATGAGATGAAAGAGACTTATAGGGAGGATGCCCAAACGAATAATGTAGTCAAACACTGGCATCAACAGTTCAAGTGTAGTCGGACATCAGTGGAAATGGCACCCATTCTCAGGAGTCCACAGTGCACCACTGTTGAGGAGACCATGGGGGGCCACCATTTTGGAGGACTGCTGCATAACTGTTCACTAACTAGCCCAAGACGTCAAGATGAGTGTGGGGTCTGTGGAAAAAAATCATCCATGACCATTTGCATGATAGATTCCCCAGTTGCTCACACATTTCCAGAAGCAGGAATGAGCCACAGGCTCCCAGGCTCTGTTGGCCATGTGCCAAGAAAACCAGGAGGACTTCTTCGACAGACTAATCACACAGGATGAAACGCGGGTCCATCACTATGATCCAGAGACTAAAGCTCAGTCGAAGCAATGGAACCATGATGACTCACCATCTCTGACGAAGGCATGTGCCAAGGCTATGCTCATGATCTTTTGGGACCAGCCTGGAGTATTGATGATAGATTTCCTGGCAAAGGGTACCACAATAACTGGGACTTACTACGCTTCACTGCTGCAGAAATTGCAGAAAGTCATCAAAACCACGAGGTGTAGCATGCTGACCAAAGGTCCTGCAAGACAGTGCCCCCCTTCACAACTTGCATGTTGCCCACATAGAAGCACTGCCTATGAAATCCTCCTTCATCCACCACTCTCCCAACCTCACATGATCTGACTTCCACCTCTTTCCAACCATGGAGTCATTTTTGTAGGGCAAGCACTTCCAAGATGATGAAACACTGATTTCCGAGGTCAGTTTGTGCCTTCTTATGCCAAAGAGGTCTCCACAGCTGCATAAAGCGATGGGAGAAGTGTGACCCTTGGTGGTACCTATGTAGAGAAAGCCTAATAACGCTCCCCAGCCATCCTGCCGTTGTGTCCCTGGGCAAGATGCTTTACCCACCTTGCCTCCAGTGTCCATAACATTGGGTATGAATGTGTATAAATGTTCGGTAGTGGTCGGAGAGGCCATTGGCACAGATTGGCAGCAATGTTTCCGTCAGTCTGCCCCAGGGCAGCTGTGGCTATAGTAGTAGCTTACCGCTACCATTGTCTGTCTGTGGAGTGAATAAATAATGGCGTTTCATTGTAAAGCGCTTTGGGTTTCTTGAAAGACGCTATATCAAAGCAAACCATTATTATTATTATTAACTGTACCAAGTTTGATTACTCTCAGTCCGTGCGAAATAAGTAAGGGGAAATCTTTAATGAACAGTCCTCACAAGTCCTGTTGTACTTGCCTAATGTACTGTACATCAACTATAACAAACCCAAAATACATAGTGCTGGAGATTTGATGAGATGTAATTGAAACAGATTATTTAAAAGAGAATTGTAGTCTCATAGGGAGAACATAGAGTTTCTCTTGAATATGCGCTTATCCTGACAGTCCATGCATGCAGACATGCAGGACATATCTGTAATAAAAAACATTTAGAGATCAGGGAGAAATGTGGTGTGTGTATATGGGGGACAAGGGGTGGGGTTCTCCTTTAAAAATGGGAAAATGAGTGTGGTCCCCATTAACAATTTGGGCTTTTCTGTCAGGCAATTGTGGGGTGTTCTCTGGATCCCTCCAACAGGCCCTTCATTGCTCCCAGCTGTGGAGCTGCCAGGCAGCTCAAACTCTCTCCCCGTGTGTTTTCCTTGTGTATGTGCGCGCTCCCTGTACAGCCCCCCACAAGGTCAGCGGGGTAACCACTGCCCCGGGTGCCAGCTCTAAAATGCTGTTGGGGATACAGTCAGACCCAACACACTCTCAGCACACAGACATACACAAAAGCGCCCTGTCAGACTCTCGCGCTCCGCCCACACATGACCGAAGCGTTGCCTCATAGAAGAATGGCATAATCCTTAATGATGACACCAGGAGCGCAATCAGCGGACCATGAGTTCACTGATGTGTGACCTTAAAATAAAACTTTAAAAACACACACAGTGACTTTGACTAAGCAAAACTGAGTTCTCATCTTGGCTATACAGAATTTTATAGCTCATTTTGTTGTAATACAGAATATCGTCGATAACCATCTGTTTCACATTAAAGGCTGACCAAAGCCTTTCTCATATATTTTCATTGAGGCACGTGTGTGTGCTTTATGCTCTATGAAATGTAGCCTAAGAGCTTGCCTGTTAAATCCCCTTTTACTGTGTTTTGAGGCTGCATGTTTGTGTGCATGTCAGTATTTGTACGTGTCCATGGTTCCCAGATTGGTGTGACAGGGCAGAATCAAAAATCTAACACATGCTTTAGCAGCTTAAGTACCCCAGTAGGATCATTTAGTCTCCATTGATGCATTTGTAGCATTTCCAGACTAACATGTGGTAAAGGACAGAGACTGGCTGCCCTGCCACAGTGCATGTGCCTTTCCATTCTCTTGGCCATTAGAGAAATGAGGCTCAAACGTTGTTAAAAGAGTAACCCCTTCTTTATTTCATGTTGCAGCAATGGCCTCTCCTATTGCTGAGCTATTTGTGATGTTTCTTGACTCAGAAATGTAACAAAATATAAGGATTTGACAGCAAACATTTGTCTTTCTCTGCTAAAGGTGAGTGATGGAATACTTTTTAAGAGTAAGCTGATGGCAGAAACCTCCATGTGTAAAAGGAAAATGCTAGAATGTCACTGGTCATTTTTGCTAAACGTAATATGAGGCCGAGTGGAGAGACTCGGTGGAGAGACTATGTCTCCCAGCTGGTCTGGGAACGCCTTGGTATCCCCTCTGAAGAGCTGGAGCAGGTGGCTGGGGAGAGGGAAGTCTGGGCTTCTCTGCTTGAACTGCTGCCTCCGCGACCCGGACCTCCGGAAAAGCGGTAGAAGATGGATGAATGGAATATGAGGCATGGAAAGATCTGACAGCTTTGCTCTGAAAATTTAATCAATTGTATGTTCTGATTTTGTTGGTGATTATAATTAATTTTTGTTGGTAATTAGTAAATTAAAAAACGTACAGGACATGCAATTATGGTTATTATTGTTATTATATTATTAAAAAAAACACTTTAGATTCACATCAATAATCTAATTTTGTTTCTGATCCTCTTAACCAGAATAAGGTCATATTCAGGTCTTAGCTCAGCTATTCGAACATGTAGACATGTTGCAGCATTTTTCCACATTTGGTTGCCAGTTCCACCTATTTTGATTTTGTGGGTGTGTTTTTTTTAAAATCTTTTTTCAGGAAGCCCTTTATAAATATGAGCAGCTTATGTTTTAGTTTTTTTGTTTTTTTTAAGCTCATTCCATTCATCCGTCCGTCTGTTCACATTTCACAGGAACCGCTACTCCTCCTAGGCAATTTCCTCGATGCTCACCAAACTCACTCACAATGATCCTTAACTGGGTCTGCATCCAGGTTGTGGTCAAGGTCAAAGGTCAGGAGATCTGCTCACTGTCAGGGTGATTTCATCATGCCAGAATAAGCTACTGGGTCTGGTTTAGCTTATTCTATAACATAAGTAGCTTATATGTATGGAGGGCTAAAAGTGCTTAAAATGAAACATATATACATAAGTAGATAATTAATTTAACTGAACATCAATTATTTAAAACTGGGAATGAAAAAATAATTAAATGCATTATTAATTGATTTAAATTTCCATGAATTTTAGGCATGCACATTTATTTCATTGCTTAATTATTTAATGATTCCTGGAGCTTTTATGTATTTGTTGTTGGACATAGTTACTGTGTTAGTGGAAAATTGATTAGTTCTTATAAGGACCTTATAAGGATTTTTCCACGAATTGTACAAGACATATGTTCTGTTCTGGAACAGCAAACTAGGCCTTATCCGGGTCGTGGGAGCAGCAGTCCATGCACAGTAGCCCAGATTGTTGCCCAGTTCACTTAGCAACATGATCCCCATGAGCCCTCCTGCAGGTCGTGAGCCCACTAGAGGGCAGACCCATGTGGAACTTTGGGTACACTGGATCCTTGATGGACTGTAACTTTCTTCACGTTGATCGACTAGACCACTCTTGGTCTGCCCTTCACCCAGGACCACTTTGTCTTTGGAGATCCTACCAGGGGCAAGTTGCCTCCGACAGCACAGCTCCTGGGATCACGAGGGCATGCAACCCCCTCCACATAAGGTGGTGATCCACGGCGGTGAAAATATAAAATGTTTGTTTTTCATTCATCAGTGTTGATAAAGCGGTGCTAATTTTTTTTGTCAACATCATCATAGATTATGTAAATCTTTTTAAAAAAAAATCACTTGAGCAGCTTGGCGGAGCAGCGTTTAGCACGGTCATCTCACACCAAGAAGGTTGTGGGTTTGAATCCAAGAGCTGGCCAGCAGTGACCTTTCAGTCTGGAGTTTGCATGTTCTCCCCGTGTCTGCGTGGGTTTTTGCTGGGTCCTCTGGTTTTCCTCCCACAGGCCAAAGACAAGCATGTTAAGTTAATTCACATTAACTGGGGATTCTAGTCCTTAGGTATGAACGTGAGCGTGAATGGTTGTCCGTCTCTCTGTGTTGGCCCTGCGATGGACTGGCGATCTGTCTAGGGTGTCCCCTGCCTCTCGCCCAAGAGTATGCAGGGATAGGCTCCAGCCTCCTGTGACCTGAAAAGGATTAAGTGTTTTAGGTCGTACTCTCACTGGTGCCATTTGCCTTGTTCCATGCTGAGGTGACATTGCACTCTCAGCGGGCGGGGGAAGGATCCGCACCAGCCATACTTGGTACTATTGTATTTTGTTTAGCATGGTTCTCCCTGTTCTTGTCACGTGCAGGCAGTGTGTGCCACGCACGCAAGCAGAGCACAGGCTTGAAGCGGCTTATATTTTCACTGCAAGGTGTGTGGAGATGGTAGCAGCTGACAGCTGAGCACACAGCGTGCATTTTCAAAATTAATAAAAATTTGGAGTTTGTAGATCACAAGCAGCATGAAAATATGTATAGAAATAGATATTTTGTAGCCTACATTAAATTGAGGAGCATGGGACACCCCCTTTAGGGCTGCATTACATCTTGGCTTTAAGGTAGACGACATTCCGCCAGAAAGAAAATAAAATTAATGAGGAAAAAGCCTCAAATTTAGTAGAAAAAATCTCAAATTTACATGAAAAAGTCCCACATTTACATGAAAAAAAATCTACTATAGCTATAAGTGGAAAAAGTCAGAAATTTACTAGAAAGAAAGCTGTAAATTTGTGGAAAACATTTAATTTATGTGGGGGAGGCACATTCACAAGAAAAAATAGTACAGAAAAGAGCTACAGTTTAAAAGCAGCACAGAGGTTATTTATGGCAGCAGTGGTGAGTTTGATTTCATTTAAATTTATTTCTAATATTAAGTACTGCTCTCACCAATTTCCCCTAAAGTCACAGCTGCCTGCCATCGAAGGCGTGCATTTTAGAATAGAATAGAATAGGCTTTATTGCCACTGCACAGTTGTGAAGTACAACAAAATTGTGGGTGTTCCACCAGGCTACTGTGCAGTAAGGTAAAATATGAAAAAATATATACAGTGTATATAGTTAAGTTATTCCCATGCCAATGACGTTTTGGCGTACGGCAGCACCTATCTCCATTTCGAGACCCTAGGCCACACAGCTACTGAAAGCTACAGTGGGAGTTTAGTCCTCTGGTAGCTCTGCATGTTAACTTTCCTTTGCCTGTTCTATTATGCTGAGCACCAAGCTAGAAGGCAGAAAGTACCATTTTTACCTGGTCTTTGGTATGACCCGGCCGGGATTTGAACCCCAGCCTCCCGGTTGTGCGGCGGATGCTGTTCTCTCTCTCTCTCTCTCTCTCTCTCTCTCTCTCTCTCTCTCTCTCTCACACACACACACACACACACACACGCAGAGAGAGTGGTGTGAAAAAGTGTTTGCCCCTTCCTGATTTCTCATTTTTTTGTATGTTTGTCACACTTAAACCTTTCAGATCATCAAACAAATTTAAATATTAGACAAAGATAACACAAGTAAACACAAAATGTAGTTTTTAAATGGTGTTTATTATTAAGGGTAAAAAAAAAAAAAATCCAAACCGACATGGCCCTGTGTGAAAAAGTGATTGCCCCCCTCTGTTAAAACATAAATTAACTGTGGTTTATCACATCTTTGGAAAGCTGAGTTCAATTTCTCTAGCCACACCCAAGCCTGATTACTGCCACATCTGTTCTCAATCAAGAAATCACTTAAATAGGACCTGCCGGACAAAGTGAAGTAGACCAAAGGATCCTCAAAAGCAAGACATCATCAAAGAAATTCAGGAACAAATGAGAAACAAAGTAATTGAGATCTATCAGTCTGGAAAAGGTTATAAAGCCATTTCTAAAGCTTTGGGACTCCAGTGAACCACAGTGAGAGCCATTATCCACAAATGGTGAAAACATTGAACAGTGGTGAACCTTCCCAAGAGTGGCCGGTTGACCAAAATTACCCCAAGAGCGCAGCAACCACTCATCCAAGAAGTCACAAAAGACCCCACAACAACATTCAAAGAACTGCAGGCCTCACTTGCCTCAGTTAAGGTCAGTGTTCATGACTCCACCATAGGAAAGAGACTGGGCAAAAATGGCCTGGATGGCAGAGTTCCAAGACGAAAACCACTGCTGAGCATAAAGGCTCGTCTCAGTTTTGCCAGAAAACATCCTGATGATCCCCAAGACTTTTGGGAAAGTACTCTGTGGACTGACGGGACAAAAGTTGAACTTTTTGGAAGGTGTGTGTCCCGCTACATCTGGCGTAAAAGTAACACAGCATTTCAGAAAAGGCACATCATACCAACAGTAAAATATGGTGGTGGTAGTGTGATGGTCTGGGGCTGTTTTGCTGCTTCAGGACCTGGAAGACTTGCAGTGGTAAATGGAACCATGAATTCTGCTGTCTAACAAAAAATCCTGAAGGAGAATGTCTGGCCATCTGTTTGTGACCTCAAGCTGAAGTGCACTTGGGTTCTGCAGCAGAACAATGATCCAAAACACACCAGCAAGTCCACCTCTGAATGGCTTAAGAAAAACAAAATGAAGACTTGGGAGTGGCCTAGTCAGAGTCCTGACTTGAATCCGATTGAGATGCTGTGGCATGACCTTAAAAAGGCGGTTCATGCTTAAAAACCCTCCAATGTGGCTGAATTACAACAATTCTGCAAAGATGAGTGGGCCAAAATTCCTCCGCAGCACTGTAAAAGACATTGCCAGTTATCGCAAATGCTTGATTGCAGTTGTTGCTGCTAAGGGTGGCCAAACCAGTTATTAGGTTTAGGGGACAATCACTTTTTCACACAGGGCCATGTAGGTTTGGATTTTTTCCCCCTTAATAATAAACACCTTCATTTAAAAACTGCATTTTGTGTTTGCTTGTGTTATCTTTGACTAATATTTAAATTTGTTTGATGATCTGAAATATTTAAGTGTGACAAACACAAAAAATAAGAAATCAGGAAGGGGAAAACACTTTTTTCACACCACTGTACACACACACACACACACACACACACACACACACACACACACACACACACACACAGCCACAGGGGGTGCACACGCCAGTGTACTCCTAGTGCCGGTCCCAAGTCCGGGTAAATTCAATTCAACTTTATTTATATAGCGCCATATCACAACAACAGTCATCTCATGGCACTTTCAAATGTAGGGGAAACCCCCACAATTGCAGGAAGACCCAGCAATCAGGCAATCCCCTGTGAGCAAGCACTTGGTGACGGTGGAGATGAAAAACTCCCTTTTAACAGGAAGAAACCTCCAGCAGAATCAGGCTCAGGGAGGAGCAGTCAACTGCTGCGACTGGCTGGGGGGTGAGGGGATAGAGAAGATGGAAAGAACAGACATGTAGAGAGCAAACATTAACGGAGAGAAGCCGAGTACATTATTGGAGGACACCCAGCAGTCTAAATCTATTAACAGCAAAACAAAAGGAGGGTTAAGAGACACAAGATCCCTCCCTAATCGTAGGCTATATTGAAGAGGAAGGTTTTTACCCTGCTCTTAAAAACAGAGATCATGTCTGACTCCCGAACCCAGATTGGTAACTGATTCCACAGGAAAGGAACTTGATAGCAGAAGGCTCTGCCTCCCATTGTACTTTTGGAGATTCTAGGTATTACAAGTAATCCAGCATTTTGGGAGCGTAGTGCTCTGTTAGGATGGTAGGGTAATATCATATCTTTTATATAAGAGGAGGTCTGATTATTAAGAGCTTTGTAAGTGAGAAGAAGGATTTTAAACTTAATTCTAAACTCTATGGGAAGCCAATGAAGGAAGGCCAGAACTGGAGAGATATGATATCTCTTTCTAGTACCTGTTAAAACTCTTGCTGCAGCGTTTTGGATCAACTGAAGACTTTTTAAAGATATTTTAGGACAACCTGATAATAATGAGTTACAATAATCTAATCTAGAGCTAACAAAAGCGTGGATCAGTTTCTCAGCATCACCCTGAGACAAGATGCTCCCAATCTTGGCAATATTGTGCAGATGATAGATAGTCTTAGAAACAAATTTAATATGTGAATTAAAAAACAGATCTTGATCAAAAATAACTCCGAGGTTCCTCACAGAACTATTCAGAGTAAGAGTAGCCGCATCCAAATTAAGAGTTTGATTTGGAAAGGTATTTCTAAGGTTTTTTTGGACCGACAAGAATGACTTCAGTCTTATCTGGGTTTAATAGCAGAAAATTAAATGGGGAGGGTTGTGTCAGGAAGGGCATCCGACATAAAACCTGTGCCAAATCAAACATGCGGATCATGACAAATGAGACTTTCATACCAGATCGGTCAAGGCCCGGGTTAACAACAACCGCCACCAGTGCTGTTAACCGACAGGGTGCTGGTAGAAATTGGACTACTGTTGGTCAAAGATCAAGGAGGAGGAGAGGGGGAAGGCATGTTGGGAGGGAGCGAGAGAAAAGTAAGAGAGACAAGGCTGAGATGGTTTGGACATGTGCAGAGGAGGGATAGTGGATATACTGGACAAAGGATGTTGAAGATGGAGCTGCCAGGTAGGAGGAAAAGAGAAAGACCACAGAGAAGATTCATGGATGTAGTGAAGGAGGACATGGAGAGAGTTGGTATTACAGAGGAAGATAGAGGAATAGGGAGAGATGGAGACAGGTGATCCACTGTGGAGACCCCTAAAGGGAGCAGCCAAAAGAAGAAGATATACTGTATATAAACTAACAAAACACACATTTGAATAAAATAGCATACATTGACTTCCGGTTATGGCTGCCACGTAGGACGGACGTGTCTCGCTCTGCTCTGCTCCTGGAGAAAAAAAATCGGCAAATAACTCTCTCATTTGGGACAGAACGTATCCCAGCATTTGGGCGAGGATATGTCGGCGAAGCCTAAGGCTGGAAAACCAGGAAAAGGAAAAAGCGAGCTGCCGAAACAGTCCAAATTAACGGACTTTCAGGTCTGTGACGCAGCAAACAAAACTCCATATATGGCGGAGGAGGCTGGCAGCGGTGCGATATCTGCGGGGAATGGCGCAGATGCGCTGATGGCTGCCATGAGTTCAATGAGAGCGGACTTTTCCTCTAGATTTGATGGGATTATGACAGCGTTGGAAGGAATAAGAAAGGAATTGGGTGACTGTGTAGAACGAACGGCGCAGATGGAGCTCCGTCTCGCTAGTGCTGAAGATGACGTCACCCGTCTTCAATTAAAGGTGCGCACTTTGGAAAAAAAAAATAAATCTCTGGAAAATAATATTTTGGATTTGGAATCTCGGTCGAGACAGAATAATTTGAGGCTGGTGGGTCTTCCAGAGGAATCAGAAGGTCGGGACGTATGTTCCTTTCTGGAAAAGTGGATTCCGGAGGTGCTGGGCAGCGAGGAGTTGCAATCAGCAGTGGTTCTGGAAAAAGCACATCGTATTGGCCCACGGAGAGATAAGGGACCGCCGAGGACCTTAATTATGAAGTTTCTTAGCAACAGAGACAGGATGAAGATCTTCAACGCTGCACGTGCTAAAGGAGAGATTAAACACCAGGACCAGCAGGTGCGGTTCTACCCAGATTTGGCCACAGGAATCCAGCAATTGAGGAAGCAGTTTGATCCCGTACGTAAGGAGCTGCGCAACCTTGGGATTCGTCATGGTGTAATCTATCCTGCGAGACTGTTGACCACGTATGAGGGCAGAACCCACATCTTCAAGACCCCAGAGGAGGCGCAGGAGTTCATCAAGAAGATCAAAGAAGAAGAAGAGACTGGTGGGAGCTAAGCATGAACAAAATATAAGGTAGAATAATTAAGCATTTGCACAGGCATCTGACTGACTTGAAGTAAATAGTAAGTTTACAAAATATAGATTGTATTATATATTAAAAAAACAAAACAAAAACAAAACAAACAAAAAAAAAAACTATGATGTACAAAGTTGTTAAAAATTTTGGAGTTAAGTTGGAAAACTACAGAGGAGAGTTAATGTTATGTCATTAAAAGCAGTAGAGTTAGGGTGATTGGGAGGATGAAGAAGGAGTGGCTTAGGCTGTTCCCCGTGGGTGTGGAACGGTCGATGGCTATATCGGGAGACAGAATTTTTCTTTTGATTTTGGGGGGTTTGCCACAAGTGTGGGAAGGGGAAATTTGTTTGTGTGTAGTTTGTAGGATGAATGTTCAACCACTCATGTTTTTGCTTCTCTGTATGAGCATGTTTACACTGCAAGGTAATCCCAAACTCTCTATTGATCATGGACCAAAGTGTTAATCTTAATTTAACCTCATGGAATTGCAGAGGTCTACAAAATTTAAAAAAACTTAAACAAGTTATGAATAAAATAAAGGACATGGGTTCAAGAATTGTGTTTTTACAAGAAACTCATCTGATAGAGGAGGATGTTAAAAGAATTAGGAGTAGATGGCAGGGAAGTGTATTCACCTCTTCATTTTCATCCCGAGCCAGGGGAGTTATGACTCTCATACATAAATCAGTTCCTTTTCAAGTGAAAAATGTAATTGGAGACAAATTTGGAAGATATGTAATCATTCAAGGTTCTTTGCTATTAGAAAATATAAATCTTGTGAACTTATATGGTCCCAATATAGATGATCAGAAGTTCTTTGCTAATTTATTTCTCATCTTATCATCACTTACAGGGCAACATATAATAGCAGGGGATTTTAATTGTGCATTGAATCCAGGTGTGGATAGATCAACAGGACTGGATTGTACGCACATTGGATGTAGGATGACTATTAATCATTTTATGAAAGAACTGAGATTGTTAGATATATGGAGAGAAATGAAACCACAAGTTAAAGCCTATTCTTGTTATTCCAGTACCTACAAGACATTCTCACGTATTGATTATTTTTTGATTTCCACAGAATTAAGGTCCAAGATTCAAAACTGCTTTTATGATAACATCGTGATCTCTGATCATGCACCCTGTTGTCTAATATATGTAGATAAAAAATTGACAAAGAAATCAGGTAGATGGCAATTTCAGCATAAATGGCTTCAGGATGAGGAATTTGTCAAGTATATAGAAAAACAGATAGACGAGTTCTTTGACATCAATACTACACAAACATCAGCATGTGTAAAGTGGGAGGCTTTCAAAGCTTTTATTAGGGGACATATTATTAGTTATACAGGATCAAAATCTAAGAAGACTCGAGAGGAGAGAGCTAAATTGGAACATAAAATAAAAAGTCTTCAGGAAAAAGTGTATGCAGGAAGTGACCCAAGGTTGGAGAATGAATTACTGATTTGGAGAGCTGAATACGACAAAAAATCAGCGAATAGAGCTGCCTCGAGTCTTCTAAGATTGAAACAATCTTTTTATGAACAAGGTGAAAAATCAGGAAAATTATTAGCATGGCAGATTAAACAATTGGAAATTAAAACACCAATTACCAGTATTATAAGTAATGGACAGGTAGTTATAGATCCTTTAGAAATTAATAGAGCCTTTAGAGATTACTATGAAAAATTATATGATACCAAAAATGAACCTGATTTAACAAAACTAAATGGGTTTTTGAACGAACTATCTATACCGTGTATTCCAAATGAAAACAGGGAGATATTGGAGTCTAAAATTAGTCAAGAAGAAGTTGGGCTAGCCATTGATAATATGAAATCAGGAAAAAGTGCAGGACCAGATGGTCTTCCAGTTGACCTTTATAAAAAATTTAAGAATAAATTAATAAAACCTTTTTTGGAAATGGTTTTAGAAGCATTTCAAAATAATAATTTACCATCATACATAAATAATGCCTTAATTATACTGCTGCCAAAACCAGGTAAGCCCTCTAATAAATGTGAAAATATGAGACCAATAAGCCTATTAAACGCCGACCTTAAGATAATCTGTAAAATTTTAGCAAGACGAATACAAGAAATTTTACCAAATATTATTAATCGAGATCAGAATGGCTTTATAAAGGGTAGACAAGGCTTCCATAATGTAAGAAGACTATTTAATATTATTTATTTTAATAAAGAAGCACCGGATACAGCTCAGTCATCCGGGAGAGGCTCAGAGTAGAACCGCTGCTCCTCCACATTGAAAGGAGTCAGTTGAGGTGGTATGGGCATCTGATTAGGATGCCTCCTGGACGCCTCCCACTTGAGGTGTTTCAGGCACGTCCCACTGGGAGGAGACCCCGGGGCAGACCCAGGACTCGGTGGAGAGACTATGTCTCCCAGCTAGTCTGGGAACGCCTTGGTATCCCCTCTGAAGAGCTGGAGCAGGTGGCTGGGGAGAGGGAAGTCTGGGCTTCTCTGCTTGAACTGCTGCCTCCGCGACCCGGACCTCCGGAAAAGCGGTAGAAGATGGATGGATGGATGGATGGATGGACGGATACAGCTCTCCTATCATTGCACGCCGAAAAGGCCTTTGATAGAGTTGAATGGCCCTTTCTTTTTGAAGTCCTACAAAGGTTTGGACTTGGAAATAATTTCATAAAATGGGTTCAAATAATATACAATAATGCTACAGCAGAAATCCTAACAAATAACAATATTTCAAAACCAATAAAAATCAATAGAGGATGTCGACAAGGCTGTCCACTTTCACCTTTACTGTTTACTATGGCAATTGAACCTTTAGCGATAGCGATACGTTTACATTCACAAATATATGGAATTAAAGTTGGACCAACAGAACATAAAATCTCCCTGTACGCCGATGATATAATTTTGTTTATGTCGAATCTAAAAAAATCAATTCCAACCTTGTTGAATTTAATAAAGAATTTGGGGGAAATATCAGGATATAAAATAAATAAAACTAAATCTTCAATATTAATGCTAAATGAGACCCAGAGAAATTACCCAGCCCCTGAGGTAAATCAATTCAATGTTGTAAATCAGTTTAAATATTTAGGAATCCAAATTATGCCTAAGCTAGAATCAGTCGCCAGTGTCAACTATGAAGCCTTAATGTCAGATATCAATGAGTTAACTCAGAGATGGATGTCACTACCAATGTCGATGATTGGGAGAATCAATATACTTAAAAGTAATATTTTACCTAAAATACTTTATTTATTTCAATACATTCCCTTATCACCACCTTTAGATCTATTCTCAAGAATAAAAAAAAAAGTTAGTGGAATTTATATGGAACAACAGGAGGGCTAGATTACGTTTGTCTTTATTATATTTACCATTTGATCGTGGAGGTCTGAAATGTCCAAATTTTATGTTGTATTATTGGTCGGCACAACTGAGGTCTATGACATATTATTTTTCATCAAATGATCTCCCTCACTGGACTGAAATGGAATCATACAATTTACCTTTACCTCTTCCCATATTCATATACTCAGATTCGGCAAAAAAATTACAAAAACAAGTTAAAAATCCATTTGTAAAGCATATGATCAAAATATGGTGTGAAGCTAAAAACTATTTAAAAGAACCACAGTTATTGTCACAATTTAGTCCAATATGGGGTAATCAATATTTTAAACCAGGGAGAGCGGACGCTGTATTTAAAGTATGGAATTTAAAAGGGATACAAAAGATTCAGGATTTATATTTGCCATGTGCAGACAACATAATGTCTTTTGAAGAGCTGAGGATCAAATTTAATCTCAATAGAATACATTTTTTTAAATATCTTCAACTTAGAAACTTTATTCGATCAAATCAAAATAAAGCTCTCACTCGACCTATTTATTCATCCTTGGAAAAAATGATGATGAAAGATAGTAAAAGAAAGGGTATTATTTCAGAGTTTTATAACTCATTGACACTATCTTCAAGTGAAAATTCACTGAAAAGATTAAACTACTGGAAAGAAGATCTGCAAATTGAAATTTCAGAGGAACAATGGGAATTGGCTTGTACAGAAGCTCAAACCAAATCAATAAATGCACGCCTTAAATTGATACATTTCAAATGGTTAATGCGGATGTATGTTACACCGGAGGAGTTAAATAGATATAACAAAAATATACCAGATACATGCACAAAATGCATGGAAAGTAAAGGAACCCTATTTCATTGTTTATGGGAATGTAGATTAATAAGAATGTTTTGGGAAGAGGTGAGGGTAACAATTGAAAAAATAATCTCAAAACAAATCATATTGAATCCTAAACTGTTTTTGTTGGGTCTGTACCCAGAAAAGCATAATTTTAATAAAAGTGAAAGAACATTCATAGACCTCAGTTTGCTTAATGCCAAAAAATGTATTGCACTATTATGGAAAAAGACTCATAGACCAGATGTGACTCAGTGGTTAAGACAGATGTTAACAAACCTTCCATTAGAAAGAATAACATATATACTAAAATCAAAGGAAATTGTGTTTGAGAATATATGGAGACCTTTTATTGATTATGTAAAAAATTTAAACATAACTCTTGAAGAAGAAGGTGAATGATGTGTGTGGACCTTGTAAATTCCAAACTGGTGAACATAATATGTATACTTATGTATTGGATTGTCTAGACTAAACAGAGGAGCATTGTTGAAGACTTGATTTTGTTGGTGGTTGTTGGTGTTTTTAGTGCATTTTTTTTTTTTTGTAGTACTTTAGTGTTAGTGTTTGACTGTTTGTATCATGTTTGTTAAAAAAAAAAAAAGGTTCAATAAAGATATTGTGGAAAAAAAAATAGCATACATTAAGTGGAAAAAATAAGAAGTACAAAAAATACACACATTGGTAGTGGCTTCATGGATGGATCAATGTATTGAAAAGTGCAGAGTGCAAAAACGGGAGATTTTTTTAATGATAATTAGAAGGTCCTCAGTTCTATGCATGTGAGCATTGTGGGGGGAGGGGGAAGGGACTGTTTGCAGTCCGGATGGCCCAGGGGAAGAAGCCGTTAGTCAGTCTGGAGGTGTGGGACCTGATTGATCTGAACCATCGTTCAGAGGTGAGCAGGTCAGACAGGTGGTGAGGGGAGATGTGAGGGGTCTACTGTGATGGCTTTGGTCTTTCTGAGACAGAAGGCTCTGGAGATGTCTTCCAGGGAGGGCAGAGGGCCACCAATTATTTTGGGGGGGCGGTGTTAATGACCCTGTGCACAGCCTTCCTGTTCTCGACCATGGAGCCGTCATACCACACATCCAGACAGTAGGTGAGCACGTCAGCCAGCAGCAGCTTGTGGTCCAGGTTGTTCTTTCTCAGGACACGGAGGAAGTGTAGCCACTGCTGGGCTTTCTTCACCAGGGCCTTGGTGTTGACAGTCCAATTTAAAAATTAATTAAAGGTTTTTCGTTAATTGGTAAAGAGTGGCAACAAAATAATTAATAGTTTGAAGAATATCCTCAAATTAATGTACAATTAAATAGCTGAAACTGCTTTACCCACACTACAACAACTGGGCTCCTAGAAGCCAGGGCAGATGCCTCCGCTGCTTTCATGCGGCTGCCGGAGCCTACCGCCCGGTGTTGCTGGCAGAGAAAAAGCCCCTCTACAGAGTTTCCAGCATGGAGCCCATTGTTTTCAACTATTCCATAGGAAAATATCCCACATTTAAAGAACAGACACAAACAACCTCAGCTGGTGGGAGGGAGAGTGGTCAAAAAAAAATTTCCAGCTTTTTTAGCTGATAATGTAGGCTATTTAAAATACAGGCACATAAACTTAACTTGGTCTTATCACCGGCTGAGGCCACAACATCGGGAACAGCGGGCCAGCTGCAGATTGGCAGAAAAACAAAATTTATATGGGGGAAAAATGCACATTCATATGAAAAAATAGGACACACCAGCTGCAATTACTGCAGTTGCTTGGCAATCTCCACGGTCAGCTTGTCAATAACGAGGTTATAGTGACAGCCCTATACTGTATATATCACTGATATCAAATGCATGTAACGTGCACATACACTTGCTCGTACACACACGAACATTTGCATTTGTTTTGTTCCACAGACTACTTCTTCCAATTGTTCTAAAGCTGGGGGAAGGTGCTGTTGTGCAGAACGGCAGGGAGTGATCACAGTGACATAGGTTCCATACTTTAGGGGTCAGACCTCGGTCAGCATGGAATCGGCACTACAGTGAGAGTAGGCCGTTAGAAGGTGAATGAATGAGTACATCACCTTTATAGAGATATCTGACTGTTTATATGCCTTTTCTTTCTTTTTGTGCATCTCATGTCACTCAAAATTCAGTGTCTGTCTTTGTTTAGAGACACATATGTCCCTGTCTCCCTGCTGACCAAAACTGAGAGGCCAGAGACCATGTTGAGAACAAATCTGCCTGGGCTGAATTTGTGTGAGAGCGAATAGATTTGTGTCAGTTGCCGTGTATCTGTGCACATTGTACATTTCTCTGTGTGGTGTGGTTGTGTTTGCACGCTGAGTGGTGCACCCTTTACCACTGTTGGCCAGCAGCTGTGCTGTCAGGATGTGTTTAGGTCTTTTCTCCAAGAACACTTGCTCTGCTTTCTATCAGTGGACCAGCCCAGTGCTGTGCAGGGATTATTAAACATCAGCAGAGTCTGATTCACCCTGATTGGAACTGGCATCACCTATTTGCAGGGTTGGATCGGTTGGTTTGGTTGGTCACAGTGGTATAAGTATAATAAAGTGTGGTTGATCGGTGCTACTCGGGGATTGAAGGCTGTTTGTGGTCAGATTAAACTGGTTATGTATTGGATTATTGAAAGTGGAGCAATTTCTGTAGATGTTTGATCTGTTTTATCCATCATCTCTCATTATCTATATCTTTTACAAGAGCTCTGAGGAAATTTGTGTGCACACAGAGTTCTTACAATCGTATGCATTTCCTTTGCCACATGTACATTTGCATACAGTATGTGCCTGATAAATGCTTCACAGGGAATTTGATAAATCATCCAGGTGCAGCAAGAGTGAGAAGAAATCAGAGATCAAGAAAGAAGAGATCATCTTTACGGCCTTCTTCATAAAGTTCACCCATACACATAAATCAGAGAGCAGGAGGCCGAGACTAGGCCTCATCCGTCGGCGCTGTAAAACATAGACGGAGAAAACGTTGAGCACAACAGTGTGGTTCCCATTTGTCTCCCTTTGGAGTGTTTTATATTCTGTAACACTTCATTGGTGCTCACTTTGGATGGGATACAACAAAGCTTAAAGAAAAGAAAGACAATAAGGAAGAGGAGCGGGTGGAGCGGTTTAGAAAAGTATGCGTGTAAACTTTATAAGTGCGTGGGTTGGTGTGTCTGTCTGTGTCCGCATGTTTATTGACAGCCGGCGGTGGCATCCTTCATCTTCTTGACAAGTAGCCTGTAGAGTCTCCTCTGCATGTCCTCTCTGTCAGAGGAGAATGTGGACACTCATAACACAAACCCTGTGACACACCAGGAAATTTACATCATACCAACAAACTTTGACTGCTTGCCAGTCTTACTCTCCCCCTCCTCCTTCCTCATCTTTTTTTTTTTTTGGCTGACTGTGTTTTGATTGGCAGGTCCTTTGTGATTCAGCAGATCCCCAGCAGTAATCTCTTCATGGTCGTGGTGGACAACAAGTGTGACTGCAACATGTTCGAGCCAATCACCATGGACCCGCTCGAAATCATGTATATCCTTCACAGGCCAAAAACTGGAAAGGATGCACAGCAGAGGACTTATAAGCATCCCCAGTTCTGTCAAAGTGAGAAAAATAATGCATCAAAGTCAGATTTGCTAATCTACATGTAATTCAAATTTCAGAGGGATTGTTAACTCTGCATTAAACATTGGGTTGAGAGTAAAGCAATAATTAATGTTCTTTATAGCCAGTCCCACTAGCTCATTCTAGAGGATTTTAAAAATCCTGCTCAGAATTAAAGTTGTTTTATGATTTTCATTTCTAATTTTACATTTACTAAAAGGATAATAGTTGAAAATGTGCTATTTGGCTAATGTTGCTGACACATTAACAGCAATATTGATTAATGTGCAGCTATCCTTAATAAAAAGCAAGATTAAATATAACTAAAGAACCCATTATTTGTCTTTTACTTTATATGCTTTTATATAATTCAGAGGTCTGTGAACCATAAAGGGATTTATATGGATTGTTTTAATTTCCCATAACTGAAAGCTTTTGGAGTTTTTTTTTTCCATCTACCCCTTGCGGATGAGAAATTGTACTGTTGTCAGGCATGAGATGTGAAGCCGAGGCACTGAAAGGGCCCAGTATCACATAATCTGCTCCAAACTGCTCTTTGTGCACATGTTTGGCCTTTGTTACAGCCCATGCTATGATGGGATCTGATGGGATCATGATCAACTGCAGGCTCTGAGAGGCTTCAGGCTGAAGGAACTCTTGTTTGTTACCACATAACAGGCCGGATTCTCCTACACCGCACTGCTTTGAAGTCCCATGCAGTATACACTCACGCTGTATATACAGCACATGCATGCCAGTGTTTATTTTGTCGCGGGGTGCTGGATGTAGCATACAGCCTGCTCTTCTGTTGCTGTGCAACAAAGGAAAGCTCAAGAACATTGATTCTTATCATTTTCCACGTTTCCTGGCTTTCAAGGTGTGCATCATAAACAAGCAGTGCACTCTAGAATGGTCCTGCATAACGCTCACGTTATCTGTTAGTGCCTTAACTTTAGCTGCACATAATGAATCTCTTAAGTGCGAGAGACTGAAGACACAAAAGGACAGGAGGCGCCCGGACACCTGCCATCCATTTCACCCAGAGGTTTGTACCACAGATGTGCACCCTTCATTACTGAATCACTTTGCCATCATATATTTTTAAATAAACTTTTCTATATTGGTTCTTTGGTTGCCTCTCAACCTCTCCCCCTCTTTTTTTTTTCCACTCCAGGAGAACTCAATGGAGTGTGGAGGTGCTGCGGGTCTTACCCCATCTCTTGTGATGACACTGCTGTCTGCTGTTGGGGCCCTGCTTCATAGGTGACCAGGGCTGGCCACGCCTCTCCATTCGGTTCTTAACTTGGATTGGCTTGGCTCAGCATGCAAAGTAACCACAGAGATGCCCCAGAGAAAAACGCTCCTGCCCCATATATAACTGTACCCAATTTCAACTCACCACTTACAATGTCCCAAGCCCTAAGGTAGCGCCCTCCACAAGATACCGGTTTGAAAGGATTAATAATGGATAGCTGCTACAGCTACTACATATTAGTGATTATTAGGGTGCTTTAGCAATATAATCTGAATTGAAGGAGATGTGAAGTTAAGAAACACATAATAATGCTAACAATGCACTAAGTAGCTTAGTAACGATACAAAGGGTTTACTGATGCCCACGGACACTATCACCACTATGCTCAGTCTTTCAGGTAGCAGCTAAGGGCTGGGGTCTATAGCTGGACTTGGAACTGGGTATAAGAGCCACGTAATACTCATTTTGGAAAAAGACAGATGCACCTTTCCCTGACCCAGTTTGACTTCACGGGCGTGGCTGATTCCGAAGATAATAATAATAAAAATAAGTAGAAAGCACTCCGAGAGCTCAAATCTCCGCCAAGGTAGCTACAGCAATTTTCTCCCTCATGTTTTAATTTCTCCTACATCTTGTTGGCCGTCAGCAGACAGTGCCCTCTGCTGGAGACCGTCAAAGTATCAAGCAAAGCACTGCATTCATTCTCATGTTTGGAAATGCTAAAAAAAAAAAAAAAAAATCCTCAATGCTGATTTTGATTCAGACCCCCCAGCCGCCGAAATTTAATTGGTTGGTCCTTGGTCCATCTCTAACCTCTCCTGAAAATTTCACCCAAATCCCTGGATAACTTTTTGAGTTATAGCGTCAAAATACACACACACACACACACACACACACACACACACACACACACACACACACACACACACAAAAAAGAATTAACCAACATGGGCAAAAACATAACCTCCTTGGCGGAGGAAGTAATAATAATAATAATGATAATATAAAGTAGTGAAGATAAGTATAAGTGTCAGGGTTGTAAAGAAATGTTTGTCTGATGTGGTCTTCTTTTTTCTTTATGAAATTTAAAAATATTTCTTGTGTACATATATAAATATATATGAAGAAAAATAAGAGTTTTATTTATGATTTGCAAGTGGTACCCATAAACTGTGAGATTTTGAGTCATCTGATATGAGTGGTTGTTAATATTTGAGCTTTGCCTTATTGAACAGTCCTGTTTGTGTACTTTTGAAATAAAACACTTAAAATGTATACTGTTGAAAGTTATTTTTTAATGCTCTTAGTAAACCAGGGCTTGAGTAGAACAATACAATCCATTGAATGTCAGAACCACAGATTTCTTTGTTGTTGTTGTGAGCATATTTGACTGATTAATACAATATTTAGTTTTTGTGGTTGTTAATACAGTATTTACCCTTTGTGGTTTGTTATGGGGAAATGTTCGGCTGCTTTTGACCCCAAAAGAATTTGTGTGTATGCAGGCATGTGTGAGTGTCTCCATGATTCGGTTTCATTTGCGTGCCCCTGTGCCCCAGAGGCTCCACACACACACACACACACGAAGCAACAGTAAAGCTCATGACACTGGAATCGAAGACCAGCTGCAACATCTTCATCGTCTTCAAGTTTTCACAGACCCTGTTGGTGTCGGTAAGAGGAAGCTCTGCTGTGGTCTCCCTGTCAACACCAAGGTCCCTGTGGTCAACAGCAAGACATGCTCAGTCTCCTTCTCCGTTCCCACCTCTCAACCAGCTGGTTCTACGAAACCCGTGCAGCCCCCAGCTTCACTGCAAAGGTAGTGCTCAATGCTCTTGTGGTCTAATCCATTCCCCAGTATTTAACTGATCTTGTCCCTTGAACATTTTTTCTGACTAATTGTTCCCAGTTCTTTTCCTCTTTCTATGGTCCAAGGGTTCTCTGAGTTGCCCGCGGGTCATTTATCATTGCACAATGGGACCGGAGCTGTTTTGGGTCAACAAGCATCCAAGCCAGACTGTGATTCCTTCCTGTTTGCAAGATAAGTTATGGGAAAGTGCATCCAGTGTGTGTACAAAAGGCAGACTTGGGAAAGTAATCTTTCTGGGGAGTTGCCACAAAGGCAGCCCTGTTGCCCCCTTCCTTGTCCCTGTGAGTGATAAATGTTCATCTCTGTTTTCTGTAAGCTGTTTTGCGTGCACAATGATAGGGTATACATAACCCCATTCAGATGCTAACATTTCCACAAATGTGAAGTGTCTCTTTTCTGAGTTTCCCACACTATGTTGCTCATAGGCATGGGATCCCCAGTTGTCAAAAACATGTTAAAACGGCAGATGAACAAACGTTTTAAACTTTAAAAAAAAAAAAAAAAATCTTTTTTTTAAATAATTTTGTTTGAGGCTCACAGTATATGTGCCTGATTATTCAATCAGCAGCATCATAGTGGGTATTTTCTGAAAAGGCACCCACATTCCATCCCACTGAACCCATGTAAACTGCTGTTTGAGGTGGGAAGGAAACCCTTTTAGAGGGGACACAATGATCACTTGGGCTTAATGCCCCGAAGGTCAAAACGTGCCCATCCATCAGCCCTCACACTACTCCCAACCTATTTGTCCACCATTATCTTGACTACATGAGAAATCTTCCTTGCTAATATGCTGGAAGACAAATAACAATGAATCACACATGTATTCACACGTTCAGCCATTTGAGCATACATCCACCATCTCAAACATACACTACACCCCAGTATACACATATGCACAGGCGGTCACACAGAGGGCAAACCTTTTGCCGCTACCTCCAGTGGAGCCGATGCCATTGGCGGTTCACTTTGAGGACCACAAATATGTTAAAATGGAAATGATTCTGAGCGGATGGGCCACACCAGGACCACACACAGGCCCGGTGACCACAACACAGCAAAGTGAAAACAAGCTGGGAAAACACACGCAATTTTGTTCACATTCCACCAGATGATGAGCAGCAAGTCAGTCCTGCACCTCATTGTCTGCAAGGTTAATGAGCAAAATATTTCATTTTTCAAATTAAAGAAAAGCATTTTTCTGTGTAGGGGTTCCCCAGCTGTGCTCAGAGGGATCCGATAGAGCATTTACCCACCTTCCCTCTTTATCTATTCCTTACTGTGTTGGCTGCAAGCCGGTGATAGTGTGATAATCACCAGACTTCTCAAATACCTAAGCCACACATGCACGTACCCCCACACATACACATTAGAGGCTAAAACTGCACCAAACCCAAAAGACAAATTTGTTCTAGAGGGTGCCTGGAGACGCCGTGCTGCCAAGGTTGGAGTAGCCAGTAGAATATATACACTCTTAAGACACACACACACACACACACATACACTCAGACATAGTTGCCTACCCCATGCTGTGACAGGAAAAAAAGACTTCAGTACTTAAGACCTCTTGGTGAGCTTGAGGACCTGACAGCCAGCTGTACCAATAATCATTTAAAAAAAAAAAAAACAGGGAAAGCCAGTGTGTGAGAAACAGCGAAACTAAATCTTATTGTTTTTGTGCCCTGATTAGGATTAGCATAGCTACAGTATATATCTTGGGGAAAAGAGCACACATGATTCACTGGCTTGAAGTTCATCAATTATCTTTGAGACAGTCAGCTTACCCTCATCAGCCACATGCTGAATAACAAAACCAGAACAAATCAGGCATCTATTTATGTAATCGAAGTGAGAGACTTTTGAACATTAGCATATTCAGCAGAGTCTTTGTAGCTGGAATCTGAGCTCTGCCAGCTCATCCAGGCATGGAAAAGCTTCATTCCTTTATGCATGGCAAGAGGAGCAATGCCCTGGAGGGGGCTCCATATTAAACAGGAAGTGGCAAAATAAAGAGACACCCCCCTGCCTTGCCTTGCCTCTGCCACTCAAAAAGCATCCAGGCTGTTTTTACAGTGTGTAGGTCATTCTTAACATATTGGGCAGTCACAAGTACAGTGAGGAAAGCATATGAGGAGGGGACAGAGTAACGCTAGATTGGAGGTCAGGGAGGCAACGGAGAGAAAACAGGCCAGATTGCAGCAGGATTGGAGGTCTCACGGTTTTACAGCTCAAGGCAAGTTAAAACCACTGGCTCACAGCTTTGGTTTGTCGCCAGGTATCTGCTCTGGATTGCTATTAAGAACCAGTATGAGCATTATAAGGACTTTAGAGTTTCCTCAGATCATAGCTGATCAGCATCAGCATGTTTGAATTAAGAGGCAGACTGATCAGTGACTTTGGGGACTATTCAAGCTGTTGGCTTTCCCCCCACCTGCTATAAATCCTGCTGTGTTGATGAAGGCTGAACAATGATGTAATAATGGATATTGTTTTTATTATAATTTTTTATATGGCATCACACTTTTATAGCTATGTCTGTGCTTATTTGTGTCATGTTTGATTTGTTTCTTTATACCCCAGTTGGAGAGCTCTCTATGAACTCAGAGTGTTGACAGCACTAAATAGCTGCTCTTATTGGCACATTAGCATACATGCCTGTGTGTTGATGTTTCTGTGCATGTTTTGCTTTTTTATTAGAAACTGATATTACAAGGGCTGTTCATTGAAGAATTTCCCCTGACTCGTTGCCCATGGACTGAGAAGACTGAAACTTGGCAGTTATTAGTCTTTCTCTACATAGGTGTGACTGACGTGGTGGCCTAGTTAGAGCATCTGCCCCACAACCAGGAGGTCATGTGTTAAATCCCGGCCAGGTCATACCAAAGACCATATTAAAAAAAAGGTACTTTCCACCTTCTAGCTTGGTGCTAAGCATAATAGAATGGGGAAAGGTGTGACATATTGCTGTACCACCATGCATGGCATGGACGTGGTGACGCAGACACGGATGACGTCATCACGCCATGCCTATATTAAGGGACTGACAGCTGGAGCCAGGGTCGTTGGCGCTCTGCCTCTAGCCTACACACTGCCTGTACCCCTGCACAGTTAGCTTGTTTGTACTGCTCCACGTGCTGTTAGCTTTGTTAATAAAGTCACAGTTCAGCACACAGTCATGTCCGCCGGTCCTCTTTCCAGACACAGTTAGTGACAAGGAGTAACTTTAAATTCATCGACATGGAAGCGTGCTTGGCACCCCTACCACCGTTCCTCGCAACCCCAGGTGACCCGCCTATCCCATGGCATCATTGGTTTGAGTCCTTCCGGACATACGTGTCAGCTATGGACCTGGCCAAGGTTGGCAAGATGTGACTGTACTGAGGGACAACGTGTGTTTAGTACGTTGGGACCTACGGATTTTTTTTTTCTTTCTTTATTTAATATGGACATAACAAATTACATTTGTACAATCACAAGGAGAGACCAGATGTTTTGCATAGGTGTATATAGCACAAGTGCTAATTCTCAACATCAGTCCATAGGTGGCTTATATAGGTCATAAATTAGGCTGTACATACAAAATTTATAAGCTAATTAAAATTACAAATACATTACAAATTATAAATAGAGCAAGAGATCCATGATCACAACAAACAACAATTCAGACTAGACATGCACACATTGCTGGTGGGATTTTAGCCAATCTTTAACGCCTCTGTTGAAGAGGTTGGCATTTGTCTCCAATTTTAAGTGAGTTGGCAGAGAGTTCCATAAGTTTGCCCCTTTTATGGAGAAAGCAGACTGACCAAATGAAGTTCTAGACATGGTGACAATGCAGTCACTGTTGATGGAAGCTCGTGTGCATGCTCTGCTAGAGCTCGAGCGTCTAGCCACCAAACCAGAAAAAGGAGGTGAAACAAGATTGTATAGACATTTAAAAACCAGTCTGATATTACAGAAGATAATAAAATTTTCAAAAGTAAAAAGACTGTGCTTGACTAAAATACCACAGTGATGCCACCGCATTGGTTTGCGGTCCAAGATTTTTATAGCCTGTTTATACATTGCAGTTATGGGTTTTAGTGTAATTTGAGATGTTTGTGACCAAGATGTGATACAGTATGACAGATGTGAAAGAATCATCGCGTGCATATATGTATGTGCAGTTCTGAATGACAAATCCCTTCTAATGAGATGGAAGCAATTTAAATTGGGTTTGACCTTCTTACAAATGTAATGCACCTGCTTGTCAAATTGCAGGTTCCTGTCTAGAATGATCCCTAAATACTTGACCTCATTCACTTCAGTAAGCACCTCATTTCCAATTTTAACATCAAAAACATCATTCATGGGCCTGTTTCTAATAGAAATACACATAGCAACAGTTTTTTTGACATTCAAGGTTAAATGCGACAACACAAGCCATTTAGAGATGTTCTGTAAAACCTGGGTCAGGTGCTCAGCTGCCATGCTAGCCGTTTTGGCAGACAGATAGATTACAGTGTCATCAGCATACATCTGGCAGTTGGCACCTGAGCAACTATTGGGCAAGTCGTTGATGTATATTGTGAACAACAATGGCCCTAGTATAGATTCTTGTGGTACTCCCATGTTATTGGTGAGCAACCCAGATTTCTCCCCATTGACCCTGACACATTGTTTTCTCCCCTCCAGGTATGACCTAAACCACTGTATTGCCTCAGTTGAAATCTTGAGGTCTTTTAACTTCGACAATAGGACAGTGTGGTTTACCATGCCAAAGGCCTTTTTTAGATCCAGAAACACGGTCCCCACAACATGCCCCTTAACCAATAAAGCCTTGACCTTCTCAATAAAATAACAGTTAGCTGTTTCTGTGTAATACTTAGGTCTAAACCCAAATTGCTGTGAATAAAGTAATTGGTTGGACTCTAAATGTTCTATCAATTGATCAGCAACAATCTTCTCCAAAATTTTGAAACTACGGGCAATACGGCAATCGGCCTGTAGTTGCTTACAAAGTCCTTGTCTCCCGACTTATAGACCGGGGTAATTACTGCTGTCTTCCAATTCTCTGGAAAGGTATTTGTTCTTATTGACAAGTTAACTAAATGAGTAATAAGCTCCAACAGACTATTCTGGTGTTTCTTAATTAAGGCAGCATTTAAGTTATCAACATCCTTTGCCATAGAGTTATTCATTTTCCCAATAATCTCTTTAACTGCATCACTGGATACCTCTTTAATGCGAAAACTGTTGTGAACATTAACATGTTCCTCAGAGGATAACTCAGGTGGTCTAAAATAACTTGCCAGTTTATGAACGAATTCAGTGAAAAAACAGTTGAAGACATTGGCCATGGACTCATTACTATCAATGAGGTTATCATCTACCTTGAGACTACTTATTTTTGAATGCTTTTGTTTACTCGAATTTGTTAATCTATTAATTTGTTGCCAGAGTTTAGAACTGCTCCCATTGGCCTCCTCAGTTAGTCTAAGGAAGTAATTAGTCTTAGCTTTCCGAAGCTCAGACACCACTTTATTCCTTAGACTAGTGAAAATGAAATGGTCAGTGTTGGTTTTAGTGACCAGAGACCTTTTGAGAGCAAGATCTCTCTTTTTCATAAGCTGAAGAATGTCCTTATTAAACCATGGGAGGGAGCATTTCTTAGGTCTGCTTTTCCAGGTTCTTGTGTATTTACTAAGTAAGTTGCTTAAGGTTGACATAAAATTACTGACACTACTCTTTAAGTTCGACACTTTGGTTACATTCTCCCAATTTGCATTCATTAAGTCCTGTTCAAAGTGAGCCATGTTTAATTTAGAAATACCTGTTGTGAACCTAGATTGATTTTCATTTTTAATATGGTGGACAAGGCGTTGTTTTGATAGCTTTCTTACAACCAGCGTCATGTTGTGATCTGAAAGTCCAGTAATCAAATTATATGTTTTTACGACTCTCTCTGGCCTATTAGTGAAAATCAAGTCAGTAAAGGGCCTTTTCCACTAGCACGCTTTAGCGCGACACGGGACGGCTCAGCACGCTTTGTACGCTTTTCCACAAGCCCCAACACGGTTTAACAGCCGCAATTCTCAGCCCCGCTGAAGGGCAGGGTACAGCAGTGCTGAGCTGTGCCGTGTTGTGACGTTAACAGACTGGTCGCCGCTGATTGGTCAGGTCGTAACCGGCGCTGATTGGTCAGGTTGTAACCGCCCCTCTCCTCCTCCTCATCAACCAAATCTTCACGACCTTCTCAATAAAGTTTTTGAAAAAAAAAAAAAAAAAAGAATCTTCACGACCGCCTTTACTCAGCACGCAACCACTGTTGGCGGTTCCTTTCAGTGTATTGCTGTGCTATTTTCATTTATTCTCTATCAAAAATGGCTTCGCGTAATAAGGGTGTTCCATGGACCAGTAAGGAGCTGCAGTGTCTGCTCACTGCATTGTCAGACGAACGTATGCAGCACGAGTTAGACGGAGCTGCCCGGAATGAAATATACCGGGAGGTCTCGACATCGGAGTCCTTTAACGGTGAGTTTTAATTTTTTTTTATTGTGCGTTTTTTCGCAAATATATTCGGTAAGACGCTCAGTTTATTTATGCAATAAAAAAGCTGTTCATTTGTGGATGGATCGCGGCTTTATTGCAGCACACTGCGGACTCAAGCTTTTATTTTAATTATTCATGTGAACAATACGCTGAAATAAGCTTATGTATTCTTGTTAAAAACTATTGTGCTGTATTTTATTGTGTGCATTTTCCTTGTAGAATCATCCCACGCGTCCGCCGCGACAGCCCGTCCGGATTATTCAACCGAGCCATCCTGACCCACAGCTGGCAGAGACGCCTTCATTCATCCGAGTCGTGACCCAGTTTGGGAAGCTGGTGTAGACACTCAGTGGTCGGCGTGTATAAAATGTCGATTAACCTTCATGTTGTGTTGCAAAGTTTTTTTTTTCTTTTAATATTTTGTATATAATAAAATGGAATTGTTTTGGAAAGTGTGGTTTGTCTGTTATAACACTGAATTATAAAACAGTATAATTTCATAGAAATTCCATTGCCTAATCTGATCAAAATGATACTGATCTTCCTGTCAGGGGTCAACCATTGTAAAGGTAATGTAATTTTTAACTAGACCAAAAAACAAATGTTTTTGTAAGCTTTCTGTTCTTTTTATTGAAATATCATAAAAAATTAGCCCCACATGATCCAGTTCTAAACTTTGGGTACATTTTTTATGTTAACTTATAAGAAGTTGCACAGTTGGACTTTAAAATGCAGCAGGAGAGACTGATCAAGCTTACAAGTCAATGTAAAAAAGTAAGTATATGTAAAATGAATGTTCTATCGGCATTCCAAATTCAGAGAATTACAATACTTTAGAAGGAGTGTAGCATCATCTAAACGGAAAATAATAATACTGTTGTTCCAAACGTTGACCTGAAGGTGAAAAACATGAATTTTTTTTAATTCAGTACATCCAAAATGCCCTAGGATGTAAAAAATAATAATTTGGTGTTGGCCAGTGTGCCACGTCTCATTATTTAATACGAATAAAAACAAGTTTCAGCTCTTTATTTCTAGGTCATTTGGCAGTTAATTCAAAACAAAAGTGACGTGTTGTTGCAGCTTAATTATGAGATAAAATTAATTGTGAGATAAATCCACAGAGCGAGCAAGGCAATAATCCTTGAATCCTTTTTTGTCTCGTGTAAATAAGGACTCAGTCGGGTGCGTAACGTCACGGGAGTGTGGCCCCGCCTCGCTCAGAATCTGCTGCTGCCCCGCTTCTAAAACCTCCTAACAAACCATCACAGCACAAGCACAACACCAATGGAAACAGAAGCATTCCGAGCCGTACTGAAGTGAACCGAGCCGTACCGAGGTGTGCTGGGCTAGTGGAAAACAGGCTTAAGAGTTTCAGATGTCCTTGTGATACGGGTGGGTTTATCAATCAGTTGTACATATCTAAATTTCCCCATAGCGGATTTCTTTCTTTCAAAGGTCTTTTTATTATTATTAATTGAAGTATCAATACAATACAAAGTATTAGAAATTTTCATTTTTGTTTCAACCAAACGGTAAAAAACTAGAACTTAAAGCCAACAAATGTAAATGCTTCAAAGCACAAAAACCTTTAAATAAACAATAAAAAAAAAAAAATACAAAGAAAAATTGTGTGTGTGAAGTGGGGGTGGGGTAAAGGGGATATGAGCTACTCAGAAACTATAATCGTGGGTCTTTCAAAGAAATCAAGAAACGGGCGCCATAATTTATAGAATTTGTTTTCAGAGCCACAGACTGTATATCTGATTTTTTCTAAATCCAAACAGGACATTATATCTTTTATCCACTGTAAATGTGAAGGGGGTGAAGAGTCTTTCCACTTCAGTAATACAGCACGTCTGGCCAATAATAATGAAAATTTGAATACTTTTAATTTGGAACTTGGCAAGACAAGTTCTGGAGCCACACCAAAAATGGCGCATAATGGATCAGGTTTAATTTGATATTGCAGGACTTCAGACATAGTGATAAAAACAGAATGCCAAAAATTCATCAATGCAGGGCAGGACCAATACATGCGAAGCAAAGTGCCAGGAGCGCTACCACACTTTTCACAAGTTGGGTCTATATCCGAGTAAATACGTGCTAACTTAACCTTGGACAGGTGCATCCGGTGTACAATCTTAAATTGAATAAGAGCGTGACGAGCACACATTGATACAGTGTGAACCTGGCCAAGAATAGAGTCCCACAGTTCATCAGTAAAAGTAAAATTAAGATCTTGTTCCCAGTTCAATTTGATAGCGGCCAGAGAAGAAGATTGTAAATTTGAAATTAAATTATATAAAACTGACATTACCCCCTTAGAAGTTGGTTTAACTAATAAAAAATCATCTAGAGGATTATCAGAAGGTTTTTGAGGGAATTGTTTTGTCATGGTTTGCACATAATGTCTGACCTGGAGGAAGCGGAAAAAATGTGTAGAAGTGATGTCGAATTTGGTGGAAAGTTGAGAAAAACTTGCAAATTGACCATCAAAATATAAATCCGCAAAAGATTTTAAACCTTTTCTGTGCCATATATGAAATGCACTATCAATAGTTGATGGGGTAAATAAATGATTTGCGGCAATTGGACTTCTAATGGAAAAAAACTGAAGACCGAAATTTTTCCTGAATTGAGACCAAATTCTAAGAGACTGACGAACTACTTTATTATTACCCAGTGTAGACAAAGCAAGGGGAAGTGGTGAACCTAAAATTGCCGGTAGGGAAGTTTGATTGTCCACATGTGACTCCATAAGGATCCAAATAGGTGATTTGGGTTCCAGATAAAAATGTTTCCAATATAACATGCACCTGATATTTGCTGCCCAGTAGTAATATTGAAAGTTAGGCAGAGCCATGCCACCTACTGATTTGGGTCTTTGAAGAAAAACTTTCCTCAATCTCGGATGTTTACCATTCCAAATAAATGAGGTAATCAGAGAGTCCAAAGACTTAAAAAAGGATTTAGGAATAAAAATGGGGAGACACTGAAACAAATATAAAAACTTTGGAAGTAACATCATTTTTACAGAATTGATTCTGCCAATTAAAGACAAGGATAATGGGGACCATTTGGAAAGTATTAACTTACACTGGTCAAGTAAGGGGAGAAAATTATTTTTAAACAAGTAATTAAATTGTTTAGTGACACATATCCCAAGATAATTAAAATGATCAATAACAACCTTGAAAGGAAAATTTTCAAAATCCTGAACTTGAATCTTTTCATTAATCAGAAACAGTTCACTCTTATTAAGATTAATTTTATAACCAGAAAACCTACTAAAACTATCCAAAATATTAAGTATAGCGGGTAATGAAGTAAGTGGGTTGGAGAGAAATAATAAAAGATCATCAGCATAGAGTGAAACCCTATGCTCAATGCCACCCCTACGAATGCCTAGAAAGTCCCGGCTCCCACGGATTGCAATAGCTAACGGCTCAACTGCCAAGGCAAAGAGCAACGGGCTCAAAGGACAGCCTTGCCTCGTACCACGGTAAAGTCTAAAATAGTCAGAATAGCGACAATTAGTTAACACTGAAGCTAAAGGACTAGCATAGAGAAGTTTAATCCAGGAACAGAAGGAAGGACCAAAACCGAACCTCTCCAAAGTAAAAAACAAATACTGGACTTCCGGTTATGGCTGCCACGTAGGACGGATGTGTCTCACTCTGCTCTGCTCCTGGAGAAAAAAAATCGGCAAATAACTCTCTCATTTGGGACAGAACGTATCCCAGCGTCTGGGCGAGGATATGTCGGCGAAGCCTAAGGCTGGAAAACCAGGTAAAGGGAAAAGCGAGCCGCCGAAACAGTCCAAATTAACGGACTTTCAGGTCTGTGACGCAGCAAATAAAACTCCATATATGGCGGAGGAGGCTGGCAACGGTGCGATGTCTGCGGGGAGAGGCACAGATGCGCTGATGGCTGCCATGAGTTCAATGAGAGCGGACTTTTCCTCTAGATTTGATGGGATTATGACAGCGTTGGAAGGAATAAGAAAGGAATTGGGTGACTGTGTAGAACGAACGGCGCAGATGGAGCTCCGTCTCGCTAGTGCTGAAGATGACGTCACCCGTCTTCAATTAAAGGTGCGCACTTTGGAAAAAAAAAATAAATCTCTGGAAAATAATATTTTGGATTTGGAATCTCGGTCGAGACAGAATAACTTGAGGCTGGTGGGTCTTCCAGAGGAATCAGAAGGTCGGGACGTATGTTCCTTTCTGGAAAAGTGGATTCCGGAGGTGCTGGGCAGCGAGGAGTTGCAATCAGCAGTGGTTCTGGAAAATGCACATCGTATTGGCCCACGGAGAGATAAGGGACCGCCGAGGACCTTAATTATGAAGTTTCTTAGCAACAGAGACAGGATGAAGATCTTCAACGCTGCACGAGCTAAAGGAGAGATTAAACACCAGGACCAGCAGGTGCGGTTCTACCCAGATTTGGCCACAGGAATCCAACAATTGAGGAAGCAGTTTGATCCCATACGTAAGGAGCTGCGCAACCTTGGGATTCGTCATGGTGTAATCTATCCTGCGAGACTGCTGACCACGTATGAGGGCAGAACCCACATCTTCAAGACCCCAGAGGAGGCGCAGGAGTTCATCAAGAAGATCAAAGAAGAAGAAGAGACTGGTGGGAGCTAAGCATGAACAAAATATAAGGTAGAATAATTAAGCATTTGCACAGGCATCTGACTGACTTGAAGTAAATAGTAAGTTTACAAAATATAGATTGTATTATATATTAAAAAAAAACAAAAACAAAACAAACAAAAAAAAACTATGATGTACAAAGTTGTTAAAAATTTTGGAGTTAAGTTGGAAAACTACAGAGGAGAGTTAATGTTACGTCATTAAAAGCAGTAGAGTTAGGGTGATTGGGAGGATGAAGAAGGAGTGGCTTAGGCTGTTCCCCGTGGGTGTGGAGCGGTCGATGGCTATATCGAGAGACGGAATTTTTCTTTTGATTTTGGGGGGTTTCCCACAAGTGTGGGAAGGGGAAATTTGTTTGTGTGTAGTTTGTAGGATGAATGTTCAACCACTCATGTTTTTGCTTCTCTGTATGAGCATGTTTACACTGCAAGGTAATCCCAAACTCTCTATTGATCATAAACCAAAGTGTTAATCTTAATTTAACTTCATGGAATTGCAGAGGTCTACAAAATTTAAAAAAACTTAAACAAGTTATGAATAAAATAAAAGACATGGGTTCAAAAATTGTGTTTTTACAAGAAACTCATTTAATAGAGGAGGATATAAAAAGAATTAGGAGTAGATGGCAAGGAAGTGTCTTCACCTCATCATTCTCATCCCGGGCCAGGGGAGTTATGACTCTCATACATAAATCAGTTCCTTTTCAAGTGAAAAATGTAATTGGAGACAAATTTGGAAGATATGTAATCATTCAAGGTTCTTTGCTATTAGAAAATATAAATCTTGTGAACTTATATGGTCCCAATATAGATGATCAGAAGTTCTTTGCTAATTTATTTCTTATCTTATCATCACTTACAGGGCAACCTATAATAGCAGGGGATTTTAATTGTACATTGAATCCAGGTATAGATAGATCAACAGGACTGGATTGCACGCACATTGGATGTAGGATGACTATTAATCATTTTATGAAAGAATTGAGATTGTTAGATATATGGAGAGAAATGAAACCACAAGTTAAGATAAGATAAGATAAGCCTTTATTAGTCCCACAACGGGGAAATTCCAGGATTGCAACAGCACAGGGATAGCAACACTCAGAGCAACAATCAGAAGGCAAGAAAAAAAAACAAGCAAGCAAGAGCAGCTAATAAACATATGTACGTATTACTATAAAATATATATATATACACACACACACAGACACACAGTGCAGAGCATTGTAGCTGGATGGAATAATATATGAATATATGAACACACAGTGCAGAGCATTGTAGCTAGATGGAATAAATATGTAAATATATAAACACCCACAGTACGGAGCATTGCAGCTAGGTGGAATAAATATGCAAGTATATAAACACACACAGTGCGGAGCAATGTAGCTAGATGGAATAACATGTAGATATATAAATATATAAACACCCACAGTACGGAGCATTGCAGCTAGACGGAACAAATATGCAAATATATAAACACACACAGTGCAGAGCATTGCCGCTAGATGGAATGAAACAGCATAACCGTCTACCCAGCTATCCTGCATGGTATGATTATGTGCCCATACACACTCTCACCCTCCATAGCGACCGGCATGCTCCTAGTTGTATGCCGGAGAGGACCACTGTGTAAGTCTATTGCATCTTCTGCATTCAAAAAACTATTAGTTTGTTACGTCTTTTTTGCTATCTCTGCGAGCAGCCCTGCTTAGGTTGTACAGTCTGACAGCCGTTGGTAGGAAGGACCTACGAAACCTCTCGGTTGTGCACCTGGGATGATGTAGTCTGCTGCTAAATGAGCTCCTCAGTGCATTCAGTATGTCCTGCATAGGGTGGAACTCGGACTCCAGCAGAGATGACAGTTTAGCCACCGTCCTTCTCTCTCCTATCTCCTCCATCGGATCAAGGCGCTGCCCCAGGACAGAGCTAGCTTTCTTAATCAGTTTGTTCAGTCTCTTCCTATCGGCTGCAGTAATGCCACTGCCCCAGCAGACCACTCCAAAAGTGATGGCTGATGCCACCACCGTGTCATAGAATGACTTCAGCAGCGCCCCTTGTACACCAAAAGACCTGAGTCTCCTCAGCAGGAACAGCCTGCGCTGTCCCTTCTTGTAGAGTGCATCAGTATTGTGTGACCAGTCTAGTTTATTGTTCAGATGAATACCCAGGTACTTATAGGATGTCACCATCTCGATGTCTGTTCCCTGTATATTTACTGGTACTGTGAGTTAAAGCCTATTCTTGTTATTCCAGTACCTACAAGACATTCTCACGTATTGATTATTTTTTGATTTCCACAGAATTAAGGTCCAAGATTCAAAACTGCTTTTATGATAACATCGTGATCTCTGATCATGCACCCTGTTGTCTAATATATGTAGATAAAAAATTGACAAAGGAATCAGGTAGATGGCAATTTCAGCATAAATGGCTTCAGGATGAGGAATTTGTCAAGTATATAGAAAAACAGATAGACGAGTTCTTTGACATCAATACTACACAAACATCAGCATGTGTAAAGTGGGAGGCTTTCAAAGCTTTTATTAGGGGACATATTATTAGTTATACAGGATCAAAATCTAAGAAGACTCGAGAGGAGAGAGCTAAATTGGAACATAAAATAAAAAGTCTTCAGGAAAAAGTGTATGCAGGAAGTGACCCAAGGTTGGAGAATGAATTACTGATTTTGAGAGCTGAATACGACAAAAAATCAGCGAATAGAGCTGCCTCGAGTCTTCTAAGATTGAAACAATCTTTTTATGAACAAGGTGAAAAATCAGGAAAATTATTAGCATGGCAGATTAAACAATTAGAAATTAAAACACCAATTACCAGTATTATAAGTAACGGACAGGTAGTTATAGATCCTTTAGAAATTAATAGAGCCTTTAGAGATTACTATGAAAAATTATGATACCAAAAATGAACCTGATTTAACAAAACTAAATGGGTTTTTGAACGAACTATCTATACCGTGTATTCCAAATGAAAACAGGGAGATATTGGAGTCTAAAATTAGTCAAGAAGAAGTTGGGCTAGCCATTGATAATATGAAATCAGGAAAAAGTGCAGGACCAGATGGTCTTCCAGTTGACCTTTATAAAAAATTTAAGAATAAATTAATAAAACCTTTTTTGGAAATGGTTTTAGAAGCATTTCAAAATAATAATTTACCATCATACATAAATAATGCCTTAATTATACTGCTGCCAAAACCAGGTAAGCCCTCTAATAAATGTGAAAATATGAGAACAATAAGCCTATTAAACGCCGACCTTAAGATAATCTGTAAAATTTTAGCAAGACGAATACAAGAAATTTTACCAAATATTATTAATCGAGATCAGAATGGCTTTATAAAGGGTAGACAAGGCTTCCATAATGTAAGAAGACTATTTAATATTATTTATTTTAATAAAGAAGCACCGGATACAGCTCTCCTATCACTGGACGCCGAAAAGGCCTTTGATAGAGTTGAATGGCCCTTTCTTTTTGAAGTCCTACAGAGGTTTGGACTTGGAAATAATTTCATAAAATGGGTTCAAATAATATACAATAATGCTACAGCAGAAATCCTAACAAATAACAATATTTCAAAACCAATAAAAATCAATAGAGGATGTCGACAAGGCTGTCCACTTTCACCTTTACTGTTTACTATGGCAATTGAACCTTTAGCGATAGCGATACGTTTACATTCACAAATATATGGAATTAAAGTTGGACCAACAGAACATAAAATCTCCCTGTACGCCGATGACATAATTTTGTTTATGTCGAATCTAAAAAAATCAATTCCAACCTTGTTGAATTTAATAAAGAATTTTGGGGAAATATCAGGATATAAAATAAATAAAACTAAATCTTCAATATTAATGCTAAATGAGACCCAGAGAAATTACCCAGCCCCTGAGGTAAATCAATTCAATGTTGTAAATCAGTTTAAATATTTAGGAATCCAAATTGTGCCTAAGCTAGAATCAGTCGCCAGTGTCAACTATGAAGCCTTAATGTCAGATATCAATGAGTTAACTCAGAGATGGATGTCACTACCAATGTCGATGATCGGGAGAATCAATATACTTAAAAGTAATATTTTACCTAAAATACTTTATTTATTTCAATACATTCCCTTATCACCACCTTTAGATCTATTCTCAAGAATAAAAAAAAAGTTAGTGGAATTTATATGGAACAACAGGAGGGCTAGATTACGTCTGTCTTTATTATATTTACCTTTTGATCGTGGAGGTCTGAAATGTCCAAATTTTATGTTGTATTATTGGTCGGCACAACTGAGGTCTATGACATATTATTTTTCATCAAATGATCTCCCTCACTGGACTGAAATGGAATCATACAATTTACCTTTACCTCTTCCCATATTCATATACTCAGATTCGGCAAAAAAATTACAAAAACAAGTTAAAAATCCATTTGTAAAGCATATGATCAAAATATGGTGTGAAGCTAAAAACTATTTAAAAGAACCACAGTTATTGTCACAATTTAGTCCAATATGGGGTAATCAATATTTTAAACCAGGGAGAGCGGACGCTGTATTTAAAGTATGGAATTTAAAAGGGATACAAAAGATTCAGGATTTATATTTGCCATGTGCAGATAACATAATGTCTTTTGAAGAGCTGAGGATCAAATTTAATCTCAATAGAACACATTTTTTTAAATATCTTCAACTTAGAAACTTTATTCGATCAAATCAAAATAAAGCTCTCACTCGACCTATTTACTCATCCTTGGAAAAAATGATGATGAAAGATAGTAAAAGAAAGGGTATTATTTCAGAGTTTTATAACTCATTGACACTATCTTCAAGTGAAAATTCACTGAAAAGATTAAACTACTGGAAAGAAGATCTGCAAACTGAAATCTCAGAGGAACAATGGGAATTGGCTTGTACAGAAGCTCAAACCAAATCAATAAATGTACGCCTTAAATTGATACATTTCAAATGGTTAATGCGGATGTATGTTACACCGGAGGAGTTAAATAGATATAACAAAAATATACCAGATACATGCACAAAATGCATGGAAAGTAAAGGAACCCTATTTCATTGTTTATGGGAATGTAGATTAATAAGAATGTTTTGGGAAGAGGTGAGGGTAACAATTGAAAAAATAATCTCAAAACAAATCATATTGAATCCTAAACTGTTTTTGTTGGGTCTGTACCCAGAAAAGCATAATTTTAATAAAAGTGAAAGAACATTCATAGACCTCAGTTTGCTTAATGCCAAAAAATGTATTGCACTATTATGGAAAAAGACTCATAGTCCAGATGTGACTCAGTGGTTAAGACAGATGTTAACAAACCTTCCATTAGAAAGAATAACATATATACTGAAATCAAAGGAAATTGTGTTTGAGAATATATGGAGACCTTTTATTGATTATGTAAAAAATTTAAACATAACTCTTGAAGAAGAAGGTGAATGATGTGTGTGGACCTTGTAAATTCCAAACTGGTGAACATAATATGTATACTTATGTATTGGATTGTCTAGACTAAACAGAGGAGCATTGTTGAAGACTTGATTTTGTTGGTGGTTGTTGGTGTTTTTAGTGCATTTTTTTTTTTTTTTTGTAGTACTTTAGTGTTAGTGTTTGATTGTTTGTATCATGTTTGTTAAAAAAAAAAGGTTCAATAAAGATATTGTGGAAAAAAAAAAACAAAAAAACAAATACTCCCACTCAACCCTATCGAATGCCTTTTCAGTGTCCAAACTAATAAGACATTCAGGTATGTTGTGGTGAGGAGTATAAATAATATTAAACAACCGCCGCAAGTTAAAAAAAGAATGGCGATTTTTAATGAAACCGGTTTGGTCCTGTGAAATTATAAAAGGAAGAATCTTTTCCAACCTTGAAGCTAACAACTTTGACAAAATTTTAACATCGGTATTTAACAAGGAAATAGGCCTGTAAGAAGCACAATCAACAGGATCCTTATCCTTTTTAAGCAACACAGTGATACAGGCCTGATAGCATGAAGGAGGAAGTGTACCAGAGTCAAGCGACTCTGTACAAACTTGACAAAGGAAAGGGGCGAGGTCATCAGAGAATTTTTTGAAAAAATCAGCGGAAAACCCATCAGGTCCTGGAGATTTTCCTGATTGCATGGATGATATTGCCAGCTGAATTTCTTCTTTTGTGATGGGAGCTTCTAAAATTTGCCGAGATTCTGAAGAAATCGAAGGAATATCAATAGAATCAAAAAAAATTTCCAAATCCTTTAAGTTTGTTGTATATTCTGAGGTATATAATTTGGAATAAAATGACCTGAAAATATCATTAATCGCTTGTTGGTCAGATGTCACCTCTCCTTTATCTGTCCTAACTCCAGTAATAAATTGCTTAGCTCTAATACCACGTAGTTGATTAGCTAGAAGTTTACTGGTTTTTTCGCCATGTTCATAAAATTCACTCTTGTTCCTTATTAAACAACCTTCAATTTGTCGAGTAGAAAGTAAATTAAGTTTAGTTTGTAATGTCATACGTTCCTTGTACAGAGCGGGTGATGGAGATTGAGCATATTGTCTGTCAATGTCCAGGATTTGATCTAAAATAGCCTTCTGTTCCTGTATTAAGGATCGTCTTTTAAATGCTGCCAATGAAATAAATTCCCCCCTAAGAAATGCCTTCATGGCCTCCCATATCGTTTTATTTGACATACCAGGAGTTTTATTTTCTTTCAAAAAAAAATTAATTTTAGAAGAAATATTCGTAACCAATTTTTCATCTGTAAGTAACAATGGATCCAATCTCCAATGCTTTCTCATGGAGTCACATCCATGGAGGATCATTTTAAGTACAAGAGGGGCATGATCAGAAACCGAGATGCTATCATAACTGCAAGAGCAAAGGTTATTAATTAATAAATTGTCAACAAAAAAATAATCTATTCTGGTATAAGTATGGTGTACGTGAGAGAAAAAAGAAAAGTCCCTGCCGTTAGGATGTAAAAAACGCCAAGGATCTGTAAGGCTATATTCCTCAAGAAAAGACTTAACATAAGTTGCAGATTTATTAAGACTAGCAGGTTTTGAAGATGAGCGATCTAAGATCGGATCCATATACAAATTAAAGTCACCCCCAAGAATTAGAGAGTGAGTATTTAAATCTAGAAGTTGCGAAAAAAGGTTGCGAAAAAAGTGCACATCATCAAAATTCGGTGCATACAGATTAGCCAAAGTGACATGTTTATCGCCAAGTTTACCTGATACTATTACAAATCGTCCATTTTTATCTGATACAACATTAGAGGGAATAAATGGGATATTTCGATCAATAAGAATAGCAGTGCCCCTGGCCTTAGCTTTAAAATTTGAATGAAAAAATTGTCCTGACCAACATTTTGACAAACGCAAGTGGTCGGAATCCTGCAAATGGGTTTCCTGCAAAAACAATACCCCAGGCTTAAGCTGCTTTAGACGTGACATGACTCTCTTTCGTTTAATTGGATGGTTCAACCCCTTCACATTCCAGCTTACCAAAGTAAGATTACTATTCATTCAAAGAGTAAAATTTATATATTATGTTGTGTAGCCCAAAGAAGAATAAAGTGAGGTACGGGTAAAAAAAAAAAAAAAAAAAAGGAAGGGGTAAGGGGGGTGTAAATAAAACCATAACAAAAAAACAAAACAAAAAAAAATAAATAAAAAAATAAAAAAATAAAAATAACAATAAAAAAATCCAACAACCAAACCTATAACAACACTCCAGCCGGTTGCAAAAAAACAGCAACCGCTCCATCTCCAGCTCTATTTTCATCCTAACAGAATGCTCCCATACAACTGGCTTCAATCCTGCATAATATGAACGTTTTACCCTAAAAAAAAAAAAAATAAATAAGATAAAATTAAAAAAAAGAATTAAATAAACAACAACGTATAGGGAGCCAATTTTACCTTGTTTTTAAACATCTGAAAATGCATCAATGTCCAGTCAGTGCAGCTTCAATAAAGTAACAAGCAGCCCAGCGCGGCAGCTGGTCAACCCAGAAATGTCCAGTTCAAGGCGAAAATTGCTGGTTTCTCTCCATAGTTTGCATGAAGCAGGTGGCCTCCGAGACGGACGCCAGCCACTGGTTTTTGCCGTCTGGAAGAGTTATCCGGAGCCTGGCGGGGAAAAGAAGAGAAGGACGAAAACCTCTCTTGTACAACTCGGACATAACCTCCTTATATTCGGCTCGTTGCTTCTGAACGTCGGCGTTATAATCCTCGTAGAACTGAAGTTTATGCCCACGATATTCCAAAGTCCCACGGCGTCTCCGCGCTTCTCTCATCACCAAGTCTTTGGTCCGAAACCGGTGGAAACAAATAATGACAGCGCGCGGCTTCCCATTCGGACATGAGGCTGCGGTGGGCTCTATCCAGCTCTGGGGGAGATGGCAAAGTTTGTGTGCCAAAGACGTCCACCAACAGCCGAGAAAAAAATTCAGATGGCCGTGGACCCACATCAAAGGACTCCGGCAGACCCACCAGACGAATATTCAGCCTCCTGCTTCTTCCCTCCAGGTCAGAAAGTTTGTTTTTCAAAAGTTTGTTCTCCTCCTGTATTGACTCGCATGTAACTTCAAGCGCCGCTAGGCGCTGGCTGACGTCCTCCGCGTTGTTTTCAAGGTCGCCAATGCGTTGCTCCTGGTTCGCCCATCTGCTTGAATTTTGTCCAGCTTACCATTAATAAGTTCAAATGAAGCTTTGAAGTCAGCAGCTATGGACATTCTGTGTTGCTCAAGCAAGGCAACAAGTGCAGGGTTAAGGCTGATACTAGCATCCTCAGCTAAGCTGGTGTTAATATTGTTCCCTGCTGCCTCCTTTTCAGTCTGCTTTCTTGTTTTGGACATATTTCAAAACAGATTCTGCACGTATTAAATGTCCAAAACATTAACAGCTTACAGCAAAATAGGGTTTAAAAAGTAAAGAAAAAAATATAGCAGGAGCCAGCAACGCACACACCTACTCCATTGCCAGCACACCTGAAGCCAATCCCCATAGCGGATTTCAATTTGCCTTTGGCACTTTTATCCATCCAGTTAATGCTAAAATCACCGAATACAATACATTCATTACATTTATCACGGATGGAAAGAAGACTCTTGAGTTCATTGTAAAACTCAGCACCATGAGATGGGGGATTATAGACTACAACAATGTTAAAATTCATATTTGGTGATAGAATTACATTAAGTCCCAGGCACTCCAAATTTATATTCAGTTCGAGTTCGACACATTTAAGACATTCCCTTATATAAATTAGGACACCCCCTCCCTTGCTTGTGGTTCTATCATTTCTATAACATAAATATCCTGGTATACTGACTAGATCATTTGATACATTACAATTCAATCAACTTTCAGAGATACATAGAAAATCCAAATTAGACTCAATAAGCATATTCCGTATCTGATCCATTTTTGGTAATATGCTTCTAATATTTAGATGACCTCCTAGCAAACCTTTAGATTTGGATTCTGGGTTCCAAATAACTTGTGTGTGGTTTACCGTTTGAAAGAGCTTGTGCTCTCTCTGTTTTGACGATGCGCGTTGATAGGAAGTCCTTTTGTCCCTCGCGGGATTCCGTTGTTGTTTACATTCTGTCCCAGATGAGTCAATGTGATTGCTGTCTGATAATACATGAATGCGAACCTCAGGACTCACCCCAGTGACAGAGGCAATGACCCTGGATTCTTCCAACCCTGCAAGTAAGCAGGAATCACTGGATAACATTTTCATCGGCATTCCTCCGGGATGCAACACCGGTCGCCTCGCAGCAGTCTCCGAAGCAGCTGCAGCGCCAGAGCCCAGACAGTTCAACACGCCATCTCCAGCAGCAGTGGTGGAACAGGGCCGATCATCCATCCATGCTTCTTCCTCCAAGTCCCTCCGACGGAACTCCTCCTCGGCCAGTCGACCACCACAGGCAGTGTCCGCAGGGGCCCCACAGATGACACCCGGCACCAAAGTCCAAGTAAGTTGCGGGGATAATGATGTTGGTTGAAGGGGACCAATTGGCGATTCTAACAACCTAGGAGTCAAAAACTCCATGCTCGGGGTGGAGATTTGCATGGTTGCAGAAATCGCTTGTTGATGGATAGGCCCAGGGTTGAGATGAACGTCCCCTGCTAGAAGTAACAGTAGTAGTAGAGTTTGGGCTATATGCCGTATGTGCCAGTTGATTGTTCGTCTGCTTGTACCGGTAGTTTTGCGTGATGACTTAAAAATCTGAACTCGGCCATCATTAAGTACATGTGCAAAGATTGCAGCGTAGCCATATCCTAACCAGTTCAGTTGTTGTTTTTCTGATAGAATACCAAGTAGATCCTCGATAGTATAATCCATGCAATGTTTGCACTTTGACGGCCACCTTCACCAGTGTGTCGCAGATGGATAAGACAGGCACCAGTAGTAGCAGGCCACAGGCGAGAAGATACAAACCGTCGTTGTAGTGATCATGGTTTCTCTTGTTTTTACCGCACCATTTCAAAATAACATGCAATAAAATGCTTAAAATCCAAAAGGATATCTTAATAATTAGGTAGATGGGATTAAAGACAGTATATTTAGTATATTTTTGCATGTGAGTGGAGCCAACCAGACCACTCAATGCCACTGCCGCCATCTTGTTTCCTTCTTACGAGGAATATATCACGCTGCTAGCTGGGAATTTTGCGACACCCGGGAGCGTGCTGGCAAGGACAATCAGGTTCCGCCAATGCAGACAGAGAGCGGGAGAGACGACCCAGCAGTACATCACAGACCTCTGCTGTCTGGTGAGCACGTGCAGGTTTGAGCAGCTAGAGGACGAGATGGTGTGGGACCAGCTAGCGGAGCACACCAACAACCCGAGGCTGAGGGTGAAGCTGTTAATGGCGGAGGATGGCCTGCCACTGGCAAAGGTGGTGGAGTTAGCGTTCCAGCTGGAGGCCACCGCCCAGCCAACATCACAGCTAGGTGCTTCACAACAACAAACCCCACTAGCTCACAAAGTTGCCCCGGCAGAAGAACCCCTTAACACTGCATGGTTTTGCGACCTTTTCTACAAATTGGGTTTCACCATACACAACCACGAGGGACTTTGTTTGATTGCTGAAGACTGGAGCACATCTCACCCAGACGTGAGCACAGCCGGTCCAAACTTGACACCGCATGGAGAGCAGAACACGGACAGAGGATGTAATCTGGACTCGTCTCTGATCCTTGCCTGGCATAACCCTCATGGAGCCGCCATACAGCTGCAGGAGAGAGAGTCTGTGGCCAAGCATGACCCAGGTGAATGACGACAACCCAGCGTGCGTCCTATTGCCGGCGACAGGAATACGTCGCCGCGACCACAATCAGCACCAGGAGAGAGGGGGCTGAAACCGGACTCGTCTCAGATCCTCACCCGGCATAGGCCTCATGGAGCCACCTTACAGCTGCACGAGAGAGAGTTTGTGGCCAAGCAGGACCCCGCAGAACAACGCCAATCCAGAGCACGTCCTGCCGCTAGTGTGACCGGCTTGCCACCACAACAGCAACCAGCATCGGTGACGAGAGAGCAGTAACACTAAGTGCAGCCGAACAGATCGCCCCTCGCAGTATTTGATTGGGTTTAGGTACACCCATCCAAATGCCTGGACCTGCAGATGCTCCAGTCACCGCAGATGATGATCACTGCACAGTTGGGGCCAGTCACCTTCCAGATGGCCAATGGTTCAAGATGGCATGCCAGCCATCTGCGAAAGGTAAGAGCACCTGCCGTGGATCAAGACATGACGCTGGAAAAGATCCAGCCAGTGTAGAACCCGGACTGGGACTTTGCTGACAAGAGAGCGTTTCCAGCAAGAGGGCACCCAGGTCCGCCACATCCAGCACCTCCAGGGCCGTGCCCACCGTGGGCTCGCCAGAGGCCCCCTGAAGTTGAACTGTAAAATGACTCTGTTTTGAAGTGTTTGGTTGAAAAAACAGTGGAAGAATAACCCACTCAACCATGCAGGGTCTACCGGTAGTCCACCTGGCTGCCCAGGTTCATTTAAGTTCTCATGATGGTTCAATAATAATAGTAATGGTTCATAGGAAAAATATTTTGGTGTATGGAACCTGAAATGGTCATGGGTCTAGTTGCTAATGCTACCATAATATGCCTTAACATCGAGCAAATATGTGGAACCTAACACTGGTAACCTAGTGTGCTCAACATCACGCAATATGCCACAGCTAAGGTCAACCATCATCGGCACAGTTAGATCACAAATCTATCATGGATACAACTTCCACATATGCAAATGGCCATGGATGATTTTTTTTTTCCACAGACGCCACACTGATCTTGAAATCTTGTGCTAGCTGACCAACGGTTTTGTGGCAATCTTCCAAAATGGTGGCCTCCCCTTGCCGGATGGTGTCTTCATTAATGGCGCACTGTGGTGCCGTTTTCACGGCATGTCCAACCACACTTTAACTGTCAATGCCAGTATCTGACTATGTCATACTATGAGGCATGCTTCCCATAAGTCTCTTTCATCTCATAGTGCCTCCCGTGGTGTGCGGCCTCTCAAGTACAAGAACCTGATGACCGCTCTGCATTCAGCTGGGTCCATTATCACACCTTATTGCTTTTTAGCACCTATAAAAGAGAAATTCTTAGGAGTTGAGAGTTGCAAATTACAATGTATAGATACGCAATTTCAGCCTCTTACACAGTAAAAAATCTTGTCTCAACTTAAAAAAGTTAGTGTTCGGGCGGCCTGAAAATTTTAAATTGACTGAACTTGAAAAGTTAAGGGGTAAAAACACACAAAACACAAAGTCAAATTCAGTCAAAAAATTTTAAGGCAGCCGGAATACTAACTTTTTTTAGTAGAATAACCCTAATTGTTTTTTACAGTGTAAAGTAACCACAAGTGGGTCAGGGGAAATCATTTAGGAGCAGCCTTCTACATAATAGATTTTAACATTGTACACTGCGTCCAGAAAGTATTCACAGTGCTTCAGTTTTTCCACATTTTATGTTACAGCCTTATTCCAAAAGGGATTAAACTCATTTTTTCCTCAGAATTCTACATACAATACCCCATAATAATAATGTGAAAAAAAGTTTTTTTTGAAATGTTTGCAAATTTATTAAAAATGAAAAACTAAGAAATCACATGTACGTACAGTGGGGTAAAAAAGTATTTAGTCAGCCACCAATTGTAGAAGTTCTCCCACTTAAAAGATGAGAGAGGTCTCCAATTTTCATCATAGGTATATCTCAACTATGAGAGACAAAATAAGAAAAAAAAATCCAGAAAATCACACTGAAGGATTTTTAATGAATTAATTGGTAAATTCCTCGGTAAAATAAGTATTTGGTCAATAACAAAAGTTCATCTCAATACTTTGTTATATACCCTTTGTTGGCAATGACAGAGGTCAAACGTTTTCTGTAAGTTTTCACAAGGTTTTCACACACTGTTGCTGGTATTTTGGCCCATTCCTCCATGCAGATCTCCTCTAGAGCAGTGATGTTTGGGGGCTGTCGCTGGGCAACACGGACTTTCAACTCTCTCCAAAGATTTTCTATGGGGTTGAGATCTGGAGACTGGCTAGGCCACTCCAGGACCTTGAAATGCTTCTTACGAAGCCACTCCTTCGTTGCCCGGGTGGTGTGTTTGGGATCATTGTCATGCTGAAAGACCCAGCCACGTTTCATCTTCAATGCCCTTGCTGGTGGAAGGAGGTTTTCACTCAAAATCTCACAATACATGGCCCCATTCATTCTTTCCTTTACACAGATCAGTCGTCCTGGTCCCTTTGCAGAAAAACAGCCCCAAAGTATGATGTTTCCACCCCCATGCTTCACAGTAGGTATGGTGTTCTTTCTCCTCCAAACACGACAAGTTGAGTTTTTACCAAAAAGTTCTATTTTGGTTTCATCTGACCATATGACATTCTCCCAATCCTCTTCTGGATCATCCAAATGCTCTCTAGCAAACTTCAGACGGGCCTGGACATGTACTGGCTTAAGCAGGGGGACACGTCTGGCACTGCAGGATTTGAGTCCCTGGCGGCGTAGTGTGTTTCTGATGTAGCCTTTGTTACTTTGGTCCCAGCTCTCTGCAGGTCATTCACTAGGTCCCCTTGTGTGGTTCTGGGATTTTTGCTCACCGTTCTCATAATAATTTTGACCCCACGGGGTGAGATCTTGCGTGGAGCCCCAGATCGAGGGAGATTATCAGTGGTCTTGTATGTCTTCCATTTTCTAATAATTGCTCCCACAGTTGATTTCTTCACACCAAGCTGCTTACCTATTGCAGATCCAGTCTTCCCAGCCTGGTGCAGGTCTACAATTTTGTTTCTGGTGTCCTTTGAAAGCTCTTTGGTCTTGGCCATAGTGTAGTTTGGAGTCTGACTGTTTGAGGTTGTGGACAGATGTCTTTTATACTGATAACGAGTTCAAACAGGTGCCATTAATACAGGTAACGAGTGGAGGACAGAGAAGCCTCTTAAAGAAGAAGTTACAGGTCTGTGAGAGCCAGAAATCTTGCTTGTTTGTAGGTGACCAAATACTTATTTTACTGAGGAATTTACCAATTAATTCATTAAAAATCCTTCAATGTGATTTTCTGGATTTTTTTTTTCCTCATTTTGTCTCTCATAGTTGAGGTATACCTATGATGAAAATTGGAGACCTCTCTCATCTTTTAAGTGGGAGAACTTGCACAATTGGTGGCTGACTAAGTACTTTTTTGCCCCACTGTAAGTATTCACAGCCTTTGCTCAATACTTTGTTGATGCACCTTTGATAGCAATTACAGCCACAAGTCCTTTTGAATATGATGCCACAAGCTTGGCACACCTATCTTTGAGCAGTTTCGCCCATTCCTCTTTGCAGCACCTCTCAAGTTCCATCAGGTTGGATGGGAAGCGTTAGTGCACAGCCATTTTCAGATCTCTCCAGAGATGTTCAATTGGATTCGAGTCTGGGTTCTGGCTGGGTCACTCAAAGACATTCACAGAGTTGTCCTGAAGCCACATCTTTGATATCTTGACTGTGTGCTTAGGGTCGTTGTCCTGCTGAAAGATGAACCGTCACCCCAGTCTGAGGTCAAGAGCGCTTGGGAGCAGGTTTTCATCCAGGATATCTCTGTACATTGCTGCATTCATCTTTCCCTCTATCCTGACTAGTCTCCCAGTTCCTGCTGCTGAAAAACATCCCCACAGCATGATGCTGTCACCACCATTGGCATGGTTATGAATGGTGCCTGGATTCCTCCAAACATGACGCCTGGCATTTATGCCAAAGAGTTCAATCTTTGTCTCATCAGACCAGAGAATTTTATTTCTCATGGTCTGAGAGTCCTTTAGGTGCCTTTTGGCAAATTCCAGGTGGGCCGCCATGTGCCTTTTACTAAGGAGTGGCTTCCGTCTGGTCACGCTACCATACAGTCCTGATTGGTGGATTGCTGCAGAGATGGTTGTCCTTCTGGAAGGTTCTCCTTTCTTCACAGAGCAACACTGTACCTCTGACAGAGTGACCATCGGGTTCTTGGTCACCTCCCTGACGAAGGCCCTTCTTCCCCGATCGCTCAGTTTAGACGGCCGGCCAGTTTTAGGAAGAGTCCTAGTGGTTCTGAACTTCTTCCATTTATGGATAATGGAGGCCACTGTGCACATTGGGATCTTCAAAGCAGCAGAAATTTTTCTGTACCCTTCCCCAGATTTGTGCCTCGAGAAAATCCTGCCTTGGAGGTCTACAGACAATTCCTTTGACTTCATGCTTGATTTGTGCTCTGACATGCACTGTCAACAGACCTTATATAGACAGGTGTGTGCCTTTCCAAATCATGCCTAATCAACTGAATTTACCACAGGTGGACTCCAATGAAGCAGTAGAAACATCTCAAGGATGATCAGTGGAAACAGGATGCACCTGAGCTCAGTTTTGAGCTTCATGGCAATGCTGTGAATACTTATGGACATGTGATTTCTTTGTTTTTTATTTTTAATAAAAAACAAAAATCTCAAAAAAACTTTTTCACATTGACATTATGGGGTATTGTGTGTAGAATTTTGAGGAAAAAAAAGAATTTAATTACTTTTGGAATAAGGCTGTAACATAACAAAATGTGGAAACGTGAAGCGCCGTGAATACTTTGCGGATGCACTGTATTTTATCTTTTAAGTCCTGAGTTTTTATTCATGTATATATAAGCATGTGTACTGATCAGCTATGTACATGCATGTTTCATGTGTATGTGCACATTTGGCCTGACTGATGAGCTGCATGTTCTGTGTCAGCCGAGCCCTGGGATTTCAACACCCTTATTTTGCATAGCAGAGCAGTGAACAGGAGGTTAGGGTTACAACCACAGGCCCTGACAGAAAATCGCTACAGCCATGTGACATTTATATGCCCTAGTGTCCCCCCCACACCCCATTTCTCACCCTTCCCTCACCCGCCATTACCCTCTCGACTGTGGAACTATCCACAGTCTTGCTTTTGACAGACCACAGTCCTGAGCATTCTACTGCACTGTCTCAGCCAAACCGCCATCACATCCTTTTTTTTTCCTGTATCTGATCACATCCAAGCTTACTGTATGTGTACAGTTTGCGCTTGTAATGTCATTTCACGCATGTGGCCATCCTGCTCTCTCTCAAGCCTAACTGTCCTTAACATTTAGAGGGTATGACGTCACAGCATCTATTGTTGGGCACTGACATGGTTTCTGTGGTTGAGGGGAGCTGGGCTTTGACGCCATCTGTTTGTTTTCGGAGATCTGCAGTTGGAACGAAGTCACAGGGAGCCGGCTGATTAGGGCTCTCATTTATGCGGCATTTCCACATTCATAGGTCATGTTGTAATTAAACGTAATCAGAGCTGTAATGTACTCTGGACATGATCTCGTCATAGCACAGGGATCTAGCTTGCGGATTTGGGATTGTGATTAGGCCTTTGCGGGTGGATGTATGGGCGTATGTGATTTATGTAGCCTAGGAGTGGGTGTATAAAGAGCGTTACTAATGAGCTGCATAATCTAAAACTGCTGCAGAGTGATATCACTCCTTTGTGAAATAGCTTTTTCAAGAAAATTGATTTCTACAGTAGTCATTTGCTATTTACCAATAAGATATTGAGAGACTATAACTGATCTTACAAAATTAACAGAGTAAATAATTCATCTAATTAACTAACTTCTGGCAATGTAAAGAATAGATTATGAAGGTCTGACATATTTTGAGTAATTTTTCTACACTGTAGAAAGGTTTTTGTAAAATCTGTTGTTTATAATCAGAAATTCTGCTCAACTAAACATAGCATCACCTTATGATATTGAGTACTCAAATGTATTCATCAAAACAGTTACTTCAGTCGGAGTACTCAGTAACCATTTGTATATATTTGCAACTTTTTCAGCACAGATTTGAACTTTTTTTTGCATGAATTTTAAACCTTTTCACATAAGTTTGCCATTTTTACTCATAAATTTGGAACTCTTTTCTCAAATTATTTTTTTCATAAATTTCTGACTTTTTTACATTTGAGATTCTTTACTCATAAATTTGTGAGGTTTCTCTTTATGAAGGTGAGGTTTTTTCTTATATATTTTTGAATTTTTTGATAATATTTTACCTTTTTTCCATAAATTCGCAACTTTTTTTCATAAATTCTTGGCAAACCCTGGGATTTTCTCTGAAATGTGTTAGTCTGAAGAAAATTAAAACTATCCATATGTGTCGTCCAATATAATACACATCATACAAAGAGACAGACTGAATTTATTAACATATCTAACGATGCAATCATTCCAAGTTATTACAGAATAAATAAGCATATTTCCTACCAGTTTTCAAATCTGTTAAAAGAGATTAACTCAGAGTACAACCAAAAACACACACCCCTCCTCATAAATGGCGACCGCGTGGAAACCATCCCCACCTTCAGGTGCTCGGGCACCCACATCTCCTCTGACCTCTCCTGGTCTGTCAACACCAAGGCCGTGGTGAAGAAAGCCCAGCAGTGGCTGCACTTCCTCCATGTCCAGAGGAAGAACAACCTGGACCTGCTGCTGGCCTTCTACCACTGCTCAGTGGAGAGCGTGGTCACCTACTGTCTGAGTGTGTGGTACGTTGGCTCCACGGCTGAGAACAGGAAGGCTGTGCAGAGGGTCATCAACACCGCCCAAAAAATCATCGGCGGTGTGTGTTCTGTAACCATGTTTTATCTAATCCTTCTCTCATACTTAATTGCACAGTAGCCTGGTGGAGCACCCACAATTTCATTGTACTGTACAACTGCACAATGACAATAAAGCCTACAGTATTCTAAATGTACCTCAGTAAACGTAAAGGTTTTTGTTCAAAAATACTCAACTAAGTGTCATAATCCACCCTCCGGGTAGATGAGGGTGTAGCGGGAGGACTCATGGCTAGGCAGTGGTATGGTGCAAACAATGATTTATTAACAAAAACACTGAGGACAAAGTAAATGCAGCACGGGGGCTGAGCTCAAAACAAATGAGGCAAACTTACAGTACATGATACATCCAAATACAAGGGAAACCACGGGGAACAATGATGGAAAAACCACAGGAGTACGACGACAAGGATGCCAGACAGAGCACAAGTACGAACTCACATAAATAGGGGAACAGATAATCAACTTATCGTCAGACAGCTGGGCAGACAATCAAGGGCAGCAGGTGAGAAAAACAGGACAATACAGAGAGGGCAGTGGCAAAAACATGACTGTGAGCATAATCATAATACTAAAGAGCCAATAAAGACATCAGGGGCCAATGGGGATGACACCACATAACAATAGACTGGAGGGCACAGAAGACATAGACAGAGGACACGGGGACACAGAAGGCAAATAATGCAATTAAACATCATAAACCAGATCAGGGAAGCACACAGAGAACACAAATGAACAAGCGTGGGCATGGTCCCCAACCGTGCCCAGAACTTGACACTCAGTGTAAAACGCTTCAGTAAAGGTTAGTTCAGTACATGTAATCGAGTAAAAGTACTGTCCTCCAATGATGAAATTCATTCATGCAGCACTTCCAGCAATTCCTTAAGGCCTGCAGCCCTTTCTCAGAGAAAATTACTGTAAACCATTTAAAACAGCCCAGCCCACCTCAGCAGCCAAAAGGCTTACCATTGTAGTGATGGAGAAGAAATGGGCCTGATCCTAATAAACTAAGTTTTTATGGAGTGAGGGCAACAAGTTGAGTAAGGATTTTTGCCAGGAACTATTTATATACTTTTTAACAATCTCCCTGGTGTAAACATTTTGTGTGGTTTGCAAGGCCTAAATGTCATTAAAGCACTGGATATCTGCTACTTCTAAAAGACTAGATTGCCATGAAAGACAAAATGCAAGCCTGGTAAGTTAAGTCTAAAGTAAACACTGCTTGATGGAAGACAATGAATAGTAAAGTTGTTGAAGGGAAACGCCTTCTAAAAAAAGGGGGGGGGGGGGGAGGAGAAAGCCAGAATTATGCCAACTAGTTTGACTGATAGATGGAATGCCATGAATAAAAAGTCTTTATTCTATTATAATTTATGTGAAAAGCTTAGGAGAAAAACATTCATTCATTCATCTTCTTCTGCTTAATCCTTTTCGGGTCGCGGGGGGGCTGGAGCCTATCCCAGCATCTTTGTGCGAGAGGCAGGGTACACCCTGGACAGATCGCCAGTCCATCGCAGGGCCAACACAGAGAGACAGACAACCATTCACTCTCACATTCATACCTAAGGACAATTTAGAATCCCCAGTTTTGATGCCAATTAACCTAACTTGCATGTTTTTGGCATGTGGGAGGAAACCGGAGAAATCCCAAAGTAAACCCACACAGACACGGGGAGAAAGAGAAAAACAGTCATAAAAATCAAGTTGGGAAAACCGAGCAGAGCTGAAGTTACTGAATGCTGATTTCAACACATCCTGTTTAATTCCAATTTAGAATCACCCAGCCACTGCTGAACACATTTAGTATTTAAGTGCTCATAAGTATTTGACTAAATAACATTTATGCAATTTTGTTAGCTATATATTTAAAAACATTTGATTTGTATTTTATTGTGGTGATTTGAAACAACAACAACAAAAAAAAAATCATGAAAAAAACCAGACACCTGTTAGTATTTAATTTCACAAACGTGTATAACTTGGGTGCTTTTGTCAGAAATGTGCATAAATCATGGCTGGATGCTTAGAAAATATATTCGGGTGCATCACATTTAATTTTTGTGAAGAAATAATGCTACTTTAGATTTTATTGAGTTGGTAGCAGAAAATGTGACTTACACACACACACTTATGCATATATATGTATATACAAACATACATACATACACACACATATGCATATACAGTGGGGTAAAAAAGTATTTAGTCAGCCACCAATTGTGCACGTTCTCCCACTTAAAAGATGAGAGAGGTCTCCAATTTTCATCATAGGTATACCTCAACTATGAGAGACAAAATGAGAAAAAAAAATCCAGAAAATCACATTGTCTGATTTTTAAAGAATTTATTTTCAATTCAATTCAATTCAATTCAACTTTATTTATATAGCGCCATTTCACAACAACAGTCATCTCATAGCACTATCAACTGTAGGGGGGAACCCCCACAGTTGCAGAAAGACCCCAGCAATCAGGTGATCCCCTGTGAGCAAGCACTTGGCGACGGTGGAGAGGAAAAACTCCCTTTTAACAGGAAGAAACCTCCAGCAGAACCAGGCTCAGGGAGGGGCAGTCATCTGCTGCGACTGGCTGGGGGGTGAGGAGACAGAGAAGATGAAAAGAACAGACATGTAGAGAGCAAACAGCACGATGGGGACTCAATCTATGGGAGAGAACAAACAAATGTTAATGACCAGCAAAAAAAAAAATATTTCATAGAGAGTGAGGAAAGGAGTGAGGCCCAGTGCATTACTGGAGGTCCCCCGGCTGACTAAACCTATTAGCAGCATAACTAAGGGAGGGTTCAGAAACACATGATCCCTCCCTAATTGTAGGCTATATCAAAAAGGTAGGTTTTAACCCTAATCTTAAAAACAGAGATCGAGTCTGACTCCCGAATCCAGATTGGCAGCTGATTCCACAGGAGAGGAGCTTGATAACTGAAGGCTCTGCCTCCCATTGTACTTTTGGAGATTCTAGGTATTACAAGTAGTCCTGCATTTTGGGAGCGTAGTGCTCTGTTAGGATAATACGGTAGTATCAGATCTTTTAAATAAAAAGGAGCCTGATTGTTTAGAGCTTTGTAAGTAAGAAGAAGGATTTTAAACTTAATTCTAAACTCTATGGGAAGCCAATGAAGGGAGGCCAGAACCGGAGAGATATGATCTCTCTTTCTAGTACCTGTTAAAACTCTTGCTGCAGCATTTTGGATTAGCTGAAGACTTTTTAAAGATGTTTTAGGACAACCTGATAATAAAGAATTACAATAATCTAATCTCGAGCTAACAAAAGCGTGGATCAGTTTCTCAGCATCACTCTGAGACAAGATGCTCCTAATCTTGGCAATATTACGCAAATGATAGAAGGCAGTCTTAGAAACAAATTTAATATGTGAATTGAAGGACAAATCCTGATCAAAAATAACTCCAAGGTTCCTCACAGAGCTATTAAGAGAAAGAGTAACTGCATCCAAACTGAAAGTTTGATTTGGAAAGGAATTTCTAAGGTTTTTTGGAGCAACAAGAATGACTTCAGTCTTATCTGAATTTAATAGCAGGAAATTACAAGTCATCCAAGCTTTGATTTCCTTAAGACAGGCTTCTAACTTGGCTAATTGATTACTATCATCTGGCTTCATTGACAGGTATAATTGTGTGTCATCTGCATAACAATGAAAATGTATACAGTGCTTTCTAATAATGTTGCCTAACGGAAGCATATATAAACTAAAAAGAGTAGGGCCTAGCACAGATCCCTGTGGAACTCCATGACTAAGCTTTGAGTTGAAAGAAAACTCATTATTTACATGAACAAACTGGAACCTATCAGATAAATAAGATCTAAACCACTGCAACGAAGTTCCATTAAGTCCAACATAGTGTTCTAATCTATCAAGTAGAATATTATGATCGATAGTATCAAAAGCTGCACTAAGGTCTAAAAGGACAAGTACAGAAACTAGTCCATTATCAGATGCAATGAGGAGGTCGTTAGTGACCTTCGCTAAGGCTGTTTCAGTACTATGATGGATTCTAAACCCAGATTGAAACTCTTCAAGTAAACCATTTCCCTGCAGGTGGTCAAATAATTGCGTAGCAACAACTCTTTCTAAGATTTTTGAAATGAAAGGGAGATTAGAGATTGGTCTATAGTTAGCTAAAGCTCCTGGATCTAGCGTTGGCTTTTTGAGTAAGGGTTTAATTACAGCTGTTTTAAAAGCCTGCGGTACATGGCCTAAAGTTAATGAAGAATTGATTATATGAAGAATAAAGCTACCAATAAGTGGGAAGACTTCTTTAAATAACCTAGTAGGAATAGGGTCTAAAAGACAAGTTGAAGGTTTGGATGAGGAAACTATTTTGTCTAACTCACAAAGGTCGATTGGAGTAAACTCATCAAGACAGACATCAAAAGAAGGAGTTGTAGTAGTTACAGTATTTAAGTTAACTGTGGGAAGAATCTGATTGATTTTATCTCTGATGGATGAAATTTTATTATTGAAAAAGTACATAAAGTCCTGACTAGTAAGCTCTAAGGGAATGCTAGGATTGACAGAGTCCTGACTCTTTGTCAACCTGGCTACAGTACTGAAAAGAAACCTGGGATTATTCTTGTTCTCTTCTATTAATGCAGAGTAATAACTTGTTCTAGCTTTTCTAAGAGATTTTTTATAAATTAAAAGATGATTTCTCCAAGCTAAATAGATTTCATCTAAATTAGTAGAGCGCCATTTTCTTTCTAATTGACGAGTCTTCTGTTTTAAGCTACGAGTTTCTGTGTTGAACCAAGGAGTTAGAAATCTCTGATCAGACTTTTTCTTTTTTAAGGGGGCCACCAAGTCTAGAGCCTGATGCAGAGAAGCTGAAACACTATCCACCATGCTATCAATTACAGAAGGAGCAAGCTGTCTATAGCTTATTTCCGTTGTGTTGACACATGGCATAGAGGAAACAATCTGCATAAATTTGGAAACAGCATCATCTGAGAGGCATCTACTGTAATAATATTTTTCTTTAGGAGCCAAATAGTCAGAAATGGTAAAATCAAAGGTTAACAGACAATGGTCTGACAGTACAGGGTTATGAGGAGACACTACAAGATTTTCTATTTCTATGCCATATGTCAGAACAAGGTCCAATGTATGGTGGAGGTAATGAGTAGAATTTCCTACTTTCTGAGAAAACCCAATCGAGTCTAATATTGAATTAAATGCCACATTAAGGCAGTCACTATCTACATCCACATGTATATTAAAGTCCCCTACTATAATTATTCTATCAGATTTCAGCACTAAATCAGCTAAGAAATCAGCAAATTCGGATAAAAATTCTGAGTAGGTTGATGGGGGACGATAAACTATGGCAAATAAAATTGGGTTTAACCTAAAATTGCTAAAGTGCCCAATACTGAGGACCAGGCCCTCAAAGGAATTATAACATGTTTTTTGCTTTACATTAACTAGTAATTTGGAATGGTAAATTGTTGCTACTCCTCCTCCACGACCAGAACTTCTGGGATTTTGACAGTTTAAATAACCAGAGGGAGTTGATTCATTTAAACCAACATAATCCTCTTGCCCTAACCAAGTCTCTGTAAGGGAAATTAAATCAATCTGATGATCAATTAACAGATCATGGACTAACAGAGACTTGGGAGTTAGAGACCTAATATTTAGTAAACCACATTTAATTTTTAAATTATGAGGAGGAACAGAGGCCAAATCATTCAATTTAGAGGCTTTATGTTTAATTTGAGTTTTACCAATGTTTTGCTTTATCACTTTGGGATGCTTATGCATGATATTTTTATTTACTTTGGAGGGAGCAGACAACGATTCTCTGATGGGGAAGACAGGGGCTAAGCTGAGGGGTGGCGGATGAAGAGGAGCTGCAGAGAGGCGTGTAAGACTGCGACTCTGCTTCCTGGTCCCAACTCTGAGTAGTCACGGTTTTGGAAATTTGGATAAAAAAGATGCCAGATTGTTAGATAAATGAGAAGCACCATCCAAAGTGGGATGAATGCTGTCTCGTCTCATAAGACCAGGTTTTCCCCAAAAAGAGCTCCAATTGTCAATGTAGCCCACGTCATTTTTAGGACACCACACAGACAGCCAGCGGTTCAAGGATGACGAGCGACTAAACATGTCATCACTGGTCAGATTGGGGAGGGGCCCAGAGAATACTACAGTGGCAGACATCGTTTTTGCAAAGTCACACACCGATTCTACATCAAGTTTGGTGACTTCCGACTGCCGGAGACGGATGTCATTAATGCCGGCGTGAATAACAATTGTGGAGTATTTACAGTTACTTTTAGCCAGCATTTTCAGATTTGACTCGATGTCGCCTGCTCTGGCCCCAGGAATGCATTTGACTATGACCGCTGGAGTCTCTAGGTTCACGTTTCTGACTACAGAGTCGCCAATGATCAGAGTTTTTTCCTCAGCGGGTGTGTCGCTGAGCGGGGAAAAACGATTAGAAACGTGAACAGGTTGGTGGTGAACCGGGGCTTTGCGACTAGGCTTCCTTCTCACCGTCACCCACCCAGTCTCCTCGCTGCTGAGGAGAGCTGGGGAACCGCTGACAGGGGGGCCTAAACTAGCTAGCTCCGCTGCAGCTAATGGGCGTCCGTCGAGATTAACTGGCGCAGACGGTGTTTCAATGCAGCGGAGCCGGGATTCCAAATCAGACAACCTCGCCTCGAGCGCCTCAAAAAGACAACATTTATTACATTTACCGTTATCACTAAAAGAGGCAGAGGTGTAGCTAAACATCTGACAGAGAGAGCACACCAGAGGAGAGGAAAGAGAGCTAGTAGCCATAGCTAATAGCTGGAGAGCAACCACACAGGCAGACAGCAAAACAGGAAGTGACGATACGTTACGTTACCACAAGGAAGTGACGATCCTCACTTCCTTGTGGTAACTTCCTCATAGTTTGCAAATGACGATCCTCATTTGCAAACTATGGTGAAAAATAAGTATTTGGTCAATAGCAAAAGTTCATCTCAATACTTTGTTATATACCCTTTGTTGGCAATGACAGAGGTCAAACGTTTTCTGTAAGTTTTTACAAGGTTTTCACACACTGTTGCTGGTATTTTGGCCCATTCCTCCATGCAGATCTCCTCTAGAGCAGTGATGTTTTGGGGCTGTCGCTGGGCAACACAAACTTTCAACTCCCTTCAAAGATTTTCTATGGGGTTGAGATCTGGAGACTGGCTAGGCCACTCCAGGACCTTGAAATGCTTCTTACAAAGCCACTCCTTCATTGCCCGGGCGGTGTGTTTGGGATCATTGTCATGCTGAAAGACCCAGCCACGTCTCATCTTCAATGCCCTTGCTGATGGAAGGAGGTTTTCACTCAAAATCTCACGATACATGGCCCCATTCATTCTTTCCTTTACACGGATCAGTCGTCCTGGTCCCTTTGCAGAAAAACAGCCCCAAAGCACGATGTTTCCACCCCCATGCTTCACAGTAGGTATGGTGTTCTTTCTCCTCCAAACACGACAAGTTGAGTTTTTACCAAAAAGTTCTATTTTGGTTTCATCTGACCATATGACATTCTCCCAATCCTCTTCTGGATCATCCAAATGCTCTCTAGCAAACTTCAGACGGGCCTGGACATGTACTGGCTTAAGCAGGGGGACACGTCTGGCACTGCAGGATTTGAGTCCCTGGCGGCGTAGTGTGTTACTGATGGTAGCCTTTGTTACTTTGGTCCCAGCTCTCTGCAGGTCATTCACTAGGTCCCCCCATGTAGTTCTGGGATTTTTGCTCACCGTTCTCGTGATCATTTTGACCCCACAGGGTGAGATCTTGCGTGGAGCCCCAGATCAAGGGAGATTATCAGTGGTCTTGTATGTCTTCCATTTTCTAATAATTGCTCCCGCAGTTGATTTTTTTCACACCAAGCTGCTTACCTATTGCAGATTCAGTCTTCCCAGCCTGGTGCAGGTCTACAATTTTGTTTCTGGTGTCCTTTGAAAGCTCTTTGGTCTTGGCCATAGTGGAGTTTGGAGTCTGACTGAGGTTGTGGACAGGTGTCTTTTATACTGATAATGAGTTCAAACAGGTGCCATTAATACAGGTAACGAGTGGAGGACAGAGGAGCCTCTTAAAGAAGAAGTTACAGGTCAGTGAGAGCCAGAAATCTTGCTTGTTTGTAGGTGACCAAATACTTATTTTCCATCATAATTTGCAAATAAATTCTTTAAAAATCAGACAATGTGATTTTCTGGATTTTTTTTTCTCATTTTGTCTCTCATAGTTGAGGTATACCTTTGATGAAAATTGGAGACCTCTCTCATCTTTTAAGTGGGAGAACTTGCACAATTGGTGGCTGACTAAATACTTTTTTGCCCCACTGTATACACACACACAAACACACACAGTAGTGTGAAAAAGTGTATGCCCCCTTCCTGATTTCTCATTTTTTGTATGTCCCACTTAAATGTTTCAGATCATCAAACAAATTTAAATATTAGAAAAGAACACAGAAGTAAACATCCAGTTTTTAAAAGAAGGTGTTTATTATTAAGGGTAAAAAAAATCCAAACCTACATGGCCATTGTTATGTCTGGATGTGGACCCAAAGGACGAAGCCAGATGTAGAACAGGACGAGCGTTTATTAACTGGTAACACACACACACCACACTACGGCCGCCAGGCAGGGGTCATGGCAAAGAGGCCCACCCTATTGCCTGCTGCCCTTTATAGGCACAGGTGGTGGCAAAACCGGAAGTCAGAGCCACCACACCGTGCCTCACAAATAAAAGCCTAAGAACAATAACACTATAAATAACAATAATACAACATTCACACACACCCCCACCACAAAAGTCCTGACTCCCAGGCAGCAGCTGGTTGTATTGGCACCGGTGCACCTCCTCTTCTTCACCGTCAGATGTTTCACTCGTCCAGGCCCACCGCTGACAGTCTCCTCCCGGGCACGCCGCAGCTCGTTTGGGTGCCTCCACGAGCCGTGCGACAGCTGGAGATAAGCATCATCTCATCTGGCCACGACGCGCAGCCATCCCTGGTGCTCCTCTAACTGCCGTTTGGCCCTTACCCGCCGTCATCGCGCCTCCTCCCAAGCTCGAAGCAGGTCCGCGACTCCCAGAGGGGTTCTGCTCGGCTTACAGGGTCTCTGCTTGGCATGCGGTCCCTCCGTGCCCAACGGTCTGGCCCCGACCACTTGTAAATCCGCTTCAGCCATCGCTGTTGTAGTCCCATGTTCGCCGGCCCACTTTAGCTGAGCTCCAGGAACAACTGGAGCCAGCTCCTTGGCGTCGCTCGTCATCGCAGGTGCCCCACCGTGCCGCCCTGTACCCTCGTCCAGGGCGACTTGGGCTCTGCCACAGGGACCCCCCTCTGCAATGACCCTGAGCAAGACTGGTCCTGCTCACCTTCCGGGGTGCTGGGCAATTCCTCATCCCACACTGCACCGTCCTCCACTCTCGGAACCGGCCAGTCCCACAGTCCATAGCCCGACCACTCCTTCCCAGCACCGCCCTTAATGGCGAAACCCAGACCATAAATCAGGTCACAGCCCATGATGTTATCGCCACAGGCCATCACGGTGAGCTCGAGATTAGACATCTCCGCCGATTTGTACCGGGCTGTCAGTCTCAGTGTTCCCACTGTGGCCAGTTGTCCTCGTCCATAGCCATAAAGCGGCGCTGGGTCACCTTCAATTCTGTAGTGTGGGAAGAATTTTCTCACTGTAGCCCAATTCAGTAGGGAGCCCTCCGCCCCCATTTTGATCAGCAACGGTACCTCCACACCATCCAACTCCACCATGCAGAATGTGTACTCGTTGATGTTCGGGGACACAGTGTTGACAACTGTCGGGGCGGGAGGGGTCGATTTCTTCTGCGGGCTCCCATGCTCGAACATGCAGCACACCCTGGCATAATGGTTCAGTCACACCTGCCACAGTGCTTCCCTCTTGCCGGACAGTTCCTGGCCTTGAAGCGGTGCTTTGCGGACCTGCAGCCCAAGCGCATGGGCTTCCACAGGGCAGACCTCAACTCCACAGCGTTGGCATCTCCAGCATTGTCCCCCACGCTCCCACTGCTGTCCGGGTCCGCTACTTGTGTGGTCATGGCGGATCCTAGCTGTTGGTGTGACCAACGCTCACTCAGCTACAGTGTTAGCCTATCTGCTTCTTCCAGCTGGAGAGCTAACTTGATGGCCCTGGATAGTGTTAAGTCACCTGGAAAAGTGAGCAGCTTCAACCTTATTGCAGCACAGTTGGTATGCTCTGCCAACTGGTCATGAACCATCTCTTCCTCCAATGGTCCGAACTGACACTCGCTAGCCAGTAGCCTCAAGTCTGCCATGACCCGCTGAATGGACTCGCCCACCTGTTGGCAGTGCTTCCGAAACTTGATCCTCCAAACGATGACGTTGTCCAGGGCGTGAAAATGGCACGCCATTAGTTCGATCATGTTGTTGAAGCTGTCAGAGTCGCCGAGCGTGCTCAAAATTCGTTGTCTCTCCATCCCTAAGTTGTGCACCAACAACGCGCATGCCCTCAACTTGTCCATTCTTCCCAGGTTTATCGCCACCATGTACGTCTGGAAGGTGGCGTACCACCTCGGGCAAGGGACAGGTGGCTCGCCCGGGAACTCCAGAAAGGGCCGAATAGGAGACCCACACGCTTCCATAGTGATGGAAAAATTCTATGTTACACTGAGTTATATTAATTTTTATGAATATAAATATGATTTTCTCTTTATAAAGTTTAATGTGTATACCTAGGAAATCCTGTTACCATATTTGGAGTTGTTGAGTAGTGAAAAAAACAGATTGAAGGATGCTGATGTGACTGTGAATGTTCAGTTCTATCACTGACTGTACAGCTTATCACTAGTGTTTTCTGCATGGATTCAGCAGATACAATCTTAGTCATGAATGAAATAATCAAGAGGCTCAGCAAGCCTTATCACACTGAGTCATGAATGAACTCATCAAGAAGAGACCCCACCCCAACGGTCCCTTGGATATATATTAGCCAGAAACACTCTGTTAGTTAAGCCAATGCACTGCAGCAGTCTGTGAAAGCTGTACTCGGTATTGTCTTCCGCTGATCAGTGCATATTAAATTTGCTGAAACTTTGATCCTGTCTGTTTCTTGACTACTGGTTGAAGAGATTTTTTCAACACACACCTTGTTTATCCTCATTGCTAAAATGTTATGTCTGGATGTGGACCCAAAGGACGAGGCCAGGTGTAGAACAGGACGAACGTTTATTAACTGGTAACACACACACACCACACTACGACCGCCAGGCAGAGGTGATGGCAAAGAGGCCCGCCCCTCCTGCCTGCTGCCCTTTATAGGCACGGGTGGTGGCGAGACCGGAAGTCAGAGCCACCACACCGTGCCTCACAAATAAAAGCCTAAGAACAATAACACTATAAATAACTATACAACAGCCATGTGTGAAAAAGTGATTGCCCCCTAAACCTAATAACTGCAGGAAACTGAAGTGAGACGAGTCAAAGATCATCAGGAAAAGCTGAAGCAGGAGATCTCGGATCTGAAGAGGAAGGACGCTGAGCTGGAGCAGCTCTTGCACACAATCACAACCACTTTCTACGTAGCTACCCCTCATTGTCAGCACTCAGTGAAATTACACAACCGTTTGGCATCAATATTCGTCCTCTGAGGTACTTTAGCAATGTGACAGCAACTGTGTCAGAGATGAGAGATAAACGACAGGAATTTCTGACAGAGACATGGACAAACATCTCACTGAGAGTCACTGAAGTTGATGTTTTACTGTCACCACCAGAGCCAAAGACCAGAGCGGAATTCTTATGTTACTCATGGAACATCACACTGGATCCAAACAAAGCACACACACACATCTGACATTATGTAACGAGGACAGGAAAGCAAGATTGAACAGGATGCCGGAGTCTTTTCCACCCATAGCAGCAACAACTGCAATCAAGCATTTGTGATAACTGGCAATGAGTCTCTTACAGCGCTGTGAAGGAATTTTGGCCCACTCATCTTTGCAGAATTGTTGTAATTCAGCCACACTGGAGGGTATTCGAGCATGGACCGCCTTTTTAAGGTCATGCCACAGCATCTCAATTGGAATCAAGTCAGGACGTTGACTAGGCCACTCAAGTCTTCATTTTGATTTCCTTAAGCCATTCAGAGGTGGACCTGCTGGTGTGTTTTGGATCATTGTCCTGCTGCAGAACCCAAGTGCGCTTTAGCTTGAAGTCACAAACAGGTGGCCGGATATTCTCCTTGAGGATTTTTTGGTAGACAGCAGAATTCATGGTTCCATTTACCACAGCAAGTCTTCCAGGTCCTGAAGCAGCAAAACAGCCCCAGATCATCACACTACCACCACCACATTTTAGTGTTGGTATGATGTTCCTTTTTTGAAATGCTTTGTTACGTTTATGCCAGATGTAATGGGACACACACCTTCCAAAAAGTTCAGCTTTTGTCTCGTCAGTCCACAGAGTACTTTCAAAAAAAGTCTTGGGGATCATCAAGATGTTTTCTGGCAAAATTGAGATGAACCTTTATGTTCTTTTTGTTCAGCAGTGGATTTGTCTTGGAACTCTGCCATGCAGGCCATTTTTGCCCAGTCTCTTTCTTATGGTGGAGTCATGAACACTGACCTTAACTGAGGCAAGTGAGGCCTGCAGTTCTTTGGATGTTGTTGTGGGGTCTTTTGTGACCTCTTAGATGAGTCGTCGCTGCGCTCTTGGGGTAATTTTGGTCAGCCGGCCACTCCTGGGAAGGTTCACCACTGTTCCATGTTTTTGTCATTTGTGGATAATAGCTCTCGCTGTGGTTCGCTGGAGTCCCAAAGCTTTAGAAATGGCTTTATAACCTTTTCCAAACTGATAGGTCTCAATTACTTTGTTTCTCATTTGTTCTTGAATTTCTTTGGATCGCACCATGATGTCTAGCTTTTCAGGATCTTTTGGTCTACTTCACCTTGTCAGGCAGGTTCTATTTAAGTGATTTCTTGATTGAGAACAGATGTGGCAGTAATCAGACCTGGGTGTGGCTAGAGAAATTAAACTCAACTTTCCAAAGATGTGATAAACCACAGTTCATTTATGTTTTAACTCTTTGAGTGTGAGAATTTTCATGCCCCTAGTGGCAGAGCACGGCACTGCACCTGTCTTCTCACTCTAACATGATCGCCTGCCTTGGGGATTTGTACTGATTTGCCGGTTTCAAAAGGTGGCAGACATCAATTGGAGAACTCAGTTGATGACACGTAATACACCAAAGAAGAAGAACTCTTCCTTTTCCTGTTTTAGCATTTAGCCCAGAAAGGTAATATATCTGCGATCGTCACCGTCACTTTTTCGGCTTTGTACGCTGAAAATAGCTGCGGGATACAAGCGAAATTTATGTGGGATAATCATAAGACTTTGGAGATGTGGTACAGACTTTAAATTACTGACAGAATGCAAAATATGGACCATGATGTGTGAAAACGCAGCGACCACACCAACCAGCCATCCACCCAGGCCAGCCAGCTCCCCTTTGTCAACAGTAAGTGACTTATTTCGGGGTTTTTTATGTACTGATTTCTTGTTCATATACTTTGAAGATAAGATGATGAGGTACCTCTGTAAAAAAAAAAAAAAAAAAGTGTCAAAAGACTGAACCATTCTTTGTGTAAATACATCCAAAGTCCAGTTTTGACTGAGTTATGGAATTTAAAGAGGTGCCACGACATTATGGAAATTAGATGCATAAATTTATTCCTATCTGAAACTTTGGATATTTTACATCTTTCTAATTGACAGTAAGCCATTATCTCTTGCAACTTTCAAGTTATAGCCTTGGAAATCTGAACTATTTTATTGACAAAAAATATTTACCACTCTTGACCACTAAGGGTTATGTCGCAGTTCGGCCGTAAATGGAACCATGAATTCTGCTGTCTACCAAAAAATTCTGAAGGAGAATGTCGTGACCTCAAGTTGAAGCACACTTGGTTCTGCAGCAGGACAATGATCGAAAACAAACCAGCAAGTCCACCTCTGAATGGCTTTAGAAAAACAAAATGGACTGCCACTTTGGAGTGGCCTAATCAAAGTCCTGACCTGAATCTGATTGAAATGCTGTGGCATGACCTTAAAAAGGCGGTTCATGCTCGAAAACCCTCCAATGTGGCTGAATTACAACAATTCTGCAAAGATGAGTGGGCCAAAATTCCTCCACAGCGATGTAAAAGACTCACTGCCAGTTATCGCAAATGCTTGATTGCAGTTGTTGCTGCTAAGGGTGGCCCAACCAGTTATTAGGTTTAGGGGGCAATCACTTTTTCACACAGGGCCATGTAGGTTTGGATTTTTTTTTCCACTTAATCATAAACACCTTCATTTAAAAACAGCATTTTGTTTATTATTAACCCCTTGCACTCCAGTCAATTTTCCTAAAAACGCCAAAAAATAATGTGCCCAAAGTAAATCGAAAACTGTTCTTCAACCCTTTGCAGCATCTTCATGGGGTTGGTCTCATTTAAAAGTAAACACTTTGAATTTTTTGGCAAAACAGTCATAATCTCTCTAAGTGCTCCGGCCACTGAGTTACAGTCATCTAAACATAGTGAACTTGAAGAAAATAAATTTGGCCTGGGTGTTTTTTTGGATACAAATGCTTGCAAATAACACACAGCTTCAGATCTGGGCTGGAAAATACAACAGAAATGTAGAACCAAGTGTTATCCAGCTGAGGTCCAAATTTTGTAACAATACCACAAAAAATGAATATATTACACACCTTTTGCCTCAGGCTGTTCCCAGGCGTTATGGAACTGTGCCAAATTGTGCCAAATGGCACAGTTTGGAAAAACATCTGTAACTTTTGAATGCTTCAATGTAGAAGCTTCATTTTGGGCTCTAATGAAAGGTCACACTCAGAGCTGTGTCTGAGTGTGTGTGTGTGTGGGGGGAGGGGGTTGTCCCCCCCCCCCCCGCTACAGAGGATGGACATCGGCCATCGCTACATGACGGATTAGCCTCATGTGAGATGTGGGACAGCAGCTCAGTCACCGCGGCTCCCCTCCCCTCACTACAGAAGAATAGTCAGGAATAAAGAATAATTTAGCTTATAACACCTTACCTCTTCACAGCAGCGTCCTGGCGAACTTCTCTTCCCCATTGTCAGACGAACGCGACGCTGGTCCGCTCGTGGTTCTGGTCTCGCGACCCGATCAAAACATAATTCCATTATTGCGGTTTTGCGCTTCCATGATTGCGGTTTTTGGTGAACGATTTTTCAAAACAAATAACAGTAGTAATTAAAAAAAGACTGGCGAAGGCGTGTGTGTCACTCAGCCTTCGTTGTCAGCCTCCGTCGGTCTATGACCATGGAAGAAATCATAACGTCTACTCTGCTGGAACCAAAACAAAATAAGCACCGTCTGAGGCCGAACACGCGCTAATGGCACTCCCTGTCACACAGGTTGCATTTGTGGATGGTCTCCGTGCTGCTGGGTCTGTGGGGTTCTTCCTGCGGGTCCTTTTTTGATCCGCTCCAGCAGTCAGTCTTCACCCAGCCTTAAAAAAAACAGCTCGCGAACTTCTCTGCTTCAATTGGCTCACTGCATTCACAGCCTTGGTAGGCGGGTCCTTCTGGCTAGGTTTTCAGTCATTGGTTCTTCAAGGTTTCAGAAACCCAATTCAAGGCTCTTATTAGTCGAATGAGAGGTCAATCAGATGAACTAATCTGTTCGCGGCTGTGTCTGCAGCTTTTATTTTCAGTGCGGGCTTGGACGCCATCACCACCTACATCACCATCTACATCATGCGTCCTAGAGCGCATGAGAGTCTAGGACGCAGAGACTTGCCCGTCCGCGGTACAACGGAGCGCAAGAGGTTAAGGGTAAAAAATTTAAAAAAAATCCAAACCTACATGGTCCTGTGTGAAAAAGTGAATGCCCCCTCTGTTAAAACATAACTGTGGTTTATCACATCTTTAGAAAACTGAGTTCAGTTTCTCTAGCTACACCCAGGCCTGATTACTGCCACACCTGTTCTCAATCAAGAAATCACTTAAATAGGACCTGCCTGACAAAGTGAAGTAGCCCAAAAGATCCTCAAAACCTAGACATCAATGCTGCGATCCAAAGAAATTCAGGAACAAATGAGAAACAAAGTAACTGAGCTCTATCAGTCTGGAAAAGGTTATAAAGCCATTTCTAAAGCTTTGGGACTCCAGTGAACTAACTAACTAACTAACCTGCACTTACCACAGTATCATTAACCACAGTATTATCTACAAATGGCGAAAATATGGAACAGTGGTGAACCTTCCCAGGAGTGGCCGGCCGACCAAAATTACACCAACAGCACAGTGATGACTCATTCAAGAGGTCACAAAAGACCCCACAACAGCATTCAAAGAACTGCAGGCCTTACTTGCCTCAGTTAAGGTCAGTGTTCATGACTCCACCATAAGAAAGAGATTGGCCAAAAAACGCCTGTATGGCAAAGTTCCAAGATGAAAACCACTGCAGAGCAAAAAGAACATAAAGGCTCATCTCAGTTTTGCCAGAAAACATCTTGATGATCCCCAAGACTTTTGGGAAAATACTTTGTGGACTGACGAGACAAAAGTTGAACTTTTTGGAGGGTGTGCGTCCCATTACATCCAGCATAAAAGTAACACAGCATTTCAGAAAAGGAACATCATACCAACAGTAAAATATGGTGGCGTTAGTGTGATGGTCTGGGGCTGTTTTGCTGCTTCAGGACCTGGAAGAATTGCTGTGGTGAATGGAACAATGAATTCTGCTGTCTACCAAAAAATCTTAAAGGAGAGTGTCCGGCCATCTGTTTGTAATGTCAAGCTGAAGCACACTTGGGTTCTGCAGCAGGACAATGATCCAAAACACACCAGCAAGTCCACCTCTGAATGGCTTAAGAAAAACAAAATGAAGACTTGAGTGGCCTAGTCAAATTCCTGACCTGAATCTGATTGAGATGCTGTGGCATGACTTTTAAAAGGCGGTTCATGCTCAAAAACCCTCCAGTGTGGCTGAATTACAACAATTCTGCAAAGATGAGTGGGCCACAATTCCTCCACAACACTGTAAAAGACTCATTGCCAATTATCACAAACGCTTGATTGCAGTTGTTGCTGCTGAGGGCGGCCCAACTAGTTGTTAGGTTTAGGGGGTAATCACTTTTTCACACAGGGCCATGTAGGTTTGGATTTTTGTTTCCCTTAATAATAAACGCTTTCATTTAAAAACTGCATTTTGAGCATTGTTGAAGACCTGTTCCTGTTAGTGGTTGTTGGTGTGTTTTAGTTCATTTTTTTTATTACTTTAGTGTTAGTGTTTGATTGTTTGTGTTATGTTTGTAAAAAAGGTTCAATAAAAATATTGTGAAAAAAAAAACTGCATTTTGTCTTTACTTGTGTTATCTTTGTCTAATATTTAAATTTGTTTGATGAGCTGAAACATTTAAGTGTGACAAACATACAAAAAAAATGAGAAATCAGGAAGGGGGCAAATACTTTTTCACGCCACTGTATATATATAGATATATACACTACTCACAAAAAGTTAGGGATATTTGGCTTTCAGGTGAAATTTATGGAAAATGTAAAATGTTCACGCTACAGTGATATAATATCATGAAAGTAGGGCATTTAAGTAGAAGCATGCAATGGTGATTTCATCATCTCAAACAATTTATTGAAACAAAAGCCAACAACAGTGGTGGGTATATCACAACAAAACATGTCAGTGTCTCAATAACTTGTCATGTGCCCTTGAGCATCAATTACCGCTTGACAATGACGTCTCATGCTGTTCACAAGTCGACTTATTGTCTGCTGAGGCATGGCATTCCACTCTTCTTGAAGGGTGGCCCTCAGATCATTGAGGTTGTGGAGTGCAGGGTTATAAGCCTCTACACGGTGAGTCAGCTGATCCCATAGGTTTTCTATGGGATTCAGGTGTGGAGAAAGTGCAGGCCACTCCATCTGAGGTACCTCAGCCTCCAGTATTCGTTCCCTAAAGATGCAATCTTGATGAGCTGGAGCATTGTCGTCCATGAAGATGAAATTAGGCCTGTGTTGTTCATGCAGTGGCACAATGACTGGATTCATGATGTTATTCGGGTAGTATCGGCTTGTCACTGTACACAAGGTGTAGTGCAGTTCTGTATTGACTAGACACACCTGCCCAGACTGTAACAGCACCACCACCAAAGGTTCATCTGGTGACAACAGTGGCTGATGCATAGTGCTCTCCTTGATGTCTCCAACATCATTGGTGGCCATCATTTCTGCTCAACATGAATAAACTTTCATCAGAGAACAGCTCTGAGGCCCACTGGTCCCTTGTCCAGTGTAAATGCTCCCTGGCCCATGCAAGACGATGACGCCTGTGCCTGATGGTGTGGTCAATGCAGGTCGTCTAGCATGCAGACCATGCTGATGTAAACGTTTTGAATGGTCTGACATGACACTTGGGTTCCTCTCACCTCCCTTAAATGTGTCTGGAGTTGAATGTCATTCAGTTCTGCAGGGCACTGTTCACAATAAAGTGGACATCAGCATGGGAGGTGACCGAAGGACATCCACTTCTATGCCTTTCTGTGACTCTTCTAGTCTCTCTGTATCTCTGCTGCAGCCTGCTGATGACACTCTGTGACACTCTAAGCTCAGTGGCCACTTCCCTCTGAGAATACCCTGTTTTAAGCTTCGCAATTGCAAGGTACTGTTGATCAATTGTGAGGTGTCATCTTGGTCTCATGATGTCAAAATGTGAACAGCATGATGAAGAGGACTGTTTAAATACCAATTCTAATTGAACCAAAAAAAATTTATTGGTCGATTCATAGCTCAAACACCTGTTGTGAATTTTGCCGTGAAGCACCTTGTTAGAAAAAAGCAAGTTACGCAAAAAGTACTGAAACATTGAACAGCTGGAAATGTGCATTCAAAAGGTTAGAGAAAGTCAAATTAAGTTCACCTGTAAAGGTTATAGTGCATTTTAGGTGCATCCTGAAACTTCACCTGAAAGCCGAATATCCCTAATTTTTTGTGAGTAGTGTATCTTAAATTAAGGCTGTATATGCTTGTTTTTTTGTCTGAGAAGATATTTATTCTTGCTGTGCAGTTTTTGTGTAAGAAATTTTTACATGCTTTCAGAGAGTTTTTAACTTGTTTTAAGCAATTTGATAAACCAAATTTTCTTGTTCTGTTGGCAGATAATTTTACTTAAAATAACCAAAAATTTTCTGGCAATAGATAATTTTATTTAAAATTGGGGGGAAATATGCCAAAAAGTAAGATTAAATTGCTTAAAACAAGTTAAAAACTATCTTAAAGCAAGTAAAATCTTACAGAAAACTGCACAACTAAGAAATTCTTGTCTTGTCAAAATTTTCTTGTCAGAGAAAAATAAGCATATCACCTTGATTTAAGATATTTGATCTTACTAAGATTTGTTTTGCAGTGTGACATACTATTGGCTAGTTCAGCATGAACACAAAAGTCAGTCTAGCCTCTATTACACACACGCACACACACACACCAGCCTAAATGCCAAATATCAGAGGATGACACTAATCAGCAATTAAAGTATAATGATGACAGCAGAATACAAAGTTATATCAGTGAAGTATTTATGATTCAAACAATGGACAATAGCAGCAATCAAAAACCTGCACAGCAGGTGAGTGGAAACCACTACAAAGAGCATGTCTTACCTTTTTTGAAGTGCTTTCTGGTCTTCTTTTTAAAAAAAAAAAAAAATCATTCATTATGTCCTTTAAGTCCAGCTCACGAAGAATGTTATATGGACATAAGTGGAAGCTTACACAGTCTGTTTTTAGTAGCATGCTTGATCCAGTCTACTTTTTTACAAAGTTTGGAGTCCACTGTCCCACACACAGATGTCTGATGTAAGCAATCATGGCCTTTGCCAGCGACCGGGCTTTTCTTGTGCTGGTCTGCATCTCTCAGCTTGTCTTCTCCACTGGCCTGCTCTCTTTTGGCAGGATCTGACGGCGCCTGCTTTTCTCCTCCAGGTGAGTGCTGTAACGGTCCTCTTGTCTGTCCATCTCCTGTCTCTGCTCAGTGAAACCTGCTCTCCAGCTCCAGGTAATGGCCCATCTGTCTCCTCGGTGCAGTAATTAGCAGCCTCGGCTCCACTTGATGCTCCAGTTTAGAAAAATCCTTTAAGCTTTGGGATTTTTTTTGAACAATTCCTTTTCCACTAAGCCCTTTTTCTCTCAATAATATTGTGAGCGCCATTCTCAAACTTTTTTCTGGACATTTTGATCTAGTTAATTACTGCTTACCTCTCACTGGTGCTTGCATAGTCGCATGCCAAAACAATTCCTCTGATAGGCTATTGTTGCGTGGTACCCACGTGGGGCACATGTAAATTGGACCAATCAGCAGCCACACACAAATATCAAGTGATGGACATAGAATTCGACCAATTAACAACAATGTGATCTTTTTAACTGCCTCGTGATAGGCCCCTAATCTTTGTAGGCCCCTGGGCTTCAGCCCAGCCTAGCCCAAGTGTTAAGGCAGCCTTGATTCCACCTCCTAAGCCATTGCCGCCCACAACAATACTCCATAGATTCTCTATGGAGTTTAGGTCAGGAGGGTTTGCTGGCCAATCAAGCACAGTGATACCATGGTCATTAAACCAGATTTTGGTACTTTTGGCAGTGTGGGCAGGTGCCAAGTCCTGTTAGAAAATGAAATCAGCATCTCCATAAAGCTTGTCAGCAGAGGGAAGCAATAAGTGCTCTAAATTTTCCTGGTCCACGGCTGCACTGACTTTGGACTTGATAAAACACAGTGGACCAACACCAGCAATGACATGGCTCCCCAAATCATCACTTACTGTGGAAACTTCATGCTTGGCCTCAAGCAACTTGGATTCCGTGCCTCTCCACTCTTCCTCCAAACTCTAAGACTTTGATTTCCACATGACAGGACTTGGCAACTGATTTGGGAAGCAACCTAGGCTTTCAAAATACCTCAGCAGCACCACAGGCTGATCGCCTCAATGCCCATGCCACACTGATGCAGTAATTCACACAAAAGGAGCCCTGACCAACTACTGAGTGTGTACATGGATATACTTTCCAGTCAGCCAACATTTCTACTAAAAATACATTTAAAAAAAATCATCTTCTGTAATATTCACATTTTTTGAGAAAATTAATTTTGGGTTTGCATTACTTGTAAGCTATAATCATCAAAATTAGAAGAAATAAATGTTTGAAATATATCACTGTGTGTAATGAATCTATGAACAGCAATATATGAGTTTTACTTTTTCATTCATCTTCTTCCGCTTAATCCTTTTCGGGTCGTGGGGAGGCTGGAGCCTATCCCAGCATCTTTGGGCGAGAGGCAGGGTACACCCTGGACAGATTGCCAGGCCATCGCAGGGCCAACACAGAGAGAGACAACCATTCACTCTCACAGTCATACCTAAGGACAATTTAGAATCCCCAGTTTGATGCCAATGAATCTAACTTGCATGTTTTTGGCATGTGGGAGGAAACCGGAGAAATCCCGGAGTAAACCCACGCAGACACGGGGAGAACATGCAAACTCCACACAGATCACTGTTGGTCAGGGGCTGGGATCGAACCCAGGATCCCCCAGCCAAGGGTGAGTTGCTGTGCTGTCGCAGAGATTAACCACTCCTCCACCGCGCCGCCTGAGTTTTAGTTTTAGTTTTTGAATTGAATTACTGAAATAAATTTACTTTTCGATGACAGTCTAATTTATTAAGATACACCTGTATATTGCTAACAAATCTTGTTTCATGTGCCCCTTTTTTGAAAGCTGAGCCCTTGCCACTCAAATGGTCTCTGCACGGCCCTGGCACAATCCATGGGACCATATCCATCCAACCTCCTCTGATCTCCACTCATTATAATAGACTAATACTCTTAAAACAGATTATCCATCGTTTTGAATTTAAGTCATGTCTGAATTGCCTGTCTCACTGCTGCTCTGGTACTCTACAGCAAATGCGGATAGAAATGCATTCCACTGTGACATAAATACCTGGTCTTTTATTTATTACATTTTTATTTATCATAAACAATGACTGTCCACTGTCTCATGTTTGTAATTTGTTGGAGCCAGAAAAGTGCACCAAAATGTGTGATTTTACAAATGATAGTGCCACTAAAATCAAGATGATGAGTCAGCAAAAAGGTTGAATGAGTCCACACAACGGCCATAAAAAAACAATATGGTGAAATGTGCAGAGGTGGGAATACCCAGAAATTCCACTTAAGTAAAAATAGTCTAACCCTGTCATATTAATTACTCAAGTATGCATAAGAGTAGTCACTAAAGGAATTACTTCAGTAAGGGTAATATCCACTAAAATGGTTGAGTAGTAAGGAATTTGTTATTAAAAAAAACAGTCTGTGTGTTTTTTCTGTTACAATCTGTCACTATAGTTTTGTTTTTCAAAAATTGTGGCATTTTTCTGGTAAATTTACTACTGTTCTTTTAAAAATTAGTGATTTTCTAGCCAGTTAATGAGGCTTTTCTCCTAAACCTTTCAATTTTTTTTTGTGAATTTATGACTTTTTTTTCCAATAAATTTATTTATTTATTTATTTTTTATCAGTGAGATCAGACATTAAGGGGGGGGGGGGCTCAAAATATAGTCACTAAAAATGGGACTGGGGTGGGGTGGTGGTGGTGGTGCCAAACAGTGTGGTGTAAGGGAAAATCTTTTTTTCCTCCTTTAGTGCTCTCGGCCACTCAGGATGTGAGTGTCAGCTGAACACCCAAAGTGAGTTCCTGGTTCCTGGATAACATTTATCAAAGTTTATTGTTGTAAATGTTTATTGAATAACCACTTCCCCTATTAATCTCTCAGCAACATTAAGCCCAGGAGAGGAGACCAACAGTAGAAGCGTTAAACAGCTGAGCAGTCCCATTTCAATTCACTAACATATTCAGCCCTTGTTAGAAAAAGCCTGGAGAGTCAATGCACACCCTGCTCTTGGCTGATGGTCTGACTTTGGTCTGAGGACTTCCCCTGAGCTTTTCTCCCTGCTCTCCCAGTGGCTCTATCTCCCTTTCACTTTCTCTTTTTCCTCTTTCCCTTTTCAGGGGGGTGCTCACCTCCATAATTTATTTCATGCAGGGGGGAAAAAAAGACACTGTGGCCTCATAAATCAAAGCACTTTATATAAAAAAGAAATGAAAGCCGCCTGCATATGGGATGTTTTAGCTCACATTCCTAGCAGTTTGACATGTAATAAAAGAAATATGGAATTTTCACCTCAGGTCTCCATCAAGAAAACAAATGTGAGCACTGAATATGCAGTATTTTGGCATCCACATAACTTGATTTGTTAGGCACAGGAGTGGATCTCTAAGCTAGCAAGGCAGAGTACATGTACAGCAACTCTTAGTGTGAGCTGCACTCATGCAAAGATAATTCTTATCATAACAGATATACGGCTTAAGATACTTTGATGACTGAGTTTTCCAGAACTCTGTAAAAGGTTTGCACTCAGACAGGTTTATACTTAAGCCTAAATCCTAGACAGCAAATCATTCGTACTGGACTTTTATTGTACATTCATATTTTTAATTTCATACAGCAAAACCAGACAGAATGGATGATAGTTTAGAGAGGACTAGCCCTCCTACAGTTTGGTTTTTGGAGTTCCAGTGAAATGATTGAACCGTCAGATACTTTTCATGTATGCACTCCCTTCAAAATGTACTCCTCTGCTCATCTTGGAATTAAATGGCAGCTTAATTTTATTTCTCTCCATTGGCTTTAATCTATTGTTGCACAATCCATTTGACTTATAGGACAGCATCTAGTGTGCTTAAGTCAGTGCTATTCACGTTAATCTGTGGGTTTTAAATCATCAGGTTGTGTGAGGTTGCAGTGATTGTTACTGTAGGAGACCACCAGAAACAATCTGCTTATATGTTGTGTCTATTTACTTGTGCTCTCTACTAATAACCTAAAAAATATACAAAGACAACTGCAGCCGACCTCTGAGCAACACAGTGACAAGTACAATCTCCAAAAGCCTGCTGTGCACAAGGGAACAATCCTATATTACCACTAGTAAGACAACAGCCATGTCCTCCCCGTCTCTGTACTGTCCCTCTCTTATTTCTATGCCCATCACTCTTTCTTTATTACAGTGTTTATGCTATATGACTTTTACATCAGAGGCTACAAAATGCATTTGATGATGCCAAAGTGTGTGGGAAAATATATGGAAAAAGCTCTGTAATGCTGCAGCATTAAGGTCTGAAGAAATGTACCATAAATCTGAAGTAAAAAGAGTCAGTGATTTTTGGCGGCTGCAGTAAGTTATTGCACACTCTCTGAGTTCCAGTGCAGAGGGACAGGTCTAAAAGGAATGTCAGTCTCTCAAAGCCCTTCGGGTGAGGACTTAGGAACCACGGTCTGACTGAAAACACCTGCACCTTATAGAGGCCTGTGTACTGAGAGCTTCAACATCCTGATCCAACGTACACATTTATGAATGTTCGCTTTCACACAAACACACACTCTCATACACACAAATAAAAGCCAGTTGGGCTCGCACACACACAGAGCAATGCAAAAAATTCACACAAATAGTACACATATAGCTTGTGTCATCTTTTCCATGGCTACCTAAGCCTCTCCACATAAGTAACATTTTTTGTATCTTTACCTCCAGTAGGTAAAGTGAAATGAAATACTATCCACACATTATAGAGATGGACAAGACCCAAAAATGCTTTACACTCTCAAATAAACTTCCCCTCTTCTCCTTTTCAAACCTTCAGGAGGAAAAAAAATGTTCTGCAGACAGTGAGCTGTTTGTACACTTCTGTTGAATGTCTGCAGGTTTGCATTGGACTGTTGCTGGGATGGGTGACTGGTTTTACTGGTGCACCGCTTGAGAAGGGCATAGTGAGCGGAACGCAATGATCAGGGTGTGGAGTTGGAAGAGATTTTTATGGGCCCACCGTACAGGTAACTTCCTCATTAGTGGACCCTGCTAAAAATACTAATAATTTCTCAGGATTTCTTAAAAGTTAACTCAGATTGAAGCACGTTTTGTACAGCTAGCACTGGTATAACATGCTGTGTGGCAGAGCAGAAAATTAGCTTGCAATTTATTTCCCCTTGTCAACTTTTCACTCTGGCCCCATGCAAAAACATTTTTCATGCGAGTTCTGTTTTCATTCCATTTTGGCTGCTTCAGGCAATATTTTCATGTCTTGAGCATGCTAGCCTCTTAGCACTTTTAAGTTCCGTGAATGAGGTCCGGATAAGTTTCCAGTGAAACCCAGATTTTAAAAAAAACAACTTTATTTACCCAGTTAAGTCAGCAAGAACAAATTTTTATTTACAATAACAGCTGGCAAAGGCAAGATCTATTTCATCTGAAGGCAGATTTGATGCTTATGCTTATTGCTGTGATTAATATTAGCTCCTTTGTGTACCAACATGCAACTTTTACAATTGAACATCAGCTACATTACCCTCATCATTGTCCAGCTTCTTGCAGAACTCAAGCCACATGTTTTTAATCTAATTTTTTCTAATTAATTCTAATCTAATTTCTATTTACTATCTGGCTCTCTTGCAAATCTTTCTGATCCAGCGACACCTTTATTCCATCACAGACACATAGATTGCCCAAATGTCTCCTGAGCCAGCGGACGGAGCCACTGTTTCTTGCAGAGACCAGCTGTTAGCACTTAACCAGCCCACGATGCTAACGCAAAAACTCGACATACCGGGAGAAATAAGACAGAAACGGCGTGGATGTCAAGCTGGAGTAAGACAGTGGGCGAGGAATATAAGGTACAGACCCGTCCTCCCAGCCGATATTAGAGGGAATGTACGATTGCTACTCAATAAGACTGACAAGCTAGCGGCTATCTCCCACTACGAGAGCGTCTTCAGAGAGAGTAGATTGATGTTGTTTACTGAGACGTGGCTAACAGAACTAGCAACTGATGCCAACATCGAACTGGAGGGTTTCCACGCAATACGGGCAGACTGAACACCAGACAGTGGGAAGGCAAGGGGCGGAGGAGTGATAATGTATGTCAATAACAGCTGGTGCAGACCGGGACATATCACGGTTAAACAACAACACTGCAACAAAGACATTGAGTTGCTAGCTGTTAGCATGCGGCCTACCTATCTCCCGAGGGAATACTCACACGTGATCTGCATTGTTATTTATGCAAATCCGACAGTGAACGCTGGGACAGCGCGTAACATCATTCACTCAGTAACTGGCAGGCTGCTGACAGAACACCCAGATGCTCTTCTCCTCATCTCAGGTGATTTCAACCATATTTCACTGTCCACCATTCTACCCACGTTCACCCAGTATGTCACATGCCACACTAGAGACAATAAAACACTGGACTTATTCTATGCAAATACTAAGGAGGCGAACACCTCATCACCACTCCCCCCACTCAGGAGATCGGATCACAACTTGGTTCATCTCCTGCCGGTGTACAAACCCCTAGTACACAGACAACCTCCGGTCATGCGCATGGTGAAGTTATGGTCTGAGGAGGCAATGGACGCTCTAAAGGACTGTTTGGAAACCACTGCCTGGGAGCAGCACTGCGACCCACATGGTGAGGACATCGATGGCCTCACTCACACCATCAACGACTACATCAGCTTCTGTGTGGCCAACATCGTACCCACCAAGACCATACGGTGTTGCTCGAACAACAAACTCTGGATCAACCCTGAGATAAAAACACTTCTGAGAGAGAAGAAGAGGATCTTCAGGTTGGGGAACAGGGAGATGCTGAAGTCCGTACAGAGGGAGCTGAGGAGGAAGATCAGAGAAGGCAAGGACACCTTCAGGAATTAGATGGAGGACAAGCTGCAACAGAGCGACATCGGCGGGGTCTGGAGAAACCTTAAAACCATCTCTGGGCTCCAGAATACCTCCCCCCAGGCCACGGGGGGGGGGGGGGGGCAGGGAGTGGGTGAACAATCTGAACCTGTTTTTTTAATAGGTTTGACCAACCGCCCTCCCCCCCCCCGACTGCACAACAACCACTGTTGCCTCTAAAGTCATCGAGACCTGCTGTCCACACCCCATTCCACCAACACCCCCCACTCCCAGCACACAGCCCCCCAACCTGACCCTCACTAAGACCCAGGTGAGGACGGAGTTGAGGAAGATCAAGGCGAGGAAGGCCTCGGGACCGGATGGCATCAGCGCGAAGCTCCTCAAGTCCTGTGCAGACCAGCTGTGTGAGATTGTGGAGCACATCTTCAACCTGAGCCTGAAGCTGGGGAGGGTACCACAGTTGTGGAAAACATCTTGTGTGGTACCTGTACCAAAGACTTCCCACCCCAAAGACCTGAACAGCTACAGACCAGTGACCCTGACGTCTCACATGATGAAGACTCTGGAGAGACTGCTCCTTGCTCACCTCCGCCCCCTGGTGGGACCAGCGATGGATCCACTCCAGTTCGCCTACTAGCATGGCATTGGGGTGGAGGATGCAGTGATCTTCCTCCTTCACCGTTCTCTGTCCCGCCTGGAGAAGCCCGGGAATGTGGTGAGGATCATGTTCTTTGACTTCTCCAGTGCTTTCAACACCATCCAACCGATGATCCTGAAGGACAAGCTGCTGTGCGCAGGGGTGGACCAGCACCTGTCATCATGGATCCTGGACTACCTCACTAACCGGCCACAGTTTGTGAGAACCCGGGATTGTGTGTCCGACACGATCATTGGTAGTACGGGGGCCCCCCAGGGAACGGTTTTGGCTCCCTTCCTGTTCACCCTTTATACTGCGGACTTCTCACACAACACAACACACTGCCATCTACAGAAGTTCTCTGACAACTCTGCGATCGTTGGCCTCATTTCCAACGGAGATGAAGCTGAGTACAGAGGACTTATCCAGGACTTCGTGGACTGGTGCCAATAGAACTGCCTCCAGATCAACGTGAGGAAAACTAAGGAGCTGGTGGTGGACTGCCACAAGCAAGGACAACCCCTCACAGCACCAGTAAATATACAGGGAACAGACATTGAGATGGTGACATCCTACAAGTACCTGGGTGTTCATCTGAACAATAAACTAGATTGGTCACACAATACCGACGCACACTACAAGAAGGGACAGCGCAGGCTGTTCCTACTGAGGAGGCTCAGGTCTTTTGGTGTACAAGGGGTGCTGCTGAAGACATTCTACGACACGGTGGTGGCATCAGCCATCACTTTTGGAGTGGTCTGCTGGGGCAGTGGCATTACAGCAGCCGATAGGAAGAGACTGAACAAACTGATCAAGAAAGCTAGCTCTGTCCTGGGGCAACGCCTTGACCCAGTGGAGGAGATAGGAGAGAGAAGGATGGTGGTTAAACTGTCATCTCTGCTGGAGTCCAAGTCCCACCCTATGCAGGACATACTGAACGCACTGAGGAGCTCATTTAGCAGTAGACTATATCATCCTAGGTCCGCAACCGAGAGGTTTCGCAGGTCCTTCCTACCTACGGCTGTCGACTGTATAACCTAAGCAGGGCTGCTCGCAGAGATAGCAAAAAAACATGACAACCTAATAGTATTGAATGCAAAAGACGCAACAGACTTACACAAATGGTCCCCTCCAGTATACAATTAGGACAATATCAGTCACTACGGAGGGTGACAATATGTATGGGTACATATTCATACTATGTAGGATAACTAAGTAGACGGTTATGCTGTTTATTCCATCTAGCTACAATGCTCCGCACTGTTTATATATATTTATATATTTATGTGTACATATGTATATTCGCTGCTCTTGTTTTTCTTGTCTTCTTGATTGTTGCTCTGAGTGTTGCTGTCCCTGTGCTGTTGCAATCCTGGAATTTCCCCATTGTGGGACTAATAAAGGCTTATCTTATCTTATCTTAATTATTCAAATGCTTGTGGTGTGTATTAAACTTTATATTTGTTTTTGTCCCCACTAGTGATGTAACATCCGTGAACGATTCGTTCGACTGTACTAGGCCTTATGAGTGAATGTACTATATATTGAATCACTTACAAAAAGGCAGATCCAACTACGTGCTGAATCTGCAGTGTCTGAGTCTTGTACACTTCATTGACTGACAGCTCTCCTAACCCATTCACAGCTGTGCAAACCCAGAGCTGCTTGGATGAGTTTTCTATCAAAAGGCGGGTCCTACAGGATTCAATTTCAATTCAATTCAACTTTATTTATATACCACCATTTCACAACAACAGTCATCTCATAGCACTATCAACTGTAGGGGGAACCCCCACAGTTGCAGAAAGACCCCAGCAATCAGGCGATCCCCTGTGAGCAAGCACTTGGCGACGGTGGAGAGGAAAAACTCCCTTTTAACAGGAAGAAACCTCCAGCAGAACCAGGCTCAGGGAGGGGCAGTCATCTGCTGCGACTGGCTGGGGGGTGAGGGGACAGAGAAGATGAAAAGAACAGACATGTAGAGAGCAAACAGCACGATGGGGACTCAATCTATGGGAGAGAACAAACAGATGTTAATGACCAGCAAAAAAAAAAAATATTTCATTGAGAGTGAAGAAAGGAGTGAGGCCCAATGCATTATTGGAGGTCCCCCGGCTGACTAAACCTATTAGCAGCATAACTAAGGGAGGGTTCAGAAACACATGATCCCTCCCTAATTGTAGGCTATATCAAAAAGGTAGGTTTTAGCCCTATTCTTAAAAACAGAGATCAAGTCTGACTCCCGAATCCAGATTGGCAGCTGGTTCCACAGGAGAGGAGCTTGATAACTGAAGGCTCTGCCTCCCATTGTACTTTTGGAGATTCTAGGTATTACAAGCAATCCTGCATTTTGGGAGCGTAGTGCTCTGTTAGGATAATACGGTAGTATCAGATCTTTTAAATAAAAAGGAGCCTGATTGTTTAGAGCTTTGTAAGTAAGAAGAAGGATTTTAAACTTAATTCTAAACTCTATGGGAAGCCAATGAAGGGAGGCCAGAACTGGAGAGATATGATCTCTCTTTCTAGTACCTGTTAAAACTCTTGCTGCAGCATTTTGGATCAGCTGAAGACTTTTTAAAGATGTTTTAGGACAGCCTGATAATAAAGAATTACAATAATCTAATCTCGAGCTAACAAAAGCGTGGATCAGCTTCTCAGCATCACTCTGAGACAAGATGTTCCTAATCTTGGCAATATTACACAAATGATAGAAGGCAGTCTTAGAAACAAATTTAATATGTGAATTGAAGGACAGATCTTGATCAAAAATAATTCCAAGGTTCCTCACAGAGCTATTAAGAGAAAGAGTAACCGCATCCAAACTGAAAGTTTGATTTGGAAAGGTATTTCTAAGGTTTTTTGGACCAACAAGAATGACTTCAGTCTTATCTGAATTTAATAGCAGGAAATTACAAGCCATCCAAGCTTTGATTTCCTTAAGACAGGCTTCTAACTTGGCTAATTGATTACTATCATCTGGCTTCACTGACAGGTATAATTGTGTGTCATCTGCATAACAATGAAAATGTATACAGTGCTTTCTAATAATGTTGCCTAATGGAAGCATATATAAACTAAAAACAGTAGGGCCTAGCACAGATCCCTGTGGAACTCCATGACTAAGCTTTGAGTTGAAAGAAAACTCATTATTTACATGAACAAACTGGAACCTATCAGATAAATAAGATCTAAACCACTGCAATGAAGTTCCATTAAGTCCAACATAGTGTTCTAATCCATCAAGTAGAATATTATGATCGATAGTGTCAAAAGCTGCACTAAGGTCTAAAAGGACAAGTACAGAAACCAGTCCATTATTAGATGCGATGAGGAGGTCGTTAGTGACTTTCGCTAAGGCTGTTTCAGTACTATGATGGATTCTAAACCCAGATTGAAACTCTTCAAGTAAACCGTTTCCTTGCAGGTGGTCAAATAATTGCGTAGCAACAACTCTTTCTAAAATTTTTGAAATGAAAGGGAGATTAGAGATTGGTCTATAGTTAGCTAAAGCTCCTGTATCTAGCGTTGGCTTTTTGAGTAAGGGTTTAATTACAGCCATTTTAAAAGCCTGCGGTACATGGCCTAAAGTTAATGAAGAATTGATTTTATGAAGAATAAAGCTACCAATAAGTGGGAAGACTTCTTTAAATAACCTGGTAGGAATAGGGTCTAAAAGACAAGTTGAAGGTTTGGATGAGGAAACTATTTTGTCTAACTCACAAAGGTCGATTGGAGTAAACTCATCAAGACAGACATCAATTGAAGGAGTTGTTGTAGTTACTGTATTTAAGTTAACTGTGGGAAGAATCCGATTGATTTTATCTCAGATAGATGAAATTTTATTATTGAAAAAGTTCATAAAGTCCTGACTAGTAAGCTCTAAGGGAATGCTAGGATTGACAGAGTCCTGACTCTTTGTCAACCTGGCTACAGTGCTGAAAAGAAACCTGGGATTATTCTTGTTCTCTTCTATTAATGCAGAATAATAACTCGTTCTAGCTTTTCTAAGAGATTTTTTATAAATTAAAAGACGATTTCTCCAAGCTAAATAGATTTCATCTATATTAGTGCAGCGCCATTTTCTTTCTAATTGACGAGTCTTCTGTTTTAAGCTACGAGTTTCTGTGTTGAACCAAGGAGTTAGAAATCTTTGATTAGACTTTTTCTTTTTTAAGGGGGCCACCAAGTCTAGAGTCTGATGCAGAGAAGCTGTAACACTATCCACCATGTTATCAATTACAGAAGGAGCAAGCTGTCTATAGCTTATTTCCGTTGTGTTGACACATGGCATAGAGGAAACAATCTGCATAAATTTGGTAACAGCATCATCTGAGAGGCATCTACTGTAATAATATTTTTCTTTAGGAGCCAAATAGTCAGAAATAGTAAAATCAAAGGTTAACAGACAATGGTCTGACAGTACAGGGTTATGAGGAGACACTACAAGATTTTCTATTTCTATGCCATATGTCAGAACAAGGTCCAACGTATGGTGGAGATAATGAGTAGAATTTCCTACTTTCTGAGAAAACCCAATCGAGTCTAATATTGAATTAAATGCCACATTAAGGCAGTCACCATCTACATCCACATGTATATTAAAGTTCCCTACTATACTTCCGGTTATGGCCGTCGCGTAGAAGGACGTGCTTCACTCTACTCTGCTCCTAAAAAAAAAAAAATTAAAAAATTTAAGAAAATCGGCAAATAACTCTCTCAATTGGAACAAAACCTATCCCAACGTTTGGGCGAGGACATGCCGGTAAAGCCTAAGGCTGGGAAATCAGGTGGAGGAAAAACTGAATCGCCGAAACAGTCCAAGTTAATGGACTTTCACGTCCGTGACGAAGCAGAAAAATCCCCAAATATGGCGGAGGAAGCTAGCGGAGGAGCGGTGACTACTGGCGACGGCACAGGTGCGGTGCTCACTGCCATTAGTTCAATGAGAGCAAATTTTTCCTCTAAACTTGACGGGATTATTGCAGCGATAGAAGGAATGAAAAAGGAGTTAAGCGTCTGTATGGAACAAGTTTCGCAGGTGGAGCTCTGAATTTCCAGTGCTGAGGATGACGTCTCTGGCCTACAATTAAAGGTGCGCACATTGGAATTAAAAAAACGTCTGGAAGATAATGTTCTGGATTTAGAATCCCGGTCGAGACGGAACAACCTGAGGCTGGTGGGTCTCCCTGAGAGAACGGAGGGTCTGGATCCATGTTCCTTTTTGGAAAAGTGGATCCCAGAAGCACTGAACAACGCGGAGCTGTAGTCATCAGTCGTCTTAGAAAGCGCCTGCCGAATTGGCCCACCGAGAGATAACAAGGCATCACCGAGGACGCCGATTATGAAGTTCCTCAGCTACAGAGACAGGATGACGATCTCCAACGCGGCGCGAGCCAAAGGAGAAATTAAATACCAGGATCAACAGGTGCGCTTCTCCCCAGATTTGGCCACAGGAATCCAACAATTAAGGAAACAGTTCGACCCCGCCCGTAAACAGCTGCGCAACCTTGGGATTCGTCATGGAGTGATTTATCCTGCAAGACTGCTGGTCACGTATAAGGGCAGAACCCACATCTTCAAGACCCCTGAGGAGGCGCAGGAGTTCATCAAGAAGATCCAAGAGAGACTGGTGGGAGCTAAGCATGAACAAAATATAAGGTAGAATATTTAAGTATTTGCACAGGCATCTGACTGATCTGAAGCATATAGCAAGTTTACAAAATATAGATTGTATTATATATTAAAAAAAAACCTATGATGTACAAAGTTGCTATAAAATTTAGGAGTTAAGTTGGAAAACTACAGAAGAGAGTTAATGTTACGTCATTAAAAGCAGTAGAGTTAGGGTGATTGAGAGGAGAAAGAAAGAGTGGTTTTGACTGATCCTCGCGGGTGTGGAGCAGTCAATGGCTATAGCGGGAGACTGAATTTTTTTTTTGATTTTGGGGGGATTACCACGAATGTGGGAAGGGGGAATTTGTTTGTGTGTAGTTTGTAGGATGAATGTTCAACCACTCATGTTTTTGCTTCTCTGTGTGAGCATGTTTACATTGCGAGGTAATCTCAAACTCCTTATTGATCATAGACCAAAGCGTTAATCTCAATTTAACCTCATGGAATTGCAGAGGTCTACAAAATTTAAAAAAAACTTAAACAAGTTATGAATAAAATAAAAGACATGGGTTCAAAAATTGTGTTTTTACAAGAAACTCATCTAATAGAGGAGGATGTAAAAAGAATTAGGAGAAGATGGCAAGGAAGTGTATTCACCTCATCATTTTCATCCCGAGCCAGGGGAGTTATGACTCTCATACATAAATCAATCCCATTTCAAGTGAAAAATGTAATTGGAGACAAATTTGGAAGATATCTAATCATTCAAGGATCTTTGTTATTAGAAAATATAAATTTGGTGAACTTATACGGTTCCAATATAGATGATCAAAATTTCTTTACTAATTTATTCCTCATTTTATCTTCACTTACAGGGCAACATATAATAGCAGGGGATTTTAATTATACATTGAATCCCGGTATAGATAGATCAACAGGACTAGACTGTACGCACAATGGATGCAGGATGATCATTAATCATTTTATGAAAGAATTGAGATTGATAGATATATGGAGAGAAATGAAACCACAAGTTAAAGCCTATTCTTGTTATTCTAATATCTACAAGACATTCTCACGTATTGACTATTTTTTGATCTCCACAGAATTAAGGTCCAAGATTCAAACCTGCTTCTATGATAATATTGTGATCTCTGATCATGCACCCTGCTGTCTAATATATGTAGATAAGAAATTGACAAAGGAACCAGGTAGGTGGCAATTTCAGCATAAATGGCTTCAGGATGAGGAATTTGTTAAGTACATAGAAAAACAGATGAGTTCTTTGATATCAATACTACACAAACATCAGCATGTATAAAGTGGGAGGCTTTCAAAGCTTTTATTAGGGGGCATATTATTAGTTATACAGGTTCAAAATCTAAGAAGACTCGAGAGAAGAGAGTCCAATTGGAACATAAAATAAAAATTCTTCAAGAAAAAGTGTATGCAGGAAGTGACCCAAAGTTAGAGAACGAATTACTGATTCTGAGAGCTGAATATGACGAAAAAATCAGCGAATAGAGCTGCCTCGAGTCTTCTAAGATTGAAGCAATCTTTTTATGAACAAGGTGAAAAATCAGTAAAATTATTGGCATGGCAGATTAAACAATTAGAATTTAAAACACCAATTACCAGTATTATAAGTAACGGACAGCAAGTTGTAGATCCTTTAGAAATTAATAGTGCCTTTAGAGATTATTATGAAAAATTATATAATACAAAAAATGAAACTGACATAACAAAACTAAATGGGTTTTTGGACGGATTATCTATACCGTGTATTCCAAATGAAAACAGGGAGATACTGGAGTCTAAAATTAGTCAAGAAGAAGTTGGGCTAGCCATTGATAATATGAAATCAGGAAAAAGTGCAGGACCAGATGGTCTTGCAGTTGACCTCTATAAAAAATTTAAGAATAAATTAATAAAACCATTTTTGGAAATGGGTTTAGAAGCATTTCAAAATAGTAATTTACCACCATACATGAATAATGCCTTAATTATACTGTTGCCAAAACCAGGTAAACCCTCTAATAAATGTGAAAATATGAGACCAATAAGCCTATTAAATGCTGACCTTAAGATAATCTGTAAAATTTTAGCAAGACGACTACAAGAAATATTACCAAATATTATTAACCGAGATCAGAATGGCTTTATAAAGGGAAGACAAGGCTTCCATAATGTAAGAAGACTATTTAATATTATCTATTCTAATAAAGAAGCACCGGATACAGCTCTCCTATCATTGGACGCCGAAAAGGCCTTTGATAGGGTCGAATGGCCCTTTCTTTTTGAAGTTTTACAAAGGTTTGGAATTGGAAATAATTTCATAAAATGGGTTCAGATAATATACAATAATGCTACAGCAGAAATCCTAACAAACAGCAATATTTCAAAATCAATAAATATCAATAGAGGATGTCGACAAGGCTGCCCACTTTCACCTTTACTGTTTACTATGGCAATTGAACCTTTAGCGATGGCAGTATGTTTACATCCACAAATATATGGAATTAAAGTAGGACCAACAGAACATAAAATCTCCCTGTATGCTGATGACATAATTTTGTTTATGTCGAATCTTAAAAAATCAATTCCGACCTTGTTGAATTTAATAAAGAATTTTGGGGAAATATCAGGATATAAAATAAATAAAACTAAATCTTCAATATTAATGCTAAATGAGACCCAGAGAAATCACCCAGCTCCTGAGGTAAATCAATTCAATGTTGTAAATCAGTTTAAATATTTAGGAATCCAAATTGTGCCTAAGCTAGAATTAGTCGCCAGTACCAACTATGAAGCCTTAATGACAGACATTAATGAGTTACTTCAGAGATGGATGTCACTACCAATGTCGATGATCAGGAGAATCAATATACTTAAAAGTAATATTTTACCCAAAATACTTTATTTATTTCAATACATTCCTTTACCACCACCTTCAGATCTATTCTCAAGAATTAAAAAAAAGTTAGTGGAATTTTTATGGAACAATAGGAAGGCTAGATTACGTCTGTCTTTACTATATTTACCATTTGATCGCAGAGGTCTGAAATGTCCAAACTTTATGTTGTATTACTGGTCAGCACAACTGAGGTCTATGACATATTATTTTTCATCAAATGATCTCCCTCACTGGACTGAAATGGAATCATATAATTTACCTTTACCTCTTCCCATATTCATATACTCAGACTCGGCAAAAAAATTACAGAAACAAGTTAAAAATCCATTTGTAAAGCATATGATCAAAATATGGTGTGAAACCACAAAATATTTAAAAGAACCACACTTACTGTCACAATTTAGCCCAATATGGGGTAATCATTATTTTAAACCAGGGAGAGCGGATGCTGTATTTAAAGTATGGAATTTTAAAGGGATTCAAAAGATTCAAGACTTATATTAGATTAGATTAGATTAGATTCAACTTTATTGTCATTACACATGTATGAATACGAGGTAACAAAACACAGTTTAGCATCCAATCAGAAGTGCAAAGGACAGCAGTGCAGTATATACGGTAATTAACAGTATGTGCAATTTAAGCAAATATATGCAAATATATGCAGCAGTGCAGAAAGTTAAAAGTACTGTTATGTGCAAATAATGTGCAATAAGTTAGATGTAGTTATGTAGTTATGCAGTTATGTACAGGTGAGGATGGTAAAAGATGATTGTAAGAGAGTCAGCGGGGAACTAAGTTCAATAATGTGACAGCTGTTGGAAAGAAACTGTTCCTAAACCTGCTGGTTCTAGTCCGAAGGCTTCTGAAACGTCTTCTGGAGGGGAGAAGCTGGAACAGTTTATGAGCAGGATGGTTGGAGTCCCTAAGAATGCTGCGTGCCCGGCGCAGACATCTTTTCCTGTAGACGTCCTCTATAGCTGGAAGTGGAGTCCCTGTGATGCGTTGGGCGGTTTTCACCACCCGCTGCAGCGCCTTGTGGTCAGCTACAGAGCAGCTCCCATACCAGAGTGTGATACAGTTGGTCAGGGTGCTCTCTATCACGCAGCGGTAGAAGTTGCCCAGGATGTCAGTTGACAGATGGTTCTTCTTCAATGTCCTCAAGAAGAAGAGGCGCTGATGGGCCTTCTTGATCAGGCTGGTGGTGTTAACTGACCAGGACAGGTCCTCCGAGATGTGGGTCCCCAGGAATTTGAAGCTGGGGACACGTTCAACAGCTATGCCATTGATATGGATGGGGTCATGTGTCTCTTCCCTCTCCTTCCTGTAGTCCACTATGAGCTCCTTGGTTTTGCTGGTGTTAAGGAGCAGGTTATTGTCAGCGCACCAAGTAGCCAAGTGCTCAACCTCTGCCCTGTAATCTGACTCGTCGTTGTCCCTGATGAGTCCAATCACCGTGGTGTCATCTGCGAACTTTATGATAGAATTGGATCCATACATAGGCCTGCAGTCATGGGTGTAGAGGGAGTAGAGGAATGGGCTGAGCACACAGCCCTGTGGTACACCAGTGTTGAGTGTGATGACGGAAGAACGGTTGGGGCCTGACCTAACATGCTGGGGTCTGTTGGTCAGAAAATCCATGATCCAGTTGCAGGTGGAGGTACTGATTCCCAGGTCCCCAAGTTTGGTGAGCAACTTGGAGGGGATAACTGTGTTGAATGCTGAGCTGAAGTCAATAAACAGCATTCTTGCGTAGGTGTTCTTGTCATCCAGGTGTGAGAGTACATAGTGCAGCGCTGTAGAAACCGCATCCTCTGTACTCCTGTTGCTCCGGTAGGCGAACTGATGAGGGTCCAGTGTAGGGGGCAGGCCTTTTTTGAGCTGTGCCAAGACCAGTCGCTCAAAGCACTTCATGACTATGGGCGTCAGTGCCACAGGGCGATAGTCATTTAGGCACGATGGTGTTGAATGTTTCGGCACTGGTACTATTGAAGTGGTCTTGAAGCACGCTGGTACCACGACCTGGGCCAGGGACAGATTGAAGATGTCTGTGAAGACCCCTGCCAGCTGCTCAGCGCATGCCCTCAGCACACGCCCAGGAATGCCATCAGGGCCAGCAGCCTTACGTACGTTGACATGACTCAGTGCATTACGGACGTCGGTGTTATATCTGTCACGTTCAGATAACATAATGTCTTTTGAAGAACTGAGGATCAAATTTAATCTTAATAGAACACATTTTTTTTAAATATCTTCAGCTTAGGAACTTTATTCGATCAAATCAAAATAATGCTCTCATCCGACCTACTTATTCATCCTTGGAAAAAATTTTGACGAAAGATAGTAAGAGAAAGGGTATTATTTCAGAGTTTTATAACTCACTGACACTATTCTCAAGTGAAAACTCGCAGAAAAGATTGAATTATTGGAAAGAAGACCTGCAAACTGAAATTTCAGAGGAACAATGGGAATTGGCTTGTACAGAAGCCCAAACCAAATCAATAAATGTACGTCTTAAATTGATACATTTTAAATGGTTAATGCGGATGTATGTTACACCGGTGGAGTTAAATAGATATAACAAAAACATACCAGATACGTGCACAAAATGTATGGAAAGTAAAGGAACCCTATTTCATTGTTTATGGGAATGTAGAAAAATTAGAATGTTTTGGGAAGAGGTGAGGGTAACAATTGAAAAAATAATTTCAAAACAAATCATATTGAATCCTAAATTGTTTTTGTTGGGTTTGTATCCAGAAAAGCATAGCTTTAATAAGTGTGAAAGAGCATTCATAGACCTCAGTTTGCTTAACGCCAAAAAATGTATTGCACTATTGTGGAAAAAGACTCATAGACCAGATGTGACTCAGTGGTTAAGACAGATGTTAACAAACCTTCCACTAGAAAGAATAACATACATACTGAAATCAAAGGAAATTGTGTTTGAGAATATATGGAGACCTTTCATTGATTATGTAAAGAATTTAAACATAACTTTTGAAGAAGAAGGTGAATGATGTGTGTGGACCTTGTAAATTCCAAACTGGTGAATGTATAATATGTATACTTGTGTAATGGATTGCCTAGACTAAACAGAGGAGCATTGTTGAAGACCTGTCTTTGTTTGTGGTTGTTGGTGTTTTTTAGTACAATTTTTAATTTTTTTTTTAATTTTTTTTTAATTACTTTAGTGTTAGTGTTTGATTGTTTGTGCTGTGTTTGTAAAAAAGGTTCAATAAAATATATTGTGGAGAAAAAAAAGTTCCCTACTATAATTATTCTATCAGATTTCAGCACTAAATCAGCTAAGAAATCAGCAAATTCGGATAAAAATTCTGAGTAGGTTGATGGGGGACGATAAACTATGGCAAATAAAATTGGGTTTAACCTAAAATGGCTAAAGTGCCCAATACTGAGGACCAGGCCCTCAAAGGAATTATAACATGTTTTTTGCTTTACATTAACTAGTAATTTGGAATGGTAAATTGTTGCTACTCCTCCTCCATGACCAGAACTTCTGGGATTTTGACAGTTTAAATAAAGAGGGAGTTGATTCATTTAAACCAACATAATCCTCTTGCCCTAACCAAGTCTCTGTAAGGGATATTAAATCAATCTGATGATCAATTAACAGATCATGGACTAACAGAGACTTGGGAGTTAAGACCTAATATTTAATAAACCACATTTAATTTTTAAATTATGAGGAGGAACAGAGGCCAAATCATTCAATTTAGAGGCTTTATGTTTAATTTGAGTTTTACCAATTTTTTGCTTAATCTCTTTGGGATACTTATATATTATATTTTTATGTACTTTGGAGGGAGCAGACAATGATTCTCTGATGGGGAAGACAGGGGCTAAGTTGAGGGGTGGCAGATGAAGAGGAGCTGCAGAGAGGCGTGTAAGACTGCAACTCTGCTTCCTGGTCCCAACTCTGAGTAATCAAGATTTTGGAAATTTGGATAAAAAAGATGCCAGATTGTTAGATAAATGAGAAGCACCATCCAAAGTGGGATGAATGCTGTCTCGTCTCATAAGACCAGGTTTTCCCCAAAATGAGCTCCAATTGTCAATGTAGCCCACGTCATTTGCAGGACACCACACAGACAGACAGCGGTTCAAGGATGATGAGCGGCTAAACATGTCATCACTGGTCAGATTGGGGAGGGGCCCAGAGAATACTACAGAGGCAGACATTGTTTTTGCAAAGTTACACACCGATTCTACATTAAGTTTCGTGACTTCCGACTGCCGGAGACGGATGTCATTAATGCCAGCGTGAATAACAATTGTGGAGTATTTACAGTTACTTTTAGCCAGCATTTTCAAATTTGACTCGATGCTGCCTGCTCTGGCCCCAGGAATACATTTGACTATGGCCGCTGGAGTCTCTAGGTTCACGTTTCTGACTACAGAGTCGCCAATGATCAGAGTTTTTTCCTCAGCGGGTGTGTCGCTGAGCGGGGAAAAACGATTAGAAACGTGAACAGGTTGGAGGTGTACCGGGGCTTTGCGACTAAGCTTCCTTCTCACCGTCACTCACCCAGTCTCCTCGCTGCTAAGGAGAGCCGGAGGACCGCTAACGGGGTTAGCTATGCTAGCTAGCTCCGCTGCAGCTAAGGGGCGTCCACCAAGAGTAACTGGCGCAGACGGGGTTTCAATGCAGCGGAGCCGGGATTCCAAATCAGACAACCTCACCTCGAGCGCCTCAAAAAGACAACATTTATTACATTTACCGTTATCACTAAAAGAGGCAGAGGTGTAGCTAAACATCTGACAGAGAGAGCACACCAGAGGAGGAGAGGAAGGAGAGCTAGTAGCTATAGCTAGTGGCTAACCCAAAGCTCAGGAGAGTGAGGAGAGCAAACCACACAGACAGACGGCAAAACAGGAAGTGACGATACGTTACCACAAGTGACGATCCAAGTGTAAATTGGATGTAAATTGATCCAACATGGCGTCCCCTCGACAATAACTTTCTCTAAACTTTTTTGAAAAGTGATTGTGAAAACATTTGAGGTGAGAAATATATTGTTTAGTTCCTGAATCTTTTTTTTTTATTTGACACACACATGTGCTCAAAAGTTTTAGCCAAAAAGCGCGCTGCGTCACACCAAGTGTTTTACATACTGTAGGTATTGAATGGGAAGAAAAGAGGATTGACTGCCTGCTCTGTACCGAATCACTGATTGGGGGATTTCCCCTGAGCTCACATGTAGTAGGGAGATAAAATGAGATAGTTACACTTACAAAGCCAGATGAACACAGATGCACAGCTTCAATGCTGCAGCTGCCTGACCAGCAAACGAACTCCGCCCGCTCCGTTCAACCATGTTTTTCAGTTCAGTGAGTGGCAGGCAGTTGGAGCTCCAGTACAGCACTGAGTGACCTGGTGAACCAATATTTTGAACAAATCTTTGTAGCGTACGAACGTGACTGAATCGGAATGTTTTAGTGAACTGTCCCATCACTAGTCCCTATCCACTCATTTTCGTTTGAAAGTGACATCATCTGAAACAAAGGATCTTGTTGGTCCAACATACATCTACGCACCTGCACTTATGTTTTGCAGTGGTATCAGACAAAAACGTGTGCTTGGTGTGAAACAACCTTAAGCATGAGATTTCAATTAAATGCAAAACAAGCTCAGTTTATAACACCTGGCATGTCTTAGGTTCCCCCACAGAGACAAGAGTTTAGTTACGTTTCCAACAATGGTATGTGTACTTTGGTTACCCGCCATCCACTGTAGTCCCATCAGACTGGTGTAAAAAGAGGCAGCACAGCAGGATGCCTTTATTATATAATTGGCACTCATTAGCCTGGCCTCAGGGCTGAAGGCAGACAGCACTATGCATCAGGTTAACACACGGCCTTAGTTAGTCTTAGCTTGTTTTACTGGGCAGACTGCACACCGTGGGTCTCCAGCAGTCATTTAGAACCACAAGACGAGTGATGAGCTAAAGACTGGAGACTGGATCAGAGTGCTAAAAACACATACTGAGCTTTGATAGACAGTGACAGCGTTCACACTGCAGCTGCTTATACAGATGCCAGAACAAGAACTGCACATTTAAGAGGCTCTCATCAAAACCAGATGACTTCAGTGCCATGTATAGTTTGTGTGCAGAGCCCTTATGATTCTGATTGTTGTGTTTTATAAACAGGAAACAGCATCTCTCTTTATTGACATTCAAAAGGTGTAGAAGAGCCAAAGGGGAAGAAGAGAAATGGAGATGGCACAATGATGAAGTTCTTAAACATTGCAAAGTGAGAGGCTGGTGAAGAAGACTTTGGCACCAAATACTTCCTCTGTTGTGATGAATGGCTGAAAGTGTTTTGTCAGTGTTTTATATTTGAACTTTGGAATCATTACTTAGAATCTTTAAATTGTTTCCTTATTGCATTATCTGTATTTTTCACATTCAAAGCCAATTTGACAGTTTTTAGGATTTTATCTACTTTGCTTTTCTTCATACGCAAGTTACCAAATTTTTATCCAAATGTTGTTCCAAATGTTTTGAAACTGGGACCAGGGTTTGATGTACACCGATGATGCGCATATTGCAGTTTAGCTCTGATCTAATGATTTTTGCCGGAGTTATAGCTGTTCAGTTACAATGTTGCATTTTTACCTCAGTTACTAATTTTACCCCATAACTTGATATGCTTATTTCACTTTGTTAAGCAGAAACTACTTGTATTGGCCAGTGAAAGTCTCCTGTTGAATTCCAGATGATGTAAAACTATTTTTGTTGTATATTCATGGATGGTAGGCTTATCACAAATATTTCTGCCTCAATAATTGTATGGAAAAGTTGAAAACTGTTTTCCTTCAGTAAGATATTGGGATCGTCAAAGAAAACAGAGGCAGGTGGTACTGCACTGACCTCAGAGTGTTCTTGTTTTCTCTTTCAATTGTAAGTATTAGAAATATAGACCCTAATAATCAGCAAGAGAACAGGATCAGTGCCACATCAACTGAAAATGCTTTACAGGATAATAAACTATGTCATATGCATTTTGTATGCTAGGGTTTGGCAGTCAAATCTGCTTTCTATACCACTTACAGTTGCTTTTCATCTTGTGGTAAAGTTTGCTTCCATTTTGCCATTTAAGCTGGATGGGATGAAATGAAAACCAACTCCAAGTGACAATAAGGTTTGTATTGCCTATATATTAGATGCTCTGAACCCAAGTCAGTCTTCATGAAATCAAGTCAAACCGTAGTTCCTCTCTGGACTTAAACACACATTATTATTGTGTGACAATAATGAATAATGTCTTCCATCTAGGATGAAGGCTCAAAAGAACTTTACATATAACAACACTCACCATTTTGTGGTGAGTTTGCAGGCTTTTCTGCATTCGTCTGTGCACCCGTGAACCCAAAACCTAAATTCTGAGGGTAGAAGACCAAAAAGTCATAATCTGCCACACTGCGGACAATCATCAACCGTTTCCTAAAAGTCTTACCTTTTTGTGTATGTACATGTGCATTAACTCCCACACATCATCAGTCCAGTGCCAGAACCCATTCATCAGGCCCTCATAGTTGGGCCCTGTCAACCTCCAGCCCCAGGCCTGTAGGCCTTAAGCCAGGGGCTTGAGTTCCAGGCTTCCTGCCAATCTGTCATGGTGCTGGGCCACAGGCCAGCCTTCCATCACCTTTGATGTGAACTGGATAACCAAATGGCAAAAGAAGGGTGGGCCCTCAGCACAGGAGTTGCGCAGCACACTGAGTGGGTCAGTGAGCTACCACAAACATTGAGATTGAGCACCCCCCCACCTTCAGATTTTGATTTTTCATAGAAGTTTCCATTGCATATGCTTTTTGGTATAAGTTAAATTAATGCTCAAAATAATTTGTTTTCTAATATGATTAAGTGGCCCTAATTGTTTGAACTGGAAACTTCTTAGAACTTCATGTAATTAACACTGCAATAAATACACATCATTCATGGCTTCACATGCTGCGCTAACAATTAGTCACATTTTTGTCAAAAGCTGGAGACTGAAATATAGCTTTTAACTTCAGCTGGAACCTGTGAGATTGATTACAATGAGGGAGAACAAGAAAAAGTAATGAACTGTTGAAGTGTGTTAGGTGATGTGAGGCGCAGTGCCACTGTGTCTCATAAAACACCAAAAACACTCAACAAACACAGGAACAGAAAGGTATTCTAGCTACTTGACTTCATCTAACAAATCACTATAAATCACGCCGGTGCTGCTTTATAGTCACTAATTGGAAATTTTTTTTATTCTACTCAGAACCATAGTTGCTTTCTTTGTCATTTGTTCTCCGTTTCTTCTGTTCTACTATCTGTAGTGTATGCAGTTGGGTGTGACGTGCTGCACTGCAGACACGCACAGGTGATGTCAGTACGCCAGGGGGATATTATGGGTAGCGCAGCGACACAAGGGCCCTTGCCTCTTTCTGCACCCCAACCTACACGCTTCTCTGTATTCTGTACATATGTTTTAGCCAAAAAAGCTAACGTCAGCACATGGTCATGTCCGCCCATTCTTCAGACAACATTGGTGACGAGGATGACCCACATAACATCGAAGATGGACTCTCGGACCCATGGAAACACACGATGACTGTGCAGCTTTGTTGGCCAGCCATTTCACTGTCCCAAGGAGTGGAATGGTCCGAAGAATTAGGTTTCGCCAGCGCTGACAGCGAACGGACGAGTCGGCCCAACGATACGTAGCCGACCTCCACTGTTTGGTAGCACATGTGGATTTGGACACTTGGAAGATGAGAAGGTCCAGTTAGCGGAGCACACCACGAATTCGAAACCATGGGAGAAACTACTGGTGGCGCCAGACGACCTGCCCTTGGCCAGAGGGGTGGAAATGGTGCCCCAGTTAATGGCAGCTACCCAGTTAGCATCGCAGCTAGCGGGCCCCAACCTGCGCTCCCCAAATTCAGCTCCGCTGGTACAAGCCATTGCCCAGGCTGTCCAGCCCTACAACCCCACATCTCCTCACGACGGCTCCACGTCTCTTCACGACGGCCCCAAGGTAAATGTTGCGGGACAGCAAGGCACCACAGCACGCCAACCCTGCGGTAACTGTGGCTCTTCCTCGCACTGCACACATACACCTGTCTGCCCAGGACAGAGGTGCCAACTCCGCGATAAGCTCAGTTTGACCAACGACAGCCTGTGTCAACTGCACTCAGACGTGGACGCAGCCACTCCCTGCTTCGCACCACACACTGAGTAGAACCCTGTAGAACCGGAGTCAGTCCTCATGCAGCACAAGTGTCCTTGAGCTGCCGCCTCTCCACAGGAGCTCCGGACCACATCCACGTAGGACCCAGAAGAAGGTAGGGCCTACCTCATCAGCGGCAAGACTGGCCTGCCTCTCTGTCTTCCCCCAGACCACTTACGTCCTCCACCAGATGACACCGGATGACCTCCACCTCCCACCTCTGACCAGAAATCTGTGACAGAGCTGGCCCATACAAAGTGGGATCCAGACTGGGACTTCACTGACGAACGGTTCACAACTCCAGCGGGATGCCTGCCGGAAAGATCTAAATTGGTGCAGCCTGAGCCCACTTGGCACGAGCCCGATGGAAACCTCTCCATCTCAAGGACTTTGGGACTGGTTTGAATACATGTTTGTAGTTAGGGCATGGTCTGGCACGTGGCAGAATACCCCACAGGGTCGATTGGGGGGGGGGGGAGGGTTAATGTAGTATGTAGTGTATGCAGTTGGGGGCGACGTGCCGCACTGCAGACACACACAGGTGATGTCAGTACGCCAGGGGTATATAGCGGGCAGTGCAGCGACACGAGGGCTCTTGCCTCTTCCTGCGCTCCAACCTACACGCTGCTCTGTATTCTGTACATATGTTTTAGCCAATAAAGCTAAACTCAGCACATGGTCATGTCCGCCCATTCTTCAGACAGAACACTATCATGTCTCTCTTGTTGCTAAACATCACTGGGGATGTCTCTTAGACCCCCAACAACCTGTTACTCAGACTAAATTGCTTATGATTTTAAAAAAAAATACTCATCTTTCTTTGAGGTCAGTGAGAATAAACAGACTACCAGATCCACAAAGTATCATTAATTTTTCATAAGATCAGTTCCTTAATAGGCAATCTGAAAAACAATCGTTTCACAGTCGTTTTACAATCGTTGCATCGTGTTAAACGATGCAACAAATGCTTTGGTTCTTTCCAGATTAACAAATAAACCTAACATGCAATATGTGTGACTAAGGTGGCTTTTCTGAGCCCCTCCCCCTTTTTTGAGAAAAGTCAAAGCCAATAGGAAATGTAAACGTTCCACAAGCAGACAGGGCCTTACAGAAGGATATTCATCTTTAAAAGGTGCTAGATTTATGGGACCTTGGGAGACTTTACCTGCATATCCAACTATTCCATTTTTCCATCAGGGCGGCATTGAATCATTAACCACAAAGACCTCAGTGTGCAGCCCCTGTTTAAACACCTTATTTCATTAAGTGCCTTTTAATGAGAGCACTAACTAGCTCCGGTGTCAGTCACCAGGACAGAGATGGCCAACGCTGCTGGAAAATATGTCTTTCTGAGGTTTATTACATTTTTCTCAGATGGTAAAAGTTATGAGTGTGTCAGCCCTAGTTCTCTGTACAAGTGCATCCCCTGTGACCAGCGTGGGGGATTTTTTTTTTTTTTTCTACAATGAATAGATGAATTGATGGTCATATATTTCTTCTCATTTCACAATAGCATGACTTTCCCTCCTCACTCATTGGCAGTAATAGCCTGGCCCATATACAGTATAGTATTTTCAACATGAAAATCCTCACTTTTGTCTGTTTCTTGGGTTTATCATGGGAGTGGCTCAACTTCACTGGAGAAATAATCCTTGTCAAACTGTTGCTCTTAATTGACTCATTTAGAGTATCTAGTTTTATCCATTGTGTAATGTATAATAGTATTCCCATGGCCATATATACAGTGGTGTGAAAAAGTGTTTGCCCCCTTCCTGATTTCTCATTTTATTGCATGTTTGTCACACTTCAATGTTTTAGATCATCAAACAAATTTAAATATTAGACAAAGATAACATAAGTAAACACAAAATGCAGTTTTGAAATGAAGGTGTTTATTATTAAGGTTAAAAAAATCCAAACCTACATGGCCCTGTGTGATAAAGTGATTGCCCCCCTCCCCCCATTATAACATAAATTAACTGTGGTTTATCACATCTTTGGAAAGCAGGGCTCAATTTCTCTAGCCACACCCAGGCCTGATTACTGCCACACCTCTTCTCAATCAAGAAATCACTTAAATAGGACCTGCCTGACAAAGTGAAGTAGACCAAAAGATCCTCAAAAGCTATACATCAATGCTGCGATCCAGAGAAATTCAGGAACAAATGAGAAACAAAGTAATTGCTATCTGTCAGTCTGGAAAAGGTTATAAATCCATTTCTAAAGCTTTGGGACTCCAGCGAACCACAGTGACAGCCATTATCCACAAATGGCGAAAATACGGAACAGTGGTGAACCTTCCCAGGAGTGGCCAGCCAACCAAAATTACCCAAAGAGCACAACAATGACTCATCCAAGACGTTACAAAAGACCCCACAACAACATCCAAAGAACTGCAGGCCTCACTTGCCTCAGTTAAGGTCAGTGTTCATGACTCCACCATAAGAAAGAGATTGGCCAAAAATGGCCTGCATGGCAGCGTTCCAAGACGAAAACCACTGCTGAGCAAAAAGAACATAAAGGATTGTCTAAGTTTTGCCAGAAAACATCATGATGATCCCCAAGACTTTTGGGGAAATACTCTGTGGACTGACGAGACAAAAGTTGAACTTTTTGGAAGGTGTGTGTCCCATTACAGCCAGTGTAAAAGTAACACAGCATTTCAGAAAAGGAACATCATATAAACAGTAAAATATGGTGGTGGTAGTGTGATGTTCTGGGGCTGTTTTGCTGCTTCATGACCTAGAAGACTTGCTGTGGTAAATGAAACCATGAATTCTGCTGTCTACCAAAAAATCCTGAAGGAGAATGTCCGACCATCTCTTCATGACCTCAAGCTGAAGCGCACTTAGGTTCTGCAGCAGGACAATGATCCAAAACACACCAGCAAGTCCACCTCTGAATGGCTTAAGAAAAACAAAATGAAGACTTTGGAGTGGCCTAGTCAAAATCCTGATCTGAATCCGATTGAGATGCTGTAGCATGACCTTAAAAAGGCGGTTCATGCTCGAAAACCCTCCAATGTGGCTAAATTACAACAATTGTGCAAAGATGAGTGGGCCAAAATTCCTCCACAGCGCTGTAAAAGACTCACTGCCAGTTATCAAAAATGCCTGATTGCAGTTGTTGCTGCTAAGAGTGACCCAAGCAATTATTAGTTTTAGGGGGCAATCACTTTTTCACACAGGGTCATGTAGGTTAGGAATTTTTTTTTTTTTTTTTACCCTTAATAATAAACACCTTCATTTAAAAACTGCATTTTGTGTTTACTTGTGTTATTTTTATCTAATATTTAAATTTGTTTGATGATCTGAAACAAAACATTCAAAAAAAAAAATGAGAAATCAGGAAGGGGGCAAACACTTTTTCACACCACTGTACAGATAACATTTAATGAAAAGAAATTAATATTTCTTAAACATGCTTTGCATCTTTTAATTACTATTTAGCTATTGGACAGATCTTGCCTGGCTGTTTGTAGCTTTGCTCATTACTGTATTCTATAACTGCTGGGCTTTTCTTAACCCCCCTTTACACAGGGCTGGAGATTGTTGAGTAATTAATAAGATGGTCTGATCTCTCACCTATCTTTCTGTAAAAATGAAGGTACACTGTGTTTATCAGAGTACCTGGCAGATGGGTGTGAGGACTATAAGCAGTTTATTGCATTATACTGACCTAGATAGCTGTAAAACCTGAGCCACAATACTTCATAGATATACTGTATTTAATTAATGATGCTTTAAAGCAAATAACTTTGTCTGATCAATCAGTAGGACATCTGCTTTCTTATTCCACTAACAAATGCAGAAAGACTGGATACCATTTTTGTTTGTGATGTTGTTTACATACGTACATGAATGCATGTACTGATTATATTGGCTGGGGAAACTTGAAGAAATTGATATATACAATACATTCACAGTGATGATAATGTCAGGAAATTCACATTTTTGGGTGACCTGATTTTATTTAAATTGGTATTTGGAATATGATCTGCAAAGTAAATATCCAAGAGCCAATTTTCTCACCTCAGAATATCTATTTTTACTATGCTTCATTGTTTCAAAACCATAGGGTTAGAAATCAAAGATCAAACTCCAGCTCAATTCTCTGTCTTGGCCTTTTGTCACTGCTGTCGTTTACACACCCTTCCACATTTGAGATTTACTTCAGATTTGATAATGAGCTTTGGCACATTAAATACACATTTTTATGTGTTTAAGATTACGGTAACGGATAAGGGTTACACACAGTGCTTAATTTGTAAAACTGGAGATCCCAGAACATAGAGAGGCTGATGTTCTTACAGCTCAGTGGGGTAGGTAAAGTTACTCCCCACCACCACCACTAAAAAAAAGAACAAAACACTGATACAAAAATGACTAAACACTTTAAGAAAAAACATGTACAAAATAACAAAAAAATCAGTCTGCCTAAGTGCTAAATTTTCCAATAAATACACCATTTTCTTGATTCCTCTAGTTTCAGCACCATGGACCAGCACCACAATACCTATTACAACACATACTAGCTAGGGTTTACTGTAACTGTACATTGAAATATGTATGCACACATACGACACAACAGTGTACATCCACCTTATTCCAAGCCCTCATGATGTCTTGCATGAAATATGTGCAGAACTTCCGATACTATTTCAGAACGTGGAATTGTCATGGAAACAGGATGCTTTTCCTTGTTAAAAAACAATGACTTTGGCATCACAAATGTGGGAACACAATCTTTTATACCTCAGAAACTGCAATATCATCATAGCACTTCCCACGACTATTGGGGGATGGGAAGATGACCTTAACAAAGTGGCCTTGCATACAGTAGCTCTGTTAGTTATTTCTGCTGCTAACACTGTAAACAAATAGATATATCAATATCTCCACCGCAATAAAGTCAGTCACATTTTGTTAAAAGCTGTCAGACGTAATCTGATTTATCTTACAGCAGATGTAGAATCCAGTCAGAGCCACAAAGAACCACAACACTGTTCGGGTGTTTTAATGTCGGGATAGCTGTCTGTTTAACCATGATATTAAAACACTCATGCTCCTGTTATGCCGTGAATGCTTGTTATTTAACTTAACATGTGCAGGTTTATTTCTGACAACTGTTGAAACTTTTATTGATCTATATTTTGTGATAATTTAAAAGTTAATTAATGCATGCTAAAGCAGCTAATATCAAGTCCATATCGTTGCACTGCAAAATACAGGAGTGCAGTGAGGGCAATGGAAAACTATTTGATATTTTTCCTTAATTATTAAGCCTTAGGAAGCAAACTTTATTTTATTTTAACTTTATTTTATTTATTTATATATTATTTTACTTCATGCAGCCTTGCATTTGGCAACATACAGTATATGACAGATAAACATCAGATCAGATGTGTGACATTCATACAAATAAAAACGTACCTGGTGCTCTGTGTCTGTCCTGTGTCTGTACCACCGATCACTACGAACGAACAGTCCTTTGTAGTTTTTGGTGCATGATCTACACATTGCTGTTGAAGCCACAGATTTAACTGTGCTTGGTTGTGAGGAGCCTCCATTTATCCAGTCTATGGCACAACTACAGACAGCAGCAACAAGTGCCAGAACTATGCAAAAACATTCAAAAATACAAAAACAACAAGTGTGGAAATTAGCTGCCACTTGACTGGAAAAACACATATGTGGACTATACATTAAAACGAACTTGAAATTTAAAACAAAAAAACAAAAAAACACTATTTTAAATGCCCCGCTACTCCCCTATTCATAGCTTTAATATGACATCACTCGGCTTCCTGTCGCTATATTGGCGGCCATGTTGGGAGGGAAGGTGCAGAGGGTAATTCATATTCATTAGAGCCAAACATTATGTAAATATGGTGTACTACTGTGGAATAATTGGTTGTACAAACACTGGTGGGAAGGACAAAGTGTTTTATAGATTACCTGCAATTATTTTGAATCAAGGTGAGGCAACTTGAAAACTATCAGAGAAACGGAGGAGAATCTGGCTTTCTCATATCAGCAGAGCTGACTTGGCACCTTCCTTGTATCCCAACTTGCAGGTGTGCTCTGACCATTTTGTAACAGGTTTGTAGAAATAATTGACTAATAATATTGTTGAAGAGTCTGTGATGCTCTGTGGACATTTTCACAGATGCACCTGCTCTCTGTTCTGAGTAGCTCAGCTGCTGCCTGTGGCACATACACACTCACACAAAGCTTTAAACACACATACTTGTACATTTAACTGTTAGAGCCAACTTAAGTGTAACACCTTCAAGCCACAGGATATTATGAAGATCCAAATCACTGTTTGGCCCTCCTTGTCATGTTTTTGCCCAACCCGATCTCAGTAAAAAATGTAGCTCATCAACATTTTCCACCCCTCTAAAAATGTACATTTGTACATTTAACCAAAAAATAACGTACCTGGATAGCTTTTTACAAGTGGAGTCCATGCCTTCACTCACTGCGCATGCACAAAGCAATCCACACCATGCATGCGCAGAACAACACTTGTTTTACATAGGCTTCCAATGCTTATTCGGTTGGTGGGAGGGGGACGGTGGACGGTTAAGCCTGCTTCATGCTCCATTTCCCTCTAGTCTGCTGTGGTTCGCGTACACTTTGGACAAGCCCGGCACGGACGCAACGCTGCTCATGCTCACTTTTTTCATCTACCCAGGCCAAGCGGTTGACGCATGCACACAACCATCATTTGTAGTTTCACTCCCGCCCGATAGATAGCGCCAAGGTGCTGACACGCCAGGATTTTTACCAACAAAGAAACGGTGGACTTCTTCACAAAGTTTCTCTTCAAATATAGAGTCCATTTCTGCTGTTTGACTTCCCAATTTTCACTCCTTTTCCACGAAGATGCTGCTGCCGCTGTGAAAGAAAGTATGTATGTATGATTCATGTAAGTTTTTATTCTCGTTTTCCGCATCCTCATTGTCTTCTTCATCTACTGATGTATGCTGTGTTGATATCACCACCTCGTGAATGGGACGTTCAGTCTTACGCATGCACTTTTCAACGTGTTCAGGTCGTGGCCAGGCAGCACGGTCACAAAATTTGGGCTGCACGCGGTCGTCCGTGGTCGAGCACTGCAGAGACTAACAGAGTGGAGACGATGACGTAAATTTCGTCACACAAGGTTTCCGGTTACACGTATGCGGACAGCAGAGGTGTAGCATGAAGCAGGCTTTACTTACAAGCAGTTTCAAGCAATGACACCAACAACACGCAAGTTTGAATAACACACTGATCTCTGACGTTTTTTGTTTTTTTTTTCCACTTTTTTTTTGTTTGTTTTTCACTCCACTAATGAAAGGTTAGGTTTAAGTATCATCCCCTGTGAAGTTAGGGTTAGGAGAAAAATGATTTGCACAGGTGTTAGATGGTGAAATACAATGAAAGTGAGAGGAACAGAAACTGTAAACAGAAGCCATAAACGCCACATATCCACTGTGTTAGATATTCCTATATTAACAAGCAGCACGGACGTGATGGCGCAGGCACGGACAACGTCATCACGTCGTGCCTATATTAGGGGACTGACGGCGGGAGACTGCCTCTTTGGCGCTCCGCCTCTAGTGATACACCAGCCTGTACTCCCAGTTAGCTAGCATATTAGCATATTCTGTAACACGTGCTACTAGCTTTCTGTTAATAAAGCCACTGTTCAGTAGAGCCACTGTCTCCGCTGTCCTTCATTTTCAAACATAACAGTGGCAACGAGGAGAAAAATTGGTCTTCTGGAGGAAAAAAAATGACGTTTTTCCTGACGATAGAAGTGTGTGTGGCATCCTGACTGGAGAGTGAGGTGGCTAGACGAATCATGCTCCACCAACGCTGACAGGGAGTGGCAGAAGCAACCCAGCAGTACGTTGACGAAATGGTGCGGGACCCACTAGTGGAGCACACTAGCAACCCGCGGCTGCAGGCAAAGCTGTTGATGGTACCGCACAACCTGAGCATTCCAGCGTTCCAGCTGAAGGCTGCCGACAAGCTAACATCACAGCTAGGTGAACGACAACAGACCCCGCTAGCACAAGCAGTTACCCCAGCAGAAGAACCGGACTACACCGCAACCTTCTTGGAAGACGCTGAGGTGAACATTATGGGACAACGGAACATCATGAGACACCAGATGAGCGGTAACTGTGGTTCCCCAATGCACCAAGTATGAGCATGCTCCTGCCCGGCCAGGGGGCAGCGATGCCAGCACATGGAGAGACGGCATACTCCTGACTCGCCTCCGATCCTTGCCTGGCATAAGCCTCAAGGAGGGAGAGCCACTGCAACGCTGCAGGAGAGAGAGTTCGTGGCCCATCAGGACCCAGCAGAGCAACGCCAATCCAGAGCACGTCCTGCCGCCGGCGTGAACAGTACGCCTCCACAACGGCAACCAGCATCCGGGACGAGTGCAGCCAAACAGATCGCCGCTCACAGTGCTTGATTGGTTTTGGGTACGCCGATCCGAACGCCTAGATGGCCTGCAGATGCTCCTGTCACCACTGATGCAGATCATCGTGCAGTTGGGACCAGCCATCCTTCAGATGGTCGATGGTTCGAGATGGCACACCAGCCGTCTGCAAAAGGTAAGAGCAACTACCCCAGATCAAGCCGCGATGCTGGAACCGAGCCAGCCAGTGTGGAACCCGGACTGGGACTTTGCAAGAGAACACCCAGGTCCACTACAGCCGGTGCCTCCAAGGCCATGCCCATCAGGGGCTCGCCAGAGGCCCCCTGAACTCAAGCCACAACAATGACTCTGTTTCAAAACCGTTTAGTAGAGCCCACTGTTCACAGTGGCAGAATAACCCACTCAGTCATGCAGGGTCAACCGGTGGTCCACCCGGTGGCCCAGGTTCTGTTTATAACACTGTTTTGAGTTTTAAGAGTTTTCAATTCAATTCAATTCAATTCAACTTTATTTATATAGCGCCATTTCACAACAACAGTCATCTCATAGCACTATCAACTGTAGGGAGGACCCCCACAGTTGCAGAAAGACCCCAGCAATCAGGCGATCCCCTGTGAGCAAGCACTTGGCGACGGTGGAGAGGAAAAACTCCCTTTTAACAGGAAGAAACCTCCAGCAGAACCAGGCTCAGGGAGGGGCAGTCATCTGCTGCGACTGGCTGGGGGGTGAGGGGACAGAGAAGAAGAAAAGAACAGACATGTAGAGAGCAAACAGCACGATGGGGACTCAATCTATGGGAGAGAACAAACAAATGTTAATGACCAGCAAAAAAAAAAAATATATATATTTCATAGAGAGTGAGGAAAGGAGTGAGGCCCAGTGCATTACTGGAGGTCCCCCGGCTGACTAAACCTATTAGCAGCATAACTAAGGGAGGGTTCAGAAACACATGATCCCTCCCTAATTGTAGGCTATATCAAAAAGGTAGGTTTTAGCCCTATTCTTAAAAACAGAGATCGAGTCTGACTCCCGAATCCAGATTGGCAGCTGATTCCACAGGAGAGGAGCTTGATAACTGAAGGCTCTGCCTCCCATTGTACTTTTGGAGATTCTAGGTATTACAAGTAAACCTGCATTTTGGGAGCGTAGTGCTCTGTTAGGATGATACGGTAGTATCAGATCTTTTAAATAAAAAGGAGCCTGATTGTTTAGAGCTTTGTAAGTAAGAAGAAGGATTTTAAACTTAATTCTAAACTCTATGGGAAGCCAATGAAGGGAGGCCAGAACCGGAGAGATATGATCTCTCTTTCTAGTACCTGTTAAAACTCTTGCTGCAGCATTTTGGATCAGCTGAAGACTTTTTAAAGATGTTTTAGGACAGCCTGATAATAAAGAATTACAATAATCTAATCTCGAGCTAACAAAAGCGTGGATCAGCTTCTCAGCATCACTCTGAGACAAGATGCTCCTAATCTTGGCAATATTACGCAAATGATAGAAGGCAGTCTTAGAAACAAATTTAATATGTGAATTGAAGGACAAATCCTGATCAAAAATAACTCCAAGGTTCCTCACAGAGCTATTAAGAGAAAGAGTAACTGCATCCAAACTGAAAGTTTGATTTGGAAAGGAATTTCTAAGGTTTTTTGGACCAACAAGAATGACTTCAGTCTTATCTGAATTTAATAGCAGGAAATTACAAGTCATCCAAGCTTTGATTTCCTTAAGACAGGCTTCTAACTTGGCTAATTGATTAGTATCATCTGGCTTCATTGACAGGTATAATTGTGTGTCATCTGCATAACAGTGAAAATGTATACAGTGCTTTCTAATAATGTTGCCTAACGGAAGCATATATAAACTAAAAAGAGTAGGGCCAAGCACAGATCCCTGTGGAACTCCATGACTAAGCTTTGAGCTGAGAGAAAACTCATCATTTACATGAACAAACTGAAACCTATCAGATAAATAAGATCTAAACCACTGCAACGAAGTTCCATTAAGTCCAACATAGTGTTCTAATCTATCAAGTAGAATATTATGATCAACAGTATCAAAAGCTGCACTAAGATCTAAAAGGACAAGTACAGAAACTAGTCCATTATCAGATGCAATGAGGAGGTCGTTAGTGACCTTCGCTAAGGCTGTTTCAGTACTATGATGGATTCTAAACCCAGATTGAAACTCCTCAAGTAAACCATTTCCCTGCAGGTGGTCAAATAATTGCGTAGCAACAACTCTTTCTAAGATTTTTGAAATGAAAGGGAGATTAGAGATTGGTCTATAGTTAGCTAAAGCTCCTGGATCTAGCGTTGGCTTTTTGAGTAAGGGTTTAATTACAGCCGTTTTAAAAGCCTGCGGTACATGGCCTAAAGTTAATGAAGAATTGATTTTATGAAGAATAAAGCTACCAATAAGTGGGAAGACTTCTTTAAATAACCTGGTAGGAATAGGGTCTAAAAGACAAGTTGAAGGTTTGGATGAGGAAACTATTTTGTCTAACTCACAAAGGTCGATTGGAGTAAACTCATCAAGACAGACATCAATAGAAGGAGTTGTAGTAGTTACAGTATTTAAGTTAACTGTGGGAAGAATCTGATTGATTTTATCTCTGATGGATGAAATTTTATTATTGAAAAAGTTCATAAAGTCCTGACTAGTAAGCTCTAAGGGGATGCTAGGATTGACAGAGTCCTGACTCTTTGTCAACCTGGCTACAGTACTGAAAAGAAACCTGGGATTATTCTTGTTCTCTTCTATTAATGCAGAATAATAACTCGTTCTAGCTTTTCTAAGAGATTTTTTATAAATTAAAAGATGATTTCTCCAAGCTAAATAGATTTCATCTAAATTAGTAGAGCGCCATTTTCTTTCTAATTGACGAGTCTTCTGTTTTAAGCTACGAGTTTCTGTGTTGAACCAAGGAGTTAAAAATCTCTGATTAGACTTTTTCTTTTTTAAGGGGGCCACCAAGTCTAGAGCCTGATGCAGAGAAGCTGAAACACTATCCACCATGTTATCAATTACAGAAGGAGCAAGCTGTCTATAGCTTATTTCCGTTGTGTTGACACATGGCAGTTTTGAAAATGTGCATAATGTTTTTGGGTTTCCCAGGGGGGAGGTGAATGTTAGATATCCCCATATTAACAATGAGCAGTACAGACGTGATGGCGGAGGCACAGACGACATCATCACGCCGTGCCTATATTAGGGGACTGACAGTGGGAGACTGCCTCTTTGGCACTCCGCCTCTACAGTAGTGACACAACAGCCTGTACTCCCAGTTAGCTAGCATATTCTGTATGTAACACATGCTACCAGCTTTCTGTTAATAAAGCCACTGTTCAACACAGCTACCGCCTCCGCTGTCCCTCATTCTCTAACATAACACACGGCACGTGAGAAATATTTTTAATGTGTCTATTTACATTTTCTCAGAATGAGAAAACATACAATTTCAAGTTTTTTTGGTGAGACTGAGCTGTTTTTGATTTGACTGCAGTCTGTACCATCAGCTATCCACACAGGCAAGACAGAAAATGATGGAGCAGTGTGGCAACCAAAAAGCCCCTTTTCCACTAGTATCTACTTAGCCCTACTTGCCTTAACTTGACTCGCTTTGTAGGGTTTTCCATTAGTACCTGGTACCTCGTACCAGGTACTTTTTTTCATACCTACTTCACTGAGGTTCCAACCATGCTAAATCGAGCTGAAAATGTAATGTCAACAGACTGCAGGCCACTGATTTGTCAGGGCGTAACATCATGAGAGCGACATCTTCACCAGAATCTTCAACCACCATTTGCAAAAATTCATCAGCCAGCGAGCGAGCATGTAAATACAACAATGATAGAAGTGGCTTCACAGAAATCAACACTGTGGTCCAACAGACTTTCCTGTGCCTTTTGGCTGATGAAAGAATCCAGAGGGAGCTAGACGGAGCAACCCAAAATGAATTTACGGCCACTGACCGGCAAAAAACGGGCGGTACACTGCCGTTGACCTGACCACGGCAGTTGAAAACCGGGATGGTGAGTGATGTAATGTGATATTATGCATCTTTTACGTTATTTATCCCAGTGGTGTAAAGCTCACTAAAGTGACCCAGCTAATTTGGCTTTGTATCACTTAATCTGATCACTGATCACTGATACACTTAAGTGTATCAGTGGCCTTGGTATCACTTAATCTTATTCTACACTTTATTACATGTATAGTTTATTTCTTTTATCTTATCATGTTTAATGTTGCAGCATTGTACCGAGACAAATTCCTAGTTTGTGTACTACATGAACAATGGCAATAAACCTGATTCTGATTCTGATTCTGATTTGGGGATTATTACAAGTACCTAGGAGTCTACAAATCAATTGCTTATTGTTAACAATGAGGATAACAATAAAAGACACCAAGACAACGATGCCAAATTTAACCTGAAAGCACCTGGACAGGTGAGCGCTGAAGCTAGCCTTTAGCTAATGCTAATAAATAATATTGTCCCAAGTTACAGCTGTTGAGCTTTGTTTTTGGAATAATTTTCCTCACTAACGATAATAACAATAAGGAGTCACTGGGAATGCACCACCAATAACATAATATTACATATACCCTTAAAGTCTGCAGTTATGATTTATAAAACAAACATGTTTACAATCTAATTCAAATTAGATCACATGTTAAAAAAAAAGAGAAAAAACAGAGAAAAACAAACCAGGAGAAATTAAGTTCAGGGTTCAGTGAATAACACAGCATAACAAAAATACATTTTTTGTAAGTTGTCTGTGTTTTTTCAACTGATTTAAGACAATTTTACACCACTGAATCCAAAAATGACATCCGTTTCTCTCAATCAGGTCTTTATGCTAAGTTGTAAACAGTTGTACAGCAGTTGTACAGTTGTACTGTAAACTGAATAGTAGACACTGATAAAGGTAAGTACGTGTAAATTGAATGTTACGTCATCATTGTTCAAAATTCAGAGAATTTCAAGAAATAAAAAAGAATTTTGCATCATATAAAGCAAAAATACCCGTACATGTAAACAAAAATGTAAAAAAACATGTGGCCATAGTTCAAAAAGTTGACCTGACTGAGCAAAGCCAATGTGATTTTTGGATTCAGCACATCAAAATTGTCCTAGATCAGCTAAAAAAAACTTAAATAATAAATTTGGTGTTGACCAGTGATAATTTATGGGCTGATATATGGATAAACATGCATGACAGTAAGAGAATATTCTACTGCTTTTATAAATATTGCTCTGGTTTTTAAAACGGTGTTGACTAACGTACAGGAGCATGAAAGAGTCTAGTTTTAACTAGACTGATGTTTTTCTCAATTTTTGCATGTTTAACATTTAAAAAAAAAAAACAACAGGTGCTTAGTCCCCAGATTTAAAGCCTTTAAGTATTTTGCGTAAAGCTTTACAAAATATTTGTAAGTGAACAATCTGATTTTTTTCTACTTTTTTATTAATAAAAAAAAAACAAATGTTTTGTTTACCTTGGCTATGTTCACACAAAGGTTGTTGATTTCAGAAACTGCCATGTCTCGGACCCAGCCGCTTACAAACTGGTTGTAAGCTTCTAGATCTTTTGAGGCTATTAGGTTGCTTTCACACCTACAGGCTTTAGTTCCTTTCAATCGAACTAGAGTTCATTTTCTCCGTTAGTGCGTTTCGTTTTGTCTAGTGAGAACACGGTAATCGCACTCAAGTGCACACCAAACCAACCATACCGAGACCACCTGAAAGAGGTGGTCTTGATTCAAATCAAATGGCAAACTCTGGTGTGGTCCTGCAGGTGAGAAAGTGACCGCACTAAAACAGGACCAGTGGCAAACGGTAAAACATTTTATGTCACTGTAAATACCTGATAGATCTTTGAAAATATCTGTGGCTGAGCATGTCATTGTTTTAGGATTAATGAACATTAACATGTTATTTCCCATCCATAGCAGTGCTTCATTTTCAAACTGTACAATTTGCCGAAAGTGGTATATGCACGTATGTAATAAACAATAACCTGGGTGATGACCCCCCCCCCGTAGATTACGCTACGATTTGTGTTATTTTCTCCCCAGAAATGCATAAATGCACGGTAGTCATCCTACTTCCTGTATTTACCTTTCCTGTTCTCGCAGCAAAAAAAATCTGACCAATAAGAACAGAGAACGTTCTGACGTAAGTTTCGCGAGATTTAACGTGACGCAGTTTGGTCTGCTTGAATTTTTGCCTGTGAGAAAGGGGACCGAACCAAGGAGAAAATAATACAAAGTAATAAACTTGTCAACTGCTTTGGACTAAATTAAATGAATTTAGGTGTGAAAACACCCGTAGTTGCTGAAGAGTGTATGCAGCACTGGTACAGTACAGTAACTAGAAAAGCACTCAGAGAGCGCATACTTCCGCCACGGCTCCTTCCGTCCCTCATGGATCACCTCCAAAATGTAACGGGTTTGTGTGCAGGCAACAAGCCAGTTGTGGTGAAAATTGCATCAACATCTATCCACTAGTTTTGGAGGATTCTTGCGAACACACTGTGAGAAGACAAGAGCCTTGGCGGAGGTATGCATTCTCAGATCATCACCAAAATGTTATGGGCTCCTCTCTAGGCCAAGGACCACCTCTGGTGAAAATTTCATCCAAATCCATCAAGTAGTTTTTGTGTAATCCTGCTGCACAAATATAAACAGGGGCCTTGGTGGAAGTATGCACTCTCAGATCATCACCAAAATCTAATGAGTTCATCCTTGGCCCAAGGGCCACCTCTGGCGAAATTTTCACCAAAATCCATCCAGTAGTTTTTAGGTAATCCTGCTAACAGACAGACAGACAAACAGACAAACCACCCCGATTACATTACCTCCTTGGTTGAAGTAAAAAATTAAAGATGTCAGGATAGGTGATGCTAGCCCACTTCTCCATGTCTCTTGACCAGCTTTTCTTTGGAATGAGATAGCGGGCCTGTTTCTCAGTTAAAACTAATTTGTCATCATACCGCTGTCCGCTGTCATTATCAAGAATTTCATAATAAATTTCAGACATTTTCACATTTTTTTTACTCCATTTTACTCTGTGATTATCCCCCCAACATGGCCGCCAGCCTTATTTGACCCGGCCAGAGGTCCAGAAAGTAGTGATGGCAAAATCGAAACAGTGTTCTGGAACGTACCGGAACCTAGGCGGAACTTGTGATTCGAAACACGGTTCCGAGGTCTGTATCAGAAGGACGGTGTCACGTGACTGTTCCATATCGCATTCCGTTCCGCCCCCAACTGTTTTGAAACGTCACAGTCGTTTTTGTTTCAGCAAGTGAAAACAAATCCGTGTATGGTTCCTTCATTTGTAATTCCAATTCAAAATAAAATCAGAAAAAACAAATTTTTGGTCTCATTTTTGTTTTGTCCTTTTCTAAACTTAGGCAGAAAAAAATATATTATCAAATTTTTGGACATACCTGTGTTTAATTTTACTCTTATTGTTTTATAGTCAAAACAAAAATATTAAGTTATTATTTTGGTTTACTATTTTGCGACACCGGAAGTGTTAGTGTTAGTGTAGGTGATGAGTTTAATCAGTCATTTAAAGTGTCTCTTGTTTTATCTATGATGTCTGACCTCCATTACACAAAATTAAAATGCCTATTATATGAAAACTAGTGATGGCAAGTCAAAACAGTGTTTTAGTGCGTACTGAAACCAAGGTGGAACTTCTGAATTGAATCAATATAAGCAATTGAATCGCAATATAAGCTGCGGCTTCAGCCATCACCCATTTCGGATAACTTATGTTGAACTGTATAATCAGAGGAGTTATTGTTTAATTTGACCTTGTTGGATTTTTTTCCCCCTTTGTTATATTATTCTGTTTCTTTTTAATCTTTACTTTTAATCTATCCGAAATAAATAAATAAAAATCATTGTTCCGAGGTCTGTATTAGAAAGAGGATGTCACGTGACTGTTCCATTTCGCGTTCCATTACGTCACCAACTGTTTTCAAACTTCACCGTTGTTTTATGCAGTGATTGTGTTATCCCGTTTCTCAAACGGAATAATAAAATGCTGCCATTACACAATATTAAATTGCCTATTCTATGCACAATTTATGTATTATATAAATACTTTATACACTACCGTTCAAAAGTTTGGGGTCACTTAGAAATTTCCTTATTTTTGAAAGAAAAACACTTTTTTTCAATGAAGATAACTTTAAACTAATCAGAAATACACTCTATACATTGCTAATGTGGTAAATGACTATTCTAGCTGCAAATGTCTGGTTTTTGGTGCAGTATCTACATAGGTGTATAGAGGCCCATTTCCAGCAACTATCACTCCAGTGTTCTAATGGTACAATGTGTTTGCTCATTGTGTCAGAAGGCTAATGGATGATTAGAAAACTCTTGTGCAATCATGTTAGGTCTGCAATGCTGTAATTGCTGCAAATGGAGGATTCTCTGACGAAAGCAAAGTTTGAAGGAAAAAATTATTATTTCAAATACAAATCATTATTTCTAACCTTGTCAATGTCTTGACTATATTTTCTAGTCATTTTACAACTCATGGTGGTAAATAAGTGTGACTTTTCATGGAAAACACAAAATAATTGTCTGGGTGACCCCAAACTTTTGAACGGTAGTGTATGTAAAATACTAATTTCTCGTGTCCTTGCCTGATTGGCTGCTGGTTCATCAGCCCACATGCCTGAAACATTTCAAAGCTCCTCTGTAGTGCAGTTTGTTTGTGAAGTCTTGCCTCTCTGTCTTGTACTGAGCTGCTTTTGGATTTACATTATTTGGAAATGGATGGGGGCAGAAAGCGTCCCAGGTCAGCTGTTTGGGATCACTATGACCTTCTTGAGGGGAAAAAAAGTTAAATGTATGCACTGTATGCAACATCTTGCATTTTGTAACAATACAACAAGTAGGTGGAGACGCCTACGGACAAAACATCCTGACGCCTGCATTCCTAGCACAACACAACCGAGTGCTGAATCAAGCCATGGCCAGCGTAATGTTTATGGTATGTATTCATGTTCTTTTAATACACATACAAGTATACATTTATTATTTATACACCTTTATTATTATTTACAATAAATATAATTATGCATGTGATCACTAAAAGAAGCCATATTGTTGTACATTTACATATAGTTATATATTTTACATATAGTTACATATATTTACAATATATGAAGTTGCATGGCAGCATTCCTCCTTAACTCAGTCTTTTTGTTGTTCCTTGACAGGAACGCAAAAAGAACTGAATGTACACAAGCACCCCCTAAAAACAGGGACTGATGTCTATTTTGTAAACAAGCACCCCCTACAAATACTAATTGAAAAAATATATATTTTCAGACAAATAATACTAGAAACCCAAACAAAACGCGAAACGTTGAGATAAAGACCCAAAAACACTTGACTGGTTCAGTGTAGTATTATAACATTTGGCCACCAGATGTCGCTGTGGGGAGAGGTTTCAAATGTTCCAAAACATCAATTCTTTTTCTGAATCAATTGTTCCAAATGATTCGATCTCTCGATCGTTCCATTTCTGCCATCACTACCAGAAAGCTATTAATTGCCGACTGACTTAACACTACTTCTGCCAAAAGCAAAAGCTGCACACATAGGGGCAGATTTTTTTTTAAGGCCTCGCAAATTAGCGAGTGCGCAATTGAGACAGAGCGCCTAAGAGAGTGGCCAATTTTGCCAGTGATCTACTAACAACACGCAAAATTATGAACACAGATGCAGTCACTTCATTTCATTAATGACCACCCACCCACAAGAGCAGTGCAAAATTGCGCACAGGCACACCTGATGAGGAAGCGGGTCATCAACACAGGCACAGCCAGTATGGAGAACCATAATATATAAAGATTTTTTTACCTGCGCCAAGGAGGTAATGTAATCCGGGTGGTTTGTCTTGTCTGTCTGTCTTTTAGCAGGATTACACAAAAACTGTCATGGGCAGCGAGAGCGCGCCCCTCCCATCCTGCCTCACATTCACCAACTCATCACTGCACCTGAGGCAGAAGACACACCTGCACCCGCTCATCAGCCAGCATACTTAAGGAGGCTCCCTCCGCGCAGTCAACGCTGGCTCATCTGGGTATACTGCCCGTGATTAGGCAAGCTAAAATAAAGTTATAAATGTTGACACATCATTAACCTTATTTCTCCTCTTTTCTCAGGTTGCTGCCACCCTGTAGGTGTGTCTCTCGGACTGCGCACTCTCCTGCCACGTCTCACCGTACTTCAGCTTCCACTCCACCCGGTCAGGCACCATCAGCTCACCTTCCCTCACCCTACTGGTTCATCTATTCCTCGCTGGGTCCCTGCCGGTTCTCCCTGGATTTCCCAAGCAAGTGGCAGTTTGGCTCGCCCATTTCCCCTTACTCCATTCCTCTGCTCACGGCTCTCGTCTTCTCTCCACAGGGCTATTCCTCTGGCAAGTGACTGTTTCTGCAGCTGTGCGCTTTGGTTTTTGCTATTTAATAAAACTTTCAAATGTGCCCCTCTGTGTGGTTCCTTCCTGTGCTGTGGCATCGTGCACGTGAGCTGTCAATCTTAATTAGTCATGACAAAAAACTATGTAACAGATTTTGGTGAAAACTGCACCAGATGTGGCCCTTGGGCCAAGGATGAACCCATTAAATTTTGGTGATGATCTGAGAGTGCATACCTCCACCAAGGACCTTGTTTGTATTTGTGCAGCAGGATTACACAAAAACTCCTGGATGGATTTGGATGAAATTTTCACCAGAGGTGGTCCTTGGCCTAGAGAGGAGCCCATAACATTTTGGTGATGATCCGAGAATGCATACCTCAGCCATGGCTCTTGTTTTTCCACACTATTTTAGCAAGAATCATCCAAAACGATACTGGCTAGACTTTGATGCAGTTTTCACCAGAAATGGCTCATGGCCTACACACAAATCCATTACATTTTGGAGGTGATCCATGAGGGACGGAAGGAGCCTTGGCGGAGGCATGTGCTCTCTGAGTGCTATTCTAGTTAACACTAGAACCGTCAAGATGGTCTGAAGACTCTGGGGTTTTATTATGTGAATAACTTTGTTTTAACAAAATCTATAGGTCTCCCAGTTCACAACTTTTTATAAATGTGTGTTTTATGTTTTCTGAATTCTGGAACATAAGATTAAACACACACGATTTCACTTTTTTCTCAGACTGCAGACTGCTGTCAGTAGCTATGTTTACATGGACACAAGTAACCGAATTAAAAGCCTGATCGGAATAAAAATGCTTCATATAAACACGCCAATCTTAATATTCTAACCCGATCACTCTCATTCGGATCAAAATTTCATTCCGATTGACAGGGGTGGGTTATGCCGATTGTTAATCCAAATGGTGCGCATGAAAACACTTATTCCAAACGTAGGGCAGAAAATGTTTACTGCGCATGTCTGTACACCAGCCGCACATCGACGTGACGTATTTCCGCCTTAGCAGCAGCTAGCTGAAAACATAGCAGGAGTAAAACAAAACTGGTCTGTATCGTCCTGCTGTCTCCCTCTGTTCGTCATATGCAGAAGTATGTACTTGTAACTTCATTACGGAGACCAGCAGAAACAAAAGTACAGTCTGAATAACACAATACAGGTCAATTTTGACACGAAGCGGGGCTTGCTAACACCGGAAGTTGCTTCTTCTTCTATTTTCAGGAATGTCGAAATGTCGACGTGCGCATGTCAAAATGATTTAATCCATTCAAATGTGTGACACAAGGAAACACACGTCCTAATCGGATCAGCTTTTTCAGGATCCATGTAAACAGTAAAATTCTGAGCTGAATTGTAATCAGATTGAAGAAATTTTGCCCATGTAACCATGACTGAGTTATGGCATTGCAATTTCGGGGGACATTTCTATGGATCTGTCCTATTTTTGTTAATAATCTCATTGTTGTTTTCCTCCTATACTGTGTATCCTGAACAGGTAGAGAGAAATAGAAGAGGGAACTCAATTACCATTTTATGCACAGCAAAATAAATATAGAAACAGAAATATGGATAGAGAAAAAAATTGAGAATGTGGAAGATTTTGCTTCAAGAGCGAGGGGGAACTGATGGATAGAGAGGAGAGGAAAACTCAAGAGTCCCAATCTGAATCTCCGCAGAAAAGAGAAAAAAAATCTCTGTCTACTGACATCTGTACAGTGGGGCAAAAAAGTATTTAGTCAGCTACCAATTGTGCAAGTCCTCCCACTTAAAAGATGAGAGAGGTCTCCAATTTTCATCATAGGTATACCTTAACTATGAGAGACAAAATGAGAAAAAAAAAATCCAGAAAATCACATTGAAGGATTTTTTTTTCCACAATATCTTTATTGAACCTTTTTTTTTTTTAACAAACATGATACAAACAATCAAACACTAACACTAAAGTACTACAAAAAAAAATGCACTAAAAACACCAACAACCACCAACAAAATCAAGTCTTCAACAATGCTCCTCTGTTTAGTCTAGACAATCCAATACATAAGTATACATATTATGTTCACCAGTTTGGAATTTACAAGGTCCACACACATCATTCACCTTCTTCTTCAAGAGTTATGTTTAAATTTTTTACATAATCAATAAAAGGTCTCCATATATTCTCAAACACAATTTCCTTTGATTTTAGTATATATGTTATTCTTTCTAATGGAAGGTTTGTTAACATCTGTCTTAACCACTGAGTCACATCTGGTCTATGAGTCTTTTTCCATAATAGTGCAATACATTTTTTGGCATTAAGCAAACTGAGGTCTATGAATGTTCTTTCACTTTTATTAAAATTATGCTTTTCTGGGTACAGACCCAACAAAAACAGTTTAGGATTCAATATGATTTGTTTTGAGATTATTTTTTCAATTGTTACCCTCACCTCTTCCCAAAACATTCTTATTAATCTACATTCCCATAAACAATGAAAAAGGGTTCCTTTACTTTCCATGCATTTTGTGCATGTATCTGGTATATTTTTGTTATATCTATTTAACTCCTCCGGTGTAACATACATCCGCATTAACCATTTGAAATGTATCAATTTAAGGCGTGCATTTATTGATTTGGTTTGAGCTTCTGTACAAGCCAATTCCCATTGTTCCTCTGAAATTTCAGTTTGCAGATCTTCTTTCCAGTAGTTTAATCTTTTCAGTGAATTTTCACTTGAAGATAGTGTCAATGAGTTATAAAACTCTGAAATAATACCCTTTCTTTTACTATCTTTCATCATCATTTTTTCCAAGGATGAATAAATAGGTCGAGTGAGAGCTTTATTTTGATTTGATCGAATAAAGTTTCTAAGTTGAAGATATTTAAAAAAATGTGTTCTATTGAGATTAAATTTGATCCTCAGCTCTTCAAAAGACATTATGTTATCTGCACATGGCAAATATAAATCCTGAATCTTTTGTATCCCTTTTAAATTCCATACTTTAAATACAGCGTCCGCTCTCCCTGGTTTAAAATATTCACATTGAAGGATTTTTAATGAATTAATTGGTAAATTCCTCAGTAAAATAAGTATTTGGTCACCTACAAACAAGCAAGATTTCTGGCTCTCACAGACCTGTAACTTCTTCTTTAAGAGGTTCCTCTGTCCTCCACTCGTTACCTGTATTAATAGCACCTGTTTGAACTCGTTATCAGTATAAAAGACACCTGTCCACAACCTCAAACAGCCAGACTCAAAACTCCACTATGGCCAAGACCAAAGAGCTGTTAAAGGACACCAGAAACAAAATTGGAGACCTGCATCAGGCTGGGAAGACTGAATCTGCAATAGGTAAGCAGCTTGGTGTGAAGAATTCAACTGTGGGAGCAATTATTAGAAAATGGAAGACATACAAGACCACTGATAATCTCCCTTGATCTCGGGCTCCACACAAGATCTCACCCAATGGGGTCAAAATTATCACGAGAACGGTGAGCAAAAATCCCAGAACCACATGGGGGACCTAGTGAATGACCTGCAGAGAGCTGGGACCAAAGTAACAAAGGCTACATCAGAAACACACTACGCCGCCAGGGACTCAAATCCTGCAGTGCCAGACGTGTCCCCCTGCTTAAGCCAGTACATGTCCAGGCCCGTCTGAAATTTGCTAGAGACCCTTTGGATGATCCAGAAGAGGATTAGGAGAATGTCATATGGTCAGATGAAACCAAAATAGAATTTTTTGGTAAAAACTCAACTTGTTGTGTTTGGAGGAGAAAGAACACCATACCTACTGTGAAGCATGGGGGTGGAAACATCATACTTTGGGGCTGTTTTTCTGCAAAGGGACCAGGACGACTGATCCATGTAAAGGAAAGAATGAATGGGGCCATGTATCATGAAATTTTGAGTGAAAACCTCCTTCCACCAGCAAGGGCATTGAAGATGAGACGTGGCAGGGTCTTTCAGCATGACAATGATCCCAAACATACCGCCCGGGTAACGAAGGAGTGGCTTCGTAAGAAGCATTTCAAGGTCCTGGAGTGGCCTAGCCAGTCTTCAGATCTCAACCCCATAGAAAATCTTTGGAGGGAGTTGAAAGTCTGTGTTGCCCAGCGACAGCCCCAAAACATTACTGCTCCAGAGGAGATCTGCATGGAGGAATGGGCCAAAATACCAGCAACAGTGTGTGAAAACCTTGTGAAAACTTACAGAAAACGTTTGACCTCTGTCACTGCCAACAAAGGGTATATAACAAAGTATTGAGATGAACTTTTGTTATTGACCAAATACTTATTTTACCGAGGAATTTACTAATTAATTCATTAAAAATTCTTCAATGTGATTTTCCGGATTTTTTTTTTCTCATTTTGTCTCTCATAGTTGAGGTATACCTATGATGAAAATTGGAGACCTCTCTCATCTTTTAAGTGGGAGAACTTGCACAATTGGTGGCTGACTAAATACTTTTTTACCCCACTGTATGTCTACTGCAGGTAGGAAGGGCTCCTATATCCTATTTTATGGATACAAATTCATTCATTCATTCATTCATCTTCTTCCGCTTAATCCTTTTCGGGTTGCGGGGGGGCTGAAGCCTATCCCAGCATCTTTGGGCGAGAGGCAGGGTACACCCTGGACAGATCGCCAGTCCATCGCAGGGCCAACACAGAGAGACAGACAACCATTCACTCTCACAGTCATACCTACGGACAATTTAGAATCCCCAGTTTTGATGCCAATTAACCTAACTTGCATGTTTTTGGCATGTGGGAGGAAACCGGAGAAATCCCGGAGTAAACCTACGCAGACACGGGGAGAACATGCAAACTCCACACAGATCACTGTTGGTTGGGGGCTGGGATCGAACCCAGGATCCCCCGGCCAAGGGTGAGTTGCTGTGCTGCCGCAGTGCTAACCACTCCGCCACCGCACTGCCCTAATACAAATTCATGTAGTAAGCTATATACAGTGGTGTGAAAAAGTGTTTGCCCCCTTCCTGAGTTCTCTTTTTTTTTTTTGTATGTTTGTCACACTAAAATGTTTCAGATCATCAAAACAAATTTAAATATTAGACAAAGATAACACAAGTAAACATAAAATGCAGTTTTTAAATAAAGGTGTTTATTATTAAGGGGAAAAAAAAATCCAAACCTACATGGCCCGTGTGAAAAAGTGATTGCCCCCTGAACCTAATAACTAGTTGGGCCACCCTTAGCAGCAACAGCTGTAATCTAGCATTTGCGATAACTGGCAATGAGTCTTTTAAAGCGCTGTGGAGGAATTTTGGCCCACTCATCTTTGCACAATTGTTGTAATTCAGACACATTGGAGGGTTTTCGAGCATGAACTGCCTTTTTAAGATCGTGCCACAGCATCTCAATTGGATTCAGGTCAGGACTTTGACTGGGCCACTCCAAAGTCTTCATTTTGTTTTTCTTAAGCCATTCAGAGGTGGACTTGCTGGTGTGTTTTGGATCATTGCCCTGCTGCAGAACCCAAGCGCGCTTCAGCTTGAGGTCATGAACAGATGGTCGGACCTTCTCCTTCAAGATTTTTTGGTAGACAGCAGAATTCATGGTTCCATTTACCACAGCAAGTCTTCCAGGTCCTGAAGCAGCAAAACAGCACCAGACCATCACACTACCACCATCATATTTTACTGTTTGTATGATGTTCCTTTTCTGAAATGCTGTGTTACTTTTACGCCGGATGTAATGGGACACACACCTTCCAAAAAGTTCAACTTTTGTTTTGTCAGTCCACAGACTATCTTCCCAAAAGTCTTGGGGATCATCAAGATGTTTTCTGGCAAAACTGAAAACGATCCCTTATGTGCTTTTTGTTCAGCAGTGGTTTTTGTCTTGGAACTCTGCCATGCAGGCCATTTTTGCCCAGTCTCTTTCTTATGGTGGAGTCATGAACACTGACCTTAACTGAGGCAAGTGAGGCCTGCAGTTCTTTGGATGTTGTTGTGGGGTCTTTTGTGACCTCTTAGATGAGTCATCACTACGCTCTTGGGGTAATTTTGGTCTGCCAACCACTCCTGGGAATGTTCACCACTGTTCCATGTTTTTGCCATTTGTGGATAATGGCTCTCACTGGGGTCCCTGGAATCCCAAAGCTTTAGAAATGGCTTTATAACCTTTTCCAGCCTGATAGATCTCAATTACTTTGTTTCTCATTTGTTCCTGAATTTCTCTGTATCACAGCATGATGTCTAGCTTTTGAGGATCTTTTGGTCTTCTTCACTTTGTCAGGCAGGTCCTATTTAAGTGATTTCTTTATTGAGAACAGGCGTGGCAGTAATCAGGCCTGGGTGTGGCTAGAGAAATTGAACTCAGCTTTCCAAAGATGTGATAAACCAGTTAATTTATGTTTTAACTGGGGGGGGTCACTTTTTCACAAAGAGCCATGTAGGTTTGGAATTTTTTTTTACCCTTAATAATAAACACCTTCATTTCAAAACTGCATTTTGTGTTTACTTGTGTTATCTTTATCTCATATTTAAATTTGTTTGATGATCTGAAACATTTAAGTGTGACAAACATACAAAAAATGAGAAATCAGGGAGGGGCAAACACTTTTTCACATCACTGTATAAACAAAATTAAAAAAAACCTGGCAGTTGATGTTCAGTTCAGCACAAGACCGATCTCTGCCAGACCGTTGATATTCATATAATCTGTTCTTCTGTCATGCCAAGTGAAGTCACGCACAGAGAGAAGCTTCTGTCTCTTCTGCCATGCTCCTTCGCTTCCCACCGGTGTCTCGGCACCAACGATCGCTTTCATGTCAAGCACAAATGATTTAAGACATGCTTTTTTGGGGCATTAAATCCTGGCGCATTTAGCAGTTGATTGACAACCGCAAACCTTAGTGAATCACCTTGCACCAGTCATTTAAATACTCTCCTGCCTCAAATTTGTGCTTTGACATGACAACTCAAATACATATGCAATGACGCCAGGTGCAAAGTTAACATAGTCCACACCTTTCCACCGCTAATTTTGCCCTGCGTGTGGCATACCGCTAATATCACCTTAAGTGCCACGTACATGGGGATGCATTCACGTGATGACGTCACCACGCCGTAGGTATTTTAAAGAGCTAACAACGGGAGATGTGGTCTTTGGCACTCCGCCTCTAGCTTGTCTATTTGCCTGTAGCCCACTACTGTTAGCTTGTTCCTACATGTTCCACGTGTTGCTAGCTTGTTAATAAAGCTAACCTTCAACACCCAGAATGTACCCGCTGGTGCTTGCTTCCAGACATAACACTGCCCCATTTATTAAATCTTGACAGCAGTTTTTTAACGCCAAAACAGGGTTTTGCAACGGTGCAGCAAATTAGTAAATTTGCCCCATAATCGTTTCCACAGTAGCACCCTCAGGAATAAAATGGATCACATTAATAATCAATAAAGACAGCAGAGAAAAACAGTAAAAGTTCCTCTTACCTTCATGTGCATTTCTCTTTATCCTCAGCTTAATTTATCTTGATTCTTTCTTTGCCAATCTTTGTATCTGTGGTCTTTGGTAGTTTTGCATCCTTTTATACGCCATAATTTTTTCACATTTGGAATGAAGCCGGGAGGCCAACAAGGTGCTATGCTCTGCTAGCAACCACAGACTGTATAAAACAATCATTTATACATTCTATGCTAGCAATAAATGCGACAAGACTAACTTCTGCCAGACTGCTACCTATCCCCACGGTGTTGTCCACATCCACCGAAAGCTTTGATCCCTTTGAATCCAACTGTTCCACTGAAATTCAATAAAGTTTCCTGTCTTTTTGGCATTTTTTTTTCCTTTTCTCCTTGATGCTGAGAGCTAATTCAAACCGCATACTGTGTTGAACTGAACTACCAGGTGCAGCCCACCCCCGCCCCTTGCTAAAATCCAATTCAAAATACAGATATAACAGGTGAGGAAATTTTTTGTGCAACAAATAAAGACTAATAACACACAAAACATTAATTAATAGACCAAAATTACTGACACATTTTCATAGTCATCCACTGAAGAGGTTCCGGTCCCAAAGTGAGAGGAGGATCCAGTTCAAATTAAGCCCTGGTTGCACACTGAAAATATGGGTTAAATTTAGGGAAATTGTTAGTAACAGAGTAACGAAAAGGTTAGGGACTACTTTACAGCTGCCACTGTCACTATTCACCATGTTTCTTCATGTCATTATTTCCACAACCACTATTGCTAACATGTACATACTTATAGGATGTATCACTTGCTGGTAAAAATCCTCGTACAATATAGTCCTTATACTGTTGATATTTGTTCATTTACATCCTTGCTCATTGCATTTTGATTGTTGTCATGGCAATAGTATGTCATAACATGTATTGATGTTACCAGGCTCCCAGTAGTAGTAGGGTACAGAGTCTGCCCCAGTGTGAATAGTGCTACTTTCAGTCAAGCCTCTGAAGAGAGAGGAGCTTATTACTGAGAGTTGTATTTTACTCCACGTTCTGTATCTCAAACAGGTTCATTTTGTCTTCTTAATGATAATACTGGTCTTGTTCTTCTATTAAGACAAAGTCAAGAGAGGTCTCATACAGGACTTGACATGAACATATATTTTGGTTAATCCTGTCATATACAAATACTTTAATGCAGCTGAAATGTCATTGTAATACCTATGCCGTCGAAGTAGAGGGGGCAGTGCGCATTTATTACAGCCCCACTGAGCACTTTCTGTCAATAATCAATCTCGTGCTGAACTTTTAAAATAGCAGTTGTTTCGGCAAACTAAACACATATTCAGGAAATACAGTGGATATAAAAAAGTCTACACACCCCTTTTCAAATTTCAGGTTTTTGTGATGTAAAAAGATGAGACCAAGATAAATCATTTCAAAACTTTTTCCACCATTAATATGACCTATAATCTGTACAACCCAATTGAAAAACAAACTGAAATCTTTTAAGGGCAAAAATAAAAAATAAAAACCCGACAATACCCTGTTTGCATAACTATGCACACCTTTAAAATGCTGATGACACGTTTTTGACTTCCTCTAATTTTTCAACACATAATACAATATGACGAAATAGGTTGGTCTGTGCAGTTATAAGTCAAACAGGCTTTTTTTTCACGTGACTATCCAACGTTTTCATGAGGGCCACGTCACCCATTGCGTCAGTGGCTGGAAAACCCCCTGGCCATGTTGTAACATCATCGACGGAACACAGCGCTTGACTGCCCTTTGTACACACAGGATAGAGACGGTTGAAAACATCGATGATGGTTCCAGCACATGTAGTCTGGAACTGGTTTATGTTGTCCAATCTTCAGATGATTATAGTTCTGAAGAATGGGATGACAATGAAGAATCTGGGGGCATCAAACCATATAGGTTTGAGCCATACCAAGGGGGCATTGTGCCTAGCGAGTCAGACTCAGTGACAGTCAGCTGTTCATGTTTTGTGTGCATCATCTGCCGTGTTGTCAGCCAGCCAATATTGCCAACACTATCACGACGTGTTAGCCACTCCACACAGCCGTGGTTCTGTTGCGCCCCTTGTAGCGATGTCGGCTCTGGGGCGCAACTGTGGTTAACACGTCTCCTCTCCATGTTCGCTGGGTGATGTCGGCCCCGAACGCCTACTCTTTGTGTTTCTGTGTATTTTTGTAAGTCTTCACCTTTTGGGATCAGTCTTTATGTTCAATACATGTGCTGTGTTGAATCCTGCGCCTAAATCCTCGTTATTTATGCGTAAATCCTCCCTCTCCGTGCGCTCTTATGCAGGGCACGGAGATCCCTCTCCATGAAATAATGATGATTTACATGCAGGGTTCACCACAGCACATTTAATATAGAACGACAGACAATTCCCAAAAAGGTGAAGACTGTAGAAGAGCTTGGAAATGATGAGGCGATTTGATTTATAAACCAAAGTTTAATAATCAGCTCTCCTAGCAAGTCTCATCTGGTGCAGAGTGGCGGAAGGAAAAAAGAGGCAGAATCTCTCCGGCTCACTGGCTTTATACGTGCACACAACCAAAGACATGCATAAGAAAGGCCGACATCCCTCATTATCTTAATCCCCCCATTGTCTTGGTATTTCCTCTCCTCGCCTTAGGGGGTGAGGGTGGCTCCTCCGGTCTCCTCCGCAGTGTCTGGGAACGTCTTTGTTCTTCACTCGGCGGTTGAGAGCCTTTGTCCTTTCAGAGGTGTGAAGTTCTTTACATATGTAATTACTAAACATTTCCACATGCTTCAACATATGTAGGTTATGGAATATATGATTAATATAGACCACAGGCCCCCCAAACAACTAAGAAAGGACAATAAAAAGGTTCACAGTCTAAGATAATTACTATGACATACTAAGTGTTACATCTCTTGCCACAGAAGAAACTTTCTAGCAGCCATGCTCCTAAGAGAGTTCAGTGGTAATCATAACAGCATAGTAAAATCATAAGTCAGTCCTAAACTGTTGCAGCACAATTAGTGAACAATTGTGGAGTGGTTTGCATCAGTCCCTGTGCTGTCTGGGTTTTAATCTTCTCCCAAAACTGCTGTAGGTTGGTTTAGGCGCCCTGCTGGGACCTTCTTGTGAGGAATCTGCAGTGTGGGAAGGAGAGTGGTTAATTGTTCCCTGCCGGGGGGCTGAGTCTTTTCTCTTGGGGGGTCTACCCCGCCGAGGTGCTCTCGCCAACTGTGCAGGCTTGTCTTTCAACAAGAAGGCAGGTTTAAGTCTGTCAATGCTGACTGTTTCTTCTCTATCCCCAAAATCAAGCACAAAGTGTTTATCACCATGTTCCAGCACTCTGAATGGCCCATCGTATGCTGGGTGGAAAGTTGGTTTTACAGCTTCATGCCTAACAAAAACGAACTCAGCGTTCTTTAAAGCTTGAGGGACAAAAACCCGTGGGAAGGAGTGATGAGCTGGACTGGGGAGAGAGTCCGGTCCGTTGCTGCCTAAAAACCTTGGGACTGGAAGGCGCCCTGGCTCTGGGTTCTCTGGTAAAAATTCACCTGGAAGCCTGAGGGGTTGTGCAAAGACTAATTCTGCAGGAGAGGCGTCTAGATCCTCTTTAGGTGCAGCACGCAACCCCAATAAAACCCAGGGAAGTTTATTTACCCAATTTGTATCCGTTAGTGAGGCTCTGAGGGCAGCCTTTAAAGACCTGTGAAAACGCTCGCATAACCCATTAGCCTGAGGGTGGTAAGCGGTGGTGCGGTGAATTGTTGCCCCTAAGCTGTTGGACATGGCTGACCAGAGCTCTGAGACAAATTGAGGCCCCCTATCGGACGTGATGTCCGATGGGACGCCGAAACGTGCTACCCAGTTTGTCAAAAAAACGCAAGCGACTTCCTCCGCTGTGGTTGCCGCTAGAGGGACTGCCTCTGGCCAGCGCGTGGTGCGGTCTATCATTGTTAACAGGTGTGTGAAACCTTGGGAGGAAGGTAGTGGCCCCATGAGGTCGACATGAACGTGGTCGAACCTTCTAGCAGGGATTGGAAAAGGCTCCAGAGGGGCTTTTGTGTGTCTGTGTATTTTGGCGCATTGACAAGAAATGCAAGTTTTTGCCCATTCTTTTACGTTTTTGCGCAGGCCTGGCCACACAAACTTTTCGGCGACCATTTTAACCGAGGCGCGCACACCTGGGTGCGTGAGGGAGTGAATTGCGTCAAAAATATGGCGGCGCCATGTAGCTGGTACTAACGGGCGAGGTCGGCCGGTTGAAACATCGCATATTAGGGGGGGCACGCCGTCGCGTAAACCCTTTTTCTCCAGCCTTAACCCTGTTGGTCCAGACAGGAGTGCGCGCACGTCCGCGTCACTGCTTTGTTCCTCCGCCATGGCTGCATAATCTATCCCTGCATGGATAGGTGCTGCGTATGTGTCTGCGTTAGTGAAGAGTTCTGCTGCTGAGGCAGTATAATCTGTCTCCTCGCGCTCTGGTGGTGTCACAGCGCGAGAGAGACAGTCTGCTACTACGTTAAGTTTGCCTGCCACGTGTCGAATGTCTGTGGTGAACTCTGAAATCGCAGCTAGCTGTCTTTGTTGCCTGCCTGACCATGGTTCTGAAATTTTAGCCATAGCAAAGGTGAGCGGTTTATGGTCTACAAAAGCTGTGAAACTCCGCCCTTCTAACCAGAACTGGAAGTGGCGGATGGATAAATGAAGCGCTAGCAGCTCCCTGTCAAAAGTGTTGTATTTACGCTCAGTTTGGTTTAGCGATTTGCTAAAGAATGCTAAAGGTTGCCAGACCCCGCTGACAAGTTGTTCTACAACTGCCCCTATAGCCAGGTCCGAAGCGTCTGTGGTTAGCGCGATGCGGGCCAAGGGATCTGGGTGAACTAACAATGTGGTGTTAGCTAGGGCGCTTTTTACTTCCGCGTTCGCGCTCCGGGGTCCATTCGACCGCGTTGGAAGCTTTCTTTTTTCTGAGCGCGTCATATAGGGGCTGCATGAGCTGAGCTGCGTGGGGGAGGAAGCGGTTGTAAAAATTAACCATCCCTAAAAATTCCTGTAGCGATTTGACCGTTTGTGGCCGTGGGAAACTTTCTATCGCGTGAACTTTGTCTGGAAGTGGAACTGCCCCCTTCGGAGAGACTTTGTGTCCTAAAAAATCAATTTGTGACACGCCGAATTTGCATTTGGCTGGATTGATTATTAGCCCGTGCTCTTCTAGCCTCTGAAAAACCGTAGTGAGGTGCTGTTCATGGTCTTCCTCAGACGAGCTGGCTACCAGCATGTCGTCAAGGTAGACGAAGACAAAAGGAAGGTCGCGTAGGACCGCGTCCATCATTCGTTGAAAAGTTTGAGCAGCGCCTTTGAGGCCGAAAGGCATTCGCAGAAATTCAAAAAGGCCGAAAGGGGTTATTACCGCTGTTTTAGGAATGTCCTCTGCTCGGACTGGGACTTGGTGATAACCGCGGACTAAGTCTATTTTTGAAAAAATGCGCGCACCCGCCAGATGTAGTGAAAAATCTTGAATGTGAGGAATTGGGTAACGGTCATGCGCTGTAGCGTTGTTTAATCTGCGGTAATCTCCGCACGGTCTCCAAGAACCGTCGGATTTCGGAACAATGTGAAGTGGTGAGGCCCAGGGGCTCTTCGAACGTCTAACAATGCCCAATTTTTCAAGGGTTGTAAACTCGTCCCGTGCTATGTTGAGCTTGGCCGCGTCTAAGCGGCGAGCTTTGGCAAACACGGGTGGTCCCGTTGTGGGAATAAAGTGTTCAACCCCGTGTTTAGCCACAGTGGCTGAGAATTTGGGAATTGTGAGTGCTGGAAATTGGGTGAGGAGTTGCTCAAACTTACCTCCTGCCGTGGTGACGTTAGCCTGCACAGGTGGTGGAGAAACTCGGGCTGAGCATGGAATAGAAGCAAAGGACAGTGCATTAACCAAGCGCCTATTTGCTAGATCCACTAATAACCCATGTGCACACAAAAAATCTGCGCCTAACAAGTTAAAACTCACCGCTGCTACCACAAATGTCCATCTGTAGTTGCGGCCGTGGATGAGGAGGTGCAGGCTCTTTTCGCCGAACGTGTCGATGTTAGAGCCGTTGGCTGCCACGGCTCCGTTGCCCCGGGTGCCCATGGTTCGATCTGCGTGGGAGGGCGTGACGAAACTCAGCTGAGCTCCTGTGTCGATGAGGAACTGCTTGCCTGTGTGTCCATCTGTCACGTACAACAGCTTATTCTTCTCACCGAGAACCGCTGCCGTTAACGGCTCTCGGCTTTGGCGTTTCCCGAAATCGCAAATTTGCAGGGGGGAAACGCATTTGCGGGCCTTCTCGGCGAAGCGGTGGTGATAATAACAGACGTCTCTCTGTCTGTTACGTTTTGGCCGTGTCGCTGTCACCGTGGGCTGGGTCTGCTCAGTGGGTTGTGGCTCCTCATGGTTCGGGGCGTCAGCGTTGAGGTCTGCGGATGCTGCTGTGGGTGTCAGCTCCTTGCAGGCATTGACGAGCCGATGAGCTTCGTTGGCCAGTGCGCGGAAGTCTTGGTGGTTGTTGCATTTCATGCTGGCGAGTGTCCCTCTCATGTGTGGCGGCAGCGTGCTGAGGAATATAAATTGGAAGAGGAAGTTGTCATTGTCCTCTTCTTTAAGCTGCAGCAAATCCTCCATGAGGGCCTTAGGTTTGCACCCTCTGTGGCCGTAGACCGCCAGGATCTTCTCGGCTCTCTCTTCCGCTGATGGGACGTAATTCGCCACGATGGTTGCTTTGAGCGTCTCATATTTGTCCCGGGCCGGTGGCCGCCGGATCATGCTCCGCACACACTTCGAAGTGGCAGCGTCGAGTTTGGAGACGATATGGTAGAATTTGGTATCGTCAGCCGTGATGTCCGCCAGTGTAAACTGGGCTTCAGCCTGCTGAAACCACGAGGCGGGGTCTTCTTGCCAGAAGTCTGGCAGCTTGACAGCGACGGCATTCGTGTATACCATCACTGCTGTGTCCACCGGGTGAGAGTACCTTGCCTCGGCTCTCACGGCGGTGCTGGTGCTCGGTTGAGCCCTCTCAATCTCTTCTGCCGGGGGGAACAGTTGTCCATCTGTTCCCCCATCTGCGTGGTCGCTGGCGTCTGCCTGGGTCGCCACGGATGAGTCGATTGCGGGGGTATGCCTCAGGAACATACTCGCGTCAGGGTCACCAGTGTAGAAGAGCTTGGAAATGATGAGGCGATTTGATTTATAAACCAAAGTTTAATAATCAGCTCTCCTAACAAGTCTCATCTGGTGCAGAGTGGCAGAAGGAAAAAAGAGACAGAATGTCTCAGGCTCACTGGCTTTATACTTGCACACAACCAAAGACATGCATAACAAAGGCTGACATCCCTCATTATCTTAATCCCCCCATTGTCTTGGTATTTCCTCTCCTCGCCTTAGGGGGTGAGGGTGGCTCCTCCGGTCTCCTCCGCAGTGTCTGGGAACGTCTTTGTTCTTCACTCGGCGGTTGAGAGCCTTTGTCCTTTCAGAGGTGTGAAGTTCTTTACATATGTAATTACTAAACATTTCCACATGCTTCAACATATGTAGGTTATGGAATATATGATTAATATAGACCACAAAGAAGTACAAAAAACACAAACACACTTACTGATGGTATTCGGGGGCCGACATCACCCACAGAATGAATGAGAGGAGACGTGTTAGCCACAGGTGCGCCCCAGAGCCGACATCGCTTCAAGGACGCACAAGAACCACGGCAAACATGGAGTGACTAATGTCGTGAGAGTGCTGAAAATACTGGCAGACTAACAGCAAAGATGACAATGCTATGGACCAGCAGTGCGTGTACTTTGCAGCCGTTTGCCAGTAACGCACTGCTGGTGACGATGTGATGAGAAGCACCTGGGCGAGGACTGGGAAACATGATCAGCGGAAGGGGAATCAGCTGGTGATAATGATAGAGGGGACGTGGCCGGACCAGTGAGATGTCAGCATGGGATCCCAGAAAGTAGGTCAAAGCTGCGTGTAAATCCATTAATCCTTCCCTTCCTCGTGCGCTCCTCCTGCCTAAAAGCGCATGAGGAGGCTTATGACAGTTGGAGCTGAAGCGTGTGATGTGGTCTTTCATGGTCTGCTGTTTATCTAAGCCTGCGACACAACGCAAAGGCATAGCCATAAAATTAAAACAAGAAACCAGAGAAACTGTGAGCTACAAAGCTGCTGTCGTTCTAGTTAACAACACCGGAGTCTATTCTGTCGATTACGTCATTGGGGTGCCGCCCTTAATTCGTTGGGCGGCACCACAGTCCAGTCAGCGGCTGCGGTTATTTGATAACTAGTTTATGCAGGCGCTGTTGTAAATAATATATTGATCATAGAAAATGACTTTTGGGTTTACACAACATGCTAAAAAATGTCAAAAACGTATCAGCAGCACTTTAAACTAATACTTTGTTGCAGCACCTTTGGCTTTTATTACAGCACTCCGTCTTTTTGGGTAAAAGTCTATCAGCATGGCACATCATGATGTAGCAATATTTGCCCACTCTTCTTTGCAAAAACGCTCCAAATCTGTCAGATCACAAGGGCATCTCCTGTGCACAGCCCTCTTCAGATCACCTCACAGATGTTCGATTGGATTTAGGTCTGGACTCTGGCTGGGCCATTCCAAAACCTTAATGTTCTTCTGGTGAAGCCATTCTTTTGTTGATTTGGATGTGTGCTTTGGGTCATTGTCGTGCTGAAAGATGAAGTTCCTCTTCATCTTCAGCTTTCTAGCAGAAGCCTAAAGGTTTTGTGCCAACACTGACTGATATTTAGAACTGTTCATAATTCCCTCCACCTTGACTAAGGCCCCAGTTCCAACTGAAGAAAAACAGCCTCAAAGCATGATGCTGCCACCACCATACTTCACTGTAGGTATGGTGTTCTTTTGGCGATGAGCAGTGTTGTGTTTGCACCAAATAAATGTGAGTAGTTAAACTGCGCTCTCCCCCCACATTAGCTCCTACCTCTGTGGTTAAGTATGATTATTTTTAAAGCCAGAAGCTTCTGTTTACTGTCTACAGCTGTGCAAATTTAAGTTTTCATATGACAGAGAGAAAAAGTGACTAAACTTTGATATGTTGCTGTAAAGAGCAAATGAAGCTTCTGCTAAGATGAACTTTCATTTATCTGAGGTGAACTTTCATTTATTTGTTTTACTTTTTTCATAGAAGTAAAACCTCTAATTATGTACTTTTAATTTGCTGGTCTAGGTGTGTCAAACATGTGGCCCGTGAGCCAAAAACGGCTGGCAGGGGGTCCAAGTTTTTCTCTCAATTTACAGCGTTCTTTCTAGTAAATGTTCTGACTTTTTTTTACTGATTACAGTAGTTCATGTAAATTTGAAACATTTTTCTCCTTAAGATGAGACTTTTTCCCTCATCAGTTTTCTTTTTTCGTTTTTCTAGTGAAAACAGGGAGTGTAGATTTAGATTAAATCCATTAGCAATTACTAATGACCTTGTGCAGCCCTGAATGGGTGTCCCAATTCAGGCACAATGCGCACCGGATCCTGCTGCCCCCACTGTACGACGGACCGTTCAGGGTGTTGGAACCTGGGGCGAAACATTTTGTGTTAGACTTGGGGGGGCGTAGGGAAACCGTCTGCATCGACAGGCTGAAGCCCGCTTTTGTGTTGGCAGACAAGCAGGTGGTGTTGGCCCAAGCTCCCCGGCACGGACGCTCACCGTTGGTGGCTCCGCAAGTTGGTGTTCCATTGGTAGGGACCTGCGCCCGCGAAGCTGATGTGTTTTCCCCCTCTCCCTTTTTCCCTCCACAGACTGACGTGCCCTCCTGTACACCTCGCCAGCAGGGTGTTTTGACTGGATCAGCGACTCCTCGCTACAGCCGCTATGGACGCCGGCTCAAGCCCAAAGGATGGGGGATTAGTGCCCTTACTGGATGTTCGGGGGGGGGGGCAGTGTGGTGGCACAGGTGGGGGATTCTCCACCCAGAGAAGGCAGCTGGGGAAGGCGGGAACAATGGACCGAAGGAGTAAGTGTCACTGGGGGGTATCAGATGGGACAGTAAGGACTATGCAACCCCGGGGACAGGAGGAACTGCGGAGCCGCTGGAAGAGGAAATGGTGTGAGAGCGGTGCCAGCGTTATGTCATGTCATGTTCCACACAGGTCTTTGTTCCAAACAATGTATTATGGTCAGAAGTTCCAGGTCTCAATGCATGGCATTTAAGGTATAAAAGAGGAATGCACAGAGGCCCGGGAACTCTTTCACTGTACTTGATATTGGAGAAAGAATAAAGTTCACGTGTTGTCCAGCTCGCTGCCTCCCCTGTTTCCTTTCTCCACAATTTAATAAATAATTTTATCAAAATAAGTGTAAGGCATTTTATTGGATTACCTCTTAATGGAATACACTGAAAAGGCTGTAATAAAAATCCATATTTTCATTTTATAATTCTCCTTGAACACAGACAATGTGCAAAGACCCTTGGTTACACAAGTATAATGTACCAAGTTATTTTACAAGGCAGTTGCTTTTCGGGGGGGGGGGGGGTGGCGGCGAGGGGGGTTGGCCAAAGAACTTAAATTAGTGGCTCAGAGCTGCATCTCTGTGTGTTGCAGCTCCACAATTTACACTCATTTATTACAAATTTAAGTATTAACATCAACGATGCATGCACGGTCTTACCTTTACTTGCAAATGAAATCCATCCGCCTATCCCTCTGGACAAAAATCTCACTTTGCTGTAAAAGTCCTTTTCGTCTTCTTTTAGTTTTAAAAATCTCTTTGTCTCAGTCAACATTACTTCCAGGTTTGAATGAAAGTCCAATTTTGAGAATTTTTTAACTCCATTTTTTTTTTCCATCCATCCATCCATCCATCTTCTACCGCTTTTCCGGAGGTCCGGGTCGCGGAGGCAGCAGTTCAAGCAGAGAAGCCCAGACTTCCCTCTCCCCAGCCACCTGCTCCAGCTCTTCAGAGGGGATACCAAGGCGTTCCCAGACTAGCTGGGAGACATAGTCTCTCCACCGAGTCCTGGGTCTGCCCCGGGGTCTCCTCCCAGTGGGACGTGCCTGAAACACCTCAAGTGGGAGGCGTCCAGGAGGCATCCTAATCAGATGCCCATACCACCTCAACTGACTCCTTTCAATGTGGAGGAGCAGCGGTTCTACTCTGAGCCTCTCCCGGATGACTGAGCTCCTCACCCTATCTCTGAGGGTGAGTCCAGCAATCCTACGGAGAAAGCTCATTTCAGCCGCTTGTATCCGCGATCTCGTTCTTTCGGTCATTACCCAAAGCTCGTGACCATAGGTGAGAGTAGGAACGTAGATTGACTGGTAAATCGACAGCTTTGCCTTAGAACTAAGCTCCCTCTTCACCACAACAGACCGGTACAACGTCCGCATCACTGCAGATGCTGCTCCAATCCGTCTGTCGATCTCTCGCTCCATTTTCCCCTCACTCGTGAACAAGACCCCAAGATACTTAAACTCCTCCACTTGGGGCAGGAGCCTGTCCCCAACCCGGAGAGGACAATCCACCTTTTTCCGGCTGAGGACCATGGACTCGGACTTGGAGGTGCTGATTCTCATCCCAGCCGCTTCACACTCAGCGGCAAACCGTCCCAGCAAGAGCTGTAGGTCATTGCTGGATGAAGCCAACAGGACAACATCATCTGCAAACAACAGAGATGAGATCCTGTGGTCACCAAGCATGACACCCTCCATTCCCTGGCTGCGCCTAGAAATCCTGTCCATAAAAATTATGAACAGGACCGGTGACAAAGGGCAGCCCTGGCGGAGTCCAACTCTCACTGGGAATGACTCCGACCGAGTGTTGGCAATGCGAACTAAACTCTCACAACGGTCGTACAGAGACCGAATAGCTCGTAACAACAAGCCCGATACCCCATACTCCCGAAGCACCCCCCACAAAAATCCACGAGGGACGCGGTCAAATGCCTTCTCCAAGTCCACAAAACACATGTAAACTGGTTGGGCAAACTCCCACGAACCCTCAAGAATTCTCGAGAGGGTAAAGAGCTGGTCCGATGTGCCACGGCCAGGACGAAAACCACATTGCTCCTCCTGAATCCGAGGTTCGACCAACGGCCGGACTCTCCTCTCCAGTACCTTGGCATAGACCTTCCCAGGGAGGCTGAGGAGTGTGATCCCTCTAAAGTTGGAGCACACCCTCCGGTCCCCTTTTTTGAAGAGAGGAACCACCACCCCGGTTTGCCATGCTAAAGGCACTGCCCCCGACCTCCACGCAATGTTGCAGAGGCGTGTCAACCATGACAACCCAACAACATCCAGGGCCTTGAGGTACTCGGGGCGAATCTCGTCCACCCCCGGGGCCCGGCCACCAAGGAGATTTTTAACCACCTTGGCGACCTCAGCCCCTGTGATAGGCGAGTCATCCCCCTCGTCCCCAAACCCTGCTTCCTCTGTGGAAGGCGTATCAGTGGGATTGAGGAGATCCTCGAAGTATTCCTTCCACCACCCGACGATATCCCCAGTTGAAGTCAACAGTGTCCCATCCGCACCATACACAGTGTGGATGGGGAGCTGCTTTCCCCTCCTGAGCCGCCGAACAGTTTGCCAGAATCTCTTTGAAGCCGACCGAAAGTCTTGTTCCATGGCCTCACCGAACTCCTCTTATACCCGGGTTTTTGCTTCAGCAACCACCCGAGCTGCACTCCGCTTGGCCTGCCGGTACACCTCAGCTGCTTCGGGAGTCCCACAAGCCAACCAAGCTTGATAGGACTCCTTCTTCAGCTTAATGGCCCCCCTCACCACTGGTGTCCACCACTTGGTTCGGGGGTTGCCACCACGAGATGCACCGACCACCTTGCGGCCGCAGCTCTGGGCTGCCGCTTCAACAACAGAGGTGGAGAACATGGCCCATTCAGACTCCATGTCTCCAGACTCCCTCGGAATGTGGTTGAAGTTCTTCCGGAGGTGGGAGTTGAAGACCTCCCGGACAGGGGCCTCAGCCAGACGCTCCCAGCACACCCTCACTATACGTTTGGGTCTACCAGGTCTGAATGGCTTCCTCCCCTGCCATCGGATCCAACTCACCACCAGGTGGTGATCAGTTGACAGCTCTGCACCTCTCTTTACTCGGGTGTCCAAGACATACGGTCGCAGGTCTGATGATACGATAACAAAATCGATCATCGACCTGCGGCCTAGGGTGTCCTGGTGCCAGGTGCACATATGGACACCCTTATGCTTGAACATGGTGTTCGTTATAGACAGACTGTGGTTAGCACAGAAGTCCAATAACTGAACACCACTCGGGTTCAGATCGGGCAGGCCGTTCCTCCCAATCACCCCCCTCCAGGTTTCACTGTCGTTGCCCACGTGCGCATTGAAGTCCCCCAGTAGGACAATGGAGTCTCCAGGAGGAGCACCCTCCAGCACCCCAGTCACAGACTCCAAAAAGGGTGGGTACTCTGAAACATCATTTGGTGCATAGGCACAAATGATGGTCAGGACCCGTTTCCCAACCCGAAGGCGCAGGGAAGCAACCCTTTCGTCCACCGGGGAAAACTCCAATATAGAGGCAGCAAGGTGGGGCGATACAAGAATACCTACCCCTGCTCGTCGCCTCTCGCCCGGGGCAACTCCAGAAAAGGCCAAGCTCCAGCCCCTCTCCAGGAGACTGGTTCCGGAACCGGAGCTGTGTGTTGAGGTGAGGCCGACTATATCTAGCCGGTATCGCTCAATCTCGTACACCAGCTCAGGCTCCTTCCCCACCAGAGAGGTGACATTCCACGTACCAAAAGCCAGTTTAGAAAGCTTGGGATCAGTCCGCCAAGGTCTCCGCCTTTGACTGCCACCTAATCCACATAGCACCGGACTTCCATGATCCCTCCTGCAGGTGGTGAACCTACTGGAGGGCGGACCCATGTAACTCCTTCGGGCTGAGCCCGGCCAGGTCCCATGGGTGGAAACCCGGCCACCAGACGCTAGCCTTCGAGCCCCTCCCCCAGGCCTGGCTCCAGGGTGGGGCCCCGGTAACCCCATACCGGGCGGGGTACACTGAATCCTTGATATACAATTTATCATGAGAGTCTGTTGGATCGTTCTTCGTCTGGCCCTTCACCCAGGACCAGTTTGTCTTGGGAGACCCTATCAGAGGCAAATTGCCCCGGACAACATAGCTCCTGGGATCACTGGGGCACGCAAACCCCCCCACCACGATAAGGTGTCTATAATATAGAAGCACAGACGGAGTCACACAGTTGACTTTCTGATTTTATCTTTAGCTAAATTGGCTGTTAGCTTCGGCGTAGAAGAAGAAGTAAACTGTGCCTACGCCCCCCCCCCCCCCGATCCTGCGCAGCCTCTGACCATGGTTTTTAACTGAAGTTTTATGTCAGATTAAGAAGACTAAATATATACACACACGTTAAGTACATTACATACACCATGGAAAAGGAGGACACACAATAAAAGCTCCTAGAAACATTACCATTTACAACATACACAGAGCTGTGACAAGGAACGCGCATCTTGCACGAGCTTCAACTGGGCTGTGAAGCATTGCGTAATCCTTGTGAAGCAGCGTTTATTGTCTGCCTCTCTCCCTTGTATTCGAGCAGGAAATGCGCAGATTTGGCGATTTTAATTATATAAATATTGTTGAAATTATTGGACTCATTCAGAAATTACATTTTGACATACAAGACAAATTAGTGGACAAATAATAATATACAGTGGTGTGAAAAGTGTTTGCCCCCTGTAACATCCTGCCCACTAGAAGGCACTGTGTGACCACCTATGTTACTGTTATGTACGTCTTGAGTCAAGAATCACGAGATTTGGTGTGAAATTGTGTGATACAAGATGGATGACAAACTATACATGAGTGATGCACGACAATCGGTTTCTCCAGAGTATTTTTTGATTTTAGATGCTACCAAAGAGTACCAAACATTACATTGTGTCAGAGCAGTGAACCCATAGTCGACATAGTGGCAAAAATGGAATCTGTTGGCATTCCAACTCCCAAGGATGGATTGGGATTCAACCAATAAGCGACTTTCGCATTACGAGTGCGCATGTGCGGACTATGTGAGTTCAAAGTTCACGACTACCAAACATTCCGGTAGCCGGCTTGCTTTTGTATACAAACTGTACTGTTGTGGCACATATGTTTGGTTCATATTTCCCACAAGAGTGTGGCACATATGTCTGGTTCATATCTCCCACACATGTATGGCTTATGTGGATTGTATGGCTTATGTGGATTGGGGCTTCACGTCTGGAGGAACAAGACAGGAGATGGCGAGGAGGTGTGAAGTCGGGCCCTCGTCTCGGAGAAGAGGACCTGGGGGGTTTCCCGGTACACCAGAGAATAAGAGACAATGGTGAATCTTCAGAGACTTGCATTGTGATTGAATGTTTGCAGAAGCACCATGTGACTTGAGTTCTTAATCCCCCGGAGGTATAAGAGTGAGCTGTAACATTATTCTGCCTCTTCTTGCTTTTTGAGAATGTTGGAAGATTGTGTTCTTCAATAAAGCTGAACCTGAGAAATACACTCAAGTCTCGTCATTGAACACATCTTCCACACTGGTGACCCAGGACAAAGAATGGCCGGTGAGAATTCTCCCGAGCAGAGCTCATCAGAGGCCAGCCTGATGGCTGCCTCCACGCTCCGGCTGCCCGATTTCTGGCAGCACAGCCCGCGCTCCTGGTTTAGCGCGGTCGAGGCGCAGTTCAACCTCCGGAGAATCTCAAAGGATGAAACGAGGTTCTACCATGTGGTGGCGAAGCTGGACAGCCACACGGTCCAGCGGGTGGAAGACCTGGTTAACCACCCACCGGACACCGACAAGTACGGCGCATTGAAGGAGGCGCTGATCAGCCATTTCACCCCCTCGGTGCAACAGCGAGCAGAGGGGCTCCTAGAGTTGACGGAGTCAGAGAACGACAGACCGGCAGACCTGATGGTGAAGATGCTGAGGCTGAAAGACTCCGAGGATGGCGAATTTATTTACGAAGCCAAAAAGTTACAGACTTACTATGATAAATATACAGAGTATGTCACACCAAAGGTCAACCCCATATATGCCAGATACAAGTTCCATCAAAGAATGCAAGGAGAGCACGAATCATTTGAGCAGTTCGTTACTGAGCTAAAACTACTGGTTAAAGACTGTGCTTACCCAAATAGTGATGAAATTCAATTTAGTTCAATTCAATTCAACTTTATTTATATAGCACCATTTCACAACAACAGTCATCTCATAGCACTTTCAACTGTAGGGGAAACCCCCACAATTGCAGAAAGACCCCAGCAATCAGGCGATCCCCTGTGAGCAAGCGTTTGGTGACGGTGGAGAGGAAAAACTCCCTTTTAACAGGAAGAAACCTCCAGCAGAAATGGTCAGAGACCACACTGTGTTTTCAACAAACTCACTTCACGTCCCAGAAAAGTTACTCAGCCAGGGAGCGGAGCTCTCGACAAGGCCATAGATATAGCACACTCACATGAGCTAGCCAAGCAACAACTGAAGACCATGGGTAACACAAAAGATTACAGCCATCCCAGCACAGTACATACTGTAAACAGAAAGTAAAACAGACAAGGCACTGTACAAAAAGCCATACGACCACAGCATGATAGAGTCACCTACAGAACATGTTACTACTGTGCAGGACAACATGGTGCCAAAGATGTATGCCCAGTTAAAGGAAAGCAGTGCATAAAATGTAAAAAGTTTAACCACTTTGCAAAAGCATGCAGATCAAAGCTTCCAGCCCAGTCAAAACCCTACCAGAAGACAGTGCACACTGTCAGAGAGAATACAGACACCAATGAAGAATACAGTGATGATGAACAGACAGGACTTTATATTGACACCATCACGGTAGAGGATGAGGGGAAAAGCAATGAACAAGCCTACGCAGATGTGGAGCTAGGTTCACCTCCACAGAAAGTCAGATTCAAAGTTGATAGTGGTGCACAGGCCAACACCATTCCTGTCAACATATTCCAAATGCTGTTCCAGGATGTCCCACTGAGACCAGCTTCTCAGAGACTCACAGATTATGGAGGCCACCCACTGAGAGTACAAGGTCAATGCAAGTTAGCATGCAGGTAGAAGGACTGCTCACCTTTACTAAACTTACACGTTGTTGACACAAGCTCTCCACCAATCTTGGCCATCAAAGCATGCAGAGGCTTAAACCTGATCAGAATCATAATGGCTGTACATGAAGCTAAAGAAACCACAAACAGTGACTCACAGAGTATACTGAAGGAATACACAGATGCATTCAAAGATATAGGAGAGCTCCCAGGTGAATGCAACTTCCGTGTTAATCCAAACATAACACCTGTAGTCTGCCCACCACACAGAATTCCCTTTGCACTGAGAAATCGACTGAGAGAGGAGCTCATGGAGAAAAATGGTATAATCTGCAAAGTCACAGAACCCACAGAATGGGTAAATGCACTTGTGGTTGTAAAAAAGCCTAAGTCAAACTCAGAGTGTGCCTGGACTTGAGACCCCTCAATAAGGCAATACAGAGAACTCACTATCCCTTGCCTACATTAGAAGATGTCACTGCAAGGCTCGCAGGAGCAAAATACTTCAGCATCTTAGATGCCAAGTCAGGCTATTGGAACATTAAACTGAGTCATGAGTCATCACTCCTAACAACATTTAATACTGTTTCTGGAAGGTATCGTTTCCTCAGACTACTTTCGGCATCATCTCAGCCCAAGGCGAGCCCCAGCAGTGCATAGACGAGACATATGAAGGCCTCAATGGCATGACAGCCATTGTTGATGATGTGCTGGTATTTGGAAAGACCAAACAAGACCACAACCGTAACCTCAAAGCCATGCTACAGCGCACACAAGAGAAAGATGTGAAACCAAACCCTGGCAAATGCCGCATCTGCTTACCTAAGGTCAATTATTTCGGACACACTGACACATGAAGGTTTGAAACCAGATCCACAGAAAGTGAAAGCAATCAATGAGGTGCAGCCACCACGAAACAAAGCAGAGTTAGAAACAGTTCTTGGGATGTTCACCTACCTGTCCTGATTCGCACCGCACCTTTCCAAAATTAATGCATCACTGCGCCAACTGTTAAAAGAACAGAATGATTTTGTATGGGACTCTATCCATGACGGAGCATTTCAGCACATGAAAGACCTGAAAACGCAACAGCCAGGTCCAGTACTTGCATATTTCGACCCCCAGAAAGAGCTATGACTCCAAGTTGACGCCTCCAAAAGCGGCCTTGGAGCAGTCATGCTTCAAGATGGCAAACCTGTTGCCTATGCATCAAAGTCAGTGACATAGAAGAAAATTGTGCACAAATTGAAAAGGAGCTGTATGCTGTGCTCTTCGGCTGCAAACATTTTCATGACTACATATATGGTCACAAAGTCATCGTGGAATCAGACCACAAGCCCTTAGACTCAATACTAAGAAAACTATTAGCAGCACCTCCATCACGGCTACAAAGAATGATACTGCAGCTCCAAAGATAAGACATCAGCATCATCCATCAACCTGGAAAAGACATTCCAGTAGCAGACACATTGTCCAGAAAATCTATAGAATACCAAGATCATCCCTAAATGAAGGAAAGGAAGCCCATATACACACTGTCATCAACAATGTTCCCGTAAGTGACCAGAGCCTGAAAGAGATCAAGGAGGTAACAAGTCAAGATCCACAGCTCACTACTTTAAAGAATACAATGAATGGCTGGCCTGAGACAAGATCACAATGCCCACTCAGTATACAAGAATACTGGACTCACAGAGATGAAATTCCCCACAGTATGAGACAAAACATGATAGAGTGCATACATTCCAGCCACATGGGAATTGAAAAAAGCAAATGCAGAGCAAGAGACATTCTTTTCTGGCCCAGCATGGGAAAACAAATTGAAGCAGCAGTAGGCACCTGCAGTATATGCCAAGAATGTTGCAGCGCTAACCCCAAAGAACCCCTACTGTCACATGCTATACCAGAGTTGCCATGGCAAGTAATAGGCACAGATTTCTTCACATGGAACTCCAGCAACTACATTGTCATAGTAGACTACCACAGCAGATTCTTTGAACTAGTGAGACAGTACAGCTGTACTGCTTCCACTGTCAGCCACAAACTTAAGTCAGCAATGGTGAAGCATGGCATTCCTGAGACCCTCATCAGTGATAATGGTCCGTGTTACAGTTCACGAGTTTCAGCGTTTCACGGAAACATGGCACTTCACACACATCACTTCTAGCCCCTACCACCCGCAGAGCAATGGTCTTGCAGAAAAAAACAGTCCAAACAGCTAAACGCATGTTAGACAAGGCCAAAACTGAAGGCAAAGACCCATACCTCAGCCTATTAGAGTACAGAGATGCTCCTGTCAACAACTTGAAATCACCAGCACAGCTTCTTATGAGCCGCAGATTGTGCTCAATCCTTCCCACAACAGCTAAACAGCTCCACCCCCAAGTTGCCTGTCAACAGAAAGTTTGTGAACAGAGGGAAGCCTGCCAGAACCGCCAACAGACCTACTATAATGAAACTGCCAGACTTCTGTCACCCCTGCCTGTTGGTGCAGCCATCCATTTTCAATGTGAAGATGGTTCCTGGAAACCTGCAACAGTTACCTGACTTGCAGAGACAGACATGAGTTACCACATCACAACCAGCAAAGGTCAGACATATCGCGGAAACCGACACCACCTCAGAGAGAGACATTTCAAAGACAACAGAGAGGATATGACCACAACAGACATCCAGCCAGTCGAGTCCAGCAACAGCAACGTACAGGATGCTGAACCTGAACTATTAACACAGTCAAATGACCACTCTCCTGGTTATATTACAAAGTCAGGATGTGTTGTCAAACCGAGACAAATCCTTGATTTGTAATTGCTAAAAAAAAAAAAATCACTTATGTGAGTACAGTGAATTTATTCTTTGACATGTGATTTGAATGGTCTACATTGTTAACACATAGGGTTGCCTATTACCTATAAGAACCTGCGTTTTTTAAGAGAGAAACAGAGCTTAAGAGGTTGGGGGGGGGGTTGTTTTGTTTTGGATTTTTTTGGTAAAGACAGACACCTTATTTCTTTTTTATTTGGGCTACTCTTACACATTTTACTTCTGTCAGGTTAAAACTAATATTCACATTGCTACATTTGATAATTATAAATGATGTTTAGTCTTAGCCTATGTGATTGGCGATGCTCCACAGAGTTTCACAAAGTGATATTAGTTCAGTGTTTGCATTTTGCTGGTTTGTTTTTGTTGATATTGTGACGTTTGCAGGGTTCACACAAAGACAATGGAGCAAATGGCTGTGATCAACCTGATTTATTTTCACACACCCCGACCCCCAACCTCCCCTGTGCTACAGAGTGGAGGGGAGGTCATTCTCACAGACCCCTGTTTCAATCATGGTTACACACACAGATACATCTTGCCCTAATCCTGCTAAACACTGCTGGGTCATCATAATGCAGTTATAATGACACAGCAGTATAACTCAGAAATAACACATTTAACACACACATAACGTTTTCATCTGGCAAAGCATGCTGGGAAATTCACTTAACATGGCCCCAACGTTACACTGCCCCCCCCCCTGGACTGGTTTCTGTCCCCAGAAAAATTAAAGTCCAATTTAAAAGTCCAATACAAACTCATCCAGATGTCGGGGCGGTCTTCGGCGCCGGCGGCCAACACGTACAGGCCCCCTAGTGTCCATCTGGGTCTCGGTCGGGGTATCGGGCCGGGATGGAAGCTCCGGTTCGTCCACCAGCGGTGCAGATGGCCGATACGGGGCGAGACGGTCACGATGAAGGACCACAACCCGGTCCCTTTTTCTAAGCCTCACCCTGTACACCACATCTGACAGTCTCTCCAGGACCACGCATGGCCCCGACCACTGGCTCGCCAGCTTCGGTGATCGTCCTCTCTTCCTCTCAGGGCAGAAAACCCAGACTCGATCTCCCGGTGCAAAGTCCCTCCCCTGACAGCGGGAGTCGTACGCTCGCTTCTGCCGACCCCCTGCCGCTGCCAGGGCCTCTCGAGCCAGCTCGTGCACCGTGTGGAGACGTTCTTTCAAACAAAAAAAATAATCCAATCCGGGTCTTCCCTCCACCTCCGGCTCAGGGGGGCAACCGAATACCAAATCCACCGGTGTGCGCAGCTCGCGTCCAAACATGAGCGCCGCAGGGGTGCACCGGGTAGATTCCTGAGCTGCCGTCCGGTACGCCCACAAAACAAAAGGCAGGTGCAGGTCCCAGTCTTGCTGTCGCTGGTCCACTAGGATAGCGAGCTGGGTGGTGAGGGTCCGGTTGAATCGTTCGACCAGGCCGTCGCTCTGTGGATGCAGTGGGGTGGTCCGGGTCTTCCGGATGCCCAGCCGTTTGCAGACCTCTCCGAAGACCTCCGCCTCGAAGTTCTGACCCTGATCGCTGTGCAGCTCCTCCGGTGCGCCAAACCGACAGAACATTTCATCCACCAGCTTTGATGCCGTCGTAGCGGCGCTCTGATCCGGGACCGCGTACGCCTCTGGCCACTTAGTGAAATAATCCATCGCGACCAGCACGTAGCGGTTCCCCAGGTCCGTGGTCGGGAAAGGGCCCAGGATGTCCACTCCCACTCGCTCCATCGGTGCTCCCACCCGGTACTGCTGCAGGGGAGCATGGGATCGCTGAGTTGGTCCCTTCTGAGCTGTGCATGTGTCGCAGCGATGAACGTGGAGCTCCACGTCCTGATGACAACCGGGCCAGTAGAACCGGGCCCGAAGGCGCTGCAGCGTCTTTGTCACTCCGAAGTGGCCTGCTCCTACCGCCCCATGAACCAGCTGGAGTACTTTGGGCCGGAGTCGACGAGGAACCAGCAGTTGCCAGACGTGCCGCTGCCCAGCTGGAGTGTGCCACTGTCGATACACCACGCCCTCGTAGCAGCGGAGGTTGGCCCACTGGGAGTGCAGGGCCTTAGTCTCTGGGTCCAGCGGTGACACAACCTCCCAGGCGGGCCGCTGTCCTGCGTCCAGCCACTGCCGAACCCGCGAAATGACCGGGTCTCTGTCCTGCTCGCTCTGCAGCTGCTGCGTGCCAAGAACTTCTGTGATGTCATCGCTGGGGAGAACTGCCTGATGATCTGAGGAGGGGCTGTGCGTTGCTGCATTATTCCTGCTCGCAGCGGCTCGGAGAGCGGCAGCCCGTGGGGCGGTTTGGTCCCGATCTTCAGCCCGTTGGCAGTGACGACACTCCTCTGTCGCGCAGGGGCGCCGAGACAGCGCGTCAGCGTTGGCATGGAGGCGGCCTGCCCGATGCACAATCTGGAAATTATAATCCTGCAGTGCCTCCAGCCATCTCACCAACTGTCCATCCGGCTCTTTGAAGTTCAATAACCAGGTCAGGGAAGCGTGGTCCGTCCTGAGCTGGAACCTCCCACCGTACACATACGGGCGGAAGTGTCGCAGTCCTTGAATGACAGCCAGCAGCTCTCTGCGAGTCACACAGTAATTTCTCTCGGCTCTGCTGAGAGTGCGGCTGAAGTAAGCGACTGCCTGCTCTCCATGCTCTCCCTCCTGGGATAGCACCGCCCCAATGCCCTGGTTGCTGGCGTCCGTGTCCACAATGAAAGGGCGGTTCGGGTCGGGATACTGCAGGATGGGGGCTCTGATGAGCGCTGCGCGAAGCTGGGAGAAAGCAGCAGCACAGCTGTCACTCCACTGGAACGTGCGTCCTTTCTGCGTCAGCTGATGCAGCGGGCTGGCGATGGTGGCGAAGTCTTTCACAAACCTCCTATAATAGGAGGCCAATCCAAGAAAACTCCTCAGTTCTCCAACGTTCCGCGGCACTGGCCAGTCTCTCACTGTTGCCACTTTTTCCGGGTCGGTGGCGACCCCCGCTGCGCTGACGATGTGGCCCAAAAAGGTGGTCTCCCGCCGGAACAGGTGGCATTTCTTAGGGTGTAACCGTAGCCCCGCCTGTTGGATGGCTCCCAGCACCTCTTGGAGATTTGACAGGGCGCTGTCAAAATCAGCTGCATGCACCAGCAGGTCATCCAGGTAAACAACGCAGCGACTCCGGGGCACGTGAGCCAGCACTCGCTCCATCAAGCGCTCAAAGGTGGCCGGAGCGTTGCAGAGTCCAAACGGCATCACTTTAAACTGGTACAGTCCCTGCCCGATGGAGAAGGCTGTTTTCTGGCGGGCCTCAGGTGACAGCTCTACCTGCCAATAGCCGCTGCGTAGATCCAGCGAGCTGAACCAGCTGGAGCCGGCGATGTGGTCCAGTGCGTCATCGATGCGGGGCAGGGGGTAGGAATCTTTCCTGGTGGCGTCGTTCAGGCGTCGGTAATCCACACAGAACCGCCACGACCCGTCCTTCTTCTTGACCAGCACCACCGGCGCCGCCCAGGGGCTGCTGGAGGGCTCAATGACATCTGCCTCCAGCATTTCTCGCACTTTTTGTTCCGCCGCTGCCCGCCTTGAAAAGGGCAGCCGGCGTGGGTGGAGTCGAATCGGCCTGGCCTCACCGGTGTCGATCTCGTGCTGCACCAACCCGGTCCGGCCGCATTCCTCATCCTTCGCGGCGAAAACACCCATAAAACAGTCCAATAGCTCCCGCAGCTGGCGTCCCTGTTCCGGGTCCAGCCCGCTGCAGCTCCGCTGAAATAATTCCTCCACCGCCTGCTGCGTCTCTGCTGACACGTTGACCCCTCCCCTTGCTGTCCTTGTGTGTGTTCGTGCTCCCTCTGTCCGCGCTGGTGATGTCATCATGTCCAGTCCTCGCGGTGGCCTGCCTGGTCCGGTTTGTCTTGGCGATCCCTCGATCGCGCAGGCCCCCGTGTTCCTTCCCTGGGTTCTGCTGTGGAGCGTGATGGTCCGGTTTCCCAGCTGGAGGGACGGTCCCGCGGTGTCGATCTTGGCGTTCCAGGCTGTGAGCAGGTCTAGTCCAATAATACAGGGGTCTTGGATGTCAGCCAGCCAGAACGGGTGTCTTATGTTCTGACCGGCCACCCCCACCACCAAAACTCTCCGCCCCCCCAGTCTGGCGCGCTCACCGGTAGCCGTGGTGACGCAGCGCTTGGTGGGTTCCCACCCCCATGGGGCCGTCTTGTTTGTGCCCGGCAGCACACCGGGTCGAACCAGGGAGATTGTAGAGCCGGTGTCAATCAGGGCCCGGATCGACGTCTTCCCCAAGCTGCACTGTAGATAGATCCCTGGAGAGTGTCCAATTCGGCCTACGCGTGGTGCCGGCTCCTCGGGGGAAACATCTGCGGGAGGCGGCCTGTTCCCGTTCACGCCACCTCGCTCTAGTTTAACGCCGGCGAGGGGCGTTCTTCTCCGGGGACGTGCCGCCGTGGTCTGCCGTAATTCCTCCTCTTCCTCCTCGCTCTCCATCGTGGCCTGGAAGGTTCTCTGTCTGTGCGTTGGCGCTTCAACTGTGTGATTCATCAGCGGCTCCACCCGCTCTGCTTCTGCCACTGCAGTCTCCCAGTCGCTCGCGGCGTGGATCCGTACGTGGCTCTGGAGCTGGGCCGGGCGGAGACCTTGGATGAAGCTCCGGAGGGCGAGCTTCTCTACCGCCTCCGGTGCGAAATCCGGGTAGCTGCGCCGGGTTAGCAGCCGTATGTCTGCAGCATAGGTTCCTAGGCTTTCCTGGTTGCTTCTACGGCGGCGGGTCAGCTGTTCCTGGGCGTGCTCAGCGTCCACCATTCTCCCAAATCGTCTCTGGAGCGCCCCTTGTAGCGCTGGCCAGCTGTAGCGCTCCTCAGGCAGGAGATCAGAAAGCGTGCAGAGAGCTCTCCCTTCCAAGGCCAGCGCGACTTGCACGGCGGTTTCCTCTGGTGACCAGCCGTTCAGCGCAGCGGCCAGCTCGACCTGGGTCAGGTAGTCATCCAACGTGGCCTCGCCGTTGAAGCGGGGAATCTTGGCCCGCTGCCTAACAGATGGGATGGCCGCCTCCTGATCGATCGTCACTCTCGATCGCCGTGGGATCGCCAGCCCGTCCTGTCCTGAAAAGGGCGGAATGCGGGGCTGGTTTGCTCTGCTCTGCCCGCTCTGTCTTGAAAAAGACAGAAGGCGGGGTGCGCTGGCCCTGTTAGGTCCGCCGCCGCTTTGTTCGTCCCGGCTCCTGGCTCCCGGGGGTGGTGTCTCGGTCCCATCGTCCATCATCAGCTGAGCAATGAACTGCTCCAGCTGCTGGATCTCCATTCTGATCCTGGCATCCATCTGCTCCATCCCACTTCTGACACCAGTGTGACGTTTGCAGGGTTCACACAAAGACAATGGAGCAAATGGCTGTGATCAACCTGATTTATTTTCACACACCCCGACCCCCAACCTCCCCTGTGCTACAGAGTGGAGGGGAGGTCATTCTCACAGACCCCTGTTTCAATCATGGTTACACACACAGATACATCTTGCCCTAATCCTGCTAAACACTGCTGGGTCATCATAATGCAGTTATAATGACACAGCAGTATAACTCAGAAATAACACATTTAACACACACATAACGTTTTCATCTGGCAAAGCATGCTGGGAAATTCACTTAACATGGCCCCAACGTTACAATATAGAATGCTCAGCTTTTCAGAAAAAAGGGGATGTAACATCAAGCCCACTAGATGGCACTGTTTTTCCACCTATGTTACTGTTATACATGTCATGAGTCAAGTCTCACGAGATTTGGTGTGAAAATGTGTGATACAAGATGGCTGACAAAATATAGATGAGTGACACACTACGATCGGTTTCTCAAGTGTATGGTAGCACGGTGGCGGAGTGGTTAGCACTGCGGCAGCACAGCAGCTCACCCTTGGCCGGGGGCTCCTGGGTTCGATCCCAGCCCCCAGTCAACAGTGATCTGTGTGGAGTTTGCATGTTCTCCCCATGTCTGCGTGGGTTTACTCTGGGATTTCTCTGGTTTCCTCCCACATGCCAAAAACATGCAAGTTAGGTTAATTGGCATCAAACTGGGGATTCTAAATTGTCCTTAGGTATGAATGTGAGAGTGAATGGTTGTCTGTCTCTCTGTGTTGGCCCTGCGATGGACTGGCAATCTGTCCAGGGTGTACCCTGCCTCTCGCCCAATTTATTGTAGGTGGTGATTTTAACTTTCCAGAAATTAAATGGGCAAATGGAGGTGGTATCACAAGATTTAGTAACTGTGATGCTAATAGATTTTTAGAGGCAACCAGGGATGCCTTCCTTTACCCACATGTGGACTTTTGTACTAGGTATCGGATAAATCAGGAGCCAAATGTGCTTTATCTCATTTTTACAAATGAGGAACACATGATCAGCAGTATTAAAACTAATATTGCAACACATAACACATAACAACACATATTGTTATCTGCTTTACATTTAACTGTCATGTCCAGGAAATGGTTACAAGTAGGAAAATTTGTCAGTATCATAAGGCTAATTATGCGCAAATGAAAAATGACCTAATGTTAAATTGGGAAAGTGTCACCATCTCCCCATGCGCTTTTATGCAGCGCACAGGGGAATAGAAGGAAGGCGGATTTACGAGCAGATTACACCACAAACACATTTATTAAAGAAAGAAGAGTCAGTTCACAAAATACAGATTTTCAGGTACACTAAACTTCTACACGACGGGGTGTGAAGCGGGCAGACCACAGTACAGTTGCAGAACACAGTGCAAAAACAAGGCTGACATGCAAAAAGGCGAAAGGGTACACTTACTGGCTTCAAGACGGGACGAGAAGCGGGCAGACCACAGTGTACAGTGGCACAAGCGTAATGACAATACAATAATCCAGCAATGCTTGACTGGCAAAGAGCTGCTTAAGTACAAGCATTGCTGGCAACGGTAGATTGGGTGCATCTGGGCGAAGCGCGGGAAGGGCAATTACCGGAGTGGAACCAGCTGGCTGTCATGAGAGAGAAGGCATGGTCGGACCGGCAAGTTGTAGACAGCGCCCACAAGAGTGTAGGCCAAAGGAAGCTGCCTCACAGCTGCCGGCCAGAACACAATGGCTACAGGTAGGGAAATAAACATGGAAAAATAGAAACTACAAGAAACTCAAACGATAACACAACACATAAATACACAGGTAACCCGAGCCACAGAGAAAGGTCAGAACCGAGCCTGAAGAGCAAACCAGCTTGGTTCATGACAGGAAAGACTTCTTGAGAAGACTAATGTTAACCCCTTGCACCCCGGTCAATTTCCCTAAAAACACCAAAAAATAACGTGCCCAAAGTAAATTGAAAGCTGTTCTTCAACCCTTTGCAGCATCTTCATGGGGTTGGTCTCATTTAAAAGAAAACACTTTGAATTTTTTGGCAAAACAGTCATAATCTCTCTAAGTGCTCCGGCCACTGAGTTACTGTCATCTAAACATACTGAATTTGAAGAAAATAAATTTGGCCTGGGTGTTTTTTTGGATACAAATGCTTGCAAATAACACACAGCTTCAGATCCGGGCTGGAAAATGCAACAGAAATGTAGAACCAAGTGTTATCCAGTGTTATCCAGCTGAGGTCAAAATTTTGTAACAATACTGCAAAAAATGAATATATTACACAGCTTTTTCCTCAGGTAGTTCCCAGGCATTTTTGAACTGTGCCAAATTGTGCCAAATGGCACAGTTTGGAAAAACGTCTGTAACTTTTGAATGATTCAATATAGAAGCTTGATCTTGGGCTCTAATGAAAGGTGACACTCAGGGCTCTGTGTGTGTGTGGGTTCTCCCCCCCCCTCGCTACAGAGGACGGACATCGGCCATCGCTACATGACGGAATAGACTGATGTGGCTATGTGGCGGCCGCGGTGCAGTCACCGTGGCTTCCCCCCCCCCCTCGCTACAGAAGAGTAGCGGGGGGTGGGGGCGTTCATGGTCCGGACGCGGCAAACGAACTGTGTACCGCGGCGCATGCACTTCGGACTTCGTGCGTCACACAGTTGTAATTTACCGATCGGTCAAAAGTCATTTTTTTGATTACAATTTTCAGGGATAAAGAATAATTTAGCTTATAACACTTACCGCTTCACAGCAGCATTGTCCTGGCGAACTTCTCTTCCTCATTGTCAGACGAATGCGACACTGGTCCGCTCGTGGTTCCCGGTCAAAACATAATTCCATTATTGCGGTTTTGGCGAATGATTTACGACCTTTGTCGTCGGCCTCCTTCGGTCTATGATGACCATGGAAGAGAATCCTAAACATCTATTCTGCTGGAATGAGTGCAGGTCGCACTTGTGGGTGGTCTCCGTGCTGCTGGGTCTGTAGCAGGTTCTTCCTGCGGGTCCTTTTTTTCATCTGCTGCAGCAGTCAGTCTCTCTTCACCCAGACCGAACTTCTGTGCTTCAATTGGCTGGCTGCATTCACAGCGTTGGTAGGTGGGTCCTTCTTGCTAGGTTTTCAGTCATTGGTTCTTCAAGGTTTCAGAAACCCAATTCAAGGCTCTTATTAGTCGAATGAGAGGTCAATGATATCTGATCTGTTCGCGGCTGTGTCTGTAGTGGAAGAACTTTTTTTTTTTTTTTTTTCAGTGCGCGCTTGGAGGCAGCACCCTCGTGCGTCCTAGAGTGCACGAGGGCGCACCCTCGAGCGCTCTGGAACGCAGAGACTTGCCCGCCCGCGGTACAACGGAGTGCAAGAGGTTAATAACACTGGTCAACACCAAATTTATTGTCTAAGGTTTTTTTTAGCTGGTTTAGGACAATTTTGATGTGCTGAATCCAAAAATCACATTGGTTTTGCGCAATCAGGTCAACTTTTTGATCTATGGCCACATGTTTTTTACGTTTTTGTTTACATGTACGGGTATTTTTGCTTTATATGATGCAAAATTATTTTTTATTTCTTGAAATTTCTCGAACTCTGAAGAGTCTGCATGCGCCAATTTATGACATGATGCCATAAATTGTCATGATGGCTGATTACTGTTGGACTCTGAAGAGAGACATCCCTGCCGCTGAGCATTCTCGAGGTTCGAATAAACGGAAGTTGAAGCTCTGAATTTTGGACAATGATGACGTAACATTCAATTTACATGTACTTACCTTTATCAATGTCTACTATTCAATTTACAGTAATCGAAGTTTGTAACATTTAATCAATAAATTGTGTTAGAAAACAATTTTTTTCTCTTAAAAACTTATTTTGGATGAGAAATAACAAAAATCAACCGATAATGTCACAAAAATATAATCAATTTAGTCAGAAGATCAGATTTTTTTTTTAAATCAATTTAGCATAAAAACTTGACCTGATCGAGAGAAACGGATGTCATTTTTGGATTCAGCGGTGCAAAATTGTCGTAAATCACATTACAAATTACATCTATCTATGGACAAAAATATTCCAGTAAAAGTAGTCTTGGGTCAAGTAGATAGGTTAAAATGTAAAGATAAAGAAACAATTTACAAATTGAGGAGGAAGCAGAAGTTGTGGAAGTAATATACCATATCAAAAAGTCGAGAAGATCACATGAAGTACAATCAGATACGTAATCAGGCATGCTAGGCCGTACGAAAAGCCCAGAAGAAATTTCAGAAGCATTTAGCTTAGAAAATAAAGTCCAATCCTAAATTGTTTTGGAAGTATTGTGATAGAAATGTTTAGATAAGCTGGGATATTTAATATCTTTACACAATGTGCTTGCTCTAAAAGTCAGTTAAAAGGTCTCACACCTTACAGCATACATAACAGGATGTGGGTTATTAACTACGCACACACACACACAGACACACCCAGCTGCTTACTGCAACAAAAGAATGCTTTCTGCATACATATTAGGGGAATGTCCCTGGGTCATGAGAATTGATCATGAGGTGAGAGTCATGGATTGCGAAGTGAAAAGAAAACAGTTTGAGACTAACAGGAAGCATCTGACTGCAGCCAGCCAGCCACTGGAGGACAAAGGAGCATCTGATGAAGAAGCCAGATTATGACCGGCTCAACAAGAAGATAGCCATTGTGTGAGGTTGTTGGGACCGTCCCAGAACTAGAAGCTATATGTACCCTTTTCTATTCTTTTTCGGAGTCTTCCGTCTTCATCTACTCTTCAGATTGCGCTGGAATGGAGACCTGCAGCTGTGTTACTCTCTGCATGATTCAATAAACAGATAAGTTGAGGAATAGTTCATCTCATGTGATTTTTATTCCTCTGATGCATTTTAAATGGTTTTGTGCTAACTGTCCAATTTTGAACACACTTTTCAGAATCCAGTTTAACAACCTGGTGATCCTGACATGATTGGTCAGTTGGCCGACTCCAGTGGGACATCGAAAGTGACGGGACAAAAAAGTTTTTGCCTGTCTACTGCAGACAATTCGGGGCCCCGATCTCACAAGGTAAGTAGGAAGCCTATTCTAATTTCCTGTAGAATTGTCTGTGGTATTCAGTCAAAGTAAGTCTTTTTTGTCATAATTATAATTTTAACAAAAATTACAAAAAAATTTTTAAACTGTTTTTATCCTGTGAGTTGGAACATGTTTATGAGAGTGTTGAATGTGTAATATTGTTGTAGCCGTGTCGAAGAAGAATTTCTGTCACTGACTGGGACAGACAATAAAGTTATCTATCTATCTATCTATCTATCTATCTAAAATTTTGAAATTTAATGTCATTTTGTGAAAAAACTAAGAACATGCAGAGAATATCTTGATCATTATATTTTAAGTTAACATTAATGAGCCACCTAGTCAATGGTACATTTTAGGATCAGATCAATGAGCCACTTTTTATAGAGAAATAAGAAGTATTAATACAGATAAGGAAGTACTATATATTACAAGACTCTCAAATTTCATCAGTGAGTGAGTAATATAGGAATCACTACAAGACTCTCAAATTCCATCAAAGACTGAGTAACACAAGAATAATTACAAGAATCAGAATCAGATTTATTGCCATTGTTCATGTAGTACACAAACTAGGAATTTGTCTCGGTGCAATGCTGCAACATTAAACATGATAAAATAAAAGAAATAAACTATACATGCAATAAAGTGTAGAATAAGAATGAGTAATACTAGTCAGTAGTTTAAGACTCTCAAGTTTAATCAAAGAGTAATACAAGAATAATGAAAATGAAGAGATACAGTATGAGACTCTAAAATAACAACAAATAGTGAATAACTGTATCACCAGTTTGTTAAAATTAATCTGGGATTAATCTATACGATAAGGTCCCTCTGGTATAAATACCGAACACGGATTTATGTAAGGACCCTCTACATATAGTTAAACTGGTTAAGGTTAAAAAGTGATTTAGAGTGGCAGGGAAAGACACACACAAATACACAATAAACTCTGCAGATATTGTGCATATTGTGCATGATGACATTGTGTGTCATAATCAGGTAAGCGCGTGCGATCCTTCCTTCCTGTTAGAGATTGCCGCAGGTGTGTAGATTCCGCAGGTAATCTACACACCTGCGTGACTGGACACACCTGCTGTCTCTGCCTTGCCAGCGCTTATAAGGACCAATTCGTCAATGCTTCAGCGCTGGCTCGTTGGGTATACTGCTTTCTCAAGCAAGCAAGTATGTTTATTGTTATACTGTGAGGAACAGTGTTTAATCCATCTTCTCTTCTTTTTCTCAGGTTGCTGCCACCTTTGCGGTGTGTCTCCGGGGCTCATTGTGTGCTCACCTGCTCCATCACCCTCATCACCGTTTCAGCTGCCTATCTCCACCCGGTCAGACACCTCACCCAGCTCCACTCCTTCCCTACTCCCTGCCAGCTTCATTCCACTGGTTCGTCTATTCTTGCTGGGTCTCTCTGTCGGGTTCTCTGCTCAGCTCCCTTAAGTTTAGCTTGTCATTACCCTTTCCCGATCTCCCTCCTCCTACTAACTAGCTCTCGTCTCCTTCTTACAGGCTGAGTCCTCCTCTGGCGAGTGGCATGTTTCCCTAACTGTGCGTTCTCTTTTTGGATTAATAAATTGTGGTTAAATGTAGCTTCTCTGTGTCGTGTGTGTGTTTTCTCTGGTGTGGCACCCTGCACGTGAGCTGACCATTCTCTCAACATGACATTGTGTTGATTCTGTAAATCTTGTGGAGATAAATGTGTGGGTGCTTAACCTCTTAATATCCCAATTTAAGACACAAAGACCTCTTAATATCCAATTTAAGACACAAAGAGTGGTGTAGGGTGAAAGAGGCTAGCTCCGCTCCCGAATTCCCACTTCTGGTTGTCTGGAATAGGAGGAAGTGCATTTTGTGGGTTTGGAAATAAAGGCGAAAGCCCCGGGAAATGCGAATATTTTTTTGTCCACCAGAAACAAAAGATCCTGTTGTCCACTATAATCCTGAGTTGGCCGCACTCGCTTGGCTCAACAGGATCCAAGTAGAAGTCTGATGTGGCCAGAATAGTAGAAAAGGGTGCGGGATCTGGAGTTTGGACCCTAGGACTGTAAATATCTAAATTTTTCTTCCCATAATTTGTATAGAAAACCTGATAACTATGGCATTGTCAAAACCATTTTTTACTATGAAGGAAATTTGTGAGAGGACAGAAAAGGTGATTGAGTGGCAGACAGATGTGGGAGACAGAAAAAAGGAAGTCAGAAAGTTTCAGCAGTGGGTGTATGAGATGCAAAATCAAGGATTCTTACCAGGGTCAGAAAAAAACAATGCCTCAGTCAACTAAACTGGTGGAAATACTACAGATAATCATACAAAGTTATCTCACTGCAGAGGAAAATTATGTTAAGGCAGGAAGTCCTAGATTGGGAAAAATTAAGAACAAGTTGCAAGAAACAGAGAAGAAAAAGACTAGGGCTATGTGTTACATTCCTAAACTTGTGGCAGCATTGAGAGAGGACAGGTAGTTGTAAGTGATACTGGAAAGGTAACTTTACAGCTGATAAAGCAAAAAGAGGACAATGAGAAACCACCTCAATATGATGATGTTGCTTCACGTCCTTCAACAGCCCCTCCAGCTCAACAGATGCCTTGCCCTAGCCCATACACAGAATCTCTAAACAAATCTCTAAACAAATGCCTCTTGTAACCCAGTGTTAAAAACGTAGATTAAATTATAGATATTGATGCCGTTTTTAGAAAGAGAAAAACACCCATTTCACAATGGGAATAGGTGATTTGAATATGAATATTTAATTAAATAAATATATGTTCATAAATAGTTAAGAACATTTTCTGGAAAGTTCTGATAATCATTGGGTATACTGAGCGACAAATGGCTGCGTCTTTTATTGGGCAGCAACAGCCAATGGGGCCACGCCAGCCAATGGGGTAACGCCAGCCAATAGGGTCACGCGCTTCCTCGCTCGGTTTTGGTGTGATCTGCAGAACGATTTCAGTCACGGCAGAGACACTGACGAGAGAGCTAACGTGCTAGTAGCAGCCTTTGCCCGGATAAAACCCTTGGAATTGATTGGAATACAAAGGCTGTCGATGCCGTTGAGCGCGGGAATCCCATTGACGCACGTGTCACCTAGCGTGGTCAGGTTTTTTGTTTTTGTTGGACTGGTTGGACCAGAAGAACTAATTCTCCAGATCTGGATGGCGAGCCAAATCCCGAACCCAGTCGACTGGTAAAGGTGACTCCACTAGTCACCTGGAACGGACTTGCGAGGACTGTAAATTTTGTAAATATATATCTGGGGTATTTTATTTTTTTCTTTCTTTATTATTGTGACAAGCACTGTATTTTTGTTTATGTGTACATAATTTTGAAATATATATAGTTCAAAGTTTTATACGGGTGTGTGTGTCATCTGTTGTTGCACCTCCCAGGCTCCTACGAACCTGTAATCTTCTGATCTGGCCCAATTATCTTTTTCTTTGGTACTACACCTAAAGTGAGTAGGTGTTAGTGAGGGTTACATGCTTAAAACATTTTTGGTGAGCCAGCCAGGAGCCTGGAGTGTGGCACAACAGATCAGGATTCTGTTTTGACCCCTGACTAAACAGTTGATATACTGCCAAAATGGATTTTGTGGAAAAGTATGGTGTTAAAATTCCTAACGCAGTCATTGTCAGTGGTGTTGGTGATAAAGAAAGAGACACAGATGTTTTTGAATTTCTAGAGCAACATGGCACTATCCGTAGGGTGCTCAGTATTAATGATAACTCATCTGACTTTGACAAAAGTCATATTGTGGAGTTCGAGTCTGGATCAAGCATTGAAGCATTAGCACCTATGTTGCCATGCTCCTTTCCATCCACTGACAATCCCGAGGTTAAGTACTGCATTCAAGCTCTCACCGATGTCTACACTAAAACTGTAGGGGGCAGTGTTACTGCCTGAGGGGTTTAGCTAAGCTAAGTGGAAAAAGTTTTGAAGAGGTGTTTCGGGAGGTTATGTCCACAATAGGGAAGTCTATTGAAGCTGCTGAGACAGCTGAAACGGTCTCTGCCGATGTTGATCCTGCTTTCCCTACTGTAGAACCCACACAAAGTGGAGTCTCTCCTCCACTCCAAGTTGAAGTGCCTCGCACCCCTAAAACCACTCAAGCACTCTTTCAAAGCCCTCTTAGACCAAATTTGACACCTCAGATGTTGAGCCCAGCTGATTTTAACCCACCCGAGGTTCAGAAAATCGTAGTTGAGCATGTCATTAAAAATGCAGAGAAGCCATCAAATGCCCATTCCTCCTTGAGAATCAGAGCTTTCTCTGGCAAAACGCCAAGACCGTATACTGAAGCTGATTATGAAACGTGGCGTTCACATGTTGACTTGATGATGGAAGATGCTTCTTTGTCTGACTTGGAAAAATCTCACAGGATCCTGGAAAGTCTTCTTGCTCCTGCGTCTAATATTATTTGTTCTCTTGGGTCTGAAGCCACCTCTGCCGACTATCTTAAGCTTTTGGACTCAGCTTTTGGGACTGTTGAAGACGGTGAGGAACTGCTTGTGCGATTCATGAACACTTTCCAAAATTATGGAGAAAAACCCTCTGCATATCTGCATCGTTTGCAGGTGGCGCTCAATCTCACAGTGCGTAGAGGTGGTCTAGAGCCACAGGAAGTGGACAAACAGCTTCTCAAGCAGTTTAATAGAGGCTGTTGGGATGATAATCTGCTAAAAGAGCTACGGCTGGAACTAAAAGATAAACATCCACCTGCGTATGCAGAATTATTGCTTCACCTTCGCACTGTTGAAAATAGACAAGAAGTTAAAAACACACGCATGAAAAAGCACTTGGGCGCCACAAAACCAAAAGCAGCTTCCTACGAACAAACAGTCACCGAAACAAGTGCAAATAGTGAAGTGGAGTCGGACAGTCTGAAAGAACTGAAAAAGCAAGTCGCTGATCTAAAAAGCCAATTAGCAGCTGTCGTGAAACAAAAGAAACAAGCACCACCAAAGAAAGACCCAACTAAGAAATCGGGAAATAAAAAACCTGACCATGCCAAACCTGAAAACTTACCTTCGTCCAGCCGTCCCAATACTAGGCCCAAACCATGGTATTGCTTCCGCTGTGGCGAAGATGGGCATATTGTAGCCACTTGTGAGTCAGAACCAAACCCTGCACTTGTAGCTGCAAAACGCAAAGAACTAAGAGTAAAAAGACATATCTGGGACAGTCGGAACCCCCAATCTTCTTTAAAACTGAAGTCTGCCTCCGTTGCGGGACAAACAGAGGCTAGTTCAGAGATGACCCGTCCCAAACCAAAAGCTCCATTCAAGACACGTGCTAAACTGAAGTCACATTACAAAACAGACCCCTTTAACTTTCCTAATGGTCTAATTGGTACAAAAAGTACAGCACAAGTGAAAGTGAATGGCTGTACTGTGAGCTGTTTGTTAGATACAGGCTCCCAGGTGACTACTGTCCCTGAGTCCTATTACAGACAGTACTTATCCAACCATGAGATTAAGCCACTTTTTGAGCTGTTAGAAGTGGAGGGAGCTAACGGTCAGAGTGTACCTTACTTAGGCTACATTGAAATGCATATTACTTTCCCAAAAGACTTTCTCGGTATTGAAGCCGAAGTGCCAACACTTGCCTTAGTGGTCCCTGATGTACATGCAGCTGATCAGTCCTTAGTGTTAATAGGGACAAACACATTAGATGTACTTTACGAGCTGTACTCTGATGCATGTTATGAACTGCAGCCAACCATGTCACCTGGTTATAAGGCAGTGTTAAAAGTCCTTGAGCTACGGCACAGACAGTCCAAAGACACTAGCCTTGGTTTAGTGACCATGAGCAACAAAGAGCCACAGTTAGTTCCTGCAGGCCAAACAGTTGTTTTAGATGGCGCTGTAGCTGTGTCAGCTGGCAACAGTGAAAAATCTTTCTTGTTAGAACACCCGTTAATGTCAGCCTTACCTGGTGGTATCCTAGTAAAACCATGTCTCATAGACTTACCTGAAAGAGCACCTTACCTTGTTCCAGTTATACTCACCAATGAGTCGGAACATGACGTGACAATCCCTCAGAAGTGTGTCATTGGAGAAATTTGTACATATCAACGAGTCCTATCACAAGAACACTCCGTGAAAGTTACAAAGTCCAAAACTGAACAAAAGTCCACTCTGAAGTTCAACTTTGACTCTTCCCCCATTAGCGCTGAATGGAAAGAGCGCCTAACAGAAAAACTCAGTCAAATGCCCCAAGTATTTGCACAAAACGATCTTGACTTTGGCAAAACGGATCAAGTGAAACACACAATCAAATTATCAGATGAAACACTGCTCAAACACAGAGCACGTCCCATACATCCAAATGACCTGGAAGCGGTCTGTAAGCATCTCAAAGAACTCCAACAAGCAGGCGTGATAAGAGAGTCTACTTCCCCATTTTCTTCCCCTATTGTAGTGGTGCGAAAGAAAAATGGCGATGTCCGCCTTTGTATTGATTACAGGAAGCTTAACATGCAGACTGTAAAAGATGCTTACGCCCTCCCCAACTTGGAGGAAAAGTTTTCCACCTTGACTGGTTCGCAGTTGTTCTCCGTCCTCGATTTAAAGTTGGGGTATTACCAAATTGAGGTAGAGGAGCTGGACAAACCAAAGACGGCGTTCGTATGTCCCATGGGCTTTTGGGAATTCAATAGAATGCCCCAAGGTATTACAAACGCCCCCAGCACGTTCCAGCGCCTCATGGAGAAATGCATGGGCGACATGAATCTGCATGAGGTGATTGTGTTCCTCGATGACATCATTGTATTCTCCAAGATGCCCGAAGAACATGAGGCTCGCTTAATGAAAGTTCTTAATCGCCTAAAAGAGTACGGGCTTAAACTCTCCTCTGAGAAATGCATATTCTTTCAAACTTCTGTCAGATACCTCGGTCACATTATGTCTAGTAAAAGAGTTGAGACCGACCCCGAAAAAGTGAAAGCCCTAAGTACCTGGCCTGTGCCCCGTGATCTCAAACAGCTCCGCTCGTTCTTAGGCTTTTCAGGGTACTATAGGCGGTTCATTAAGAACTATTCCAGCATCGTTAAGACCCTCACTGACTTAACAGCAGGCTACCCTCCTTTGTGAAAGAGCACAAAGCCCAAAGCTAAGCCTGCCCAGTACCATGACCCAAAGACACCGTTTGGCGAGCGATGGACTTCTTCCTGTGATCTTGCATTCAGAACCATCATTGAAAAGCTCAGTACTGCGTCTGTCCTGGGTTTCGCTGACCCTCAGTTGCCATATACACTCCATACTGGCGCCAGCACTACAGGGCTTGGCGCCGCCCTCTATCAAGAGCAGGAGGGCCAGACTAGGATCATAGCTTATGCAAGCCGGGGATTGTCTAGAAGTGAGTCCCGTTATCCCGCCCATAAATTAGAATTTTTAGCTCTAAAGTGGGCAGTAACGGAGAAGTTCGCAGACTATTTATATGGCAATCATTTTACTGTCGTGACAGACAGTAACCCCCTGATGTACATCTTAACCACTGCTAAGATGGATGCCATGAGTTATAGGTGGCTAGCTGCTCTGTTGATGTTTAACTTTAAGCTCCAATACAGAGCAGGCAAGCTTAACTCAGATGTAGACGGTCTCTCTAGACGGCCACATGGCGAGTTACTTAATGACGCAGTGTCCCAAAAGGAGCTTGACTGCATACAGCAGTTCACTCAAACTCACTTGTCTCTTCCTGAAAGCAGTTTAAGTTCCAAGGTAGTGTCTGTTATATGTGAAAAACACCTTGTCTGTAGCTCTCCAGACAACACCTTCCCTTTGGTTCACTCATTAGCCCTTTCTGTAGCCGCCATTTCAGATGGCTATGCCGATGAAGATGACTGTGGTGGTCTTCCAGTTGTACCCCACATGACCCCTGAACAGATCAAAAACGAACAAAGAACTGACCCCTGTTTAAGAGAAGTGATTGCACAAATTGAAACTGGACTAAAAGTTCCACCAACGGTACGAACTGAACTTCCTGACATCAACTTGTTACTCCGAGAGCTCGGTCGACTTGAAATGTGCAATAACATCCTCTACCGCACTCGTCAAGACGGAGGAAATGTTACTTACCAGCTCCTCTTACCTGAACAGCTCTGTGATTCAGTCTTTCAAAGCCTCCACTGTGACATGGGCCATTTAGGCACAGAGCGTACTTTGGATCTCGCCAGAACAAGGTTCTATTGGTCTCGCATGGCGGTGGATATTGAAAAGAAGATCAAGACATGTAATCGCTGCGTAAGACGTAAAACCACTCCAGAATGAGCTGCTCTGCTTGTCAATATCAAGTCCACCCGACCGCTCGAACTCGTCTGTATGGATTTCCTGTCCATTGAGCCCGATCAAAGTAACATGAAGGATGTGCTCGTGTTAACTGATCATTTCACGAAGTACGCTATAGCCATCCCTACCAGCAATCAGAAAGCTCAGGCCGTTGCAAAGGCCCTTTGGGACAACTTTATAGTCCACTACGGGATACCCGAACGGTTACATAGTGATCAGGGTCCCGATTTTGAGTCCCATATTATAAAAGAACTTTGCAAAATCATGGGCATTCACAAAATCCGGACGACACCCTATCATCCCAGAGGTAACCCGGTAGAATGTTTTAATAGAACGTTATTGAGCATGCTGGGTACTCTGGAGGAAAAGAACAAAACTCATTGGCACAACTATGTAAAACCACTTATACATGCGTACAATTGTACGAAGAATGATGCTACTGGTTTTGCCCCGTATGAGTTAACCACTTGCACTCCGGGCAATTTTCCTAAAAATGCCAAAAAATAATGTGCCCAAAGTAAATCGAAAGTTGTTATTCAACCCTTTGCAGCATCTTCATGGGATTGGTCTCATTTAAAAGAAAACACTTTGAATTTTTTGGCAAAAAAAACATAATCTCTCTACGTGCTCCGGCCACTGAGTTACAGTCATCTAAACATACTGAACTTGAAGAAAAAAAAATTGGACACTGTTTTTTTGGATACAAATGCTTGTAAATAACACACAGCTGTCCGATCCGGCTGGAAAATGCAACAGAAATGTAGAACCAAGTGTTATCCAGCTGAGATCCAAATTTGGTAACAATACCACAAAAAATGAATATTTTACACAGCTTTGTTCTCAGGCTGTTCCCAGACGTTTTGGAACTGTGCCAAATTGTGCCAAATGGCACAGTTTGGAAAAACGTCTGTAACTTTTGAATAATTCAATGTAGAATCTAGGTGACGCACGTGTCACCTAGCGTGGTCAGGTTTTTTGTTTTTATTGGACTGGTTGGACCAGAAGAACTGATTCTCCAGATCTGGATGGCAAGCCGCATCCCGAACCCAATTGACTGGTAAAGGTGACTCCACTAGTCACCTGGAACAGACTTGCGAGGACTGTAAATTTTGTAAATATATATCTGGGGTATTTTATTTTTTTCTTTCTTTATTATTGTGACAAGCGCTGTATTTTTGTTTATGTGTACATAATTTTGAAATATATATAGTTCAAAGTTTTATACGGGTGTGTGTGTCATCTGTTGTCGCACCTCCCAGGCTCCTACGAACCTGTAATCTTCTGATCTGGCCCAATTATCTTTTTCTTTGGTACTACACCTAAAGTGAGTAGGTGTTAGTGAGGGTTACACTCTCACAACATATATAGAGGATAATGGTGATCAGGTGAAAGCAGTGACAGTGATACGGAACATGAGACCAATGAGCAACCAGGAAAACACAGAAACGGCAGCCAAAAGGGTGCATCAAGTAATAAATGCATATACCCCTTTTGAGCCACTAGATGAACATGGGAAGGAATCCAAATTAACTCGTAACTTGTTTTCAGCCTCAATGCCAGTTAGGGCAGAGGAGAATCTAGAATTACAAAAACAGGAAATAGAGGGTGAGGGAGATTTGCCACCCAGTAGTGAACTGATAAAACAGTACAGACAAGCATTAAAGGATGAGAGCACTTTGGAAAAGAAAATTCAAGAACTGACCATGTCAAATGAACATTCAAAGAAACAATTAGGTGATTATAAGGACCCTAAAGATACAGGAAACAAACAAAAAACAGTGGAAATATGGTGATTATGGATCCACAATAGAAAATCTGACCGAAAAGGCACCTCAGCGCACAAGTTTACAAGCAGGAGCCATACCTAAGGTAAACTATAAGCACATGCCCATGATAGCTACTGAAATTGGGGCTGCACAATATTCAGAATGGTCCTTTAAGGATCTTAAAGGCATTTGTGACACATTGCCTCCACTAATTTCAGGGGCCTCTCCGTGGATTAGAGCTATGCAGAAAGCCACATTTGGTTGCCATTTGTGCTTGACAGATGTTAGGAGAATAGTGGCTACTCATACCTCAGCCTCTATGCTTAAAAACATAGAGGAAGAGGCTGGCACCACCAGTGAGCCTGATGAGGCTCCATTTAGAGAACACAGTGACAACATCTTTGCAATAATGAGAGGGATATTCCCTGTAGATCTCATCATGCTGAACTAACAGATATTCCCATGAAAAAAAGGAGAGGAGGCAGGAGCCTATGTGGATAGGTGTTTGGCACTTTGGACTGACATGACTGGGGAAAACCCATGTAATAATGCCACTACACAGGCGGTATTCCGCAATGTTGTGCAGACATCGGTACCACTGCCTGTTAGAGCTGCACTAAAGGGGGTAGTGGGTTTGAATACCCACCCCTGGGCAGAATGGCTGTCACATGTGCATCATTATGTGAAACAATACAATAAAAAATGAGATGAAAAAGAGACAGAAACAGCAGATTTATCTAATCAGCTGGTAAAAGCCCAGCTGAAAGCAGCTAGGGATATAGTGAATAAAGACAAAAAACAAAAAAACTACTGTACAGGCTCCAGCTGTTACAGTGGCAACCCCTCAGGCCATTATTGGCCCGATCCCTGCTGAACCGTTTGTGTTGGCACTCCAACAACAATGGTATTCCCACCCACCACAAAGAGGGTGTGGGAGAGGTGCATACAGAGCTGGCATGAGATCAACTGGTCCACTGAACATGTGTTATCAATATGGAAGGTTAGGCCATTGGGCTCATGACTGTACAGCTTCAGCCCCGGGAAGAGGGTGTAACTGGTGCCCATACACACTTACCCCACCCCCAGGCCCTGGGGTGTGGCCAGATCAGCCGCAGCAGGCACAGTAGCCTCAGTAATCACACATGGCTCCCAACCAGAGCATGATGCCCAGTCAGCATTAATGGGGCCCAGGGAGCCACACTGAAGAGGGAGCACTTTCGGATCCAATGCTGTCCCTCAAGGTGGGAGACAAAACTTATGAAGTTATGGTGGACACGGGCTCACTTCTCATCAGTATCAACTTCTCTACCCCTGTCCACTAACTATACATCAGTTGTTGGCATCTCTGGGACCCCAAAACATCTCCCTTTCTCAGTACCATTGAACTGCTCATTGATCAGGCTTGACTTTGTTCATCCTTTCCTGTAATCCCCGGACTGTCCTGTAAATCTCTTCAGAAGAGATGTGCTTCTGGAAGTGAGAGCACACATCTACTTTGCTTCTACTGGAACTGTTGTGTGTTTGCCAGATGGGACCATGCTCCGGTGCACATCAGATTTGTCTACTTCCTTAAATGCTCCACTGTTGCAAATGCAGGAAACAGTCACAGAGGAAGACCAAACCTCTTCTGCAACTGTGTGGTGGCCACAGCTGACTGATGTGACAAAAATCAACTGGTAGACAAATACATTTCATGGGCCCCATGGATAGACTCTGTTCGTCCCCCCACATGATCCACTGCACTGCACAATGAACTATTCACATGATGATCAAGAACTGTATGATGATCAGTGGGACACTTTGGTGGGGGTACAGGACTTGGAGTGCAAGGACATTTATGTGGGTCCACAAGGAGTTTTTGCTGCAGTTTATTTAGACAAGGACTTGTTGCCCCTGTGTGCCCTCTCGGCCACTGCTGCACCTCATGTGACACTGGGGGTGTCCGCAGGGTAGGAGGCAAGGGCACTGGAACCAATGGTGAAAAACTGTCTTAAGTTGACTGACTGGGTTGTCACACAATGTAGAGACCTACATTACTCACCATCTGCGGCTTACTATCACATCTCATGCAATGTGACAATGCAGGCTACTCCACAAACATTGCATCTAGACAGAACACATGGCAGAGAGAACACTGACCATCCAGATTCTGACGCACTTTTGGACGCTTTACCCCCCATCTATGGCCAGACGGCTCTGTAGATGTTGGTCTGATTACCTGTACACCAGTACAAATCTCACTCAAAACAAATACTCTGCCAATATGGCGAAAGCAGTATCCTCTCACAAAGGAGAAGGAGACAGACATAGCAGGAACAATACAGGGTCTTCTTCAGGCAGGGGTTCTAGTGCCAACACAGTCCCTATGGAACACACCAATTCTTCCTGTAGAGAAGTCTGGCAAAAAGGACTACAGGATGGTCTAAGACCTGAGACTGATCAATTGTGTGGTGGTTCCTACAAATTACACTGTTCCAAATCCTTATTTGCTTCTGAATAGCATTACACTACAGCACTTTTTTTTTTTTACTGTTGTGGACATTTCTAAAGCTTTTTTCAGCATTCCACTACATGCAAACAGCAGGCCTCTTTTTGCATTCACCTATCAGGGTTAGCAGTACACTTACAGTAGACCACAATAAGGTTTTGTTGACTCACCAGCCATTTTCATTCGCATACTGTGCCAACATTTGCAGGATTTATTCCTGCCCCCTAGCATGTTGCTGCTGCAGTATGTTGATGATCTGCTATTAGCAGGCCCCACTGCTGCCTCTGTGCTGTCAGCCACGGAGATCCTCTTGAAACACCTTTACCAGAAAGTCTACAAATTAAGCCACAAAAAAGTACAGTGTTCTCACCCCAAGGTTTATTATTTGGGCAGGCTAATCACATCTGGCAATTCCACGGTGTCTCCATTACAAAGGTCATCAATTCTCTCACATCCTAAACCGTGCACTGTGAGGGAACTGATGTCATTTTTGGGTCTTACCGGATACAGCAGAAATTTCGTCCCAAATTACACTGCGCTTATTCAACCACTGCATGGCCTTCTTAAGGAAGCAGGACACAAAACTCTCATGTCACCATCGCGATGGACATAGTGCTTTCATTGAACTAAAACAACTGGTGTCACATGCAAGTTCACTCAAACCACCTGATTACGCTTCGCCATTTCATCTAGATGTTTCTGAACAGAACAGCGTTATGAATGCTGTACTGTATCAGAAGGGGGAAGGTACAGGGTCAAGATCAGTTCTAATGTACTACAGTTCAACATTAGATAGCATAGAAAGAGGACATCTACCATGCACACGTCATGTTGCTGCGATAGCCAAAGCATTGGAGAAAATTTCTCACATTACCATGCACCACACTGTGATTGTGCACACAATGCACGGAGTAGCTTTATATCTACAGTGTGTTGTTCACACTCTCAGCCAAAAGAACACAAAGGTTGAAAAGAATACTACGAGCACCAAATGTCATTTACACAAGTGAAGGCACAAATATGGCAGAGGACATGTTCAAAGGTGAACCTCATGACTGTTGTGCAATTGTGGAAACAGACATGAAAGCTGTTCCAAATCTCCAAGCAAATGGAATTGAACATCCAAATTTGAATCTTTTTTGTGATGGATGATGCTACAGGAAAACAGATGGATCTCTGAGTGCTTCATATGCAGTTGTAAAATATGATGAAGGGACAGGTGCATTTCAAACTGTAGAGGCAGGAATGGTAGACCAGCCTGCCTTTGCCCAAAAAGCTGAAATTGTAGCTCTCACTAAAGCATGTTAATATGCAAAACAACAAGAGGCAAACATATACACTGATTCAGCTAATGCCCACCAGGCTGCACATGTTGATTTGCCACACTGAAAAAGAAAGGGATTCCTCACTTCAATTAACTTACCGATTAGACGCCTAACTGAAATGGTTGCACTGTTGGAGGCCATGGGTTAACCAAAGAGGGTGGCAATTTTGAAGTGCAAAGGACATCAAAAAGGAAATGGCTGTTGTAGCCAAAGGAAACAAAGCTGTTGATTTAGCTGCCAAGCAAGCAGGTGGCTATGCTACTCAGGCAAGTATGATGGTAAAGAAAGAAGATCAGGAGTACATGGAATTAAGTGAAGAGGAAATCAAGTAGCTACAAGAGAAGGCAAGTCCTGAAGAAAAGAGTAGGTGGATAGAGAAAGGAGCAGAGAAGGGTGAAGAAGGTTTGTGGAGATCAGTTGATGGAAGGCTAGTAGCCCCAGCTAAGGTGTTGTTATTGTTGTGTAGAAAAGCACACTTGAAAGGCTATGTCTCAAAAACAAAAATCTCTGCTTTGACTGAAGCACATTGGTGGCATCCACATCTGGTTGAGGTTGCAGAACTAGTTGTCTCTGAATGTGAAGCATGCCAGAAGTTCAACCCTAAACGCACGTTAAAGGCTTCTATGGGAGTTTTTCCAGCCCCTGAAGGACCATGGAAAGACATTGTGATTGACTTTACAGACATGGGCCCAGAAAACAGGTGCAGAGGCTACAGATACCTGTTGGTGTGTGTAGACACATTTTCAAGATGGGTTGAGGCTAAAGCATGTAAAACAGAAAGTGCAAAGGAAGTGATTAAATGGCTGACAGAGGAAGTGATTCCTAGGCATGGTTTTCCAAGAGTGATCAGATCAGACAATGGCAGACGTTTTGCAAATAAACATTTGAAGGAAGTTGAATCCACCTTAGGCTCAAGGCATAAGTATGGATCTGTGGTATATCCATCCTCTCAAAGGCTAGTTGAGAGAGCAAATGGTACATTGAAAAGAATGCTAGCCAAACAATGCATGGGGACAGGCATGGCATGGGTTGATGCACTGCCATTAGTGTTGATGGCACTGCGATCTACCCCCAACACAACGCTCTGCCTGACTCCTCATGAGCTGCTAACAGGGAAAAAGATGCCAGGACCATTTGTTGATTCACTTTTGACTCCTAGAAATAGTCAAGCTGTAGAATTGTCACAGTACATTAAGAGTCTCAGAAAAATATCTTAAGCTCTCAACAGGTTCCAGATATTATCAACAAGGACAGACAAGGAGACACTGCTCCATTGGAACCTGGTGACTGGGCGTGGCAAAAAGTGATAAGGTCCCACTGGGATTCTCCTAAGTGGCAGGGACCTTTTAAAGTGATAAAAGCCACATCACATGCAATACAGGTCTGGAAAAATAGAAAGCTCAGTAATTGGATTCAAGTGACTCATTGTGCTAGAGCAGCTGAGCCAAGATGACCTTTATTGCAAACTGTTGAAGACACAGCAAATGTAGGCTAAACATGGTTTTTCCCACATTGCCTAATTGCTCTACTAGGGCAACTTTTTGTCTTTTGTTGCTCCTAGCATTGATCATATCCTTCCCAGTTATCTGGTGGAAAATTGTCCACCACGATGAAGATTATGAAGCTAAACGTTCGGTGCACACACCGATAGGTGACAAAACTGGAACGAAACTAGAAATACACACTCAAATTGGGAAGTGTGTCGTAATGACTATTGACTTGTGTGATGTGATTGGATGTGATGGTAGAAAAGGTTCTCCATCTTATTGGACGGATAAAAGTGTTTTTGTATGTATACGCTTGGGGATGCCATCATGTCAAAGGTGGAAGGGGCTTTTTTTTGACTACTGGGAAAGAGGAATATGCCTGGGGCATCTACCCACAGGGGTGGGAGGATTATAAAAATAAAATAACTTTAATCCAAGGACAACGGATTCCAGGTGGACCCCTGAACCCGTTGGTGTTAGTTGTGGGAATCTTTGCCAAGAAACCTAGTCCCCTTGAAGATGGCGATTCTTTTTATGTCATTCTAGGAGCACGAGCAGACGGTTACACTTTTGCAGGTCTCATTAGAGTAAGGTTCACGGACCTATCAAAGAATATGACCTCTAATAATGCCATGATTACATCGTCTACACTACTAAACTTTCAATTAGGAAAAAAGGTTGTCACTTATTTAAATGTCGAAACTATGAGAGACAGAGTTGCATTGGAAACAGGTTATACGGATCAGAATGAGTGGTTGGCATGGGTACAATATTCTGTGAAAACAGTGATCCAAGACCAGGTTGACTGTTATGCTTGTGCCGCAGCATGCCCAGGTCTGGCCACTACTCCATTTCCTCTTGATCCTATACGTGACTACCAAGACTTTAAATGTCTACTTCAGTTATTTACCACATCTAATGTCACTGGGAGGTGCAGTTCACTGCATTATCTTTTTCCTCCAATAACTGCAATGACACCTCCACCATTCCAACCTTACAAAGGAAATTATACCTGTTTCCAAAGGACAACAGGTTCTCTCTCAGTAGGCTACCTGACTTCCTGCCAAATGACCCAGTCAGAAAGAGACACACAAAATTCAGAGTTATTACATATGTCCCAACCTAGATCTGACATTTGGTTTTGGTGTGGGCAAATGAGGTTATGGCCAATTTTGCCAAAAAACTGGAAGGGTACATGTGCTCCAATACAATTAGTTATGCCTTTCTCAATTTTTCCATTGAGGCCTTTTGACCACCACACTCACAGACATAAGAGAGACACTTTAGGAGTAATGGAAGATACCTTAGGAGGAGTAAGACCCTGGGTGGATGCTACAGACAGAGTGCGAGGTGTCCCAGGTGAGTTCAAAGGTCGAAATTATAAGGCTGCAATCTTCACTCATCTTATCCCCTGGATAGGACAGGAAATAGAAGGCGCTAAAATGCAATCATGGATTGAATATTTGTTCTATAATGAACAACGGATGTTAAACTACACTATTGATGCTTTAAAAGGTGTGCATGAACAATTAAAAGCATCCTTCTTAATGACTTATCAGAATTGCATTGCCCTTGACATGCTCTTGGCAGAGTCAGGGGGAGTGTGCCAAATTTTTGGATCTCTCTGTTATACTATTATCCCTAATAACACATGCCCAGATGGGAGTATTACATATGCTATAGAGGCTTTAGGAGGCCTCAAAACAGAATTCAGACAAAATACTGGTTATGGGGAAGATGCTTTTACTGCATGGCTGCAGTCTATCTTTGGACACTGGGCAGGAGTAACGTTCAGTAATTCTGATTATAGTCATCTCACTAGCAATGATACTCATAGTGGGCTGCTGCTGTATCCCATGTCTGAGAACACTGCTGGAAAGATGTATAGTTATGACCCTGTCCAAAGATCCAGCCCAAAGGATGATGGCTCAAGTCTACTCCAAAGAGGAGTCCAGGTGTCTCCTCCACAACAGTGACCATTATGAATCTGGGAATGACAGTGATGAAGGTGAGGCTATTATTTGAAATGTATATATTGTGTCTTTCTGCTATCCACTGTACACACACATCCAACACCACACTCATACATATAAACTTACATGAAAAGGGGGTGTGCTGAAGGCACCCTCCTGCGGTGGGCCATGTGCTAGTAATCTGTGGTCCCTTCTTACTTCTTGTGCTTTTTTACAGGTTTCTTCAAAATGTTGTGCTATTTGCAGTCATGTAGTCAGAATAGATGTGAAGGTTTAAAGCTCTGTTGTACGGCAGATCTTGAGGCCCAGATACAGCATACAAGGACAGAAAAATCTTCTGACTTGAAATGTTTTGCTTTGCTCATTTATCATTTATTCATTTTGCTGTGTTTATTTCATTGACAAAAGTCTTTATTAAAGCTCGCTAAGCAGTGGGGCCAGCATGAGAATTTTTGCCTGTAAATATGCATCAATGAATAAAGAAAATACATAAACATGATTGCTTAATGAAAATATATACTGCCAACAGGTTTTTTGCTCATGTCATAGTCAGTGAATAAAATATATCCAGGGTCTGTGTTTGTTGACGTGCCTGCCTTAAATGTTGGCTCCATAGAGTGGAGCCAAAAGAGGAATTTATGATAGAAATGTTTAGATAAGTTAGGATATTGAATATCTTTACACAATGTGCTTGCTCTAAAAGTCAGTTAAAAGGTCTCACAGCTTACAGCATACACAACAGGATGTGGGTTATTCGCTACCCCCCCCCCCCCACAAACTGCTTACAGCAACAAAAGAATGCTTTCTGCATACATATTAGAGGAATGTCCCTGGGTCATGAGAACTGATCATGAGGTGAGGGTCATGGGTTGTGAAGTGAAGACAGTTTGAGAATAACAGGAAGCATCTGATTGCAGCCAGTCAGCCACTGGAGGACAAAGGAGCATCTGATGAAGAAGCCAGGTTATGACCGGCTCAACAAGAAGATAGCCATTGTGTGAGGTTGTTGGGACCGTCCCAGAACTAGGAGCTATATGTACCCTTTTCTATTCTTTTTCGGGGTCATCCGTCTTTGTCTGCTCTTCAGATTGTGCTGGGACGGAGACCCACAGCTGTGTTACTCTCTGCATGATTCAATAAACAGATAAGTTGAGGAATAGTTCATCTCATATGATTTTTAATCCTCTGATGCATTTTAAATGGTTTTGTGCTAACTGTCCAATTTTGAACAGAATCCTTTTCAGAATCCAGTTTTACAGTATGTTAAATCAAAAACAAGAGGGTACATTCCCGATGTAATTATAAGTGAGTCTAAGATGGCTACATCAGACTTGGAGAAGCCAGAAACCCTGAATGATTTCTTCGTTAGTACCTTTACCAATGAGGACATCTATAACATCCCTGATGTAAGAAGACAACAATTTACCCAAGAGCTCAATGATTTAAAAATTAGTGAGGAGGATGTACATAACAGATTAAAGAGTTTGAATCCTAATAAATCAATGGGACCTGACAGTATTCACCTGAGAATCCTTAAAGAATTGGCAGATGTCATTAGATCTCCGCTGTATATAATATTTGAAAAATCTATGAGTGAAGGTAAACTCCCAGAAACTTGGAAAAAAGGATATATTACACCAATATTTAAGAAAGGGGCTAAAAATCTCCCTAGTAATCATAGACCAATTTGCCTTACATCAGTTGTCAATAAAATATTGGTGTCACGCCGCGCCATTCATCAGTGGCGCCACCTGCTCACGCACCTGACAATCATCAGCGGCGAGGGATAAAGGCCATCTCGCCCGGAGGCTCGGCCTGAAGCCGTCAGACTTCGTCCCTCACCGTTGTGAGCTACTTCTCTTCAGCAACATTATTTGGGTAAGAACCCTTACCTCTCTTTCCCAGTCTGCTCCCCTGTGCACAGGTGGATTCCCTGGCGGCGGACATCTCCACTCCATCGCCCAATCCTCGCTGCTGCACGGAGCTCTCCAGGTGGCTGTCTTCCGGGCTTCGCCCCCTTGTTGTGCCAGCTATCCTGACAAACCAAGTAAGTCCTTCTCTCGCTATAAATCCCTCCTGTGTTGGTGTATGCCCGTCACCCTCTCCCTGTGCTCTCTCCATAGGGTTGCTCGGCTGAACGGTCACCTGCCTCTGTGCCTGAAGCAGACGCCATCACCAACACATTTACATCCCGCAGACACGCACTCATTCACTCCTGCTGTTAATAAACTCTTTGAACTACTCTAAGCCTGTGTGTGTGCGTCTCCTGAGCCGTGCGTTATGTCAATTGGAGGGTACTATTCGTGATGAAATGGTCAAACATATGAAGATAAATAATCTGTTTTCTAAGCATCAGCATGGTTTCCTGCCAGGGCACTCCACAGTTACACAGATGCTAGAACGCGTTGAACAATGAACAGAATGGTTGGGTCTTGGCATACCAGTGGATGCTATTTATCTTGATTTTAAAAAGGCCTTTGATTCAGTACCCATCAGATGTCTTTTACAAAAAGTAGAGAGCTATGGCATCTCTGGCAAGCTATTAAAATGGATTAATTCCTTCCTCACAGGACGACAGCAGAGGGTTTGTGTGAATGGATCCCTGTCACAGTGGACTGACGTCACAAGTGGTGTTCCACAGTGCAGTGTCCTTGGGCCGGTGTTGTTCACATTATTTGTTAACGATATGCCTGAAGTTGTTGGGGCTAACCTGAAGCTTTTTGCTGATGATACAAAAATCTACATGCCCATAAGATCACCAACAGACTGTAAAAGGCTACAGCAGGATTTACTGAATCTCCAGGAATGGGCTGTGAAGTGGAAATTATGCTTTCATCCTGACAAATGTACAGTGATATGAATAGGGGCAGGTCATCCAGAATTTACGTATATATGAAATGATTGATCAGGGAAAGTGTTCCCCTCAAATTCAAAGACAATGAACAGGACGTTGGAGTGATTGTAGATAAAGAGCTGTCCTTTGAAAACACATACAGACAATGGTAAAGAAAGCCACCCAGATAACCGGTGTCATGTGGAGAACCTCTGAATGCATAGATAATGAAGTCTTCAGGCTCCTGTATAAGACAATGATACAGCCTCATGTTGAATATGCAGCCCCTGTGTGGTCACCCCACTTGTGGAAGCTTGCAGATGTGATTGAACGAGTGCAGAGGAAAGTCACCAATCAAGTGCCTGGATTAAGTAATCTGTCGTATTAAGAGCACCTGAGGCACCTCAATATTCCCACGCTAGTGTATAGATGTTTGCAAGGAGACCTAATCAATACCTTTAAGTACATCCATAAGAAATATGATGCAGAGCCGTGTCTACCAGACCTACTGACAAATACAAGGACCTGAGGTCATAATTTGCAGCTTCAAAAGAACAGTGTTAGGTCGAACCGTAGGTTGTTTTTCTTTAGCAAAAGAGTGGTTTCATAGTGGAATAATCTACCAGAGGATGTGGTGAATGCTCCAAGTGTGGCTGTTTTAAGGCCAGATTTGATAAGCACTTGAAGGATCATCCAGTTCTCTATAATTGTAGAACACTGGACAACCCATTGTTGCCCGTGATGACTGTGAAATAGTTACACTAAGGTAGTGGCTCAAATTGGAATGAATATTCCTACCAAGCTGATATTTTTCTATTCTATTCTATTTATTTTTTATGTATGTTTGTCACACTTAAATATTTTAGATTGTCAACCATATTTAAATATTTGATAAAGATAACACAAGTGAACACAAAATGCAGTTTTTAAATGAAGGTGTTTATTATTAAGGGTAGAAAAAAAACAAACCTACATGGCCCTGTGTGAAAAAATGATTACCCCCGCCCCCCCCCAAAAAAAACAAAACAAAACATAAATTAACTGTGGTTTATCACATCTTTGGAAAGCTGAGTTCAGTTTCTCTAGCCACACCCAGGCCCGATTACTGCCACATCTGTTCTCAATAAAGAAATCACTTAGATAGAGCCTGCCTGACAAAGTGAAGTAGACCAAAAGATCCTCAAAACCTAGACATTATGCTGTGATCCAAAGAAATTTAGGAACAAATGAGAAACAAAGTAAATGAGCTCTATCAGCTCTATCACAGCTCTACTTTGGTTTCCTTCTTTCTATTTTGGAGCATTTTTGCCTGTCTCTCGGGGAGACGAGCCAGGTGCAGCCATCCGCTGCACCCGAGCTTGTCTCGCTGAGCTCTGTCGCTACCGGTGATCCTGATCCCGGTTCTTTTCCTTCTCCTGAGCCTTCTCCCAGGGTCACCGGTGCGGAGCCAATACCGGTCGCTGTGCTGGAGGTTCCGGGTTCGGGGTTGGAGGTCGTTACTGGTGCTGCGCCGACCCAGTCGGGGTCTGACGTGGGTGCAGCCAAGACCCAATCGGGGTCCATCGCGGGTGTTGCTCCGGCCCAATCGGGGTCCGTCGTGGGTGCAGTGTTGACCCGGTCGGGGTCCAGCAGGGGCGCAGCGCCGGTGTGGTTCAAGGTCGGTGAGGGAGCTGCAGATCCTCTGCCGCCTGACACTGGACTGGCTCATCGTCATCATCATCCTCTTCGTCATTATCATCATCGTCGTCATTGTCATCTTCCCAGCTCATCTCCGCCGGGGGCCATTGGGGTCCTCAGTATTCGGCCCGGCTCTCCCTCGTCTTCCCCCTTTCCAGAGAGGCCGTCTTCAATTGTCCCCCTACGGTCCTGGTGGCTGAGTAATGCAGGTCGGCCGCCTGGTGAACCTTTTTGCCGGTTCGGCGTTCGGGGTCGGCCACCCGACGTACTATGCTTCCTACTGGGCGACCTGGTTCGGCCGCTGGAGATTCTGTCTTTCCGCACCTGGGAATGGGGTAGGCCGCCCGAACGTTTCCTTTTCCCCTTATTCATCATTTGGACATTGGACGCAGGGAGACCACCAGAACTGTTCCTGTTTTATTGGACTCTGCCTGTTGTCATCCTCATGTGTTTTGCAGCTCCACTGACATATAAAGGTCATCCTGTGTTGGTTGCTCTGCTCGGATCTGTGTTCTCCGCTGTTTGGCGTGTTTCCTTTTTTTTTTTCTCCCCTCCCCTGTCTGAGGGATGATTCGTTGTTGCCACATTTTGCCAGGCCTGTGTGTTTAGTTTTAGGTCTCTTTCGGTGATCTGTGTATTCACTGCTGTTTAGCGTGTTTTTTTTCTCCCCTCCCCTGTCTGAGGGATGATTTGTTCGGTCACATTTTGTCTTATAGGCCTGTGTTAGTTTTAGATCTCTTTTGGTCTTTTGCAATTTTTTTTTGTCCTGTTCTATGTACCATCTGTGCGTTATGGAGTATTGTGTTTTTCTTTTAACCGTACTCTGTAATTGCTTCATTTGTTCCCTGTCATCATCATGGTGTTTTTTGGGGTTTTTTTGCTCTTTCTAGTTCTTGCCCTCCAGGCCTTTTTCCCCCATCCGCCCACCCTGGGGGTGGGGGTGGAGGGGGCTTGGGTGTCATACGGTGCTTGTAGTTTGCCGCCTCGGGGGGGGGGGGGGAGGAGGTACTGTCATGGTTTGAGCATCAATCTCGTCCGCGCTCGGGCCATGCACTATTTTCTCCCATCTGACGTGTGTGTGCCCCTTTTGGCTCTCCGAGCTTTTATTGTGACAGCGCTCGGAGGGGCTTCCGGCTGTCAGAGCTGACAGCTGAGATGCATTTCGCCTCATCAGCTGCTCCCTACTTAAGAGGGCAGCTGAGAGCGAAAGGTGCGGCAGTCTCGTCAAAAAACTCCCCCTTGTCTGACGTTATTGAGCATCCCTCTGTTCAGACGTTGACTACTCTTCTTCTATGATCGTAAGTTTATTCCATTGTGAACCTGTTCTCCTTTGTCATAGCCTGAGTTCTCATTATAGTGTGTTTTAGCCCCCCGTAGCTTGTTATTTTGTCATTCACCTTTTCCCTTTAATAAAACTGTGCAAACTCACCGGCTGAGTGGCGTCTTATGATGGCTCGTGAGGGCCATCTATGACAAAAGATCCCCTATTATTTCCTGTTCTGGATCACAGTATCCGGATTTTTCGCAGGATCCGGATCAGTGTTTGATATTTCCTAGAACCTATAGGGATCTTATCCTGTATTTTTTTGGTAAGCGTCCTGACCATTTATTGTGGAGTTATATACACGTATGCTAAAAATGGCCCTATCTCGCAATGATAAAGAATCATTTAAAAAATTCCTGGATCCAGACGGTGATCGGGATCACTCCCAAAATGTAATCATTTCTTCCTTGTCCCATTTGGGACTTGTCCTGAAAATTTCGTCAAAATCCGTTCATAACTTTTTGAGTTATGTTGGTAAAAGACAGACAAACAAACAGACAAACCCCGGTAAAATCATAACCTCCTTGGCGGAGGTAATAAATATGGTGGTGGTAGTGTGATGGTCTGGGGCTGTTTTGCTGCTTCAGGACTTCAGACTTGTGGTAAATTGAACCATGAATTCTGCTGTCTACCAAAAAATCCTTAAGGAGAATGTCCGGCCATCTGTTCGTGACCTCAAGCTGAAGCTCACTTGGGTTCTGCAGCAGGACAATGATCTAAAACACACCAGCAAGTCTACCATGGATGGCTTAAGAAAAACAAAATGAAGACTTTGGAGTGGCCTAGTCAAAGTCCTGACCTGAATCCAATTGAGATGCTGTGGCATGATCTTAAAAAGGCGGTTCATGATTGAAAACCCTCCAATGTGTCTGAATTACCACAATTGTGCAAAGATGAATGGGCCAAAATTCCTCCACAGTGCTGTAAAAGACTCATTGCCAGTTAACGCAAACGCTTGATTGCAGTTGTTACTGCTAAGGGTGGCCCAACCAGTTATTAGGTTTAGGGGGCAATCACTTTTTCACACAGGGCCATGTAGGTTTGGATTTTTGTTTCCTTTAATAAAAAACACCTTTATTGACTTCCGGTTATGGCTGCCACGTAGGACGGACGTGTCTCGCTCTGCTCTGCTCCTGGAGAAAAAAAATCGGCAAATAACTCTCTCATTTGGGACAGAACGTATCCCAGCATTTGGGCGAGGATATGTCGGCGAAGCCTAAGGCTGGAAAACCAGGAAAAGGAAAAAGCGAGCCGCCGAAACAGTCCAAATTAACGGACTTTCAGGTCTGTGACGCAGCAAACAAAACTCCATATATGGCGGAGGAAGCTGGCGGCGGTGCGATGTTTGCGGGGAATGGCGCAGATGCGCTGATGGCTGCCATGAGTTCAATGAGAGCGGACTTTTCCTCTAGATTTGATGGGATTATGACAGCGTTGGAAGGAATAAGAAAGGAATTGGGTGACTGTGTAGAACGAACGGCGCAGATGGAGCTCCGTCTCGCTAGTGCTGAAGATGACGTCACCCGTCTTCAATTAAAGGTGCGCACTTTGGAAAAAAAAAATAAATCTCTGGAAGATAATATTTTGGATTTGGAATCTCGGTCGAGACAGAATAATTTGAGGCTGGTGGGTCTTCCAGAGGAATCAGAAGGTCGGGACGTATGTTCCTTTCTGGAAAAGTGGATTCCGGAGGTGCTGGGCAGCGAGGAGCTGCAATCAGCAGTGGTTCTGGAAAAAGCACATCGTATTGGCCCACGGAGAGATAAGGGACCGCCGAGGACCTTAATTATGAAGTTTCTTAGCAACAGAGACAGGATGAAGATCTTCAACGCTGCACGAGCTAAAAAAGGAGAGATTAAACACCAGGACCAGCAGGTGCGGTTCTACCCAGATTTGGCCACAGGAATCCAGCAATTGAGGAAGCAGTTTGATCCCGTACGTAAGGAGCTGCGCAACCTTGGGATTCGTCATGGTGTAATCTATCCTGCGAGACTGCTGACCACGTATGAGGGCAGAACCCACATTTTCAAGACCCCAGAGGAGGCGCAGGAGTTCATCAAGAAGATCAAAGAAGAAGAAGAGACTGGTGGGAGCTAAGCATGAACAAAATATAAGGTAGAATAATTAAGCATTTGCACAGGCATCTGACTGACTTGAAGTAAATAGTAAGTTTACAAAATATAGATTGTATTATATATTAAAAAAACAAAACAAAAACAAAACAAACAAAAAAAAAAACTATGATGTACAAAGTTGTTAAAAATTTTGGAGTTAAGTTGGAAAACTACAGAGGAGAGTTAATGTTACGTCATTAAAAGCAGTAGAGTTAGGGTGATTGGGAGGATGAAGAAGGAGTGGCTTAGGCTGTTCCCCGTGGGTGTGGAACAGTCGATGGCTATATCGGGAGACAGAATTTTTCTTTTGATTTTGGGGGGTTTGCCACAAGTGTGGGAAGGGGAAATTTGTTTGTGTGTAGTTTGTAGGATGAATGTTCAACCACTCATGTTTTTGCTTCTCTGTATGAGCATGTTTACACTGCAAGGTAATCCCAAACTCTCTATTGATCATGGACCAAAGTGTTAATCTTAATTTAACTTCATGGAATTGCAGAGGTCTACAAAATTTAAAAAAACTTAAACAAGTTATGAATAAAATAAAGGACATGGGTTCAAGAATTGTGTTTTTACAAGAAACTCATCTGATAGAGGAGGATGTTAAAAGAATTAGGAGTAGATGGCAGGGAAGTGTATTCACCTCTTCATTTTCATCCCGAGCCAGGGGAGTTATGACTCTCATACATAAATCAGTTCCTTTTCAGGTGAAAAATGTAATTGGAGACAAATTTGGAAGATATGTAATCATTCAAGGTTCTTTGCTATTAGAAAATATAAATCTTGTGAACTTATATGGTCCCAATATAGATGATCAGAAGTTCTTTGCTAATTTATTTCTCATCTTATCATCACTTACAGGGCAACATATAATAGCAGGGGATTTTAATTGTACATTGAATCCAGGTGTGGATAGATCAACAGGACTGGATTGTACGCACATTGGATGTAGGATGACTATTAATCATTTTATGAAAGAATTGAGATTGTTAGATATATGGAGAGAAATGAAACCACAAGTTAAAGCCTATTCTTGTTATTCCAGTACCTACAAGACATTCTCACGTATTGATTATTTTTTGATTTCCACAGAATTAAGGTCCAAGATTCAAAACTGCTTTTATGATAACATCGTGATTTCTGATCATGCACCCTGTTGTCTAATATATGTAGATAAAAAATTGACAAAGGAATCAGGTAGATGGCAATTTCAGCATAAATGGCTTCAGGATGAGGAATTTGTCAAGTATATAGAAAAACAGATAGACGAGTTCTTTGACATCAATACTACACAAACATCAGCATGTGTAAAGTGGGAGGCTTTCAAAGCTTTTATTAGGGGACATATTATTAGTTATACAGGATCAAAATCTAAGAAGACTCGAGAGGAGAGAGCTAAATTGGAACATAAAATAAAAAGTCTTCAGGAAAAAGTGTATGCAGGAAGTGACCCAAGGTTGGAGAATGAATTACTGATTTTGAGAGCTGAATACGACAAAAAATCAGCGAATAGAGCTGCCTCGAGTCTTCTAAGATTGAAACAATCTTTTTATGAACAAGGTGAAAAATCAGGAAAATTATTAGCATGGCAGATTAAACAATTGGAAATTAAAACACCAATTACCAGTATTATAAGTAATGGACAGGTAGTTATAGATCCTTTAGAAATTAATAGAGCCTTTAGAGATTACTATGAAAAATTATATGATACCAAAAATGAACCTGATTTAACAAAACTAAATGGGTTTTTGAACGAACTATCTATACCGTGTATTCCAAATGAAAACAGGGAGATATTGGAGTCTAAAATTAGTCAAGAAGAAGTAGGGCTAGCCATTGATAATATGAAATCAGGAAAAAGTGCAGGACCAGATGGTCTTCCAGTTGACCTTTATAAAAAATTTAAGAATAAATTAATAAAACCTTTTTTGGAAATGGTTTTAGAAGCATTTCAAAATAATAATTTACCATCATACATAAATAATGCCTTAATTATACTGTTGCCAAAACCAGGTAAGCCCTCTAATAAATGTGAAAATATGAGACCAATAAGCCTATTAAACGCCGACCTTAAGATAATCTGTAAAATTTTAGCAAGACGAATACAAGAAATTTTACCAAATATTATTAATCGAGATCAGAATGGCTTTATAAAGGGTAGACAAGGCTTCCATAATGTAAGAAGACTATTTAATATTATTTATTTTAATAAAGAAGCACCGGATACAGCTCTCCTATCATTGGACGCCGAAAAGGCCTTTGATAGAGTTGAATGGCCCTTTCTTTTTGAAGTCCTACAAAGGTTTGGACTTGGAAATAATTTCATAAAATGGGTTCAAATAATATACAATAATGCTACAGCAGAAATCCTAACAAATAACAATATTTCAAAACCAATAAAAATCAATAGAGGATGTCGACAAGGCTGTCCACTTTCACCTTTACTGTTTACTATGGCAATTGAACCTTTAGCGATAGCGATACGTTTACATTCACAAATATATGGAATTAAAGTTGGACCAACAGAACATAAAATCTCCCTGTACGCCGATGATATAATTTTGTTTATGTCGAATCTAAAAAAATCAATTCCAACCTTGTTGAATTTAATAAAGAATTTTGGGGAAATATCAGGATATAAAATAAATAAAACTAAATCTTCAATATTAATGCTAAATGAGACCCAGAGAAATTACCCAGCCCCTGAGGTAAATCAATTCAATGTTGTAAATCAGTTTAAATATTTAGGAATCCAAATTATGCCTAAGCTAGAATCAGTCGCCAGTGTCAACTATGAAGCCTTAATGTCAGATATCAATGAGTTAACTCAGAGATGGATGTCACTACCAATGTCGATGATCGGGAGAATCAATATACTTAAAAGTAATATTTTACCTAAAATACTTTATTTATTTCAATACATTCCCTTATCACCACCTTTAGATCTATTCTCAAGAATAAAAAAAAAGTTAGTGGAATTTATATGGAACAACAGGAGGGCTAGATTACGTCTGTCTTTATTATATTTACCATTTGATCGTGGAGGTCTGAAATGTCCAAATTTTATGTTGTATTATTGGTCAGCACAACTGAGGTCTATGACATATTATTTTTCATCAAATGATCTCCCTCACTGGACTGAAATGGAATCATACAATTTACCTTTACCTCTTCCCATATTCATATACTCAGATTCGGCAAAAAAATTACAAAAACAAGTTAAAAATCCATTTGTAAAGCATATGATCAAAATATGGTGTGAAGCTAAAAACTATTTAAAAGAACCACAGTTATTGTCACAATTTAGTCCAATATGGGGTAATCAATATTTTAAACCAGGGAGAGCGGACGCTGTATTTAAAGTATGGAATTTAAAAGGGATACAAAAGATTCAGGATTTATATTTGCCATGTGCAGACAACATAATGTCTTTTGAAGAGCTGAGGATCAAATTTAATCTCAATAGAACACATTTTTTTAAATATCTTCAACTTAGAAACTTTATTCGATCAAATCAAAATAAAGCTCTCACTCGACCTATTTATTCATCCTTGGAAAAAATGATGATGAAAGATAGTAAAAGAAAGGGTATTATTTCAGAGTTTTATAACTCATTGACACTATCTTCAAGTGAAAATTCACTGAAAAGATTAAACTACTGGAAAGAAGATCTGCAAATTGAAATTTCAGAGGAACAATGGGAATTGGCTTGTACAGAAGCTCAAACCAAATCAATAAATGCACGCCTTAAATTGATACATTTCAAATGGTTAATGCGGATGTATGTTACACCGGAGGAGTTAAATAGATATAACAAAAATATACCAGATACATGCACAAAATGCATGGAAAGTAAAGGAACCCTATTTCATTGTTTATGGGAATGTAGATTAATAAGAATGTTTTGGGAGGAGGTGAGGGTAACAATTGAAAAAATAATCTCAAAACAAATCATATTGAATCCTAAACTGTTTTTGTTGGGTCTGTACCCAGAAAAGCATAATTTCAATAAAAGTGAAAGAACATTCATAGACCTCAGTTTGCTTAATGCCAAAAAATGTATTGCACTATTATGGAAAAAGACTCATAGACCAGATGTGACTCAGTGGTTAAGACAGATGTTAACAAACCTTCCATTAGAAAGAATAACATATATACTGAAATCAAAGGAAATTGTGTTTGAGAATATATGGAGACCTTTTATTGATTATGTAAAAAATTTAAACATAACTCTTGAAGAAGAAGGTGAATGATGTGTGTGGACCTTGTAAATTCCAAACTGGTGAACATAATATGTATACTAATGTATTGGATTGTCTAGACTAAACAGAGGAGCATTGTTGAAGACTTGATTTTGTTGGTGGTTGTTGGTGTTTTTAGGGTATTTTTTTTTTTTTGTAGTACTTTAGTGTTAGTGTTTGATTGTTTGTATCATGTTTGTTAAAAAAAAAAAAAAGGTTCAATAAAGATATTGTGGAAAAAAAAAAAAACACCTTTATTTAAAAACTGCATTTTGTGTTTACTTGTGTTTTCTTTGTCTAATATTTAAATTTGTTTGATGATCTGAAACATTTAAGTGTGACAAACATACAAAAAATTGAGAAATCAGGAAGGGGGCAAACACTTTTTCACACCACTGTATTTACTGTTTTGTTTTTTTTTTCACGATAAGAGGTGAAGCTCTGCCTCCCCTACCGCCCCTGAACGCACATCACTGGTCAAGGGGTAGGAGGAGGAAAAGGGAAGGGGGTAGGGATACAAATGAGAATTGGGACGGACCCCAAATCTACCTGTACTTTACTCTCATATTGCAAATATTTTTCTAGACTGTTTTACAGCATTTACTGCTGTTAATAAATAATTCAACAGTGTTTCTCTTGCTATTTTTACCTCCGCCAGGCCGCAGGCCAGGAGGTAATGTTTTTGCCGGGGTCTGTCTGTTTGTCTGTTTGTCTGTCTGTTGGTTAGCAAGATAACTCAAAAGGTTTTGGACGGATTTCGATGAAACTTTCAGGCGTTGTTAGAAATGGTACAAGGAAGAACTGATTAAATTTTGGGGATGATCTGGATCACCGTCTTGATCCAGGAAATTTTTAAAGGATTCTTTAACATTGTGAGATAGGGCCATTTTCAACATGTGTGCAGGCGCAATGGAGGGCGCTGGTCGTCGTGTCTGACGAACACGAACTCCACGTTCTTCAAAGTTTTAGGCACAAAAGCACGTGGAAAACAGTGGTGGGCCGGGCCCGGCAGCATGCCTGTGTTTGCGTTACGCTGCAAAAGCTGAGACGGGCAGCTGTCCGGCGCGGGATTATTTGGCAGAAATTCCCCGGGCAGCCATAGGGACTGCGCAAAAACAAGCTCTCTGCCGGGGAAGCTTCCAAATCCTCTTTTGGCGCGTAGCGCAACCCCAATAAAACCCACGGCAACCTGTCTACCCAATTTGCATCTGTCAGTGAAACCCTGAGTGCTGCTTTCAGTGATCTATGAAAACGCTCGCATAACCCATTGGCCTGTGGGTTGTACGCGGTTGTGCGATGAATTGCAACGCCCGCAACCTGGGAGTTTGGAGACGGAGGAGATGGACACAACAGCAACACTTGAGTTTATTACCTCCGCCAAGGAGGTAATGCTTTTACTGCCATTTGTCTGTCTGTCTGTCTGTCTGTTACCAACATAACTCAAAAAGTTATAAATGGATTTTGACGAAATTTTCAGGAAAGGTGTGTAATGGCACAGGGAACAGATGATTACATTTTGGTGATGATCTAAGAGTGCATACCTCCACCAAGGGCTTTGTTTGTATTTGTGCAGCATGATTACACAAAAACTACTGGATGGATTTGGATGAAATTTTCACCAGAGGTGGTTCTTGGCCTAGAGAGGAACCCATTACATTTTGGGGATGATGTGGGAATGCATACCTCAGCCAAGGCTCTTCTCACAGTGTGTCAGCCACAAAACTCCAAAACTAATGGACAGACTTGGATGCAATTTTCACCACAAGTGGCGATAGGCCTACACACAAGCCCATTACATTTTGGAGGTGATCCATGACAAACAGAAGGAGCCTTGGAGGAGGTATGCGCTCTATGAGTGCTTTTCTAGTTATGTATGTATAAGGGTCATTTACTTTTAAAATGATTGTAAATTTAGCTCAAGTAAATTTTAGCATGCAATACTCAAATTTGATCATATTAAATATAATTTTCCAACCACAAAATTGTGGCTAGTGAAAAGGCTGAGTGGCTAGTGACTTTGGAAAGTCTCTAGCCACAGTAGCCATTGGCCAGTGAGTAAAAATGTTAATGTCAAATCCTGTATGAGACCTTTCTTTACTTTGTCTTAATAGAAGAACAAGACCAGTATTATCATTAAGAAGACAAAATGAACCTGTTTGAGATACAGAACGTGGAGTAAAATACAACTCTCAGTAAAAATCTTGTATCTAATTGACAATACCCAAATATAATGTTTCACCCCATTCATAAGTACAAACACATTCAAAAACAGGGCCTTTCTGGGGAAAGTTTAACATAAACTACTTATTACTCCAGCAAGTTGGGAAGTTAAAACTATTTTTTTTTACATACAGTATTTACAAGCCACTCACAGGTAATACTCTGGCATTGCCAGCCGATTACGTTTCTCTGTTGCTGACGTAACTTCCGGTCCAGCGACCACAGACCCAAGCTGTGTTCGGAATGTCCACTCACTCACTCACTCACTCACTCACTCACTCACTCACTCACTCACTCCCTACTTGCTATATAGTGAATTTACATACAGTATAGTGGACTATATCATCATCATCATAGCAGTCTGTCGTGGGAGACAATGACTGTTTCATTTAGGTCTGATCAGATTCCTCCACACAGCTCTGTCCTTAGCCTTCCGCTACCAGGAACTCCTGTCTATATCCAATTTCTTCAAGTTTCTTTTTACAGTGTCTTTAAATCTGAGCCTTGGTCTACCCTGATTGCGTTTGCCCTCAGATAACTGTGAGTAGAGTAACTGCCGAGGAAGACACTGGCGGTCCATCCTCTCAACATGTCCGAGCCATCTCAAGTTCATCTGTATTAGCATGTCCTCTATTGATGGTAGACCAGCTCATTTCAACATTTCTATGATGGTTACCTTGTCTTTCCATAAGATATTCATTATGGCTCGAAGGTGTCTCATCATGTACGCGTGGAGTTTCTTTACCTGAACTCTGTAGACAGTCCAAGTTTCAGCACCGTACAATAGAGTAGCCAGTACTGTCGCTTTGTACACTTTGCATTTCACACGGATAGACACGTGTCGATTGTTCCACAGTCTCTCCCTCAAGTTTCCAAACACAGCGCTCGCTCTTCCCATTCTGAGAAATAGTTCATCCTCCAGCCTAGCATTCTCTGAAACAGTACTCCCTAGATACTTGAAAGTCTTGCACTTGACTAGTGGCTCTGTACCAATGCTGATCTCTTCTGGTAGTGATGTTGATAATTGGAACTTCGGTGGTTGATAAAGGCACTCTGTCTTCTTGATGTTGATTCTGAGGCTGAATTGGCTAGCTGCTCTTGCAAATTTCTCCACTAAAGATTACATATCTTCCACACTGTGTGCAACTAGAGCACTGTCGTCGGCAAAGAGCATTTCTCTTACTACCTTTATCAATGTCTCTTGGCTTTAAACTGTGCCACATTGAACAAGTCTGCTTCTTTCCTTGTTTGAATGTATACTCCTTCTGAAGTGTCTTTGAAGGCTACCTCAAGCATGGCTGCCAGATATAGTGAGAAGAGTGTAGGCACCAGCACACACCCTTGTTTCACCCCGTTGCTTACTGAAAAGTCCTTAGATACTGAACCACTCATTGCCACGTTTGCTTGCATACTTGTATGGAGTGCCTCGATCAGGCTGACAAACTTCTCTGTACAGCCATATTTCTTGAGTACCTGCCAAAGTCCTTGTCGCGAAACAGCATCGAAGGCTTTACTGAAGTCTATGAAGACTACATAAAGCGGCATGTTCTGTTCGATACACTTTTCTTGAACCTGTTTCAAACAGAAAATCATGTCCATTGTGCTTCTTCCACTTCTAAAGCCACACTGGGTTTCTGGTAGTACATTCTGTGAGATGCATTCATTGAGTCTGTTCAGTTAGTACATGTGAGAGAATCTTACCAACAGTGGCTAGCAGTGATATACCTCGGTAATTTCCACAATCTTTCCCGTCACCTTTCTTGAACAAAGGCACAATACTTGCATCCTTCCAGTCTTGAGGTACTTTCTGGGCATCCCATATCTCTTGGGTGAGCTTGTGAAGGCAGTTGGTCAGCTGAACACTACCAAATTTCCACACTTCTGCTGGAATTCCATCTCTTCCTGGAGCTTTACCATCCTGTGTTGTCCTGATTGCTGCCATTAGTTCATCAAAATTTGGTGGTTCATCCAGACTTGATACAGCTGGTTGCTGCACTAGAGCTTCTTTAGCCTCTTCAATGAGATCTCCAGGGTTGTTTAGTAGTTGGTCAAAGTGGTCCAGGATCTTGTCTTTCTCCTGCAAAACCGTTTCACCATCCATAGCCTTTAGTTGGATCAATCCACTTGGTTTAGGGCTGTAGATTTCTTTCAAACCTGTGAAGAATGCTTTCATGTCCTTCCTGTCTGCTGCAGTTTGAAGTTCCTCCGCTTTTTCATCCCACCAGTTGGACTTCATCTCTCTGGCGTACTTCTGTAGCTCACTCTGAGCCTTTGAGTATTTCTTCTTCTTTGACCTTGTGTTACACTGTAGGCTTTCCTGCCTAGTTGTATTCCTCGCTTCTAGTAGTTTCTTCAGGTGTTCATCATGCTCATCAAACCAATCTTGATGTTTCCTCTCAGGGTGGCCTAATACATCACTCGCAATCTGATACACCATATCCTTCAGTGTTGCCCATTTCTCTTCTATGTCATTCTCTGAGTTGTTGCTGTCCCAGTCTTTCAAGTTTCCATCCATTTCCTGTGTAAGTTCTTCCTGCTTCTTTTGGCCTTTCAGTGCACTAGTGTTTAGCTTCCGTGGCGGCTTCACACCCGTCCTGCAGTGCTGTTTTCGTCTCCAAATCCTTAATCTAGATCTCAGCATAACATGATCAGTATCACAGTCCGCGCCTCTCATTGCTCTGGTGTCCAGTACATCCCTTATGTCTCTCTGTCTGACTATGATGTAGTCTAATAAAGTTCCAGGACTTGGATCTTGGGTGCATCCATGTCTTCTTGTGTGTGTCCTTGTGCTTAAATAGTGTTGGTTATCACAAGGTTGTACTCTGAACATAGTGCAAGTAGAAGTTCTCCATTAGCATTTCACCTGCCTACTCCATGACTGCCTAGCACTTCTTTCCATTTCTCAGTGTCCGAACCAACTCTGGCATTAAAATCTCCAAGTATCAGCCTGTCATCAGTCGGTACACGCCTGATAGTCTCACGTAAATCACTGTAGAACTCTTCCTTCACCTCCTCTGTGTTGGTCATTGTTGGGGCATATACACTGATGAGTGTGGCATACATCTTCTGCTGTTATGGGAGTCTCATAGTCATTATCCTGTTGTTGATTGGCACCAGTTCCTCATCAAGCATTGCTGCTATCTCCTTTCTAACTGCAAAGCCCACTCCTGCTTCTCTCCTTTCTTGAGTTGATGTCCCACTCCAAAAGAAGATGTACCCAAGGTCTTCCAAGCTGTCATATCCAGGCAATCTTGTTTCACTAAGTGCAGCTATGTCTACATTGTACCTGTTCATTTCCAGGGCCACAAGCACAGTCTGTCTTTCTGGGTGCTGTGATGTTGTTCTGTCCAACAGAGTGTGTACATTCCATTCTGCTACACACAAGGCTGCTGTTTTCCTCTTATTTTGTCTTCCTGCTCCTAGCTTACTTTTCGCTGCCTGTCGGAGTGTGAACAGATCAGCACAGACCTTGTAAGCCCGGGAAATGTCCAAGCTGGTATGAGTAGCTTTCTGACTGACCATTTCATGAAATTGTTTGCAAAGTATTTGAGTACCGCTAGCTTTTGCTGGACTAGCAGCACATTCTTGGCAGATAAAGGTATTGTCAGTGGCAAGGACAAGCCAAGACAAACTGACTCCAGTATCTGTTGCAGTGACTGACCAGATGATAGGTTTGTTTATCTCTGCTCTTTGTGTAGTGCATGTCACGATGCACTGACTGGCACAGTCCAGCACAGACCTTGCAACAGATGTGTTTACAGTATCTGCCAGGATGTCCAGTCTCACTCTGTGTAACTGGGAGTGGTCCACCACAGACCTGTGGCAGATATTGTTTTTAGTTCTGCCAGGATGCCCTGTTTCACCCTCCACGCCCTCAGAAGAGCGGGGATGCCGGTTGAGTTGATGACGGCCCGACCCATGTGACACGTAGTACCGGTTTTCATGGCTATCCGGTAGCAAGCAAACCAATGCCTGACCTGACAAAAATAAGTTTATTAAGTTTATATAGTGGACTATATAAACTTAATATAATAGCTTTCAGACACTACTGGGCTTGTTTTCACGGCGCGGTTAATGACGTCATCATTGTGAGACAGTAAACCGTAACAGACCAACGGTGGTAAAAAATGAATACCTGCATGTAATTTTTAGTAAATATTAGGGATAAGCTGATACCACTTTTTCAAGACCGATACCAATGCCGATACTGTGACTTTGAGTGTCGGCCGATACTGATCCAAACCTGATACCATCTCGCTTATTTAAAACAATAAAAACACAGAACATACTTTGTTAATCACTAGTTGCATTTTGTACACATATAAAAACAAAAATCTAAAAGTCAAAGAATGTATTACAAATTTCACTCCATTCAGCAATGCTGCTGCTTTTTTTATTTTAAACTTTGCAACACTGGCAGCATTTAACTGGCCAGCCCCATGTAAACGTGCATTCTGAAGTTTTAAGTGCAAGTTTATACAAAACTTTGAAGGTGAGTATTTGAATAACATTCAGATGAAATTCAAAGTGCCACTTTATGCATGAAGTAAAAAATGCTGTAGATCTGAAAATAAAGGAACTAACCCTTTAAGTTGTATTTTTGTCATCCATTATCATAAGTATTCTCCTGGTCCTCAGTTTATTTAGTAGTGTTTATGATATTATTCTCCGTTCATATTTAGATTTTAGGTTTGCTCTTATTTTGAAGTCATTCCTGTTCCATTTCCTGTTCATGTAGCTTTGCACTCTCCGGGATTAATAAAGTATACAAAATACAAAAACAATAATTGCTATTTATGTTTCTGTCACCTACCTCTCCTCAACTGTAATCCCTGAAAGGTACGCTCCGGTCTGGTTTTTACTTTCTGTTTCGTTTTTTTTTTTTAGGTTTCACTTTTAGCGCCCAGCCTCCTGAGCTGGAAAAACAGCGGCTGCTACTGCAGAACACGTGTCTTTCTGCTCGGTTCTTGACGCAATTCAGTATAATCCTTTGCCGTGATATTGTTTCAAGTGTTTTATCAAGTTAGTGGTGTAAAATTGTAAATGCTGCTACCACACAGCAACATACTGAGGCGAGTCTCACAGACAGACTCCAGTGATGTGACGCTCGTTGCCTCTGATTACAGAAGCCCTGCGCAGCGCGGCTGAGAGCAGGCTCGTGCCTTCATTTTAATATTATTAATGTATCGGATCGGTGAATTACTTTTATTCTTTACCAATACCAATCCAGCCATTTTGCCTGGATCGGAAATGATACCAATACCGCGGATCGGCTCGGCTCATCCCTAGTAAATATGTATCAAATCAAATTGTTTTTGCTGAATTAATAAATATAAATACTTTAAGGTAGTTTATGTTGTGATGTGAAGCTCTCTTCTCACTACTCTGTTGGCTGCACATTGCATTATGGGATATATTGACTAATGAAGTGACCATCTGTTGTGCACTACTTTTCAAAATGCATTGTGGGACATTTTGAGTGTACTATATAGTGAATGAAATTTTCAGTTACGATTTCGAACCACACTACAAAATGGCTGATTCACTGTATAGTACACTATATGGGGAACGAGTGAACATTTCGAACACAGCACCAGTATTGTTTAAACAGTGCTTTTGTGAGCACAGCTTACCAACATAAACTACCTTAAGGTTTCTACACCTATATATTCTGCCAAAACGCTTGGTTTACTACATATTTACTACAATTTACTGATAAACATTTCTCTTTTACCACCGCAGGCCAGCCACTACTCACTAAAAATAGCGCTTCTGGTCCAGCGACCACAAACTCAGTGTTGTACAAAACGGTGTTTTTGTGACTACAGCCTACCAATATAAAGTACCTTGGGGTATTACAATAATATATTCTCCTAAAACAACTGGTTTACTACCGGAAATAAACTACAGGAAGACTATACGTTGTCCTTTATCTTCAAATGTGAACAGCAAAACGTGTCTGAAAAGAAACAAAAAATCGTCGGCCTCCGTCGGTCTATGATGACCATGGAAGGGAATCCTAAACGTCTACTCTGCTGGAACAGCACCGCCTGTGGCTGAACAGGCCGATGCGCGAATGGCAGTCCCTGTCACACAGGTCGCACTTGTGGGTGGTCTCCGTGCTGCTGGGTCTGTGGCGGTTCTTCCTGCGGGTCCTTTTTTCATCTGCAGCAGCAGTCAGTCTCTCTTCACCCGCCTTGAGCTGTCTGATCAGGGTGCCTCTCCATTTGGAGCGGTCCGTTGCAAGGTCCTCCCAGCACTCTGTGTTGATCTCCAGGGCCTTCATGTCTCTCTTGCAGACGTCTCTAAAGCGCAGCTGTGGGCGGCCAACGTCTCTCTTGCCAGTTGCCAGTTCTCCATAGAGGACGTCTTTGGGGATTCTGCCATCCTCCATACGGTGAACGTGGCCTAGCCAGCGGAGCCTGCGCTGTCTGAGTAGAGTGAACATGGAGGGAAGGCCGGCGCGGGACAGAACTTCTGTGTTGGGCACTTTGTCCTGCCAGGATATGTCCAGGATGTGGCGAATGCAGCGCAAGTGGAAGGAGTTCAGTCTCTTTTCCTGCCGGGCGTATGTTGTCCACGTCTCACTCCCATAGAGCAGTGTGCTGATGACGCAGGCGTTGTACACTGCCATCTTTGTCTTGACAGAGAGTTTGGGATTCTCCCACACTCGTGTGGTGAGGCGAGCGAGTGTGAAGGCTGATTTTCCAATCCTCTTGTTGATCTCTGTATCAAGGGAGACGTTGTTGCTGATCGTGGACCCCAGGTACGTGAACTGATTCACGACCTCCAGCTCGTAGGTCGTCAATGGTGATGGTTGGTGGTGCTTCCGTGCCTTGCGCCAAGACATAAGTCTTCTTCAGGCTGATGGTAAGCCCGAAGTCCTTGCATGCCTGGGAGAAGCGGTCCATCAGGGTCTGAAGCTCCTGCTGTGTGTGGGTTGCGACTGCAGCGTCGTCTGTGAACAGCATGTCTCTGATTAGAGCCTCGCGTACTTTGGTTCTGGCTTTCAGGCGGGCGAGGTTGAAAAGCCTGCCGTCAGATCTTGTGTGCAGGTAGATTCCCTCTGTTGCTGTGCTGAAGGCATGCCTCAGGAGCATAGCAAAGAAAATCCCAAAGAGGGTTGGCGCAAGTACACAGCCCTGTTTCACTCCGCTGCGTATGTTGAAAGGCTCTGAGACGTTGCCATCGTGCTGCACTATCCCCTGCATGTTGGTGTGAAACGATTCAATGAGGCTTTGCAACTTTGGTGGGCATCCTATCTTTGGCAGGATCTTGAAAAGGCCCTCTCTGCTGACCAGATCGAACGCTTTGGTGAGGTCGATGAAGGCGACGTACAGGGGCATGTTCTGTTCTCTGCATTTCTCCTGGAGTTGGCGGATGGAGAATATCATGTCTACCGTCGATCGCTCAGCGCGGAAGCCACACTGAGACTCGGGGTAGACACGCTCGGCAAGCTTCTGTAGACGAACGAGAACAACTCGTGCGTAGACTTTGCCAACAACGCTGAGGAGGGAGATGCCCCTGTAGTTGTTGCAGTCGCTTCTCTCCCCTTTGTTTTTGTAGAGGGTGATGATCTTGGCATCCCTCATGTCCTGTGGTACGGCACCTTCCTTCCAACACTGGCAGAGGACGTCATGCAATGGCAGCAGTAGGGCGGTCTTGCAGTGCTTGATCAGGTCGGGGGGTATGCCATCGTTGCCGGATGCCTTGCCAGCGGCCAAGCTATCAATGGCTTTGCTGAGTTCGTCGATGGTTGGCTCGGCGTCAAGTTCGTCCATGGATGGCAGGCAGTCGATGGCATCAAGGGCTGACGGTGTCACGGTGTTCTGCCTGGAGTAGAGGTCGGAATAGTGTTCCACCCATCTCTCCATCTGCTTGTTCTTTTCTGTGATCATCTCCCCATTGGAGGATTTGAGGGGGGCCGTCTTGCTCTGAGCCGGACCAAGTGCTTTCTTGATGCCATCGTACATACCACGGATGTTCCCTGTTATGGCAGCGGTTTGAATGTCTTGGCTGAGCTGAGTCCAGTACTCGTTGGCACAGCGCCGAGCAGTCTGCTGAACTTTGCTTCTCGCAGCCCTGAGAATCTCGAGATTCTTCTCGTTTGGGTACTTCTTGTACTCAGCAAGTGCTGAGCGCTTGGCTTCAATGACGGGGGTCATCTCGGTCAACTTGGCATCAAACCAGTCCTGTGACTTCGAGGTCTTCCTCCCAAAGGTAGCCAAGGCTGTGCGGTGGATGGTGTTTCGCAGCTCTTCCCACTTCTGCTTTGCAGATTCTCCTTCTTGTGGTACACCAAGTTCCTTCTCAAAGGTGGAGGCAAACTGCTCAACAAGTTCTGGTTGAGCCATCTTGCTGGTGTCAATCCGTGCCTTTCCAGGTTGTCTAGCACGATGGAATTTCTTCAGCTGCAGCTTGACCTTGCAACACACCAATGAATGGTCTGTGTCGCAATCTGCACTCTGGAACGAACGGGTGATTAGCACGTTCTTCAGTGAGGTGCGCCTGGTCAGGATCAAGTCCAGCTGGTGCCAGTGCTTTGAGCGTGGATGTTGCCAGGAAACCTTGTGTTGGGGCTTGGTCTTGAAGAACAAGTTTGTGATGCACAGATCGTGATATGTGCAGAACTCGAGCAGCCGCTGTCCGTTGTCATTCATTCTGCCCACGCCAAAAGGTCCAAGACAGGAGGGCCAGGAGTCGTGGTCAGCACCCACTCTGGCATTGAAGTCTCCAAGGAGAATGAGTTGTTCAGAGTTGGGGACGATCCTGACAGTTGTTGCGAGATTCTCGTAGAACTCGTCTTTTGCCTCTGGTGTGGCTGTCAGTGTTGGGGCATACACACTGACGAGGGTGACTGGGCCTTGAGTGGTGTTGAGGCGGAGGGTGAGGAGTCATGCAGAGCCAGTGCTGCTTGGTTCCACCATCTTCAGCAAGGTGTTCTTCACTGCAAAGCCCACTCCGTGTTCCCTGTGTTCGTCACTGCCCTTTCCCTGCCAGTAGAACGTGTAGTCCTTCTCTCTCAGTGTGCCTGCGTCAGCCAACCGTGTTTCCTGGAGAGTGGCGATATCCACTCCCAGTCTCTTCAGCTCATTATTGATGATGGCAGTCTTCCTGGTGTCGTTGATGTCCTTGAGGTTAGTAGCGAGTCCTGTCATCATAGTGCAGACGTTCCAAGTTCCCAGTTTTAGAGTTGGTCTCTTTTGTTTTATTGTCTTGCCTGGTGCGAAAGTTCTCAGCCTGCCGTTCGGACTTCTCCTCATCCCCATGCACCCAATGAGGAAAGCAAGCTGTGGCGGGACATCACCTTATTGGCTGGGGGCTGCCCAGCTTGAGGCAGGTGGTAGCTGTCCAGTGAGATCCGATGATCCCTCCCACCGTCGGGAATAACCCCTGGCGCCGAGCTCTACGCCAATTGAGCCGTGGCTTATAACCGGTAACTGTCATTCCCCGTGTTTTGTCTACGCCAAAGGCGAAGCTGGAGTGTCCTCTCCAGTGATCCGGTGTTCTACCTTCCAGCGTTGGGCGTTGGTAGGATTCAAGCCTGGGCAGGAAGATATGGAGGATAAGATGTTGCCCATGCAGCATGTCCCCCCTCTCCACGTCACTGATGAATCCAAAGGAACAGCAGGGCTGCTACAGTTTGGCACCAGCGCCGTTGCAGGAGCTGCCAGAACGATGTTGAGCACAACATCGTTGTGCTCAACACCGTGGGCTGCAAGGTGGCGCAGTGGTTAGCACTGCGGCAGCACAGTTTACCCTTGGCCGGGGGATTGTGGGGATCGTGGGATCGTGGGTTCGATCCCAGCCCCCGACCAACAGTGATCTGTGTGGAGTTTGCATGTTCTCCCCGTGTTGCGTGGGTTTACTCCGGGATTTCTCCGGTTTCCTCCCACATGCCAAAAACATGCATGTTAGGTTAATTGGCTGTTCTAAATTGTCCCTAGATATCTGTTTCCTATAGGCCCTTAGAATAGAGGGTTAGTATTAATGAAAGCGCTTTGAGTGGTCTTTGTGACTAGAAAAGCGCTATATAAGTGCAGGTTAGTTAGTTAGTTAGTTAGTAACATAGAACTGCCTTAGGGGCTCCGACTCCGGATTTTTCCTCAGGGTTGACTCCCGAAGCCTTTCCCGTGACCGGGTATGCCGCAAGGCAGCGGAGGTTTGAAATCAGGGTTTACCTTCCCCTAGATGGGCTACCTTCCCAGGTTGACGAGCCACCATCTACCCGAAGCATCTGGTTTTAAGGCGCCAGAGATCCGCCCTCGCCCCTTCTCCTATTAGTAAAAGCAGTTCCGCCGGGCTTAGAGACTAAACCACATGGGCAGGCTAGGAGTTGGACTTAGTTGTCAGAGGCTTTTCGAGACACACGCCATAAGGAGCATTTTATGAGCACTGTGAGCTTAACCACAGTGCCGCTCCTGGCTATGACAACCTTGGAACCAAAAAGAAACAATGTGTTGAGTAAATGGTGTAGTTCCTGAATATGTGTTTAGTTTGCAGAAAAAAACTGCTATTTTAGAGAAAGTGCTCAGTGAGACTGTAATAAAGGTGCACTGCTACCTCTACTGGGCTGGCATAGGTATTACAATGACATTTCAGCTGCATTGACCATAAAAGTGAGCTATTTTTGTGTTTATTTCAAAAATAAAGCATTAGCTCGAAATTTTGGCAAATTAAAAGCCGAGGAAATATGGTAATACAATGATATGGTGAACTGAAACAGACAGGCGGACAGACAGACAGAGAGATACAACCACAGACACATTGAGTGGTTACTGTATGCCTCTTTGTTTCACTGAGGCATAATAATTGTCCATCTACTGTCATGCTGCTGTTACACTGCAATTTCCCAGTTTGGGGTAAATAAAGTACATCTATCTATCTATCTATCAATGCATCAGATTTATATAGTGCTTTTCATAGACACTCAAAGATGCTTTACAATGGATACATTATTCATTCACTCCACAGACAATGGTAGTGGTAAGCTATTACTGTAGCCACAGCTGCCTTGGGGTAGACTGACGGTAACATGGCTGCCAATCCACGTCAACGGCCTCTCCGACCACTACCAACATTTATACGCATTCATGCCCTGTGTCATGGACACTGGAGGCAAGATGGGTAAAGTGTCTTGCCCTGGGACACAATGGCAGGATGTCTGGGGAGAGCAGGATTCAAACCGCCAACCCTCCAGTTATTAGACAACCCGCTCTACTTCCTGAGCCACTGCCACCCACATCTCAATCAATCAATCAATCAATCAATCAATCAATCAACCTTTATTGTCATGATGCTATGCATACAACTGTAGTGCAAGCAAGATGAAATTGCGTTTCTCTCGGCATCCGTATTGTAAAAAGAACATAATTTAAAAACACACTCACACCCCACCACCCCAACAGCCATTCACACATCCCTGAGACACATTTGGATATTACAGTAATGTTAACTTATTACAGTTGCAGTTAAAATGATAACTGCCGATGTATATATAAAACAATTAAAATGGCTAAGTGAATCTAAGTAGCTAAGAGAAATAAATACTTAAAACTGACTAAAATTATAATATACATGTAATATACATAATGTCCATAAAGTGCAGTAATACTGTATGTGTAAAGGATTCCGGATCAACTGTTCAGCATCCTAACAGCTTGTGGAAGGAAGCTGTTGATCAGTCTGGTGGCTCTGCCTCTGATGCTCCGGAATCGTTTGCCAGATGGCAGCAGTTCAAAGTGTTTGTGCAGAGAGTGAGAGTGGTCCTTGACAATGTTCAGTGCCCTGCTCCTACAACGGCTCTGAAAAAGTTCTTGAACAGAGGGGAGGGAAACTCCAATTACCTTCTCAGCTCCCTTAACTATCCTCTGCAGAGCTTTTATGTCTGACATACTGCAACTGGAGCACCATGTTGCAATGCAGTACGTCAGAACACTCTCCACCACACCTCTGTAGAAGGTCCTGAGGATGCAGATGGGGAGAGAGGCCTGTTTGAGTTTCCTCAAGAAGTGCAGTCTCTGCTGGGCCCGCTTCCTGATCCCCAAGGAATTCTTGCCCCAGGTCAGGTCCTGCGAGATCTGCACTCCGAGGCACTTGATGTTCTCCACTCTCTCCACTGAACGGCCGCTGATACAGAGAGGGACGTGTTCAGGCCGTGACTGCCGGAAGTCAATAATCATCTCCTTTGTTTTGTCCACGTTGAGCACCAGATTGTTCTCCCTGCACCAGCCCTCCAGGTCTCTAACTTCTTCCCTGTACATTGATTCCTCATCCCTCTGAATAAGTCCCACCACTGTGGTGTCATCCGCAAACTTAATAATCTGGTTCCCCTCATGTCTGGACACACAGTCATGTGTGTTAAAAGTGTAAACAACAGTGGACTGAGTACACAGCCTTGAGGGGATCCAGTGCTCAGCGTGATGGAGTTGGAGATATTGTTTCCAACCCGGACAGACTGAGGTCTCTTGGCCAGGAAATCCAGGATCCAGAGACATGTGGCAGTGTTCAGACCGAGAAGGAGTAATTTCTCCCTCAGTCTCTGGGGAATAATGGTGTTAAATGCTGAACTGAAATCAATGTACAGGAGTCTGGCATAGGTGTCTTTCTGATCCAGGTGGGTAATGGCAGAGTGCAGGGTGGTGACTATAGCGTCCTCTGTGGAGCGATTTGAACGATATGCGAACTGGAGCGGGTCATGTGATGCAGGGAGGCAGGCTGTGATGTGTGGTGTAACAGGCTGTTCAAAACATTTCATCACAATTGGTGTCAGTGCGACAGGACGATAGTCATTCAGACAGGACATAACCGCTTTCTTTGCCACCGGTACTATGATAGAGGTCTTAAAGCATCTGGGGACGATGGCCTGACTCAGGGAAATGTTATATATGTCAGTCAGGACATCTGCCAACTCACTCGCGCAGACTCGGAGCACACGTCCCGGGATGTTGTCTGGACCTGCAGCTTTACGTGGGTTAACCCTGATTAGGGTCGTCCATGTGTCCGCTGCATTGATGGTGATAGCTGGCCCCACAGATGGTGAAGGTGGGCCAGCCCTCCCTCTGATTGTCGGGTTTGATGCTTCAAAACGTGCAAAGAAGTTATTGAGCCTGTCTGGAAGCAAAGCGTCATCATCATCGACCCCCTGCCTAGACTTATAATCCGTCAACGCCCATACTCCCTGCCACATCCGTTTGGTGTTCCCTGTGTCACAGAAATGTCCCTGGATTTTCTCCACGTAGGCGTGTTTCGCCTTCTTAATTCCCTTTGCGAGCGCAGACCTGGCTGAGTGGAGGGCAATCCTGTTCTTCTCTCTGAAGGCTGCATCTCTGGCTGTGAGCAGCGAGCGCACCTCTGCAGTCATCCAGGGTTTGTAGTTGCCCCGTGCAGTGAAGGTCTTCAATATAGTGACATCCTCTGTGCACTTCGCGATGTAGCTGGTGACCGTTTCAGCGTACTCCTCCATATCAATTCTGTCTCCCTGGGAGGCTGCTATTTTGAAAACCTCCCAGTCTGTATGCAGAAAACAGTCCTGCAGTGCCGAGGGTGCACCCTCTGATCAAGTCCTGAAATGTTTCTCTACTGGCCTGCTGTGCTTCAGTAAGGGTTTGTAGGCAGGCACCAGCATCACGGATAGGTGGTCAGAATGGCCGAGGTGGGGGTGAGGTGTTGCCTTGTATGCATTTGGGAAATTTGTGTACACCAAGTCCAACATATTCTCTCCTCTGGTCTTAAAGACCACACATTGTTTGAACTTGGGGAGCACAGTCTTTAGACTGGTGTGATTAAAATCCCCTGCAACCACCACAAAACTGTCTGGGTGTGAAGTCTGAAATTCACTGATAGCATCATGCAGCTCTCGAGTGCCTCGTTAGCATTAACTTTAGCATTAGTGCTAGGAGCTATGTAAACAACAGCTACAAACACATTGGTGAATTCCCTCGGCAGATAGAATGGCCGGCAGTTTACAATAAGGAACTCCGCCAACGGAGAGCAGTGTTTAATTGCTAACGTGGCATTAACACACCAGTTCTTGTTAATATAGATACATAGCCTCCCCCCCCCCCCCCCCCCGCCACCGGCTCTTACCGGAGCTAGCGGCCTCCCTGTCCGACCGGAACGATGTCATCCCTTCCAGCTGAATGGCCGCGTCAGGGATGTTGTCGTGGAGCCATGTCTCCGTGAACGCAAACACACAGCAGTCCCTCCACTCTCTGCGGGTTTCTCTCAGCAGACACAGCTCGTCCAGCTTGTTGTCGAGGGAGCGGACATTGGAAAGAAGGAGCGACGGTACTGCTGGTCTGGAGGGGTTAGCCTTTAGCCTAGCATGAATTCCGGCCCTCTTTCCTCTCCTTTGTTTACGTTCGCGCCGCTTACGCTTCCTCCTCTCCCGGGTAGCTGCCAGCCTAACCCCCGATAGTATTCCATGCTGGTGTAGAATGTCCAAATTGCACCTGAACGCCGCAATTCTTGCAGCGTACATTACCTTGATGCTTAATAAGGTCTCTTGGTTGTAAGTTGTACATCTGGGATGATTAAAACACTCACCACTCACCACTCACCTTGGCTGCACGGTGGCGCAGTGGTTTAGCACTGTGGTAGCACAGTTTTACCCTCGGCCGGGGGATCGTGGGGATCATGAGATCGTGGGTTCGATCCCAGCCCCCGACCAACAGTGAGCTGTGTGGAGTTTGCATGTTCTCCCCGTGTTGCGCGGGTTTACTCCGGGATTTCTCCGGTTTCCTCCCGCACACCAAAAACATGTAGGTTTAGGGCGCTCGCGCACGCAGCGACCAGCAGCCGGTGGCTTGTCACCAGACTGCAAACCAAGTCTACCTACGGGTACAAATAAGTAACAAAAAAAAAACAAAAAAACTCTCACACTCACTGATGCCTAGAGGGGCCGCAGCGTCCATGCGTGCCGCCATCGTATCTTCTATCTATTTCCATCTATCTCCCTCCTCCGTTCCATTTTTGCTGAGCACCAAGCTGGATGGCAGGAAGTTACATTTTTATGACTTTATATGGTCTTTGGCATGGCAAGACACCCCGACCTCCCAGTCGTGAGGGCAGATGCTCTACCTCTAGGCCACCACTCCCGTCTTTGTCTCTCTTTGCTTTGTCTTAATAGAAGAACAAGACCAGTTTTATCACTAAGAAGACAAAATGAACCTGTTTGAGATATTATGCAAGGGAACACCAAAAACAATGTGAAAAAGAAACAGTAGGGTGACACGAGAATGCAGAAAGAAAAGGCAGAACATGAAAACCTCAAATCAGCAATATCAGACCACTGCAAGATAAACAACCACATCATGGACTGGAACAATGCAAAAATAATTGGATCAGAAAACAACAAACACAAACACTGGATCAAAGAAGCAATTGAAATCAGGACGCGAGCCCACAACACCATGAAATGAGATGATGGAACCTTCATGCTCTCGCACACCTGGGGCTCTCTCCTCCAGAGACCATCACACGGCAGTGGGTGTGACCTACCTGGCAGAGCTGTCAAATCTGTCAGGTCGGTCACGCCTACAGAAAGGATAAAACAGCTGATGTGACACGTCACGGACGTCAGATGACGTTTTCTGAAGAAGACTGAAGGTGACAGTCGAAACATGTCAAAGGTATGAGACATCTCTTTGCTTTGTTTTAATAGAAGAACAAGACTAGTTTTATCCAGGTTCTGTGTTCATACTGTAAATATGCTGGCTAGCTGAATAAGAAGAGAGTCCAAGCTTTGCTTATCCTCTAATGAAGATGCTGTGCACCAACTCAGTCTTCAACAGAAACAGTCTCACTTTGTCAGTTTTCCCTTCATTCATTCATTCATTCATTCATCTTCTTCCGCTTAATCCTTTTTGGGTCGCGGGGGGGCTGGAGCCTATCCCAGCATCTTTTGGGCGAGAGGCATGGTACACCCTGGACAGATCGCCAGTTCATCGCACGGCCAACACAGAGAGACAGACAACCATTCACTCTCACAGTCATACCTAAGGACAATTTAGAATCCCCAGTTTTGATGCCAATTAACCTAACTTGTATGTTTTTGGCATGTATATTAGGGAAATTGTTTAAACTAGTCTTGCATATAATATCTATGGTCTTTGAGAGTATGGTTTGTTACATGGTCAAAATCTTTAAGAGTCTGTTCACATGTAGATGTAAAGTGATCAATATCAGTCAGGATGAAGATGAAAAGGAAAACTCTGTAGCTGCTATAGTAAACTCTGACCATAACCGGGCAGCGCTGTGCCAATGTCTGAGACACCCCAGGGGCACACTTCAGTATAATCCATGAAGGCTTACCAGGCTGACAGAATCACTCAGCTGCTTGCTCTGACCTAGCACTCAGCTCCCTGTGGGATAGCACTACATGAACACACACTCACACAGAGGTGCACTAACATCTATCTACACACAGACACAGGGCTCTCCTCATGCTGAAAACAGATAGGGATGATCCCACCACAATACGGGGGGGCTGAAAAGTTCATAGTGGTCAAATCTGACTCAGTGTGGTTTATTTTTCAACATAGTCTCCCCTTCCACACACTTCTTACACACTTCTTCCATCGGTGTTGCAGTGCTTGGATCCCTGCAGTTGAAAAATAAACCACATTTGGTCAAATTTGACTACTATGAACTTTTCAGCCCCCCCCCCCTTCCCGTACATAGTCTGTTCTTGTTCTTGTAAACATGTAAGGATGTCATAATGCAAGGATGTGCTGACAGTGAAGGTGAGCATAATTTGGTTAATGGCTGACAGTTTTGGCACGAAAACATACTGTAGTATTTTACTGTCATATGAAGGTGAGTAAGTTTCTCATCTGTGAGCAATAAAGCATGATGAGCTCACAGTAAAACTTCAGTGTAACACTCAGATGATTGCATCCATTCACAAACAGCTTCCCTGCTATATTTACCTTTCCAACTGTAATTATCTTGTTGGATGTAAATGCGCTAATAGTCTCATAATTAAAGGACATGGGAATAGCACTGCTGTTGGTAAAACTGATCTGATAGCTAATCATTTCTCAACTTATCTCACATTCTTCTGTCACTCTCCCTTTTTCACACTCATAAACAGTACCAGGTCTGCTCATTGAAGATTTCCCCTGACTCATTTCCAATCGACTGTGAGGAACCAAACTTGGCACAGTTATTAGTCTTTTTCTACAGAGGTACCACCAAGGGTCACACACTTCTCCCATTGCTTTATGCAGCTGTGGAAACGTCACCTGAAGAAGCCTGCAGGATGTGTCAGAAGTCAAGAAGGGGAGTCAGGAAGGATTTCATAGCCATAGGACCATGCTTCTGTCATGGCAACATGCAAGTTTTGAACCGGGGTGTTGTCTTGCAGGATCGGACACCTTTGGCCAGCATGCCATGCCTCTCAGTTTTGATGGCTTTCCACAATTTCTGTAGCAGTGAAGCATAGTAAGTCCCAGTAATTGTGGTACCCTTCGCAAGGATATCCTTCATCAATACTCCATGCTGGTCCCAAAAGACAGTAAGTATGACCATGGCCACTGAGGGTTGGACACGTGTCTTCTTTGGAGGGGGTGAGTCAATGTTTTCATTGCTACAACTGGGCTTTAGTCTCTGGATCACAGTGATGGACCCATGTTTTGTCCTGTGTGATTAGTCTGTCCAAGAAGTCCTCTTGATTTTTTAGGCACATGGTTAAAACAGCCTGGGAGCATGTGACTTGTCCCTGCTTCTGGAAAGATGTGAGCAACTGTGGAATCCATCGTGCAGAAAACTTCCACATGTGCAAATGGTCATGGATGATTTTTTTCCACAGACCCCACACTGATCTTGACATCTGTGGCTAGTTGGCGAACAGTTATGTGGCAATCCACCAAAATGGTGGCCTGCACTTGCTGGATGGTGTCTTCATCAATGGCGCACTGTGGTCGCCTGGGAATAGGTGCTGTTTCCACTCATACCTGACCACTTGAACTGTCGATGCCAGTACTTGCCGTTGTGTGCGGCCTCTCAAAGGCAGGGACCTGATGACCATTTTGCATTCAACTGGCTAGATTACCACACCTTACTCCTCCTTATCACCTGTAAAAGAGAAACTCTCAGGAGTTTAGAGCTGCAAATTACAATGTCACCTATAGAAATGTGTATTATTATACATGTGCAGTTTGAGCTTCCTATAATAACCCAAAGTGGGTCAGGGGAAATCTTTAATGAGCCGCCGTTGTACTATGCACACTAAAACCTCAGTCATGCACAATGAGAAAGGGTGACCTCTGTGTGTAACCTTCCTATTTTCAGCAGAAGTGTTTCTTATGGTGGACACTAGGATTGAAGTGTCCGTGAGAACAGGGACAGTCTGATTCTTTCCTCTGATCTAGTTCAGACTGTTTGTGATGTCACTGTGTGGTAACCTGCCCTCATTCTCTAAAACACACAACCACAATCTCAAATAGCTCTACAGTAAATGCAGTCCTGTGGAGCACTCCTGTTTTGGACTGCTTGTTACAGCAAAAACTGGGAAATGGAACAAGCTCCACTTTGGCTTGGAGAGATGAGCATTCCCAGACAGCTCCACTGACAGCATGTTTTCAAGGCCTCAGAGCAATTCACAGGCATAGTCTGTGTTCGCTGTAGTACTACTTTGATTTAATGTCGTGACATGAATGAGTGCCAAACAACTCACATGTGACCTACTCCAGAATTCACCCACCCTAATGTAGCACAGTTGGAAACAGATTAATAAGGCAGATCTAAAGCTGAGGGTTTTTTAATGGTAAAACATGGTGCGAATCAGTATGCGTAGCCTGGTATACTGCAGATTTTTTTTTAAAAAAGAATATATCCTCAGCCTTTTCCACTAGAGACACAGAGTCAACAAAGTAAAATCTGCAAAGATGTGGTTGGCAGATTTGGCTTTAGCAGAAGGAGTTCCTCTTATATTGACCAGCTGCTTTGTTTTAAGAAAACACAACTTGTCATGTAATCGTCCTCAAGAGCCTCTAAGGAATTTTAATGCAGCGGAAGGAGAATAGGGTAAAACCACTAGATGAGCTGGACAAGCTTCAGTTTTTATCCCATCTGGTCTCTTCATCATGCTAATTATCACCTTTGCATGAGTAGAAAAATCCACAGGCACGCAGGCAGCTGCAATCAAGCATTTAATGCACAATAAATGCTTAAATCATTTGCATAAATCAATATGAAACCAGTGCTGTTTGCTTTGAGGAAACATCTGTGAATATGTGTCTCCATACATTTTCTGTAAGATTACAAGGGAAGAAGCTATGAGAGGAATGTGAGATAGACTTTAGAAGGGCTTTGCCAAGGTTTATATCAGCGAAATATGTGATGCGAAGCCACAAAAGTGCTTTTCCAATAAAAGCAATTGTGTGTGCAAAACCCAAATCACACCTTATCACCCTCTGACAACATGAAAAAAGAGACCTTTGTTCTCAGTAGAGCTGGTGTGTAAATATTTATGTAGTCCACCCACTTTAACTGTCAATCCAGCAGAAAAAGGGGGCATGTTGAGAAAGAACTGCCAAGATGAGAGGACCGAGCACTTTGTTCAAACATTTGGAAAAGTCTGCGCATCTTTCTCTGCGTTAAGTATCAGCTTGCTTATACCTTCACACCTGTGGGTTTCAAGTTTCCTCCCTCAGCATGCTGTGCACCTGGATTTCTGTTTACCACTGGAAGAATGCTGCTGGTATGAGCTCTGTCACAGTCATGTGAAATAGTTAGGACACCTCATTGAATATTTAATTTTTTTTATTAAAAAATATATACATATCAATATCTGATCTTCTTTCATATTGTATCTACAGGTACATCTCAAAAAATTAGAATATCATGAAAAAGTTCAATAGTTATTGTCACTCATTTCAGAAAGTGAAACCCATATATTATATAGATTTATTACACAGAGAGTGATATATTTCAAGTGTTTATTTATTTTTATTTTGATGATTATGGCTTACAGCCCATGAAAACCCCAAATTCAGTTTCTCAAAAAATTAGAATATTACATAAAATTAATTTTAAAAAATAGTTTTTTTAATAGAAATGTTGGCCGACTGAAAAGTATGTCCCTGTACACACTCAATACTTGGTCGGGGCTCCTTTTGGATTAATTACTGTATCAATGTGGCGTGGCATGGAGGTGATCAGCCTGTGGCACTGCTGAGGTGTTATGAAGGTCCAGGTTGCTTTGATAGTGACCTTCAGCTCGTCTGCACTGTTGGGTCTGGTGTCTCATCTTCCTCTTGACAATCCTCCATAGATTCTCTATGGGGTTTAGGTCAGGAGAGTTTGCTGGCCAATCAAACACAGTGATTGCATGGTCATTAAACCAGGTTTTGATACTTTTGGCAGTGAGGGGGGGGGGGGTGCCAAGTCCTGCTGGAAAATGAAATCAGCTTCTCCATAAAGCTTGTCAGCAGACGGAAGCATGAAGTGCTCTAAAATTTCCTGGTAGACGACTGCGGTGACTTTGATCACTTTGTTTTATCAAGACTTTGTCTTGATAAAACACAGTGGACCAACATCAGCTGATGACATGGTTCCTCAAATCATCACTGACTGTGGAAACGTCACACTAAACCTCAAACAACTTAGATTCTGTGCCTCTCTGCTCTTTTTCTAGACTCTGCGACTTTGATTTCCAAATGAAATGCAAAATTTACTTTTATCTGAACAGAGGTCATCTGCTGGTGTTTGTCCACTGTGTTTTATCAAGACCAAAGTCAGCGCAGTTGTCTACCAGGAAATTTTAGAGCACTTCATGCTTCCCTCTGTTGACAAGCTTTATGGAGAAGATGATTTCATTTTCCAGCAGGACTCCCCCCCACACACACACACACACACTGCAAAAAGTATCAAAACCTGGTTTAATGACCATGGCATCACTGTGTTTGATTGGCCAGCAAACTCTCCTGACCTAAACCTCATAGAGAATCTATGGAGGATTGTCAAGAGGAAGATGAAAGACACCAGACCCAACAATGCAGATGAGCTGAAGGTCACTGTCAAAGAAATCTAGACCTTCATAACACCTCAGCAGTGCCACAGGCTGATCACCTCCATGCCACGCCATATTGATACAGTAATTAATCCAAAAGGAGCCCCGACCAAGTATTGAGTGTGTACATAGACACACTTTTCAGTTGGCCAACATTTCTATTAAAAAACTTTTTTTTAAAAATTAATTTCATGTAATATTCAAATTTTTTGAGAAAATGAATTTGGGGTTTTCATGAGTTGTAAGCCATAATCATCAAAATAAAAATAAATAAACACTTGAAATATATCACACTCTGTGTAATGAATCTATTTAATACATGGGTTTCACTTTCTGAAATGAGTGACAAAAAATATTGAACTTTTTCACAATATTCTAATTTTTTGAGATGTACCTGTGTAAATAAGGTGATGTAGCTGGACCAACAACAAATATGCCAAATTCCTCCTTTAAGAACACCTTATAACCTTAGTTTTCACCCACTTTGGCTGAAATAATCTCAATGAGTAATTAATATAAACGTCTGAAGTTTGAGGAATTTCTTGCATGCAGACTGTTTTAAATCACCCCACAGCATCTCAGTCATTAAGATCTGTGTTTTGACAATGGCATTCCAGAACTCTCTATTTCTTTCTTTTGACCCATTTCTTGGTGGATTTACTGGAATGTTTTGGGCCATTTCAATGTTACATGGTCCACCTCCTCAGCTCCACTTTTTGGACAGTTGGTCTCACATTTTCCTTATGAAGAATTCATAGTTGTTTCCCTGATGGTGAGTTGACCAGGCCCTGCTGCAACAAAGCAGCCTCAAGCCATGACATTTCCACCCCCATGCTTCATATTTGGTATGAGGCTCTTTTGTTCAAATGCTGTTCTTGGTTCATGACAAAAAAAGGCTGCCAGACTTTCTCCAAAAAATCTGTATCCAATTTTAGATTCATCTGACAAAAGCCATTTGTTCCAGAAGTCCTGGTCTTTATCTAGATGTATCTCTGGCAAACGTCAGTCATGTCCTGATGTTCTTTTTTGACAGTATTTTCCTCATTGCACAGCAAAACTTGTGCAGCGTCTTTATGATATGTAGTGTATGGGAAAGTACACAACGCATTATGCTGCGCATGCACATACGCACGTGTGACATCAGCACGTCAGGGGTATATTATATGGCTGCCCAGGGCCAGCCCTTTGTCTTGGCGCCATACCTACTACCAGCTACCCACTGTACTGTACCGTTCTTTTCATGCTAACATTTAATAAAGTTAACCTCAACTCACAGTCAGTGTTTGCCTTATTTCCAAACATAACATTTTGACGATGAGGATGATCCACGCAAAACCGAGGATGAAGAACCCAATCATGAAACTGCTGCCATTCCTCCCTTTATCTGGTGAGCCACCAATCCCTTGCTCAAGCTGGTATTAGGGACCTGTTGTAGAGTTCATAACCGCTGCCGGCCTGAGACACGCTAGTGATGCTAAGCTAAAGGCTGTGCTAATCTACTTCCTCAGCATCGAGGGATGGCATATCCATAAAACCTGCGGACACCTACGATGACTACGATGAGTGTGTTGGTTTACTAACCAGACATTTTGATGTTCCAGAGAGTGTGATAGCCTGAAGACATGTGTTTTACCAATGCCGACAGTGTGTAGGTGAATTGGTCCAGCAGTATGCTGCTGGCCTCTGCTGTTTGGCTAGCACGTGTGAGTTCGGACACTTGGAGGACAAGATGGTACAAAACCAGTTAGCGGAACACACCACAAACCCGAAGCTGCTGGAGGCACCGGACGATCTGCCATTGGCAGACGTGGTGGAGTTAGCGTCCCGGAGAGAGCTAGAAGCGGCTGCCCAGTTAGCATCACAGCTAGTGGGCCCTGACCCATGCTCCCCACATTCAGCCCTGCTGGGACAAGCCGTTGTCCTGACTGCTCAACCCCATGACCCCACGCCTCTTCACGACAACCACGAGGTAGACGCTGTGGAACAGCAAGACACCACAGTACGCTGACCCAGTGGTAAGCTTAGTTTGCCTGATGATGGCCCAAGTCTCCAACAACCAATCAAGCCAGATGTGGTGGAACTGTTTGGGTATGGACACACTAAAATCAGCATGGTAGGAACCGTTACTCTGTCGGTTTGCTACAGGTCAAGAGTCTCCCCAGCGTTCACATTCCAAGTGACACACCTTGGTGACAACACCCTAGGATATGATCTACTCCACAAATTGGGCTCTTTCATCACAAATCACATGGGACTCTGTTTGACTGATGATAGCCGGAACCTGCTTTGCCAAGACATGGGCGCAACCACTCCCTGCTTCACACCGCACGACGAGCAGAGCACAGGAGACTTGGAACTGATCCTCGCATGGCATAAGCCTCCCCGAACCACTGCCTCACTGCAGGAGTTCCAGTCTGTCTCTACGCAGGTCCTGGAGCCACCACAGGAGTTCCACACAGCATCACTGCAGGAATTGCAAGCCGTAGCTGAACAGAACCGGCCACGTCCCCCATCAGAAGACACTCCAGCGGTGGTGCTCTTCCCTAACAACAGCGTTGCAGAGCAACAACAACACTTCATGAAGAAGGAATGCCAAGTGGAGCACCCTCCACTTATGGTGCTCAATTGAGTCCGGGTACGTCGACCCGTTTGCTTGTACAAGCTGCAGTCCTTCTGGTCAACACCGATGCAGATCACCACTCAGCTAGGACCAGCTGCCTTTCTTCTGACTGATGGGCCACGACTGGATGCCAGCCGTCGCAGAGGGATGGCTCCACCTCCCGTTCCTGATCAACTGACCGTGACCAAGCCAGCCCACCCAGACAGGGACTTTCCTGATGAACGGTTTGCAGCTTCAGCGAAGCGCCTGCTGGAACCACCCGGCCCAGCGCAGCTTGAGCCCTGCCTGGTATGGGTCCGATGGAGACCTATTCATCTTGAGGACTATGTTACTGACTTTAAATACATTGATAGTCAGCACATGGTCTATTTAGTGGCAGAATAACCCACAGGACCAAGCGGGCTCACCAGCAATCTATCTAATTGCCTAGTTACCTCCGCCAAAGGGGGAGGTTATGTGATCATCAGCGTTGGTTTGTCTGTTTGTCTGTTTGTTTGTCTGTTTGTCTGTTTGTTTGTCTGTTTGTTAGCAAGATAACTCAAAAAGTTATGGATGGATTTTCATGAAATTTTCACAGATTGTCAGAAATGGGGTATCCTACAGATGATTAGATTTTGGTGGTGATCTGGATCACCGTCCACAAGAAAACCGCCATTACGCAAAATGCCATTTTCGTGAATAACTACTAAACCACTAATCCTATCATTGTCAATCCAATTGTTGTGAATCCAATTGCTAGTCATATGTTTTCACGGTCAAGGAATCTGAAAACGTACACACAAACACTGTATGGGGGGAACTGTGGCGCTAAACCGCCATTACGGAAAATGCCATTTTCGTCAATAACTACTGAACCACTAATCCTATCATTGTGAATCCAATTGCTTGTCATATGTTTTCATGGTCAAGGAATCTGAAAACGTACACACAAACACTGTATGGGGGGAACTGTGGCCGCCATTACGGAAAAGGCCATTTACAAGAATAACTACTGAACCACTAATCCTATCATTGTCAATCCAATTGCTAGTCATGTTTTCATGGTCAAGGAATCTCAAAACGTACACACAAACACTGTATGGGGGGAACTGTAGAGCTAAACCGCCATTACGGAAAATGCCATTTTCGTGAATAACTACTGAACCACTAATCCTATCATTGTGAATCCAATTGCTTGTCATATGTTTTCATGGTCAAGGAATCTGAAAACGTACACACAAACACTGTATGGGGGGAACTGTGGCGCTAAACCGCCATTACGGAAAATGCCATTTTCGTCAATAACTACTGAACCACTAATCCTACCATTGCGAATCCAATTGCTTGTCATATGTTTTCATGGTCAAGGAATCTGAAAACGTACACACAAACACTGTATGGGGGGAACTGTGGCCGCCATTACGGAAAATGCCATTTTCGTGAATAACTACTGAACCACTAATTCTATCATTGTCAATCCAATTGCTAGTCATATGTTTTCATGGTCAAGGAATCTGAAAACGTACACACAAACACTATATGGGAGGAACTGTGGCCGCCATTATGGAAAATGCCATTTTCGTGAATAACTACTGAACCACTAATCCTATCATTGTCAATCCAATTGCTAGTCATATGTTTTCACGGTCAAGGAATCTGAAAACGTACACACAAACACTGTATGGGAGGAACTGTGGCTGCCATTACGGAAAATGCCATTTTCGTGAATAACTACTGAACCACTGCTTGTCATATGTTTTCATGATCAAGGAATCTGAAGACTGTATGGGGGGAACTGTGGTGCTTGGCGGAGGTCTGCGCTCTCCGAGTGCTTTTCTAGTTAGAAATGTTATGGTTGGAAATGTGCCTTAAACGGTTCATTATAACGGCCCGTTCAGCCCAACCAGGTATGTGTTCTGCGTTACATTAGCCAATGCGCTAATATGCATGCTTTGCCTGCCGCCCTTGCTAAGGCTAATTTGCATCAATAAATGTTTTAAACTTTTCAGTGGGGGGGGGGGGGGTAAATGTAGTGTATGGGAAACTACATGACGCACTGCACTGCGCACACACGTATGTACGTGTGACATCAGCACGTCAGGGACATATTATATGGTTGCCCAGGGCCAGCCGTTTCTCTTGGTGCCATACCTACTACCAGCTACCCACTGTGCTGTACTGTTCTTTTCATGCTAACATCTAATAAAGTTAACCTCAGCTCACAGTCGGTGTTCGCCTTATTTCCAGACATAACAATATATGCACCATCAGCTATGGTTAGGGTTTCCCTATGTGTCCTGACATAACATTTTACAGTTCTTATGTGTTTTAAATTGCTACAACAGCCCTACCTGGCCATGTTGGCAGTTGTTTTTTAAATTTTCTCCAACTCTGAATTTATTTCTGGACAGATGAATATCTGATTTCAAATAATTTTGAGGTCTTTTAACACCCTTTTCCAACACTACAGATGCAAATTAGCAGTATTGCTAAATCTGCCATACTTACATTTGTATTAATGTTCATTAGTATGTAATGTCCCTTTCAAATAAACATTAAACTCTTAAACCCTAAACTCTTTTCCAGACTCATATTGGTGTACAACCTTCTTTCTGAAGACATCAGAGAGCTCTTCCACTGTAAAAATTAATGACATGTTTCAATTTTAAAAATTAGTGTCCAGACTGCCTTAAAATTTTTAAGTTGACTGAAGTGAAGAAGACAAGTTGGAAGCCTGGACACTAACTTTTTTAAGTTGAAACACCTAGTTATTTTTTTTACAGTGTTGCACCTGAATTTAATTCCAGGCATTTTAAGTAGCAATCATGTCAGTGTATGGGTGTCCTAACTTGTTAATTTCTTTTGGTAAATAAGTTATTCTGTTGTTTTTTCACAGATGATGCACTTACTTCACTTTTATCTATAGTTATAATTTGAAATATATGCTCACACTTCCGAAAAGGAAAAAAAAAGAAAATATTTAAAGGGGTGTCCTAACTTTTCCCCACAACTGTACACTCATGCTGAGGCAGCCTGGTCCACCAAGACTTGACCTTCACTGACATATGAAATTGAGGGTTGAAGGGTGATTTCATAGCCCCATAAACCAGCTGCTGACAGATGGTTTAAACGTGTGAAACATTTTGCTTGATCTTCTTTCAGTTTTTCTTTACACTTTCAACCCCTCTCCACATACAACAGTTGCACCTTTTCCTCCAGCTTTGGGTTGCTGGCCTGTGTGACACCAATCAGAAATGAAAACACTTGACGTAACAGTGTTTCCACAAATGCACCCGTGGAGGAATACACACACAGTCACATATTGGATGTGCTCCTGAAGTTGGTATTATTTTACAAGTGTAAACGTTAGCTGATGTCAGGGCCATTTGCACAGTAATGCTAGGCCTTCAGCTCCACTCCCATTGAAGCACTTTATCTCTCCTTCTCTACCCCCCCCCCCCCCCCCGGGCCTCTCTTCTCACAGCCCCTCTCTTTATTACTCCCCTCTCATTCAGCTCTCATGTAATCCCCATTTCTCATTACCCAATTTTCTCTGCTGTTTTTTTTGCATCTCCTCTTGAGCACCGGCAATCTCTGACAAGGCCCAGTCGCCCTCCAGACATCCTCCATTTTCCCGCATCGAAAATCCCCCACTTCTTATTCTCTTGACACAAAATGATTAATCATTCCATTAACTGATCCAATGTCACTGGATCATTGACGAGTACTTATAAAACGACCTCAACCATCCACCAGAGAGACACCTAATCTTCGGGCTGCCCTCCAAAGCTCTCAAGCACAATCTTCTCCCCTCTATGTGCTACACACCTAAAACAGCTGTCAGCCAAAGTAGGTTTGATGGTCACAAAATCTGGTAATGGGTTAAAGGGAACCAGAGGAGTTTCACTGTTACAGAAAAAAGTACTGTTGCATTTTAAACAGTTATATCTGATTTTATGGAATCAGAGGGCAGAGGTGTATTAAAGCTAAAACATTAAAAAGAAGCCATGCTTGGATGAATACCTGAAATGCAACACATATTTTAATCAAAAGAAAGGAAAGTGAATATCCATTCAAATGCAAATAAAAATACAATAATTTATGTCATCCTGTCTGAGACACAACTAAATGTGTGCGTATGCTCTGAGTCAGGGAATATTACTGTGTCTTTTAGGATTGATGCCGACTTTGCAAAACACACAACTCTGTCCTAGGTGTTGAGGTTGATAAGAAGCTAATGCAGAGCTCCTGGTGGCCTAGCGATTTTATAAAGGATACTATTATGTATGGTAAAATCCCTGGATGAAGGATGAGGCAAGATGGCTAGGCGAACACAGCTTTATTGAACGCTGTATAACAGTGGTAACATGGTAGGCAGAGGGCACCGGTCCAAAGAGACCGCAATATGGATGCCCTCTGGTATTTATAGGGTGGTGCAGTGGTGAAACACGAAATGCCCGCCACTACACCACACTTCACAATAAGGTGCCAAATTCCAACATCACATTTCCTCTCCCCCTTAGAAAAGACCAAAACCACACACACAATTAAGACCCTCCCCAATCAAGCACTAACCCAAATCACGCACTAACATAACGAAAACCAGTGTACTAAAATGGCCTAACACATTCACACAACATAACCTAAAATAGGGCTGACGGGTGGACTACCGAACAATCCGCACGGTGGGGTGGATTATTCTGCCACCCAATAAATTAAAGAAAAAGAGTCCATACATAAATTAAAATTACACGCTGTGCTCCTAAACTAAACAAAATACACAAAATAATCCCATTCTACAACATACATACATTAGAACATCAGAACTATTAACACACATATTTACAGCACTGTTCCTTGGGCAGGAGGAGTAGAACCGGCATGGGGGGGCCCAGGACAGCCCCTCAGCAAGCATGCCCCTGGAAGCAGCAGGCCCTCGGGATGATGGCTGATCTTCCGGACGAAAGTGCCTCTCTCCTTCACCACCGACCCTCGCTCTCATCCAGCCCCGTCACCTGAAGCCTCTTCCCAGTCACGCCAAAGCTGATTGGCATGCCTTGCCAAGCCATCGGACAGCTTGAAGTATGCTGCACCCAGCTTAGGCACAATGCGCAGACACTTGTGACGTTTAGATGGCCGTCGTCTGGCCCATCTTTGCCGTGGACATTCTCCACCCTGAACCCGAACCAAGTACATAACCCTCAGTGGGGCTCGGCTTGGCCTAAAATGGTGCTGCTGAGCATGCGGTTCAACCATGCTCGTCGGTCTGGCCACGGCTTCTTCTAAAACCGTCGTAGCGTTCACCACCGTAGCTGCAGATCCTCCATCCCCCTGCGGCCAAGCTCCGGAGGCATCTGGGGCTATCACAATGGTGTCACTCGCCAGCTCAGGCGCCTCGCCATCATGCTCGGCACCCGCCCCCTGCCATTTCCTGAGCCTCCTGCGCCAAACCTGAGTGAGACTGGTCCTGCTTGACTGCCATGGTGTCTGTTAGCTCTTCCTCCCACACACTGTCCTCATCGACCACTGGAACCGGAGGGTTCCACTGGCCACAACCCGACCATTCTTCCCCACCGTCATCTTTAATGGTGAAACCCAGTCTGTAGAACAAGTCACAGCCCATGATGTTATCACCTTGGGCCGTCATGTGGAACATGAAGTCAACTATTGTCGCAGACTTGTACCAAACTGTTAACTACAAAGTCCCAACAGTGCACAGCCTGTCACCTCCATAACCATAAAGTGGCACTGGGTTACCTCTAATCCTGTAGGGGGGGGACTTCTTCACCATGGCCCAATTCAGCAATGACCCCTCCGCTCTAGTGTTGAGCAACAGCGGCACCTCCACGCCATCCAACTCCACTGTGCAAAACGTGCACCCGTTCATGCTGGGGGACACCGTATGGATGGTCGTCGGGGGCAGGCGGAGTGATTTCTTCCGTGGGCTCTCCGGTTTAGACACACGGCACACTCTAGCATAATGTTTCAAGCATCCACATCTGCTACAAAGGCTCCCCTGGCCGAGTAGTCCTTAGCCTTATTGCGGTGCGTCGTGGACCCACAACCCTTGCAAAGGGTTTTCCCAGGGCAGACCTCTGGCTGGCAGCATTGGCTTCTGTAGTATTGTTGTCCAAGCTATCCGGGTCTGCAACTTTTGCCACGGTAGGAGACTCCGGTGGCCGCTGTGACTGGCGCCAGTTTAGCTCCGAAGCTAGCTTGTCTGCGGCCTCCAGCTGGAGAGCTAGTTTGACAGCTTTGGCTAATGTTAAATCACTGGGCGCCATGAGTAGCCTAGCCCGCAATGCGGCGCTACACATGTGCTTCCCAAGCTGGTCACATACCAATTCATCTTCCAACGGCCCAAAGCGACACTCGCTAGCTAGCTGCTTTAAATCTGCGACAAACTGATGAATAGGCCCACCCACTCACTGATGTCGCTGCCGAAAGCGAATCCTCCAGACAGTCATGCTATCCGGGGTATGAAAGTAGTTTGCTCGCAGCTCCACAACGTCTTCAAAAGACTCCGAAGCTCCAAGTGTGCGCAGGACTCGCTAGCCCTCAGTACCCAGGTTGTGAACAAGTAGCGCGGGGTGAAGAGGTGTAATGCGTGCCTCCATGAGTTAATCTTCGATCGCCAAATGTTATGTATGGTAAAATATCTGGATGAAGGATGAGGCAAGATGGCTGGATGAACACAGCTTTATTGAACGTTGTATAACAGTGGTAACATGGTAGGCACCAGGCAGAGGGAGAACAAAGAGACTGCAATATGGATGCCCTCTGGTATTTATAGGGCGGGGCAGTGGCAGAACAGGAAGTGCCCGCCACTACACTGCACTTCACAATATGGTGCCAAATCCCAACATCACAGATACCTCAATGAGCACGCTGCACATCTGCAGTGATCTCTCAACCAAGTTCATTTTGTCTTCTTAGGGATAAAACTGATCTTACTCTTGTATTCAGAAAGTACGGAAAGGATAAAACAGCTGATGTGACACGTCATGGATGTCAGATTACATTTTCTGAAGAAGACTGCAGGTGACAGTCGAAATGTGACAAGGTATGAAACATCTCTCTGCTCTGTCTGAATAGAAGAACAAGATCAGTTTTACATCTGCAGTGATCCCTGGTTTGATTTCCAGCCAGAACGATCCCTTGTGTATCACTCCCCTGCTCTTCACCCCCATTTTCTGTCTCTTTTTACTGCTTCTTTCTGAATAAAGGCAAACAAGCACAAAAAAGGTAATGTATTTTAAACCTTGATAATGTTACTTACAGGTGCATCTCAATAAATTAGAATAACATCAAAAAATAAATTTATTTCAGTAATTCAATTCAAAAAGTGAAATCCATATATAGATTCATTACACAGAGTGATATATTTCAAGTGTTTAGTTCTTTTAATTTTGATGATTATGGCTTACAGCCTATGAAAACCCAAAATTCAGTTTCTCAAAAAAATTTGAATATTACATAAGATCCATTAATAAAAGGGATTTTTAATAGAAATGTTAGCCAACTGAAAGTATGTCCATGTACACACTCAATACTTGGTTGGGGCTCCTTTTGCATGAATTACTGCATCAATGCAGCATGGCATGTTGGCAATCCACCTGTGGTACTGCTGAGGTGTTATGGAAGCCAAGGTTGCTTTGATAGTGGCCTTCAGCTCATCTGCATTATTGGATCTGGTGTCTCTCATCTTTCTCTTGACAGCATTCCATAGATTCTCAATGGGGTTTAGGTCAGGAGAGTTTAGTGGCCAATCAAGCACAGCGATATCATGGCATGGTCATTAAACCAGGTACTGGTAATTTTGGCAGTGTGGGCAGGTGCCAAGTCCTGGTGGAAAATGAAATCAGCATCTCCATAAAGTGTGTTAGCAGAGGAAAGCAGAGGGATGCCTGGGCCCCTGTTTATAAGCTATGGATAGCGTCTGGGGAGTCCCATTTCACAAACATTTTATCTTGCTTGAGAATATGAATTGTATTTGTATTTCACATATTTTATGAATAAAACCAAACTAAACTAAAAGCATGAATTGCTTTAAAATTTCGTGGTAGACGGCTACGATGACCTTGGACTTGGTAAAACATAGTGAACAGCAGCAGATGACATGGCTCCCCAAATCGTCCCTGACTGTAGAAACTTCACACTGGACCTCAACCAGTTTGGATTCTGTGCCTCTCCACTCTTCCTTCAGACTCTGGGACCTTGATTTTCAAATGAAATGATTTGACACCTCATTTGGGGAGCCATGTCTTCTGCAGGTGCTGGCTCAGTGTTTTATCAAGTCCAAAGTCAGCGCAGCCATCTACCAGGAGGTTTTAGGGCACTTCATGCTTCCCTCTGTTGAAAAGCTTTCTGGAGATGCTGATTTAATTTTCCAGCAGGACAGGGCACCTGCTGACACTACCAAAAGTATCAATGCCTGGTTTAATAACCATGGCATCACCGTACTTGAAAGCAAACTCTGCTGATCTAAATCCCATAGAGAATCTGAGGGGTATTGTCAAGAGGAAGATGAGAGACACCAGACCCAACAATGCAGACGAGCTGAAGGCCGCTATCAAAGCAACCTGGGCTTCCACAACACCTCAGCAGTAACACAGGCTGATCACCTCCATGCCACATTGCTTTGATGCAGTAATTAATGCAAAAGGAGTCCCTCCTGACTGAACGTGTACATGAACATAATTTTCAGTTAGCCAGCATTTCTATTAAAAATCTGTTTTTTTGATTGATCTTATGTAATAACTGAATTTTGGGTTTTCATTAGCTGTAAGCCATAATCATTAAAATTCAAAGAAATAAACACGAACTCTATCACTCTGTAATGAATCTATATAGTTTCACTTTTTGAACTGGATTACTGAATGATATTCTAATTTACTGAGCTGCACCTGTAGTTGCCTTTATTGTCATTGTTGTACACATGATACACTGGAATTTGACTCAAGACTCAGCTGCTTTGTGTTTACCAATATTCAACTTTTAGGGGGCAATTTTTCAAAAATGTATTACTGTGTTAAGCCATTACTCATTTTTGTGTGTTGCTGAATTTAACTTGAGAATTTAAGTTGGTTTAACTTAACTTGTACACTTAAACCAGTTCAGCAAGAATGACATAACTCCTCCCGGCTTGATGAAACCACCCAGAGGTGAAGAGCCTTCATCTCCCTATAACATAAAAGTTGAATATGACACATTGTCATAACTCATTTCCTTTGACCCATAACATTACTTTATTTGACCTAATCAAGTCCATTTTAAAGGTCCCATTCACTGAAAATTTGTTTTTGTAGGTTTTAACCTTCTGAAATGTATCTAGTGGTCAGCTGATTGAAAACACACTAAAATGCTCATTTCTCTTAAATTGTCTCAGATGAGACATGTTAATTCTTTCAGGTTTATTTCTCTACGTCAAGAAAAAGGTGATACCCACTCTATTATTGGCCGGGCTAGCTGTCTGTCTGCAAACGTAGATGATAACACCAGCCAAAGTGCTAGCTTCAGTTATCAGTGCCACTATGGAGTTAGCTTACCAAGTTTCTTTAGATTGCAGTCACCCTAATAGATGTCCCTGTTCCCACCTGATAAATAATCTGATATCTCTTGCATTATTCTGGCTTATTTTGTTATATTTTCACCGTGATGGTACATTGAACCATAAGCATTAGAACAGCTAGGTGGTCAGAGTCGGCAAGTCTTACCACATTAGAGCTCACCTCAGCGGGGAGAGGCTGGTGGACAGGCTGCGGGGTGTTAGCTTAACTGTCAATCTGGCCAGTTTTGATAGCCATTTTCAAATTCTGTTCACCCCCCTGGAATCCTTGTTCACCTACCAACACTTGATCATATACTTCACTCATTTTTAGTGGCTGACTGATGCTAGCAGCTTGCTAGCATCAGTCAGCCACCTTGTGCCACCATTCACTCGCTAATATTTCTGTGCTCATTTTACTCTAGGGGCTGGTCATATCCTGTCAACCACTGAAACCACACACCCTTATCCACCAGTAATGCTTTATTTCATTCATTCAAGACAAATTTACATTCGTTGGCTCAGATTCATTATCCAAGCTAGGAGCTAGCCAGCTAAGATTAGCAACAGTGACATAAGAGGGAAGGTGGAGTTAACTGTGGTTCTCAGGTATTTAAAGAGACATTCACTGAAACAAGACAAAGGCTGCAAAAGATGTCTTTACCATGATGTTGTGCTAAATAAAGGCAATTGATTAAAATGTCAAACATTTCATTGATGTCTGTCAGAGCTGTCAACATGTGAGAAAAGTGCAGGAAATGGGACCTTTAAGAAAAATTGTCTTACGAAACTTAACACAGTTGCATAGAACCACTTGACAAGATTTTTCACTGAATATTTGAGCGACTGCTGATCCTTTTCATTGGGGAGCCCTACTCTGTCTTGAAAATGACGGTTTTATATGAACGCCTGATGTAACATTACAAAAACAGCAATGTTTTTCCAAGTTCCCTCACAAGTAAGAATAAGACATTTAAAAATATTTTGTGGGCCTCCAAAAAGACCAGAATATAAAAATACTTCTTACTAGCTTTAAAGGGATCTACAGGGATCATTGTCCTGAAGGCACAGACAGCTTTAATAACTTCTCCGAGTAAATACCTCCCGACTGGTTTCACATGGCGTTTATTGAAACAAAGTAGAGCATCAAGCCAATTTGTAAAAAGTAACAAAATATCAGCTATAACACATGAAGTTTAACAAACTTCAAATTTATAGAAGCTTATAAATACAGATAGTTGGATTGGTAGAGATCATTTGTCTAGCAGTGATAATCAACACAGGGGTAGCGAGCAGGTAACCGAGTGGCAACATTAAACTCCAAACATCCGTGACATAACCCAACAGCAAAAGCCCCAACGTGTTCGTCTGCAAACAATAAGGTGCATTTCCCTTTTACTATAAACAGTTAAGAGCCACAGTAATGCAAAGAACTTAAAATTTCGATGATAGCCGTCTAAACATTGATCAGTTATGGAGATGGAGTTGCTTTTCCTGTTTTTTTTTTTAAAAGCTTGGAGGATCTCGTTAAAGGAAATAAATACATTTTACTGATTGGCTGGATAGACATACTATATACAAAGCATAATTCACCACAGTAACCACAACACTGCCCATATATATTCAAACCATGTTAAGTACTGTAGATTAATGTAAAAATTGATAATCTGAATGAATATGGAAAAAATGTAGGCTATAATATTGATATAATGATAACAGTTGAACAGACATACAGATGGGTTCAAGCTTCTGTATCAAAGTGCATAATGGTGGAGGGCTTGTTGCAGCACCTGGGGAACTCCAAGGCATCTGGGACAGCTTAATGATTGGCCCAATCCCCATTGTAGCCCTCTTGTGCTCGTTGTACCCCCAAGACCTCATGAACACGTGGTTAGATGGAACACAGACTTTAGCAAGGATGCGTAGGCTGTTTCAGGAATGGGCCCATCGAAATTCATCCATACACTTACAGCACGCACGCTTTCCTCTCAAAGTTACTCGCATACAACCAACTGACTTCTCTGAACTGTGCCATAAAAATCAGACCTCACTTGTTGGGAAGAAAATGGAAGGCAAAGTTCAGTTTCACTCTGTGTAACCCATCTGATAGGGGGAAAAAAAAAAAATATTTAAAAAGAGGGAGAGGATAGGGCAGAAGAATATTCAGCCAGTTTTAGACACGAAGGGTTTAAAACTGGCTGGGGGATGTTTGGGCCAAAAAATAAAATGCAAGAATCTCAAAATAAATATTTCACAATACTCTCAGTTTTAAAAGACATAAGATTTTTTTAAGACAGTCCTTTTGCCATGGCATATCTTCTTTACTTTATAAATATAATTTATATAGTCTTTTCCATTCTCTGTGTGTTTGTCTCCATTTCTTGTTACCATCGTCTGCAGGCAAACACACGGACAACATTCCTCTTCTCACTTGCAGACGAATTGGTCTACGGTTTTGGTGCAACGCTTGCACTTCACATAGCAGCACCAGTGGAACTTGCAGTGGCAGCGCTCCACTATTTGGGCCTTGTACTGGTCGTACCCTCTGCCACAGCACATCAGTTCGCACCCATCCATTCCCTCCGAGGTCTTGTTGCAAAGGCGCCCAACTGTGCCCAAGGAGCCTGTGCTCTGGTTCTTCAAGCAGTAGTCTGGGCTGGACTCAATGTACACCAGGTCATGGCTTGTGGGGGGGTTGAACTTCTGGTGCATTTGCACCAGTTTCCCTCGGGTGTTGAGTTTCATGACTGCTGCACTATCATACTTTTCCTTCAGTGCGTCACCCACTTTGCGGAAGTCAGCCAGCTGCAACCAGCATGTCTTTAGGCTGCAGGACCCAGATACACCATGGCACTTGCAGGACACGTCCGCAAGGTCCGACACGGTCTTAAAAATGGAAAGAAAGAAGGAAAAAATAGTTTTAGAAAAATGACAAAGAGGTGATTAATATCATTTGGAAAAAATTACACTGTTGCAAAATGAGTTGTATGTGAAAATATCCAAGTACTGCTCCTGATCTCATAAGGCATCACTCTGCTGCACAGGACAGAATGATCCTGTCCATGCCTCCAATGGCACACGGAATAAAATGCTGTCCACTTATTTGTCCTTCTTAAGAGTGCAGCCTGGCAAGAGATATCTGGCATTAAGTTTCCTTTGAGGTGGTTTCAAGAGGTCTGGAAAGGGAAAGAAACCCCAGAGCTCCATATGCTGACAGATCACAGCCTCGGCAGGGGAGAGCCGATGAAGCTGTCACACAGATGATCAGTGGAGACCTACAGTATCTGATTGACCTGGACTGGCTCACTGAAAAACCCTCTTGGGCTTTTTTGCAACAGTGGCTGGACCTAGTTTTGCCAGCAACACCTAAAGATGGCTACGCATGTCAAACAGATGTCTTACCCGCCTTCCTGCTTCATTGTTGTGGAGATTCATCAGCAGTCGTGCATTCTCGTAGGAGAGTTTCGGATAACTCTTCTCCCTCTCGCGGGCGTCCACGAACTCTTTGGAGAACCTGTAGCCGTAGTTGAGGTTGTCCCCACAGCCACCCCACAGCCAGTCCCGCTGCAGATCTTTCGGGCGGGCAGCACGGCTGCACCCACAGCTGGAGAGCTCCCCCTCCCTGCAGGCGCGACTCACCGCGTTGACCACCCCTGCCGCGCTGATGGCATAAGTGAACGCAGTCTCCCGGCTGCCTGCAGACACACAAATGTCACATCGCACTTAGAATGAGACATGGCTGAACCCATCTGGTAAACCCATTCACTGCTGCTACCCCCCCCCCCCCCCACCATTCAGTTATGAATGTACACTTATTTTGTATTAAACGCATCTCACTGTCAGTTTGCTTAAAGAGTGTATAGCATTTGGAGATGTGATGTCATATGACAGCATTCACCGTACACTTACAGATTACAGAGCGTTTCAGCCAAGTGCTGCAGGCTCCTCATCAACTACATGTTGAACGGCATAATCTGGTTTGTTGTTGCTGGGCCTCAGCCAGAGCGAAGACGGCGCCCTCCAGTGACAAAATACTCTAACAAGCAGCTGCCATTTCCCCCAAATTAAAAGTGACAATGGTTCTTTTACTTTATCCCACAGGTCTGAGTGATCGACGAGTCGGCACTCCCAACTCCCGCCATTTCTACCCTCAATATTTCCTTTGACTATAAAGGGAAAAAAAGTGCACATAAGCAGTTTTCATTGTCACTCTGTGTAAAGCCACAGAAAAGGGAAGAAAATTGAGAAGTGACTACAGCAGAAACGGACAACATAGTGCCTGCTGACACTGAGGACGAGGGGCCGCTAGACAATAAAAGCACATAACTCATGTAGCTGCTGGACCAAAGCTTTGGAGGCCACGCTTTAATGGCAAAAGCAGACTGGTGGAGAACAAGGAATGATGAGGGGAACAAAAGAAGAGATAAGTCAAGAAAAAGACTGAGTGGAAAAAAAAAGAAAAAAAAACTAGAAAATTGTAATAAAAATATTCAATACCACAAACTGAAGACGACAATGCAGAAGAACAGATGTATAGAGAAACCGTTTTGAGAAGTCTGAAGTTTGCCCAGGTGGGAGATTCTGGTGGGAGCATTAATGATCAGAACAAAATAGGAGATTTATTAGTCCAGTGCAAATTTTAATCCAGCTTGAGGAAATTGACTTTATAGTGGTTCTGTAGACAGGCAAACTGTCGTCTCCCGGGTCCCTCTAATATATCGCCACCCATGAACGTGCCAAGCCAGGCAGGGGAGGGAGAGTCTGATCCCAACCACACCAGCACCCCCGGAGCTATATGCCGTAAATCACCAACAGGGTCCCGAGCCAGCAGACAGACAGTTAAGACAAGCTTTCATATGGACCGGCATACGGGGGAGGGCGCGTTTACTTGGCCCAGAGTGGACCGAGATGGAATCGCTGTTGGGAAGGCGACGGGAGGGAGTAAAGCAATGGAGGAAAGGCTACTGATGAGATTTCTATGAAGACTGATCTGTGGAGAGCAAGTTCACACGGGAGACACGGACAGGTAGAATCACCAAGAACAGAGAGAAGCACAGACCAGCAAATCTGCACAGGACGACTAATGGTCAGACAACAGAGACTTGGGCGTCTATTACTGATGTGCCGCGGTTTAGCCACTTCTAACATGTCTGAAACCCAAGATAATCACATCTTTAATTCTAACACTTTAAACATCCAACAACAACCTCTCTCCTGAAAAGCAACACCCAGGCAGAAAATCACCACATCTGAATGTTTTTTGCTACTTATATAGTTATCATGGGAACTGATAAAGACTATTCTGAGTAATGGAAGCATTACTTCTTGAGCTGCATGATTCTGCCAAGTACTTAAATATACTGCCTATGGTATATATACTGTATATATATACACACATACACATACACACACACACACACACACACACACTGTATAAATATATAGCGATAAGCCCCACAAATGAAATGCTGTTAAACTGAACTGGTGCAAGGTGATTGATATCAGATATGCACAAGCTGATCAGGTGAGAAACATAATATTCTGAGTTCATAGCCATCATCGCTGCTATATTTCAAGTCCCACCCAATGTGGGACACGCCGAGTGCACCGAGCAGCTCTTTTAGCAATAGGCTGCTCCATCCAAGTGCACGAGGGAGAGGTTTCGCAGGTCATTCTTACCCGTTGTTAAACTTTACAATCTGCACTGCTCATAGAGACTGCACATAACACTACTGCACAAATAAGGAACACTTCTTTCCAATCCACTGATTGAAGGCTGCAGCAACACTGTACTCATTCAGCTGTGAAATTTACAGTCAATATCTATATTGCTGAACAATTTAACTGCTTCCTAGTGCTGTAAATACTATTTTACTTATTCAACTGTAAAAACTTTAATTTCTGGTGCATGTATATACTGTTTTTACCTTATTTTAGTATGTATTATTGCCCCGAGTGCTATTATCCCTTTGCTGCTGCAATGCTGCAAATTTCCCCATTGTGGGACTAATAAAGCAGTACGTTACAAATTTCTAAGTATACAGAAATTTTGGTTAAACAGGATACACCTGGGAAGGAACTGAAATTTTGAAAGCCTACAGCAACGACTGCTCTAACAGCCAAAGAAAATGACAACAATCCCTGTTAAATGACAGAATGCACAAATGGGATTTGAATTCAGGGAAAAGATTGAAAGCCTATGGAACATTCTATAAAAGACAGGGGCACCATCACTAACACACGATACTAATCTCTGACAAGATGATAAATCAGTGCATCCACTCTCTGCGCTCCCCTTACTTGTAAATACAGCGAGCAACAATCCAGAGTTTGCATCTGCATGTTCGATTGTCTCCCATTTGTCAAGAGAATTCTCTACGTCCCTCCTGCTCCATTTCGGAGGTGGCAGTTTAGAAGAAGGCCAAAGCCACATGCGATTTATCTAGCAACCTCACCCACCAACTATTCCCTCCACACAGCTGCTAAGAATCAGCAGCCCCATACGTTTCACACAAACAAAAGCAGCGAAGATTAGGGAGCGTCTGGATAAGTTGTGCAGTGAACCACTTCTTGCAAGTCTGATGCATTTGAATCTGTGGATGCATCTATATTAATCACATCTACTGTATGTGTAAATGTTTCTTAAAACCATTTTTTGGCTCCTTACCTATCTGCATAACACGCCCAAACACAGAGGAGTCATCCACCGTGCTGCAGTTCCAGCGCCGATGTCTGAACTGGTACTGGCATTCTCTGATCCCCGTCTTGGCCCCCTCTCCGATGTACTGCATGTGGTCCTGGTAGAGCTGGCACAGCTTCTTCTGGCCCTGCGACAGACCCACCAATTGGCTGCACAGAGGCTGGGCACCGATAATGTAGGCCTCTGGGATCAGTAAAGGGTTCATGGCAAGAGACCTGGATGGGGGGTGGGGGCATACGATGCAGTGTTTTTACTAGTGTGTCATGAGAACATTTCGGAACAAATCTATGACCAGACATTGATTTCACTGGACTGGCTTCCTCAATTAGTGCCGAAGCCATTTATGCTGCACTGACACTAGACAAATGGTTGAAGAGTTATGAGTCCAAGACAAAAACATGCAGTAACCGAGGTGCAGTCATCAACAGTAACACTGGAAATAAGGAAAAATTTAAATCGGTGAGTGAAAAGTAGACACAAACCTAGCAAACTGTTTAAATATGCATTTAGTTCAACAGCACCACTTACACCCCTTGACAAAAATGTATACTGTACACCTGTGAGCTGCAAACAGTTCTAATCCTTCTTTTAAAATTTCAGGTATCTCAGAATTGTACAAAAGAAGCAGCTTGTTTCCCTGCCTGCATTGGGCCATTATGTACTTTTGTCTATATATCCACGTTCAGATTAGTACCATTGTTAACTTCACGCTTTCCCCGCTTCCGATTGAGTCTTAGATCCTCAGAACACCTGTAGCCATGATTAGAGGGTGAAGAGAAGCACCGTCTTGCAGCATCATCTCTAAGTGCTGAAACACTCTCCTCCCAAAACACCATTTTAAGAATATTTTGTGACCGTCGGCATTTCTTTATAGTCTTAATATTTTGGCATTTGACTTTTTTCCCCCTGCTGGATTCTATCTTTTTACTGTGCTTATAGTATAATGCAGAGAGCACTTTAACAAGTGTTAAAAACAAAAACTGACTTTGTGGCATACCAATCCAAGTTGATGAAAGAACTGCAAAAAGTGCAGCCTCTTCCCATTTTCTCAAGTACATTTCATAACCATTTTTCCTATGGCCAGTTCGGCACATCCAGGTGGCAACAACAAGGACCATTTCATATGGAGAAATTACTCCTTTCATTTTCACGCAACATACACAATGAGAAGCGAAATAAACTGGAGGAGAGTCGCGGGGACGAAATGCTGCTGAAGCAGACAGAGGGGAGCACTAGCACGAGCATCTGGTTCCAGGCCACAGGACAATTATAGGAGCCCATCCCCGGGTCCCTGGAGAGAGACAATTAGCCCCCAGTGTAACCTGATCGACTGAGGAAACTCTGCAGAGAGGGAACGCAGACTGAATACACAGACGTACACAAATAGGCACAAGAGAGGAGGGGGAGACCGGGGTGGTGGGTGGGGGGGGGGCACAACATACACACCGTCTGTGCACTTAAAACACACGCAGACTGAAACTCCGCCTCGCGCACAAGCTGTCAGAAGGCCCAATGCTCCGACTCCAAATCATTCACACCTGTGCCCTCTCCGAGAGGAAACACTCGCACGGTTTGGGCTCCAGACGCGCCGCTCGCCGGAGGGTCCACTTAGACGTAATGAGCGAGTCGTCGCTGCGGGTCCGTGATGCGACTCATTTCTTGAGCTTCAGTTCAGATGCCCGGGCTGAACTCATTAAACACATTTGCTCACTTCAAATAAAAACTGATAAATTATTATTTTCATAAAATGAGGGCCATAAACACGGGATGCCATTTTTTCTTCTTCTTTGATCTGCTCATTTAAAGTAAATTAAAATCTTTATGTAGCAGGTTGACTTGCAAATGTTCCTCTACTTCAACACAGGGAACGTAATCATTCTCAGAGTGCACAATTAGATGAAAAACTGTGGAACAGCAACTGAATTTGTTTTCTATAGTGGTTCCAGAGTGACTGGGTTTAAGGGTGACATGAACAAATACAATAGACGTTCTCTCACAGAAGCACACAGCATTTGCACATAGTTGGACATAGTCTCAAACCACAGAATTCTACATTTTCTGTAACATTCATAGTTTGGGTTTGGCAATATGTGAAGAAAAAAGTATGGGGAGGAGAAAAAAAGGTCTTCCAGAAAAGCTCATGTGCAACAGTCAGTGTACCTTTTTTTTAATGCAATACTTCTGGGCAACTGCAGCAAACACACAACCCTCAAACTCTGAAAATGTTTTTTTTTTTAAAAATGAGCAAATATAAAATAACTAAATAAATTGGGTTTTCAAGTGTATATAAACCCCAATATATGAGCACAGGTTTTAAATGGGATCCGTGCGTGAAAAGAAGAGTGCGCCGGTGCACCCACTGGCCACACATGAGCAAATGCACATTAAAAGCAAACTCGGAAGAAATACTGCACATACTGTACACTATAGTGAGAAAATTAATGCATACCACCATGAGTTGGCCTCCACCACTACCTGCATGAGGAGGGTGAGGAGGGTGAGGGCAAAGACGCAGTGTCTGGAATCCAACACGCTGCCAAACGGCCAGCAAACCGGCTGACACGCACAGCTGAGGCCCACTTTCATACTGCCACCGATCTGAAAGAGAACAGCAAAGGGACGCGTCTGAATGCGTGCTTGCAACACACAAATTATGTGTAAAAAAAATAAAAATAAAATAAAATTAGCAGGAAAGAGTAGAGGAAGTCAGAGAGGAATGTGTCTTTAGCTGTACTCCTGCATGTCTGCAGGTCACATGGCAACAGCCGGGGCCCTGCAGAGGACGTGATGAGAGCCTGGAGGCCACCAGAGCTGCAGAGCTGCAGAGCAGCAGAGCAGCCGCCTGGCAGCACATCTGAGTGTTAATCACAAGACTGATAGATGCAGTGGAGGGAAGAGCGAGCGATCATCAAAGATCAGTTAGGGGCATTCCTGACATTTCACTGCGAGAAAGAGACAGGAAGACATGGCCTAGACAGGACAAGTGTGCACCTTATTTTTAAACGTGTATTTAATCAGAAAATACTGATTATTAAACTGATGCTTTTATTTTTAAAGAAAGCTATGCCAGGTTTAATTTAATTAAGGCAGAGCTAATAAAAATCAAATTTGATAAATGACTCACCTGCAGATGTGGGGAAAGGCAATGCATTTAGAGCAAAAAAACCCTGGACAAATCTTTTATAAAATATAAACTGAACAGCTTCTCTTCAGCTAACTAAGCTGCAACTAAATATGTAATTTGGACAAGTAGGAGACACGTCAGCGGGCTGATCATGCTGAGGTTTCGGGGGGATAAAATTTATATATTTAAAAAAAAAAAAAACACGTCAATAATTCACACGTTTAGCGATTTGGTGACGTCGTTTGGCTGCCGTTGAAGGCGACAGAACGAGTTACGTCAAACTTCTCCAGAAGCGACGTGCCAGCGCTGCCAGCCGGGTCCTGCGTGGATTTTCGGGGCAGCACCAATTTGTCACGCTGCCTCATTTCCAGGGCTGAGTGTTGGGGAGCAGGGCCAGACTCGAGCTCATTAGAGACCAGGCCAAGTTCGCCATCACTCAACCGGCAGCGCGCACACGCACGCACACACATGTGCTTCGGTTTTCCTCAGTAATAGCTGGTGCGGTTCTGTGAAGTTCTTCCACGCAAATTAAAGCAATGATCCACACTGGGCGGCGGTTTTACACTGACGTTCAGCCACTGACTGAAGAGACGCTTACAGGAGCATGAAGAGGTACGGAAATACAGTACACTTTTTTTTTTTTTTTTTAATTAATATGTGCCGTGCGTCTTCATGTCCAATTTGGATTTTTTCATTACGTGACCAACACCGCTGCGCATCTTTGGCAATTTATTACTAAATTTCATTCCAGCAGAGAGTAAAACTGAATGATTCGTTTTACCATCAAATTATTGCCCATCATTTTAATTTTCAACAACAACTAACGCAACTTATTTTTCTCCCTTTACTTACGTTTTAAAATTTAAGTCGCGCGTCTGGCACCCTGGGCACTGCGTAAACGCTGCGCTCAGTGACCCCTGGAAACGACGTGACCCGAACAAAGCGTTGCTGAGCGGCCCGGTGACGCATGACCGCTCCGCTCAGTTCCGTCACCTACTCACGCTCAGAGCTCGGCTGTAAAAGTCGGGAACGGACTAGAGAACCGCTGATCCAACCGCGGGCACATTCAGAAGAGGCGATTTTAAAGAGGTTTTCAGGTCAAGCGGATATAAAATTGTCGCCGGTGATGAAATAATTGCTGCGGAATTTTCATGAAAAAAGTGAAGTAAAAGTTTTTTTTTCCTCGTTTGCTCATTTTATCAAATACTATAATTTGATTAAATTAGAAAAAAAAACAGCTGCGAAAACGTAACATTAAAAAACAATTTTGCTTTCATTTGCTGAATTTGAAGTTTTTAACTATGCCCTGCATCTTTAAGCCTGCGAATATCAGACACGCTGACAGATGTGGGGGTGCGAGGTGCAGACGGCAAAATGTACATTTACATGTCAGTGCGATTTAAAAATGTGTATCGTTGGCTGAACTGGAGGTGAATCCCACTTTGCACACGCACGGTTCCACCGCCGCATGGTTGCCATGTCCGCTTCTTCCCACGTTTACACGAACCAGGAGAGGGAGCCAGGTGCACAGATATGACGAGGAGACGCAACCGAGAACAATACCAGGTCCTTTAACAGCAAAGAATGAACTGCATTCCCCGGTCCCCCCCAAAAGCGTGTGTACTTGAGACAACTTGTGAATATGATTTTTTCCCTGTTTTGTTATTAATCATTATTGCGGCCTAACGCTGGCGCTGACAGTTCCAGTCGGTGTGTGTGTGGGGGGGGGGGCATGCTCCACATCGCATCTGTCAAAATTGTGAAAGGAGCAGCATTGGTGCAGAAACGTCTCACTGAAACGTACATTTCCTCTAGTCGGGATAAATCTGAAAAGTGAGTCAAGTTGGAGACGTGCAGGCTACTCACCAGGGAGCTCAGACCGTTAGGAGCTGTAATCCACTCTCTGCAGACTGAATCAAACTAATAATCCCAATGCAGGCCAGGTGGCTTTAAGGTTCCCTTGTTCGGTTGCACTCCACTCTCCCTTTTTTTTTTTTTTTTTTATCCCTCTTGAGTGCTTGACTGAGGTGGACAAAGTGATTGAAGTCGGAGTTCTTCGGGTTAAGTCTTTTTTTTTTGGCGCAGGGCTGAAAAAAATTAAAATCAGTGCGTGCGCTCAGCAGCTTGAAAGTCTGTTAGAAAGCAGCGGCGCAAACGAGACGTCAACTGACTGCGTGAGGAAACGCTCATTTGCGCGCGGCTTATCAATTGATGTATTTATAGGGGTGGGGGGGAAATCATGACAAGTCCAAAGTGGCACAGGCGGAAACAGCTGATGGCACCTACTTCGTTGGTCCAATTAAAAAAAAAAAAGGTGACCTACATTAAAAACAAAAATCAATCTTTTTATCCAAGTAAAAGCAATTCCAGATTAAAGATGGAGGGTGTGATTATCTCGTTAGGAGCATTAAATGCAGCCGGTTACACGCTCGGGCAAGCGCGCTTTACACGCGGGGGGATCCTGGCCGCAAACGGCTGGTCAATTTAGCCTCCATTCTGTGCAAAAGAAAACCACACAATTCCTCAGGCTCGAGTTCAAAGTCTTCACAATGCAGCAAGTCGTTCACCTTAGATATATCAAATAAAAAAAATAAAAATGAATCACTCCAGGACAGTTAATGCTCCCCAAACTTTCCGCGCTATCTCCAAACTTTGTGCAGCTTTATTTTTTTTTTTGAGGGGGGGAGCGTGCGCAGCGCCGGGATGCGTCGTCCTCCCAGGACCGTGAGCGTGTGTTGCGGGTGCGGGAAGCTGTCCTCCCCGGGCTGCCTCTCACCTGCTTCTGCCGCCTCTCTCCGCCGAGTAGCGCTCTGCTGCGCGGATGCGGGGAGCCCCCCCCCCCCCCAAAAAAAAGGCTCCGCACGGCGCATGCGCCTCGCGTTTCTCCCCAAATCCTTCCAGTCGCCGAAACTTTCATCGACCAAGGAATTCCAGTGTAGGTAAGGGGGGGCGGAACAGGCAGTAACAAAACAAGCGTCTCTATTACCTAAAACAAACTTATAAAGCACCCGCGGCTGTAACCCTGTCCGTACCGGGGCACCGTTTGGATTTTCATTCGGAACAGATCGAGTTTCCACTCAGCAGAATCAAGACAGGCAGGTCCATATCATGGCCTCAGCCCTCATTATGAATGGCCTGCGGGCATTAATTATTGTTTTACGGCACATTATCTCAAAGCGTGCTGCGGGAATCCGAGGGGCTCCGGGGTTCGCCGTCTTTCAGCGGGCGCGGTGTCTAATCGGTTAAGATGTCCTTAGTGTGCACTGAAGAGGAGAGAGATGTGTTATTTTCAGTTGCAACGGACAGAATTTAATCAGGACTGAGGACATGGAAATAGAATAACAGGGGAGGGGTGCTAATATTAATGAGACGGTCTCACCTGAGCGGCTGCAGGCCAAACTGAAGACTGCCTTCAGCTGATGGATGGGAGAGGAACGTCAGCACCAGTCCTGTTCTAACCTCAGTCAAGTGCTTTAATCAGGCAGTCTTATCAGGCCACTTTTCTTTATATGTGATGGAAGATGTTTAAGTTGGCTTTCGGCGAGCTCAGCTCAAGTTTCAGGTATGCTGGGACGCAATCTTTTTTGTTTAAAGGGGTTATTTGACTGAAAAATTGTGTGTTTGTAGGTTTTAACTGTCTGAAATGAGTCTGCGGGTCACCTAATTACCCCAAAATTTTCAAAACAGTCAATTCTCTTAAAAAAACAAACAAACAGCCTTTATCTTTTTTTTTTTCTCTCCCAGAAATGCCAGAAACATTTTTGACTTTTCTGGTGAACTCTTTAATGTCATGAATCGAAAAAGCCAACCTACCACCATTCTTGAGACCCGCCCACTACTCTATTATTGGCCCACCTCGCTGTCTGTCATGTAGATGGAAGGATCACTTAAGGTAGCCTATTAGCCCCCAAGCTAACACTGGTACCAGGAAGCTCAAACCAAACACAGCTTATATTGTTATTTTTTCCAGATCTTAGTCACCCTAATAACCATCCCTGTTACCACCTGGTTCACCGGTCCGCGGTCCACAATGTACTTCGCGTCGCTCGGCCCGTCTCCCCATGGTTTCACCGTGGGTCTGTGGCGGGGTGCCGGCCATGAGAGCTAGCAGCTCCAGGCAACATCCCCAGGTCGTGGCAACCGCCTGCGCTGCAACCCACGTGACCATCCTCTCTAATCTTGCGGGTAGCGAGGGGCATTCCGCGGCTGGCCGTTGGAGAGGAGCGGAGTACCGTGGAGTGAGACACTGCCCTTTGAGATCCTGTGGCTCAGAACAGCGGTCACGAGTTGCAGCAATCGGTGGGTTGCCCAGCAGGTGGTGCTGGTGATTTGCTGTGGCGTCTCGGCAGGGTTGTTGGGGGGTGGACCGGGGTGACGCGAGATGCACAAACGACAGTGGATTGGTGAACCAGCGCTGCTCATCCAAGCTAGGAGGAGGCTAGAAGCTACTCAGCTAATGGCTAACTGAGTAAGAGGGAGGGCGGAGTTGAACAGCTGAAGGATGTTTCTTAAAGTGACAGGCTTTAAATAAGAATGTTTCAAGAAAGCCAGGAAAAATTAAAAAAAAAACTGCTTCAATAATTTAAAAAAAATAAAGAAAATGTGAACAAAATATGTCACAAACACTTCATTAAGACATGAGTGAGCTGCTAAAATGTGAAAAAAGTGCAGTCAGTGACCCCTTTAAACTTGTAGCACTCATGATGGTGGTGGTGGTCACTCTGCTGCCTCACAGAGAACAGACTCTGGGTTTGAGTGGCCTTGGAGAAGTTTGCTCTCTGTAAAGGGGAGGGCATCTAGGGTATCACTAAGTTACTGTAATGCTATTATCTGATACCTGGGTCACTATCCACACAACTTACCTCAAGATTATCACAATTTTGCAAGTCCTTGAGTATTGTTATTGTGATTTCCCATCACCAATTTTTGTCTTGTCCAGTTCCTAGTTGGATTTTACAAGTCGCACCTTTGCTGCGCTGATGTCACCAGAAAGTGAGCACTTCGCACCCTCTAGAGGACACAAAAGTCAGTTGGTTTTTATTTGTCTTGCGGCAAAAAAGTTGAGTTAGTGTTTGCAACATTAAGTAGCTTTTAGTAAAATATCGCAATACTAGTGTCTCTGAATTGATACAGTATCTTATGTGGCCAAGATCACTATGTCCAGCCTGAACTCTTCTCAATCTCAGATCATGGTTTTACAAAACAAATGGATGCACACAGCCATCTCGTTGGCCACCTTAAGCCTGGCGGAGTGGCTGCCACGTGTTTTACCAAGTGTACAACACTTGAGTATGAATTTTTAATAGGACTGAAACTCATTTGTTCCCCTAATACCTGGGTCTGAATTGAGTGTGAAATGTCTGCAAGGATCCTGGAGCTGTTTTCTCAGTTAATGTTACCACCGTGGTGGATGCTGGGGTGGCTGCGACTGTGTCGGAGAACGCTTGAAACATGCTCGGCTACATTTCTGACTCCACTACCCCCCACCCCCCACGTCGTGCCCCTCTAGCCCCTCCCGCCTCCATCCCCACACATCCCCCTAGGAAGAAAACTGGGCAACATCTGGCTGAGTTTATGAGTGAGAGAGAGAGAGGGAGAGAATTGGTAGACCATGAAAACTGGGAAAAAAATTCTTTCTTGAGCAGTGCAAGAGTCTACTGTTGTAGTTGCCATTTTTGGCGGTGAAACTTTAATCTTGAGAAAATACTCATTCTCTGCGCTCAAATTTACCAATAGCGACACCAGTGTCGGCGTTCACGTTATTGTCCTGCTGATAAAAAACACGTGTTGCAGTTTTTTTTTTTGTGAACACAGTCTTTATTCAAACAACAGAAACAGGCTGATCACTGCAAAACTGTGTGGAACAAGTTAAGGGTGAATGCCGTCACTCCCCTCAAACTTTCACAGTTATCGCCACCAGCAGAGCAGAACAAAAATCACACACACGCATACACACAGTACAAAAACTGTACATATTAGATGGTGTCCAATCCTAGCGATTCTGTGCGGTATCCTTTCAGGTCAACCTCCAGCGCAGTGGTGGGGGGAAAAAAATTACTGGCGCTTTGCTTCAAAATGCAGGTCACTTCCTTTTAATCAGATGATTCACTTAGATCAATAAAGGTGAAAAAAAAATCAACAAAATAAGTCACACAGTTATGATTTTTTTTTTTTTTTTTTTTTTTAAAAGAGTGGCACTCAGTGTTTCAACTGTAGAAAATCAAACAGAACATGACAGTGGTTCATCAAACAATGCACAAAAGGCTAAAAGAGTGTGAGGGGAAAAATGTATAAACAGGCTCTTGAGTAAAAGTAACAAACCCATTTAAGGTCATTTAAGGTAATATTTCCTTCCCTGTTTATTCTCTCTTTTTTTACGGAGGTGGATCATCAAACATTCTGTGGGTATACTCAAGCTAGAACTTCCTAGGTGATGCCTCTTTTAGAAATGAAAGATGAACAAAAGGGTAACGGGGCAGCAGTTGTTTTCAGGGTTGCACTGAATCAGAACACGATGCAGATAAAGTCACATTTCAGTAATTGGTTTCAGGAGACTGGGACATTTCCTTTGGCACCGGACATCAAGAAGGTCTGTGTGGATTGTAGATTGAGGTCCACGTTGTCATATTTACAGAAGTCTGATATCTAGACACGGAGTCTTCATGTTGCTTCAGGTTGACTGCCATGGCTTACCTGTCCACTGGGCCAACTTAGCCACACCTGTACTACGGTTTGGGAAACAAAGCACTTTAAAAATCCCATATTGTGCAAGCTCCAAAGATTATTTTTAAAGGACATACAATATGTATGTAGTTGTAAAGACCTGGAACCATTTATGTGTCCTTTTACAGCTCCTTAAAAAAAAAAGCCCGTCTGTAAACCTTGCTCTGAAACAATTGGTTTATAGTCTGCGTGTTAATATTCTTGAGCCCACCATTCAATAAGATAAAAGTTTTCTGAGTGACGATAAGGCCAATCGAAAGGAATGAAAACTGCAAGTTACTGTAATGACCCCTTTGGCCCCTTTTGCCACAGCTGGCAGTTGTACAAACAACAAGAAAGCGTCAATTCCAATAGCAAATGAAAACAAAATATTGAAGTAATTCACACATGGGTTGTGGGTCTGAAGCATGGCTCAGCAGTGTGAGGACAACAGCATCCTCAGCAAAACCCAAACTACACTGTGCTTGGTTCTGGAAGGAATCGTTTCTCGTTTGGTTTTCCATACAATGGTGAAATATTTCCTTTACAAGACCACCCAGGGAGAGGTGAGCCGCTGGTGCTAACGTTAGCTCCAGTGCTAACAGGCAACTGGGATCCTTGACCTGTGAGTGGACGTTGTGCGGGCTGTTCACTCTGGCAGGACTGGGGTGGTGTTACTGGTGGTCCTGCTGGGAGTGGGAGGACTGAATAGGACTCTGTTTTTGAGGGGACTTGAACTCGGGGCTTGTTGGATTGTGGAAAATCGCTCATGTTTGAGTTACATATGTCTTTCTCCAGGAAGTGAGCATTTTAATATTTAAAGTTTATATATGTGACCCATGAACATTTTGTATTAAGTTAAAACCCAGGAAAACACCATTTTGTACAATATGGGCCCTTTAAGATGAATCCAGCTTCGAGTCACTGAAAAAAAAAAAAATCAAAGGACATGGAGCCAATGGATGACTTGCTAATACCTTGAAACGCCACACTGATGGCTGGCGCTCTGGTGAGGGACATTCAGCCAAAATGGGCCCAAGCACGGAGTGGGTCACTGCATGTGTCAGAAATCAGAATCCATGAGTAAGATGACCATCTCAGGACATTTTAAAATGGTAGATCCAGGAATGTTTGTGCATATCTGGCGGTCCTCTTTGTAGTGAAGCATGGGTCGATGAAGCTATCCAACATCTCCACCTCTGGGTTTGCAAGCACCTTTGAAGAGAAGCATTGAGAATGAAACAGTCAGTGAATATAGGTAAAAAAAACCCCACAAAGCTTAAACTTTACACACCCTAGAAAGATTCACCCTCTAGCAATGGATGTTGTTTTTCCAAATTTCCAAAAAGGTGACATTGTAGAGATATTGGTGTTGTACAAATAGAAGAATAAAATCCAGTGTTGACATGTCTTTTTCTTCGTTATACCTTAACCATTTTCTTCCTGTAACTGTCTGGCGACTCTCCAGAGCTCCTTAAGAATTTTTTAAATGCGTTTGGCAACAACCCAAACATCAAGTGCTCGTTAATAAAAAAAAAAAAAAAAAAAAAAGTAAGAATTGGAATGTGTCTGTTATCCAGGCTGCACAGCAGTCAGCAACAACTCACTTCTTTCCTGAGGGCTGTGAAACAATGATGTATGTCTGGTACGCTGCGGGCGCCTCATTGGCTGAGCAAACGGGCCCCAGAATAACTACCAATCACTGAAGACATTATCATCAGTCACTGAGTGTGTCCATGGAGAAGGAAATTTTGGGCAAACTTTGTATGATGAGGGGCCAAAGGTCTGCACAGATGAATGTGAAGGCCAAGTGCAAGAGTATTACTGATACTGGATAGGTGCATCTTTAGAATGTGTATGAAAAGAAATGCCTAAATTTATAGAATGCATCCAGACTTGTAGTGTAGCTTGCACTCTTTCTGCCTCACTCTGATTGGCTGAACGCAAAGAATGGTCATCCATTACATCCAAAACTAAATAAACAGGCATGGCAATTAAAGTGGCATCATTTGTTATGCAACACAGAGTGCGTGTGTATGTGCATGCAACTCTGCTTGCACGTAAGCGTCACCAAATATGCATGTGCACTTGTACATGCGTGTGTGTGTGTGAATTTGCTCATGTGTGTGAGACCATTCTCGGGTTTCTTTGCTGGTGACTGCACTTAAATTAATGATTTAGGGCCCCAAGAATCAACAAATACGGCCCCCGGCAGGGCAGAATGGAGAGTACGACCTGCCTGTGGATGTGTTTGAAGACTGCTCCTCTTTCTTCTCTCTCAGCACCTCGCTACCTCCAGACAACAGATGCATTCACTACGTAAGCTCAGATGTGACGCCTGCATTTGTGTTGCTAATGAAGAAGTGTGTTGCTCTGTGGTTATGAATGTGTGTATGCTTATCGACCTGTGATTATTTTATATGTCAGCGTGTTGTGACCAAGTGTTAAAATCTTATGTTTTGTTTTTTTTTTAACGTTTTTCTGATTTGAAGTATGGACTTTGTGGTCACCATTATGCCTCCTGTAAAAAGACACCATGAAGTAAAGTGTATCATGTCAGAGAGGCAAGCCAGAACTACGCACTGGATAATTTAGTGACCTCAGGTGGCTTTAAAGGGGCGCTTAAAGTGTTTTTTAGCCCAAGGGTCATTGTGTGCAGTTTCGTACCTCATCAGCTACTGAAAGCACCTAAACGTGATGGAAATTATCAATTTAAGTTTCCCTATATGTAGGAATGGGGAGCATTTGTGATTGATTCAAAGAAGAATATATAGAAGTAGTATGTGGTACGAGGGTTGCTCATTAAAGATTTCCCCTGACTCAATTCCCATGGACCGAGAGCAGTGAAACTTGACACAGTTATTAGTCTTTCTCTACATCGGTACCACCAAGGGTCGCACACTTCTCCCATCACTTTATGCAGCTGCAGAGACCTTGCATGTAGAAGTCTGCAGGTTGCGTCAGAAGCCATGACCTGACCTCGGAAATCAGTGTTTCATCATCTTGGTAGTGCTTGCCGTTCAAAAATTAATTCATGGTTGGAAAGAGGTGGAAGTCAGATGGTGCAAGCTTGGGAGAATAATGGGGGTGAGGAAGAATTAGTAGCTGCAGGACCATGCTTCCATCTGGGCAACACGTGAGTTGTGAACTGGGGCACTGTCTTGCAGGAGGCAAACACCTTTGGTCAGCATGGCACGCCTCTCGGTTTTGATGGCCTTCCACAAATTCTGCAGCAGTGACGCATAGCAAGTTCCGGTAATTGTGGTACACTTTGTAAGGAAATCCATCATCAATACTCCATGCTGGTCCCAAAAGATCATGAGCATGACCTTGCCCAATGAGAGTTGGACACGTGCCTTCTTCAGAGGTGGTATAATGTTTTCATTGCTTTGACTAGACTTTAATTTCTGGCTCATGGTGATGGACCCATGTTTCATCCTATGTGATTCATCTGTCCAAGAAGACCTGCGTTAAGCATGATATTACAGAAAGAGCAATAGCAAGGTTCTCATATAGAAACTTGCTGCACCAATGAACATTTTAGACATCTGCTGAGATGTTGAGTGGGTAATTTGTACTCACTTCAGTCATTCCCATTTTTTAAATCAGATGCCTTGCAGAATGGTCCATGGAATCCTATGATATCATTTTCTATTGTTTGATCAGTAATTTCATAATATTGTGTTTTGAGTTTTGGACACCAATGTTATGGAAAGGTCAAAGTTAAAAAAACAAAACAAAACAAAACTAAAGCTGGGAAATGTGGCATTTATAAATTACAGTACAACTCATAATAACAGTAAGTCAAAACAAAGGCAAAATTACCTAAAAGAGCAAAAAGATATTGACAGCATGTTATTATATATGAATAATATTCCCTTTCACAGCTGTGTTGGAAAAGCAGTTTGGACAGCCTATTTGCACAATATGCTCCTGTGAACACACAGAGCATAAGCTCCACATAGAGGCATAAATCAGGCTTCACCTGCAGTCCACTCGACCACTGTCTAATCGGGGTACTCACCATTCCTCCAGCACCATACACCTCTGTTTTGCCATCTGACAATACTCCACAGAGGGTGTATTATGGAGAGAGAGCAGCGCAGTTTGTCTCCGTTTCCCCATCTGACAACACTCCACCACGGGTGTGGAGAGCCACAGGGAGAGAGCAGCGGGGTGTGCGAGATCGGATCCGGGGTGCACTTGATTGCTTCCCTGGGCGTACACCTCAAGGGGGTTATATGAGTGGATTAGAGTAATAAATGTAACCATAGTTACATGTAATTATAATGTCAGTGTCCCAGCACCCAGCAGTAACCTGTAGCTCCGTTTCCCTGTCAAGTCCACAGCATTTGTATTGTGGAAAGAGACCCATGGATCCTAAACCCTACCGACCATGTCAGGGGTGCGCTTGATTCCTCCCCTGGCGTGTACCTTCACAGGTAAAAGCCAGTTAAAAAAGGTGACCTTTGACCTCTTTTATGATCAGTGAAAACATATCAGGTGCACTCCTCAGATATTGTGGCATCATCATGAAAAAAAAATCAGAGCCGGCGGTCAAATGGCCTCCAAGTTAGTAGGGGGCAAAGTTTCTGTCCGCATGCATATGTACTGTGCATACATACATGCATACATACATACCCAGGCCGCATATTGGGACTAACTTTCCTTGTACTTTTGGGTCAGTAGAGGGGAGTTTGGACATGGAGGCCTTCAAGCATTTAGTGTGTGCTTGAAACCTCTGCTGCTACCAAGTCTTGCTGCAGCTCTTTTGCAGTCACTCAAAGGTTTTTGACCACTTGCCTCCCCTGGAATCTGGTGGCAGCCAATGATGGCTTCTGCTTTCTTTTAGCATGTTCATTTAACTTTGAACATATAAACTATGCTTCCAACTGCATCTCTAAGAACATCCAGTGCCTTTGCTGCCTTTTTCTATCATTTCCCTTGTTTGTGCCAAACAATGATCTCCTCCCTGAGCTTTCTAGATACTTCTTTTGACTTTGCAATATTTCTAGCATACAGTCAAATGCCACTGTCAACAAACCAATAGCCAGTCCATGCATTTGACGTGTACTATCATAAACACACCTGATGCAACTGATGAAGCGCTTGACTAGTTGAAACAGCTGATTGATGCACTTATGAGGGTTTCTATGCAAGGGTGGATAATTTTGAGTCATTAAGTCTTTAAAAATTGCATTTTGTTTTGAAACTGGAGAAACAAAATTAGTTGTGTTGAATTATTTAAACGTTTCATGTTTTATATGTTTTTGCAAACAGCTGAAAGTTTGTCAACATAATTTGCAATGGGGCTGAATACATCTGATTGCAACAGTATTACGCTGTGTGACTCTTATGTGAATTTTCACCGAGAAGCTGCTGATAAAAGTGCAATATTAACATCTATCACACTCCAACCGATGAGATTAATTCATTCCACCGTCACATTAAGCGACTTCACATAAAGTAGTTTCACAATGAGGGGAAAAGCCTACATACTAGGGGCAAACATGGTTTGGCCGCATGGAGTGTGATTTTAGTGGCAAAATCTCATTTACTCCTCTACCCTAACCTTGAGATAAGATAAGATAAGCCTTTATTAGTCCCACAATGGGGAAATTCCAGGACTGCAACAGCACAGGGATAGCAACACTCAGAGCAATAATTAAGAAGATACGGAAGATATAAATAAGAGCAGTGGATGTACATACATACATACACATCAATATATAAATATATATACAAAGTGCGGAGCATTGTAACAAGATGGAATAAACAGCATAACCGTCTACTTAGTTATCCTACATAGTATGAATATGTACCCATACATATCGTCACCCTCCGTAGCGACCAATACTGTCCTAGTTGTATATACTGGAGGGGACCATTGTGTAAGTCTATTGCGTCTTTTGCATTCAGTACTATTAGGTTGTCACGTTTTTTTGCTATCTCTGCGAACAGCCCTGCTTAGGTTATACAGTCTGACTGCCGTGGGTAAGAAGGACCTGCGAAACCTCTCGGTTGCGCACCTAGGATGATGTAGTCTGCTGCTAAATGAGCTCCTCAGTGCGTTCAGTATGTCCTGCATAGGGTGGGACTTGGACTCCAGCAGAGATGACAGTTTAGCCACCATCGTGGCACCATCTTCTTTCTGCATATCCATCACCTTTCATTTGATTCCTTGCCGCTCTCACCTTATCATCCTAACAGAGTACTGTGCTCCAAAAATGCAGGATTACTTGTAATACCTGGAATCTCTAAGGCAGGGGTGTCCAATCATGTGCCATGGAGGGCCAAGACCCTACAGGTTTTCTCTTCTACCCAGTCTCTTCAGCAGGTGTTTTCACTTATCAGCAATCAGAGAGAAGAAATTCAGTGGAATATGCTGCTGAAGACACTGGTTGGAGGTAAAGCCTGCAGGGTCTTGGCCCTCTATGGCACATGATTGGACACCCCTGCTCTAAGGGCTGTATAACAGCAGCACAGTCAACAGCAGGAGTGTCAAACTCATTCCATGGAGGGCCAAGACCCTGCAGGTTTTACCTCCACCCAGTGTCTTCAACAACTGATTTCACTGAATTTCTTCCCACTGATTGCTGATCAATGAAAACACCTGCTGAAGACACTAGGTGGAGGTAAAACCTGCAGGGTCTTGGCCCTCCATGGAATGAGTTTGACACCCCTGGTCAACAGTTAATTGAGATACGGGAAGCATTTATGGGCATTTCCAAGTTCATTTCGGTATTACAGCAGCACAAAAAGGAATTCTGCACCAGGTGCAAAGAGGCTGTCCTAATGCTCTTAATTATTCAGAGGTGTGTTTGGGAGTAACATGAAATAAACCAATCACTGTCTTGTTCTCATTCCCTTTAATAAACAGGGGTATGTGATTCATGGCTTAATATTAATATGACATGTTTAAATGGGAAGACAAATCCATTGTGTGCTGAGGACAATGTGTGCGCATTCACAAAGTGAAAATGCATTTAAGGGCAAGGAGCTTTTAAGGAGCTTTTTAACCTTCTCCACAGTCCTACTCGCACTGGGGAGACTTGGTCATAATTACGCACAAACTTCATCCAAACTTCTCTTTTAAACCGAGGAAGAGCAAGCCATTCATCTCAGCCTGAGGTCCATTAATTTCTTCTGCTAACCACAGAGTTGTTGTGTTTAACTCAAAACAGCTGTCGGGATGCTTTCATTTTGAATTGTTCTGTTAAAAGAATGACAGTGAATGAGGTAAAAATATTGTAAAAAAAATACACAAAACATCATAATTGGATAATGATGAATGTTGGTTTTGCGTGCACCTGTTGGCTCTTTTTTGGGGCTGTGGTGACAGATCTTTTCCTGGTATAGGGCAGACTGATCCTGCTGTGGTCTGGTAGTTAAATTATAAAGAGACCAATCCACTGAATTATAAACTCAAGCACTGTTTTTTTTCTCTGTGCAATGAAAAACTTTGTCTGCTGTGTCTTCAAAGAGTTTGTATTTAACTGACCTTATTTAACAGAAGAAAAATGGCTGTGTGTTTTTCATTAATCGGGATTCATGCGTACAATGGGACACGAGATATGATGATGTGATATGATGACAGACACAATAGATTAGTATGTGGATAGAATACTTTGTCACAAGAGAGTCTGTAGTTTAAAATCTTACAGACTGAGAGTATCCCACTATGTCTCCTCCATGTACTGCATCCACACTGGAACGCACACACACACACGCCCTGTTCATTCACTCATTCACCTAAAAAATTAATACATTAATGCATAATCTATAGACTCCAATGGTAAGTCCACAATTAAAATGAAAATGTGGATAGAATAAAAATCTATTAAGTGTATCATCATATTTTAGCCTTGTTAAAATTACAGGTGATTCGATTATAATGGTTATAACTCTGTCCATTAAAGTAACAGAAAATCCCAGCGCATGCTGTTTCTCCATGTGTTCCTGTCAGTAGGAGTGCCGTGATTTCAAAACACAGTGCTGAAACAGTATTAAACAATGCGCTTCTGATACCAGACCTCCTTTTTTCTGATCAAAAGTGCATTGTCATAAAATGCACCAAAATGCCAACGTACATGAGACTGCATGCTACCACACCTCTTTAAAATGAGTACACTTCTCCCAGTGTAAAGTGAACACACCGTCTACTGGTAATTAGATGTTGTGATGCAAAGCGTAAAAAACAATGTGGTGACAGAAACTAGCAAAAGCATTGGAGCAAGGTGGGAAGTATGGCGCAAAAGCTCACTGTTGACCGTCATAATAGGGCCCTAAAAGTACAATGGGAAGTAGAGCTTTTAGTTATCAGGATCCTTTACTATGGAACCAGCTGCTAATGTGGGCTCAGTAGACAGATCAATCTTTGTTTTTAAGAATTGACTTAAAATAATCCTTTATGATAAAACTTAGAGTTGGATCAGGTGACTGAACCTTTCCTTAGTTATGCTGCTCTAGGCTTTGACAGCTTGAGGACCTGCCATGATACACTGGGATTTTTATCTTTTCACCCTCAGTATGTTTTGTAAGATTGTTGCTGTTCATTAAAGACTCTAAACCCACCAAAAACACCCATCAAAAACAAATGTGTATTGCCCAAAATAATATTTGTGGCTTTTTATACACACACACACACACACACACACACACAAAGAAAAACTTTCATTGCCTTAGAATTGGTTGGAAAGAACTTTTTACATCTTCCACCTACTTAAGTATGCATGAATCTATGACTATTCTAATTAGCTCCACCCATAATCCTGCCCACCAGTAGCTGGAAGAAGAGGACATTGGGCCAGGGCTCCAAGAAGGTGATCCAACTTGAGGAAGGATCATTCTTGGTGGAGCGGAAAGTCACTGTCTGGCCCCATGTGGAGGCTGGAGGGCTCCCCACTGGCCTCTGGTTGCCCACTTGCCGAGGATCTCCCGGCGAGTGGCGCCGCGCCTCGTCCGCCATGAAGTGAGCCGAGAGCAGCTCACTGGGGGCAAGGAGTCTGGTGCCTTTGTCCCCCTAACAGCAGACATCTCTCTCTGGTTCGGCCTTCTGACTATGTGCCTCCCATTCCTCCGTCTCCCCCGGCATGCAGGGGGAAATAATGCAGGCTGCAAACCCCATGTACTCTCTTTTGTATTTTAGCAGGGACACTGAGGTTTTTCCAAATAAAATTAATCATTGCTGCCATATTTTCATGTCTGTGGGTAAGACATGTAATTTAAAAGAAGATGATCCTCCCTCATCCCCCGAGGGAATAAACTCAGGTCTGTAGTCATGCCCAGTGCTTAGCCTGATTGGTTATAACATTAACCAATCAGGCTAAGCATGAATGCTTATGTAGCTAGAAACGCTGTGTCCAAACTTGTCTTTTTTGGGTGGGCATTGCCTAACTGGAAACTCACAGGAGAAAAACACCAACTTGAGTGTTGGGACTGAATTTGCTCTTGATATGTCTTGTAAGTCACAAAAACATGTTACAGACATGTTGACAACAGAAAAAAAATTGATTTTTGGCAGAGTGTCACTTAAATATTTGTTTATTCGCTCCCATAGATTGTGAATCCCCGGCATATCATTTGTTCCCTACTAATCTGTTCTTTTCTTCTTCTCTACCCCCTCACCCACCAACCAGTCGCAGCAGATGACCGCCCCTCCCTGAGCCTGGTTCTGATGGAGGTTTCTTCCTGTTAAAAGTGAGTTTTCCCCTCTCCTCTCTTGCCAAGTGCTTGCTCAACAGGGACTGTCTGATTCTAGGGGTCTCTTTCTGAGATTGTAGGAAAAAGACTCTGAAAGTGCTTTATTTTGCAAAAGTTAATTTTCTGACTACAGTAAATATTATCAATGTCCAAAGTTTAGTTCAGTTCAGGTTATATCAGGCTGCATTCATTTTGTCGTCTACTATATGCCGACTAGGCTTCAAGTCTGAAAGTCTAGATTTGAGTTTTAGAAACCCTTCTTGTCTTTAAGTGCTACAAATACAAACTGCCAGTTAAATGGACGCTCACATGGTTTGGGGACCACCTATGTTAGAGTGCTTCTCTTTCACTTGAAATTATCCTGTGGTTGGTATGCTTTCACTCCTACAGAAAAAAAGAGAAACACACCAAATTCAATTACCAGTACAAAGTTTCTTCCCCTTTCGGCCCACTCTACCAAGAAGGGGGGATGTAAAACAAGTCATTTGGTAGTTTGAAGAGAAAGATGTATTTGGAGGGAGGAGTGACAATGATTGGCTGAGCCACCTTTTTTATTGTTCTGTCTATATATCATGTAGAAAGCAAGGCATGGTAGCATGGTATGTTACAGGGAGGGAGATCATCAACCTTAGAAATAAGCCTTAAAAGCAGTTATAATAAAAAGTCTTTTAGTAAACAACTAGAGGGCAAATTACTACTGTCACTGTGTGTCTGATTAGTTCAATTTAAAAACCCTCCAGAAAATCTAGAAACAAATGTTCAGCAGTGGTCATAAACATCTCTGTTGATGCACGTGCAAAGCAGTTTATATAAGGTAACGATTTACAACAAAAATCAAACTAAAAATAGGTCAAGTACATAAATGCTGATCTGAAGTCGCACAACCCTGGATGCCAAAAGTACAAAGAAGATTCAGATCTGTGCACACATGCCCATCCCATTATTCTGAAACCATAGCCTCTAAAAACCTTTAAAAATGTGGTCTATATCAAGCCAGAAAGAAAGGAGAGAATATCTTCTCTGCAACAATTGCTTCAAGAGCTTGCTCCTTCTCCTTCTCCCCCCCCCCCCTCCCTCTTTCTTTTCTCTGCCTGACTTTTACAACTTCCTCCTGGTTGGGGCTGCAGCTCTAACCCAAACAAAACTCCATTTTTTAGTTATTGGCCCTCATGGCATGTAATGGAGAATCAAGCTAATTATCCCTACAGCTGTTTTCACTTGCTTTTTATGTAAGCAATACCTGGCTGATCCAGAGAGCAACAGTGAGGCCCTTCTTAACGCTCCAGGCCTCCAGGCCGGCTGGAATTAGAGAGCAAAATGCCAGGTTTTTCTCCCCAGATACTACCCGCGCGTACCCCTGAACCCATCTCCCAGCACATAACCCACTCTGGTACTCTGGTCTGCCCCCCCCCCTCCCCCCCCTCCATGCACCTCTGGCTTCAATGTCTGCTGCTTCATAAAACACAAACTCCCTCTTTGATGTGCAACAAAGCTGCTCTTCAATAGCCAGGATGGATGTGTGTGACAAGCATTCGTTTTCTTTCATCGACAATCTCTGGCAATTAATAAAGGAGGTGGGCTTAGGGTGTGGCTAAATTGGAACCATCTCCTGCAGTCACAGGGCTAGAAAGACAGAGGAGTTAATGCAGCGTGCAGGAGAGAGTAAAGAGTGAAAGAAAACAATTCCTTACAGGCTAATTGCATAATTTCCTTCATCTGAGCAAACACATGCTGGGTGAAAGCAAGTGTGGGCAAGCCGCACAGATGCCAATCCGAGGGGTGCTGAGGAGAGCTACCATCAGTCTCTCCAGCAATAGACAGTGCCCACTAATCCAGATACTGGGGGCAACAGCATCTGTGCACTTCTTGGCTTTGGTGGGAGACATATCCACAACCTCAAGATCAATCGTCCTCCCCAGAGCGATCTCAGGGCAAAGTGAGTCAGTACAGATAAACAATTGCGGGTGTACTATTTCCTTCATAACTTCATTCCTGACTGCAGCCAGAAATCTGTTCAGTACAAACACCACTAGGTGGAGTTGACTGTTGTTGGAAAAAAAAAATGTATCTCATGTATCAGACTCATTAAGTTCCCATGGAGAAGCAGCATGGAGTTGAAAGAGAGAAACAGTGTAAGCACTGCATATGCTGTTTCTAAAATTCACTCTGGCTGAACATTGCTTCACTTTCATGCATCATCTACTAGTGCCTCTTGAGATTGATTTCTGATTTAAAATGAACACAGAAGCAGATTGGTAGCATTTTCAAACTTCTTTTTGTGTCAAATTAAAGTAAAAACTGCCAACCTCAGAAAGGAAAAGACCAGTCCTCCTCTCCAACTTTCTCCCGCTTCCTGTCTTTTTTTTTTTTTTTTTGGTCTTTAATCTGGTGAGGAATGATGGAGGGAGGGATGCAGAATGGTGGTGAGTTCCCCTGAGCCCAGCCAAGGTGTGCCAGCGTACAAATGATACGGGTGGAATTTGCTGTCTAAGTATTCCAAATGTGGAGGTAGTTTTGACAGATTTTATACATGCAGATATACAGAGCCCTCAGTGCACAAACAGACACAAAGGTATGCATGCATGCTTGCAAATTCATAAACTCAGAGACGACACACAGAGATAAAGAGTGTTGCTCATGGGACAGACAAAGATCCGTCAGTCATTTAAAAGCCCCACGGTGAAGGAGAAACTGTATATTAACAAAATCTATAATGCTCATGTAGGTCCAAAATGCAGGTTAATACAACAATAAATTTCTTTTTGGAATTCGCTCAGCTCTTGTTGCTTAGATCAGCTTCTTTTAATGCTCAGAATTTCCCCTCAAATCCTTCAAGCTTTTCTCTCCATGATTTATCCGGTTTTCCTCTTTTTTTCCACTCCAACCACAGTGTGTTTATGCTATTGAGAAAAAATGTCTACTGTGTGTCAAAGTCTGTGTATACAACTCACCAATATTCTTGTCTTTTTTTTTTAAACAGTAAAAATATTCCCGGAACCTTGCTTTTGTCCCATGAAAAACACCTTAACCTGAAGTCTAATCTTGACATGGAGCAGTGACGGCCCATCAGAACCGGGCCCTAAGAGCTCAGGACGTGCCCGCATCTTAAAAGCGGCACAGGCCAAGCCAGGCAGGGGAGACAAGTGAAACTCGAGCCCACATTAAAGAATCTCCATCAGGTAGGAGATCAGGAGAGGCCTCCATGCTCTCAGTGTTTGCGGGAGTCTGGGCCTCTGAAGCCCTATCTCACCTCCATCTGGAAAGAGAATCTGAGGATAGTCTGATGGTCTGATAAGAGGCCATGCCGACTGACACGGTAACAGCCTCTCACCCCCATTTGCAAAAAGCCAAGTGGATGAAAGTGTAGTTGTAGTGCACTCTCATGTGGGCGTAGCAGGGAGTGGGGGGAGAGTTTGGTTTAGGGATTCTGGGATTGAGGTGGGAGGGAGAATGTGGACCCACTACACTACAAGGGAAGCTAAGACAGTAGGTTTGTGGAAACACATTTATATTTACATAGTTCATACCTTTTTGCTCAATGTGACTTGAAATGTGGGGAAAACGTGTATGGCTCGTTCTCATAATTACAGTAAGGGAGAGAGTTTCTGAGCAGGAGATAGAGTGGGCTGGTGTGAAAATTTTTATAATTTTTACATTTTTTTTTCTTTTCATAGCTATGGTTTTATTTAACGTATGAGAATATTCTTGGGTTCATTCAAGAAATCCCAGCTTTTTTTTCCTATGGTGCTATTAATGCTCCACCCTCCTCTTGATGTCTTCTCAAGACGACATCAACTCTAGTGACCCATCAGTTCTCACTCCTGACCCAACTAGTTGCTTCCTGCCCACAGACACACTGTTTCTCCATCTGTTTTTTTTTATGGCCCCTTCAGTTTATTCCAGTTTCCTGTCTTTACTGATTTGCACTTCTGCCATAAGCAGATAGTTGACACTGAAGCCCATTCCCAGATTCTATAAAATTTGACTGTTTTGTCAATATATGTGAGAAAAATACATTTAACATTTTAAACATTTCTGTCAGACTGGTGGCATACATTGCTAAGAAATCTGTGCCCCGTGTGTGTTTCTGTATTATTAAATCCATGCCTTTAACATGGCTAGAACCAAGGCTTTTCTGTTAAAATTATTTGGTTTGGTCTACTTTGGTCATCTTGGATCTGTTAAGGATCACTCAAACCAGTTAAGCTAGAAAGTCTGATCCTTGAGAGCACAATTTTCTACAATATAACAGGCTTATCTTTATGTAGATACGTGTTAAGCATATGTGTGGATGTGTGACTTTAGCCCCTTTCAAACTACACTGCAATCCAGGAAAACCCAGTACGATCTGGGTTCCCTCTGTTGTCTGAATAGGGTTACCCATGACACTTGACCCAGGCTAACTGACCCTGCAATGACAAGGGTCATTGCCCACCTCGCCTCAGCTTCGACATTTGAATGGGACAATGTGAATAAACGTGCAGTGAAGTAGGTGTCAGCCTCATCATGTCACAGCACAGCGACAAAAAGTGGAAAGAAATCTGAAGGCTGTTCGTCATTCTTCTGACAGATTATATTAATTTTGAAGGTGCAGCACACAGCTGTGTGTGCCAAAATTACACAAGTATCACAATGGCTGAGAGTGAAAAGTGCTTTCAAGAGCATTGCGTTTCATTCAATCCCCCTGAAGTCTACAGCAGTGCTGACTGTCTCCAGCTGCTGTTGAGGTGAGACCAGCCTGTCCTGGAACAAAAGCTGTGGGAGACACATCGGTTTGCCCCAGTACAGTGTCTCGGTTCACCCCACATTCACGTGCACCTTGTGACCCTCCACTCTTTATTTACATGACAGTCCCCTTCAAACCCCGCCCCCCCCCCCCCCACACACACACACTTTGTGTGGTGCTGGACAAGAAAAGTGACACACAAACACACGCTCCCCCAATATGTGCATGCGCGTGCACACCCGGTCTGCTAAAATGGAGGACAAAGAGCATCAATCATTTACAGGTGCATCTCAATAAATTAGAATACCATCAAAAGTTAATTTATTTCAGTAATTCAATTCAAAAAATGAAACTCATATAAAGTAGTTTCATTGCACACACAGTGATATATTTCAAGCATTTATTTCTTTCAGTTTTGATGATTATTGCTTATAGCTAATGAAAACCTCAAATTCAGTTTCTCAAAAAATTAGAATATTACATAAAATTAACTTTAAAAATGGATTTTTATTAGAAATATTTTCAGACTTAAAAGTATGTCCATGTACGGGGGGCTGAAAAGTTCATAGTGGTCAAAGTTGACCAAATGTGGTTTATTTTTCAATCACAGGGATCCAAGCGCTGCTGTACCGATGGAAGTGTATGGACTGAAGGGGAGACGAGGTTGAAAAATAAACCACATCTGGTCAAATTTGACCACTATGAACTTTTCAGCCCCCCCTCGTACATGCTCAATATTTGGTCGGGGCTTCTTTTGCATGAACTTTTGCTTCAATGCGATGTGGCGTGGAGGCAATCAGCCTGTGGTACTGCTGACGTGTTATGGAAGCTCAGGTTGCTTTGACAGCGGCCTTCATCTCGTCTGCATCATTGGGTCTGGTCTCTCATCTTCCTCTTGACAATACTCCATAGATTCGCTATGGGGTTTAGATCAGGGGAGTTTATTGATCAGTCAAGCACAGTGAGACCATGGTGATTAAACCAGCTTTTGGTAGTGTGGGGAGGTGCTAAGTCCTGCTGGAAAATGAGATCAACATCTCCATAAAGCTTGTCAGCAGAGGGAAGCATGAAGTGCTCTAAAATTTCCTGATAGACAACTGCACTGACTTTGGACTTGAGAAAACACAGTGGACCAACACCAGCAGATGACATGGCTCCCCAAATCATCACTGACTGTGGAAATTTCACACTGGACCTCAAGCAACTTTGTTTCTGTGTCTCTACAATCTTCCTCCAGATTCTGGGACCTTGACTTCCAAATGAAATGCAAAATTTACTTTCATCTGAAAAGAGGTCATCTGCTGGTGTTGGTCCACTGTGTGTTATCAAGTCCAAAGTCAGCGCAGTTGTCAACGAGGAAACTTTAGAGCACTTCATTCTTCCCTCTGCTGACAAGTTTTATGGAGATGCTGGTTTCACTTTCCAGCAGGACTTGGCAACTGCCCACACTGCCAAAAGTACCAAAACCTGCTTTTATGTACATGATATCACTGTGCTTGATTGGCCAGCAAACCCTCCTGACCTAAACCCCATAGAGAATTTATGGGGTTTTTTTCCAAGAGGAAGATGAGAGACACCAGACCAACAATGCAAACGAGCTGAAGGCTGCTGTCAAAGCAACCTGGGCCTTCATAACACCTCAGCAGTAACACAGACTGACTGCCTCCATGCCACGCTGCACTGATGCAATAATTCATACAAAAGGAGTCCCGTGTAGTTCATATATCCATATCTGCATATGTATAGACACAGGGAGATGTTTTGTGATTGCATGTGTGGAATGACCTCACGTCTCAGAAGAGGACAATAGGTCTGGACCACCTGCGGAGAACAACGAGGAGATGGAGGCGCGGCGGTGAAGACCTGAAAAGACCTCCTGACCCCCTAGGGTCAGACGAAGGAACCGGAGGACATTGGAAGGAGACATTGGATGATGAGAAGGATATGACAAGGATGTGTGATGTTGGCTATTGTTGTGTGATGTATAAGTATGGGGGTCTGACTGCGATCAGCCTCTTTCTGCTTTCTGCCTTTGGTGAGACATGTTGGGGAGGCGAAGCCGACATTAAATCTGAATTATAAAATCACTCAGCTTCTTCATTTCACACTCCCCACATTGGTGACCAGACGTGAGAATGGATGAAAGGCGTTCTCCCGTTGCAGACTCGTCGGAGGCGGCCCGAGCAAGCGCCGTCGCCATCAAACTCGCAGAATTCTGGCAGAACGACCCGAACTCGTGGTTCAAGCAGGCTGAGGCACAGTTCGCGCTCGCAGGGGTGACAGCAGACGAAACCATGTTCTACCACGTCGTCGCCAGGCTCGACGCCGCCACAGCACAATGCGTGCGGAGTGTGATACAGCAGCCGCCCGCCAGCGACAAATACGAGGAGCTGAAGGCTACTCTCATCGAGAGCTTCGTGCCCTCGGCCGAGGAAAGGGCCAAGAGAATACTGGCGATATATGGCCAAGGAGGGCGCAGACCGATGGCCCTGATGGAAGACATGCTTCAGCTGAGAAAGGCAGACAACGACAGCTTCCTCTTTCAGCACATCTTCCTCAGCACCCTCCTGGCGCACATGAGAGGGACTCTGGCCAGCATGCGTTGTAACACCCAGCAGGATTTCCGCGCGCTAGCCCGGGAAGCACAGCGGCTCCTCAACTCCTGCGGCGAGCAGATGGCCACAGCAGCAGCGGCGGACCTCGGTGCGGAAGCCCAGGGCAGCGGGGAGCCGGAGACAGCGGAGCAAATCCCGCTCACCATGGCAGCGACGTGGCCATGACGCAACAGACGAGACGACCTCTGTTACTACCACCGGCGATTTGCTGAGAGGGCATACAAGTGTGTGCCACCGTGCAGTTTCAAGAGGTCGGGAAACTCCAAAGCCGGGAACCGTTAGCAGCTACGGCTCTCGGCGAGGCCAACAAGCTGCTCTACATCACTGATGAAGGCTCCGGGCGACATTTCCTCATAGACACCGGAGCTCAGGTGAGCTTCATCACCCCGACCTACGCTGACCGAGTGGCTGGACCCCGCGGCAACGGGGCAACGGCGGCGAACGGCTCGAACATCAGCACTTATGGTGAAAGGACCTTGTCTCTGTCCTTACACGGCCGCACTTATGAGTGGACTTTTATCATAGCGGCGGTGAGTTTCAACATGTTAGGTGCTGATTTCTTATGTTCACATGGGTTGTTAGTTGATCTTGCAAACAGACGCTTAATCAGTGCGCTGTCATTCTCTTCTATCCCCTGTGCAGCTCGAGTGTCCCCACCACCCGTGCAGGCCAACGTCGCCACAGCAGGAGGTAAGTTTGACAAACTCCTTACCCAATTTCCAGCACTCACAGTTCCCAAATTTTCGGCAACAGTAGCGAGACACGGGGTGGAGCACTTCATCCCCACAACGGGCCCCCCTGTCTTCGCTAAAGCTCGGCGCTTAGACGCGACCAAGCTCGCCATAGCACGTGACGAGTTTGCCAGCCTGGAAAAGCTGGGTATTATTCGGCGCTCGAAAAGCCCATGGGCTTCGCCAGTGCATATGGTCCCGAAAGCCGACGGCTCCTGGAGACCTTGCGGCGATTATCGCAGATTAAACAATGCTACAGCGCATGACCGCTACCCAATCCCTCACATCCAGGATTTTTCACTACATCTGGCGGGTGCGCGTATTTTTTTCTAAAATAGACCTGGTCCGCGGCTACCACCAAGTCCCAGTCCGACCTGAGGACGTCCCTAAAACGGCCGTAATAACCCCTTTTGGTCTTTTTGAGTTTCTGCGCATGCCGTTTGGCCTTAAAGGCGCGGCACAAACGTTTCAGCGTATGATGGACGCTGTGTTATGCGATCTTCCTTTCGTGTTTGTCTACCTCGACGATATTTTAGTCACCAGCACGTCTGAGGAGGAACACGAAAATCACCTCACTACAGTTTTTCAGAGGTTGGAAGAACATGGGTTAATAATTAATCCAGCCAAGTGCCGATTCGGCGTGGCGCAGATTGATTTTTTGGGACACCGCGTTTCCCCAGAAGGGGCAGTCCCATTGCCTGATACGGTGCGCGCAGTGGCAACTTTTCCCCGACCACAAACGGTCAGATCGCTGCAGGAATTTTTAGGAATGGTAAATTCTTACAACCGTTTCCTCCCCCGCGCAGCTCAGCTCATGCAGCCATTATATGCCGCGCTTAGAAAGAAAAAGCCCTCCAACGCAGTCGTGTGGTCCCTGGAGCGGGAACGCGCGTTCGCGGAAGTAAAAAGAGCCCTGGCTGACGCCGGGCTTTTGGCCCACCCCGACCCCTCGGCCCGCATAGCGCTTACCACAGACGCATCAAATTTGGCCATAGGGGCGGTCGTGGAGCAGCACGTTGACGGGGTTTGGCAACCGCAAGCATTTTTTAGCAAATCCTTAAACGAAACCGAGCGCAAATACAGCACGTTTGACAGAGAGCTGTTAGCGCTTCATTTGGCCATCCGCCATTTCCAGTTCTGGCTGGAAGGTCGGCGTTTCATGGCTTTTGTCAACCATAAACCGCTCACTTTTGTGATGTCTAAAATCTCAGAACCTTGGTCGGGCCGGCAACAAAGGCAGCTGGCCGTAATTTCGGAATTTACCACAGACATTCGGCATGTAGCGGGCAAACTCAACGTGGTGGCAGATTGCCTCTCCCACGCCGTGACATCGTCAGGGCACGTGGAGGCAGATCATACTACCACAGCCGCAGGGCGCAAGACCAACACAGAAGCGCACGCGGCCCCAGTTCACATAGGGATAGATTATGCAGCCATGGCAGCAGAACAGGGTAGTGACACGGACGTGCGCACACTCCAGTCTGGACCAACAGGGTTAAGGCTGGAGAGCAGGGGTTTGCGTGACGGTGTGCCCCCCCTTAATCTGCGACATGTCAACCGGGCGACCTCGCCTGGTAGTCCCGGCCGTGTGGCGCCGCCGCGTTTTTGACTCGGGTCACTCCCTGGCGCACCCGGGAGTGCGCGCTTCGGTAAAAATGGTGGCGGAAAAGTTTGTTTGGCCGGGCCTGCGCAAGCACGTAAAGGAGTGGGCAAGAACATGCATGTCTTGCCAACGTGCCAAAATTCACAAGCACACGAAAGCTCCTTTAGAACCGTTCGGAATCCCGGCCAGGAGGTTTGACCATGTGCATGTCGACCTCGTGGGCCCCCTACCGTCCTCGCAGGGGTTCACACATCTTTTAACAATGATGGACCGAACCACACGTTGGCCAGAAGCGGTCCCGCTGACGTCAACTACGGCCGCAGAGGTGGCTCGCGTTTTTTTAACGACCTGGGTAGCGCGTTTCGGAGTCCCGTCGGACATCACGTCCGATAGGGGGCCTCAGTTTGTCTCAGAGCTCTGGTCTGCGATGGCCAGCAGCTTAGGGGCGACAGTCCATCGCACTACAGCGTATCACCCCCAGGCTAATGGTTTATGCGAGCGTTTTCATAGGTCTTTGAAGGCTGCCCTCAGGGCGTCACTAACGGATGCAGATTGGGTTAACAAACTACCGTGGGTTTTATTGGGGTTGCGTTCTGCGCCCAAGGAGGATCTAGACGCCTCCCCAGCAGAATTAGTTTTTGCACAACCTCTCAGGCTCCCCGGTGAATTCTTACCAGAACAGCCAGAGCCAGGGCGCCTCCCAGCTCTGAGGCCACTAAGCAGCACGGGAGCGGACATGCTCCCGGGCCCGGTTCATCACACCTTTCCGCGGGTTTTTGTTCCCCAGGCTTTAAAAAATGCCGAGTTCGTTTTTGTTAGGCACGAGGCTTTAAAGCCAACCCTCCGCCCACCATATGATGGTCCATGTAGAGTGCTGGAACCTGGAGATAAGCATTTTGTGCTGGATTTGGGGGACAGAAAAGAGACAGTCAGCATTGACAGACTCAAGCCTGCCTTCATGTTGAGTGACGAGCCTGTACGGGTGGCGAGAGCACCTCAATGTGGTAGACCCCCCAAGGGACACGTCCCAGCCTCCCCGCAGGGATCAAATAACCACTCTTTTCCTCAAGCTGCAGATTCCTTACAAGACGGCACCGCTGGGACGCCGAGGCAGGCGTACAGCAGATTTGGAAGACAGTTGAAACCCAGATGACACACAGACTGATGTGAATGTGACAATGTGTTTTAAAATATGCTGTCGGGGTTATCATAGCAGTTTTAAGGCGGACATGGGGCATAGACTGTACTGTTACTGTTATTACTGTGTTTTTAACGTGATCATCTTGTACAGTTATGCCAGTGATGTCACCATATTCTGTGAACCTTCATATATTGTCCTTTTCTTAGACGTTTGGGGGGGGGCTGTAGTTCATATATCCATATCTGCATATGTATAGACACAGGGAGATGTTTTGTGATTGCATGTGTGGAATGACCTCACGTCTCAGAAGAGGACAATAGGTCTGGACCGCCTGCGGAGAACAACGAGGAGATGGAGGCGCGGCGGTGAAGACCTGAAAAGACTTCCTGACCCCCTAGGGTCAGACGAAGGAACCGGAGGACATTGGATGATGAGAAGGATATGACAAGGATGTGTGATGTTGGCTATTGTTGTGTGATGTATAAGTATGGGGGTCTGACTGCGATCAGCCTCTTTCTGCTTTCTGCCTTTGGTGAGACATGTTGGGGAGGCGAAGCCGACATTAAATCTGAATTATAAAATCACTCAGCTTCTTCATTTCACGCTCCCCACACCCGGCCAATTATTGAGTGTGTACATGGACATAATTTTCAATCGGTCAACATTTCTATTAAAAATCCATTTTAAAAAATTAATTTTATATAATATTAAATTTTTTTGAGAAAATGAATTTGGGGTTTTCTTATGCCTATAAGCCACAACCATCAAGAAATAAACACCTGAAATATATCTGTCTGTGTGTAATGAATCTATATAATATATGAGTTTCATTTTTGACTTGAATTACTGAAATAAACTTTTCAATGACATTCTAATTTACTGAAATGCACCTGTAACTATATAGATTGGAACACACCAATCAACCACTGATCTGCACTGAGTTTGACAGACTGACCAAATTAAAAGACTTGTAACAACACCGGTGGTGACTCTGAACTATATTGTAATATAGATCAGTAGCCAATAACCACAGGATCACCAGCTTTCAGGCTGACCGGTGCGTTTGTGTGACATCAGCAATGTAAGGACATGAAACTTGATACACCAGAGAAATGCACTGTTATATGCAGGGGATCAGACGGTCTGTTGGTGGTTTGAAAAAGCCATCCAGGGTTGCTAAGGTGTTAAAGGGAATACTCATTGAGAATCCTAAAATAAGCATATAATACCTCTACTGAAAGCTGAGAACATAATAAACATGAATGTAGTACTTTTGTAGCCTTAAGTTCATCTAGAAAGAAAAGAAATTGAATTTTTTCCATTCATTCTGTGCACCCACGTCGAGGCTCTGACTTCCGTATTTGTTGACTGAACTTGGTGACATTACAAGCTGAACAAACTAAAAGCTCAGTGGCTCCAGTGGATCCAACCCGCACTCTTGATTATGCGTCTAAAATTGTAGAAATAAACAAATTTTGCAGACAATAGACCTTGTGAAGATTCTGATCGCTCGGTCATTCGGTATTGAGATCACTATTTGCACTGCTAGCATGGAACTTGCAAGGAGAGGGTGAAGATATGAAGCAAAAATGATGATCAAAACTTGTCTAAAAATCATCCCAATCAATAAAGCACATATATTTGAAGAATAATGTCTATCCTTGCTAAAAACATTATTTGGTATTAAAATAGGAAACTCTCTAAGTTAAGTTAATCCTTTCCACAACATGTGGGACACCATGTGGTGTATGGGGCAGCACCTATCGCACTCTAGTTTCTCTATAATCTGCTGAATAATTTCGGCTGGGTTGCCAATTGCTCAGGGACAACTTTTACACTTTTTTTTTAACATTTAGAGAAAAGACAATCACAAAGTGGATTTTTAAATTTTCTATAATATAAAAGTAATACAAGAAACATCAATAATTACATTTACATGTACCAGTTCACAGTGTTGTTAGGGTTAAGTTGCGGCTCGTCTTCATTTCTCCTCGGTTCATCATCATGGAGGTTCAGCCTGGAGGAGGCGCACTGACTCGGGTTGCTCTGCTCACGGGCTCACGTTGCCGGAGCTCGGAGGTGAAGGAGGAACCGCCGGTGGACTCAGGCATTGGTTTGGTGGAAGTTTACAAGCCGCTTCAGCCACCGGCGGGACGATGAGGGAGGAGCAGCCAGGCAGGAGGACCAGAGCTAATGGCTAACAGGGAGCAGCTGGACAGTGAAAAACAAAAAAACCCCTCTGGGATGGATTAAAGAGAAGCCCACCATCTGGCTGTCTTGGACCCGTTTCATGCAGATAAGCTGCAGGGACTGCAGCCGCAGCATTAGCACCAGCGGCGGCGTCTTGGTTTTCGTCGTTGGCTTCAGGGTCAAAATCTCCCAAATCTCCATCATTATCGCTGTCTGCTAAATCACTCTCTTCACCTTCGTCTTCCTCTTCATTGGCATCCACTTCGAAACTCAGATCGAGAATGCTTTCTTTCATCCATCCATCCATCCATCTTCTACCGCTTTTCCGGAGGTCCGGGTCGCGGAGGCAGCAGTTCAAGCAGAGAAGCCCAGACTTCCCTCTCCCCAGCCACCTGCTCCAGCTCTTCAGAGGGGATACCAAGGCGTTCCCAGACTAGCTGGGAGACATAGTCTCTCCACCGAGTCCTGGGTCTGCCCCGGGGTCTCCTCCCAGTGGGACGTGCCTGAAACACCTCAAGTGGGAGGCGTCCAGGAGGCATCCTAATCAGATGCCCATACCACCTCAACTGACTCCTTTCAATGTGGAGGAGCAGCGGTTCTACTCTGAGCCTCTCCCGGATGACTGAGCTCCTCACCCTATCTCTGAGGGTGAGTCCAGCAATCCTACGGAGAAAGCTCATTTCAGCCGCTTGTATCCGCGATCTCGTTCTTTCGGTCATTACCCAAAGCTCGTGACCATAGGTGAGAGTAGGAACGTAGATTGACTGGTAAATCGACAGCTTTGCCTTAGAACTAAGCTCCCTCTTCACCACAACAGACCGGTACAACGTCCGCATCACTGCAGATGCTGCTCCAATCCGTCTGTCGATCTCTCGCTCCATTTTCCCCTCACTCGTGAACAAGACCCCAAGATACTTAAACTCCTCCACTTGGGGCAGGAGCCTGTCCCCAACCCGGAGAGGACAATCCACCTTTTTCCGGCTGAGGACCATGGACTCGGACTTGGAGGTGCTGATTCTCATCCCAGCCGCTTCACACTCAGCGGCAAACCGTCCCAGCAAGAGCTGTAGGTCATTGCTGGATGAAGCCAACAGGACAACATCATCTGCAAACAACAGAGATGAGATCCTGTGGTCACCAAGCATGACACCCTCCATTCCCTGGCTGCGCCTAGAAATCCTGTCCATAAAAATTATGAACAGGACCGGTGACAAAGGGCAGCCCTGGCGGAGTCCAACTCTCACTGGGAATGACTCCGACCGAGTGTTGGCAATGCGAACTAAACTCTCACAACGGTCGTACAGAGACCGAATAGCTCGTAACAACAAGCCCGATACCCCATACTCCCGAAGCACCCCCCACAAAAATCCACGAGGGACGCGGTCAAATGCCTTCTCCAAGTCCACAAAACACATGTAAACTGGTTGGGCAAACTCCCACGAACCCTCAAGAATTCTCGAGAGGGTAAAGAGCTGGTCCGATGTGCCACGGCCAGGACGAAAACCACATTGCTCCTCCTGAATCCGAGGTTCGACCAACGGCCGGACTCTCCTCTCCAGTACCTTGGCATAGACCTTCCCAGGGAGGCTGAGGAGTGTGATCCCTCTAAAGTTGGAGCACACCCTCCGGTCCCCTTTTTTGAAGAGAGGAACCACCACCCCGGTTTGCCATGCCAAAGGCACTGCCCCCGACCTCCACGCAATGTTGCAGAGGCGTGTCAACCATGACAACCCAACAACATCCAGGGCCTTGAGGTACTCGGGGCGAATCTCGTCCACCCCCGGGGCCCGGCCACCAAGGAGATTTTTAACCACCTTGGCGACCTCAGCCCCTGTGATAGGCGAGTCATCCCCCTCGTCCCCAAACCCTGCTTCCTCTGTGGAAGGCGTATCAGTGGGATTGAGGAGATCCTCGAAGTATTCCTTCCACCGCCCAACGATATCCCCAGTTGAAGTCAACAGTGTCCCATCCGCACCATACACAGTGTGGACGGGGAGCTGCTTTCCCCTCCTGAGCCGCCGAACAGTTTGCCAGAATCTCTTTGAAGCCGACCGAAAGTCTTGTTCCATGGCCTCACCGAACTCCTCCCATACCCGGGTTTTTGCTTCAGCAACCACCCGAGCTGCACTCCGCTTGGCCTGCCGGTACACCTCAGCTGCTTCGGGAGTCCCACAAGCCAACCAAGCTTGATAGGACTCCTTCTTCAGCTTAATGGCCCCCCTCACCACTGGTGTCCACCACTTGGTTCGGGGGTTGCCACCACGAGATGCACCGACCACCTTGCGGCCGCAGCTCTGGGCTGCCGCTTCAACAACAGAGGTGGAGAACATGGCCCATTCAGACTCCATGTCTCCAGACTCCCTCGGAATGTGGTTGAAGTTCTTCCGGAGGTGGGAGTTGAAGACCTCCCGGACAGGGGCCTCAGCCAGACGCTCCCAGCACACCCTCACTATACGTTTGGGTCTACCAGGTCTGAATGGCTTCCTCCCCTGCCATCGGATCCAACTCACCACCAGGTGGTGATCAGTTGACAGCTCTGCACCTCTCTTTACTCGGGTGTCCAAGACATACGGTCGCAGGTCTGATGATACGATAACAAAATCGATCATCGACCTGCGGCCTAGGGTGTCCTGGTGCCAGGTGCACATATGGACACCCTTATGCTTGAACATGGTGTTCGTTATAGACAGACTGTGGTTAGCACAGAAGTCCAATAACTGAACACCACTCGGGTTCAGATCGGGCAGGCCGTTCCTCCCAATCACCCCCCTCCAGGTTTCACTGTCGTTGCCCACATGCGCATTGAAGTCCCCCAGTAGGACAATGGAGTCTCCAGGAGGAGCACCCTCCAGCACCCCAGTCACAGACTCCAAAAAGGGTGGGTACTCTGAAACATCATTTGGTGCATAGGCACAAATGATGGTCAGGACCCGTTTCCCAACCCGAAGGCGCAGGGAAGCAACCCTTTCGTCCACCGGGGAAAACTCCAATATAGAGGCAGCAAGGTGGGGCGATACAAGAATACCTACCCCTGCTCGTCGCCTCTCGCCCGGGGCAACTCCAGAAAAGGCCAAGCTCCAGCCCCTCTCCAGGAGACTGGTTCCGGAACCGGAGCTGTGTGTTGAGGTGAGGCCGACTATATCTAGCCGGTATCGCTCAATCTCGTACACCAGCTCAGGCTCCTTCCCCACCAGAGAGGTGACATTCCACGTACCAAAAGCCAGTTTAGAAAGCTTGGGATCAGTCCGCCAAGGTCTCCGCCTTTGACTGCCACCTAATCCACATAGCACCGGACTTCCATGATCCCTCCTGCAGGTGGTGAACCTACTGGAGGGCGGACCCATGTAACTCCTTCGGGCTGAGCCCGGCCGGGTCCCATGGGTGGAAACCCGGCCACCAGACGCTAGCCTTCGAGCCCCTCCCCCAGGCCTGGCTCCAGGGTGGGGCCCCGGTAACCCCATACATTCCCCATGCTTTCTTTCATTTTACTCAAAATATGAACCCGATCTCATCATTTTCAGATTGTAACAGGACTAGTAATTAATTCATTGTTCAGTTCATGACGTCACACATTTCAGGCCGACATTACTAGTGAATTTCAGTCATCTGACACCATCACTTTCACTGACTTTTTTCTCTCTCCAGATCACAGTTTATTCCAAAAAATGGTGAAATTTGAGGAAATTATATAATTTCCTGTATAAACATACCAAATTCAGCCTAATGAAAAATCAATAAATTTCCCCTTTAATTTATGCTAATGGAACCCATAATTTCAGCTCACCAATTGTAGTTTGAAAGCAGCATTAGTATGTACATCAGTAGCTCTGTGTATTTGTCATGTCAACCAACGCTCAAAAGGAGTTGCTGGGGAGGACAAGTTCAGACAGATATCTGCAAAGGCTACAATAATTTTGGCCTGTTCATTAAACATTGTGTTTATTTAGTCATCCATTCCGCTCAAATGCGGTGTTATCTAATATTGGTTTAGTGCTCATGTATATGGTGCCTATTTTGTTCAACTTTCTTAAGCCAAATGGGGGAAAAAGCATCTCTAAAGTCGCAAAGTTGACTTGATGTCAAGTGGGAGTGAATGCCTTTGTACCCCCACAGCTGCACTGTGGTTCTTAATACTAAGTAAGTCCAGTCTCAGGAAGAACCAATCAAGTCATTGCCTGTGTCTGTTTGCTGCTCCTGGGGTCAGTACAGCCGCAGGACATGAGACATATAGGATATACACTGGGGATAAAGTGGGAGGCTTTCACAATGCCTGGTGGTCTGCTAGTAATCTCCACCTCAGTATGACCTCTCTGTCACTGCACAAGGCTCAAGAGTGAGGAAAGCAGTTGTAGAAACATGTTAATATGTGACTGCTGATACATGTAGTCTTGATGTAGAATTATATCTTTTTAAAATGTTGGTCACTGCAAATGGAGGCAAGTGTTTTAGTGGGATACCTCTCATAAGTCAAAGTGTTAAAAGTGTTACAAGTTAAGGCTGCCATGGTAGCAAATTTTCACTGCATGGTTATCAAGACAGGAAAATATTGGTATTAATGAAAATATGAAAAAATATGACGAGTAATAGAAATAATTGTAAGTATTTGAGTTAACACTGCATGCATAACTGTATAAAATTGTACAAACAGTTAGTATAATGCAAAGTGCAGGGGACATAGAAGTTTATGTATGAGACCCTTAATGTAATTAATGTAACACATCCTGTCTCAGCGTTAGCAAACTGCTTCTTACTCACTCTACCATAATCTTCAGGGTTATTGATGCAAAAATGGGTAAACAAGATAGACTGCTGCTCGACATTTTTTGTAAAATGTTGCCTCAAACGTTAACCTTGAGTTTCTTTCTCACCCCCCCCCCCAAAAAAAACCCCCCTCCCTGTCAAATTAAAGAACCTTAGTGAGCAAGCTCACATATTCCATGCATCTGCATATCGGGAGTCCCTAATGAGAACTGCAACCAACATAACATGGCAGGGGAAAAGTCCCACTTGCCCGAAATGGAACCCCTCATTTGTGTAAATAGGAAGTCAGTCTGATCAGAATGTAGATGCTATACTGGTGACAACATAAAACGAAGTGGAAAAGTACAAGCTCCCCTTCCCCTAAAGTAGACCCCCTCATTAGATGTATAAATTTGAAGTGAATCCAATCAGAAATGTCAACGTTATCATGGCGACAACGGAAAGTACCCCCCTCCCCAAAAATAAATGGAACCCCTCATTAGATGTGTCTGAAAATCGAATTCATCCAAGGTATTGATGAGCTAAAGCTTCTGCATAGATTTAAAGTCAATCTGATCAGAACCTATAGTGGCGACAACATGTCAAACAAACGAATGGATCAATGAACAAATGGACGGATGGGTTAAAAAAAATATTTCATTGTGGAGGGTATAATTATCACCAGCTTCGGTGGAGTTGAGACATGGTGTTTTGCTTTTTTGTGCAGGTTTGGGATTGTCGTTTCGCTGGGGTGTCTGCGTGTCAGTGGAGCGTGTCGTGGTTCTGGTGCGTTTTGTGGGACTTCAGAGGCCATCGTTTTCAGCAACGCTGTGTGTGCGTACCAGCTTTTGTGTGTAGGCTGTTTTTTGGTTTTTTTGGGTGCGCTGGGAGGTAGATGCTGGCTTTGCCACAGATACTTATTCCAGTGCAGTTTGCTTCTGGTCGAGGGTTGTTGCAAGCTTTGTGTCAGTTTCTGGGGTTTGTGGTGTTTCCGCTGTGTTTCGCCTCCACTTTGCAGGTTTTGCATGTGGCTTTGGTTTTGTTGAGATCTTCGCTGTCTTCATGGTTCTTGGATCTGGGGTGTTGTCTGTCTTCAGGCTTAGCGGTGCTGTCGGCTGCCGTGGTGGTCCGTGTTCAGTAGCAGCTGGGCTACCTCGTGTCGAGGTCGGTCATCGCAGGAGTACATGAAAGTTTCACACACTTAAAAAGGGTTATATTAACAGATTGATCTACAAATTTTGTGAATTGATATCTGCTCATTCAAATGTGAATCGATTTGAAGCAGAGAATCGGTCTTTTGAACCCACCCCTACACTACACCTACCTTGTGCTAAGGCAAGGACAGAAATCAAATAAATTTTAAGAGTTGCTGAAGTGGTAGCAGTTATCACGGTTATTGTAAGTACTGGTTATTACACAACATAACAAAAATATTTTTTTTGTAAGTTGTCTGTGTTTTTTCAACTGATTTAAGACAATTTTGCACTGCTGAATCTGAAAATAACATCCGTTTCTCTCGATCAGGTCAGGTTTTTATGGTAAGTTATAAGCAGTTGTACAGCAGTTGTACAGTTGTACTGTAAATTGAATAGTAGACACTGATAAAGGTAAGTACATGTAAATTGAATGTTACGTCATCATTGTTCAAAATTCAGAGAATTTCAAGAAATAATTTTTTTTTTGCATCATATAAAGCGAAAATACCCGTACATGTAAACAAAAACGTAAAAAAACATGTGGCCATAGTTCAAAAAATTGACCTGATTTAACAAAACCAATGTGATTTTTGGATTCAGCACATCAAAATTGTCCTAAATCAGCTAAAAAAAACTTAGACAATAATTTTGGTGTTGACCAGTGTTATTAACAGCCCTATCTGAAGCATAAATTTAACTAGGAACAATATTATGATAATGTTTATCTGCACGCCCCTTATATAGACTGTAAATAAAGACGGATGCTGTGAGAACTCTTCAAGAGTGGTGCCTGCACATCTTGATCGCCCTCTGGTGGCTCGCTGCACCAAAACGATAAGCCCTCCTCAACCCATTACTGTGTATAGCACTTTGCCAATCTTAAAATTAAAAATGGGTGTCAGTTTTTTTTATTTATTTTTTTTTAAAAGGTGGTTTCTGTTCTTGTAGGTAGTTTCATGTCAGGTCAGGCACTGGTTTGCTTGCTACCGGATAACCATGAAAACTGGTACTACCTGTCTCATGGGTCGGGCTGTCGGCGACTCAACTGGCAACCCCACCCTTCCAAGGGTGTGGAGGATGAAACTGGGCATCCTGGCAGAACTAAAAACAATATCTGTCACAGGTCTGTGGTGGACCACTCCCAGCTACACGGGGTGAGACTGGACATCCTGGCAGATAAGCACATCTGTTGCAAGGTCTGTGGTGGACTTTTGCCAGTCGGTGCGTCATGACATGCACTACACAAAGAGCAAAGATAAACAAACCTATCATCTGGTCAGTCACTGCAACAGATGCTGGAGTCAGTTTGTCTTGGCCTGTCCTTGCCACTGATAATATCTCTATCTGCCAAGAATGTGCCACAAGTCCAGCAAAACCTAGCGGTACTCAAATACTTTGCAAGCAGTTTCATAAAATGGTCAGTCAGAAAGCAACTCATACTGGCTCGGACGTCGCCCGGGTTAACAAGGTTAGGAGTTCCTGGCAGCAGACGGGGAAGGACAAAGCTGCGTGGAAGAATCTGATCAGACCTAAATGAAACAGTCATTGTCGCCCCCGACAGACTGCTGTGATGATGATGAGATAGTTTTTCATAGTTTTCATAGTTTTTCAAGTGTTCATTTTTGGATCAGTTCAATTTTAATTAGTTATTTGACTCTATTGGCTGGTGCATAGACTGTAATGGCCATAACTCGATTCTGTTGTTCTACTTCACAGTCACTCTTGTGTAGACAAATGCAAGATGGCACTGCCCTAGATCCAGGAAGTAGAACTGAGAACAGTGAGACAGCAGTAAAAGATTCATGGAAAGCTTAATAATACTGTTGGGAACATTAGACACACACACACACACACACACACATACACACACACACACACACACACACACACACACACAGAGTTTGATTCCTCAGATTTCTCTGAAATATAAAAATGCCTCTGGAGCTCTTTTAACCTTTAAACATGTAAATTTTTCACACTGTTAACACAGATTCTTCATGGACAGCCATCTTGAACCTTTCATCCTCCCGGAGCAGTCTGTACAACAATGTAGAAAGCCGCGCCTGTGAAACATAAAGAGAAACCCTGTAGATCATAAATAAGCATCATATAAACTGATGGTTTTGGCCCTTTCTGTACACAGAGAGTATATAAAACTCATTATCTCTGACACAACGACTCATAGTTTTGTGATATTTACTGCTGAAAACATCTTCTACCCATTAAATATGTGCTTATAGAGCCATTCGCATTGACAGCAGTAAGAACTAGAACTTAATATGGTGTTACTGTGTGTGATGCAATGACTAGGCAAATATAGTGTTTGCTGTTAGCCAAGAATGAGGCTTGGCCTACAATGTATATAAACCTGTCATCAACATGTGCTATGTGAAGATATCGGCATGCTGAGTACGTAAGTTGGGCATCATTTTCCAATTTTGGCTCCTTTAACCCAAATAACCAAAACATGTGTCATACTCTTCCAAAATATATTGATATCATCACCGAAACGATGCAGACAGATCACACCATATGACCTATGAAACAGTGATTTAGGTACGCCTGTGACTCCAAGTAACTCGTAAAATTTGCTGTATGAAATCTTGGAGTGGGTGTTGGTGTAGGTTTGTGTGTGAACTTGGTCCATTTTTTTCTGGGTGGTGCTGGGAATAGTATCGGCTTAAGGGTGAAAGAATTCAGGCCTCCCAAGCAAGGTCATGTGCTGATGTTTAGTAGGCGCTTTCTCAGGTCGCAGCCTGTGACTTTCAACCATCGCTCACATTACCCTACATCTCTGAGTAGCTTTGGCATATCTGACATCACTCCTCCAGTTTGCTATAATGACCAGTGACAGCTGTCTCACTCCACTTACTGAAGTGAAGGAAAAGTTGAAAAAAAGCTGTTGCTGGACATTGGACTGCAAAGAAGCGCTTAAGGCACGCTGACAAGAATAGTTTTAATATATGAAAAAAAAAAATTTGTTTTTAAATCTCAGAGACCTTAATTGTAATGGTTGTATGTATGTATCACAATGGTGTATGTATGTGAATGGTTTTCAAGCAGTTGGACAAAAACCAGGAAAGGCATTTGCATCTTTTCACATCTGTGTTCAAGCTATTCAAGCATGTTTATATGAACACTGTAACAACTTTTGCTCATTGTGCCAATTCCTTTTGTTTATGTTGTGTAATATGAGGAATTATCTCCTGAAGTTATTGCAATGGATGTGAAGTGAAAAAAAATCCACATCACCTAATTTTGTACATTCCACGTTTTAGCTGAAGACAGTATGAGGCCTCAGCGGTTTGTATTACACAAATTAGAGAGCTATGTTCCAAGCACTTGTAGAGGGGGTTTAACCTTTTGCATTTCAGGAGTATTTGCTAGTCAGCCACAGTTGACAAGAAAACCGTTATTTGTGCTATACACTACCAAAGGCTTATATTGTCTTAGGTTAACCTGTCAAAGGAATTTTTGTACTGAATAAGGTTTTTGGATCTTTTAAGATAAGATAAGATAAGCCTTTATTAGTCCCACAATGGGGAAATTCCAGGATTGCAACAGCACAGGGATAGCAACACTCAGAGCAACAATCAGAAGGCAAGAAAAAACAAGAGCAGCTAGTATACATATGTACATATTAATATATATATATATATATATATATATATATATATATATATATATACACTACCGTTCAAAAGTTTGGGGTCACTTAGAAATTTCCTTATTTTTGAAAGAAAAGCACTGTTTTTTTCAATGAAGATAACTTTAATCTAATCAGAAATACACTCTAATATCTAATATACATTGCTAATGTGGTAAATGACTATTCTAGCTGCAAATGTCTGGTTTTTGGTGCAATATCTACGTAGGTGTATAGAGGCCCATTTCCAGCAACTATCACTCCAGCGTTCTAATGGTACAATGTGTTTGCTCATTGCGTCAGAAGGCTAATGGATGATTAGAAAACCCTTGTGCAATCATGTTAGCACAGCTGAAAACAGTTTAGCTGGTTAGAGAAGCTATAAAACTGACCTTCCTTTGAGCAGGTTGAGTATCTGGAAAAAATTATTATTTCAAATACAAATCATTATTTCTAACCTTGTCAATGTCTTGACTATATTTTCTATTCATTTTACAACTCATGGTGGTAAATAAGTGTGACTTTTCATGGAAAACACAAAATAATTGTCTGGGTGACCCCAAACTTTTGAACGGTAGTGTATATATATATATATATATATATATATATAGACACACAGTGCGGAGCATTGTAGCTAGATGGAATAAATATGTAAATATATAAACACACAGTGCGGAGCATTGTAGCTAGATGGAATAATATGTAGATATATAAACACACAGTGCGGAACATTGTAGCTAGATGGAATAAATATGTAAATATATAAACACACACAGCGCAGAGCATTGTTGCTAGATGGGATGAAACAGCACAACCGTCTACTTAGTTATCCTACATGGTATGATTATGTGCCCATACATATTCTCACCCTCCGTAGCTACCGGTATTTTCCTAGTTGTATGCCGGAGGGGACCATTGTATAAGTCTATTGCGTCTTTTGCATTCAGAACTATTAGGTTGTCACGTCTTTTTGCTATCTCTGCGAGCAGCCCTGCTTAGGTTGTACAGTCTGACAGCCATTGGTAGGAAGGACCTGCGAAACCTCTCGGTTGTGCACCTAGGATGATGTAGTCTACTGCTAAATGAGCTCCTCTCCCATCACCTCTCACAGAACAGAGAATCTGGTGAATATTGCCTTAACTATGGTCCCTTGGATGAACATTTGAGGATATTCCATCAGTGAATTAATCTCTATAGATATCCATATTATGTATGGAACTTTTAGAAAATCAAGTAATAAATTGTAATTGCTAAGTGAACTGTAGCCCAACTCCATTCATTTCTCTGAAGGAATGCGTCAGATTCTCAACAAAGCAGCTGTGGTAGTGTTTTGTCTCACTGTAGTCAATAGGGGCTGTAATTCTCAAGGTGTCACTAAATTCAGTTTCCAAAATTTCCACACAGTACCTTTACAATACCTAAAATTAATTAATGTATACAATATAACAAAAATATGTACCTTGATCTGGACTTTGGTGTGGACTTTCAGGTGTGAAAAGATTCTAAGATATGGCAACATACAGTGGATATGAAAAGTCTACACACCCCTGTTCAAATGCCAGGTTTTTGTGATGTAAAAAAAAGATAAATCATTTCAAAACTTTTTCCACCATTAATGTGACCTACGTATAACCTGTACAACCCAATTGAAAAACAAACTGAAATCTTTTAAGGGGAAAAATAAAAATTAAAAAACTTACAATAATCTGTTTGCATAAATTTTTTGACATTTTTTTAAGGCGCCGGAAGGAGAGGCGGCCGTACCAGCAGCAACTCTGACCAGCTGATTGTGCTGAGGAGCCTGGCGCTGGCCTGGCGCCAGGAGCCCAACTGTTGGGAGCAAAGCACCTCATCCCACATGAGTTCAGGGGGAGATGCCACGGAAGCAGGGTTGGAGCCAAAATGAGGATGAGGAGAAGGAAGTATAAACCGGCTGTACCAATGTTCATCACTGGGAACGTGCAGTCACTGGGAAACAAAGCAGATGAGCTCACAGCGCTGGTCAGGATGCAAAAGGAATATCGTGAGTTTAGTATCATGTGTTTGCTAGACTGGTCTTAGCCCACCTGAGGCCGCAGGTGAAGACGTGGCTGGACCCTCTGCAGTTTGCATATCAGCCCTATTTAGGAGTTGAAGATGCTGCCATCTACCTGCTGCAACGAGCCCATCTGCACCTGGATGGTGGAGGAGACACTGTGAGAATCACATTCTTTGATTTCTCCAGTGCCTTTAACACCATCCAGCCACTGCTGCTGTGTGAGAAGCTGTGGGTGATGGGAGTCGATCTCCTGGATTACTGACTACCTGACAGGTAGGCCAGTTTGTCCAGCTGGGCAGTGTCTTGTCTGACGTGGTGGTTTGCTGTCCCAAAAAGTAGAACCCAGAGCTACAAAAACAGCTTTGTTCCTGCTGCTGTCAAAGAGTTGAACAAGCTGTAACAATATATTGCACATAATTTAGGTACCTATTTATTAACTCCATTTTATATTTACTTATTTTTGTAGGATGTTACTTGGGTTCTAAATATTTTATTGGGTTTCAGACCTTTGAGTTTTTAACCTCTTTGACTAGTTTTTAACTTTTAATATGACCCTTCTCTCTTACCTCTGGTTTTTCTCCTATCTCTTTGTCTTTTTATACCCTGATTGATGGAGCCTTGAGTATTTTTATCATGTTTATAGTCAGCTTCATGTGTGCCTGTGTTTGTGTCTATGTTGAATGTAATTTGTGGTTTGTAAATATGGATGTCACCAGACTGCAAAACAAATCTACCTACGGGTACAAATAAAGGAACCTGAACCTGAACCTGTGATATGGGAGCTCCACAGGGGACTGTGCTCTCTCCTTTTCTCTTCACCTTATACACCACTGACTTTCAGTACAACACTGAGCCATGCCACCTGTAGAAATTCTCTGACGACGCAGCTGTTGTTGGGTGTATAAGAGGGGGAGAGGAGGGGGAATACAGGGCACTGGTAGACAGATTTGTGGAGTGGACAGAGCAGAATCACCTGAGGTTGAATGTTGGCAAGACCAGAGAGATGGTGATTGACTTCAGGAAGAAGAGGATGCCTTCTTAGCCATTGCAGATTAGGGGGGAGGATGTGGAGGTGGTTGAGGACTACATATACCTGGGTGTCAGGATCAGCAATGGGCTGGACTGGAGATCCAACACCGATGCTGTGCACAAGAAGGGGATGAGCAGACTCTACTTCCTGAGGAAGCTGAGATCCTTCAATGTGTGCAGCAGGATGCTGGAGCTTGTCGATCACACTACTGTTGCCAGCGCCATCTTCTTTGCTGCTGTCTGTTGGGGTAGCAGTATCAGAGCCAGTAACACCAACAGACGACAAGATTATCAAGAGGGCTGGCTCTGTAATTGGTCTCAGGCCAGAGACCTTTGAGACAGTGGTGAAGAAGAGGACACTAAATAAAATGCGATCCATCATGGACAATCCTGATCACCCCCTCCACCACACACTGGACAGACAGCGGAGCACATTCTCCAGCAGACTGCTACAGCTTCGCTGTCGAATAGTTAGGTACAGGAAATCTTTCCTGCCACATGCCATTTCACTGTACAATAACTCACTCTGATGTTGAATTCTGGTCATAACTATGGTGCTATACTGTACCTTACAGTCTAGTTGATACCTCACATCTCACTCTGCTCCTGATAGTCCTGCATGCACAGCGGATATGATTCATGTGTCTATACGAGTCACCATCTATTCATCTATGATGTAGATAGTTTTTCTTTTTTTAGTAGTTTTTGCTTTCCATGGATAATCCCTTTGTCTGTTATGCTGTGTGTGTTTCTGTCATTTGGTTGTCTACTGTCATGCTGCTGTTACACTGCAGTTTCCCAGTTTGGGATCAGTAAAGTCCATCCATCCATCCATCCATCCAAATATGCACACCCTGTTATAACTGGGAATGTGGCTGTGTTCAGAATTAACCAGTCACATTCAAACTCATGTTAAATGGGAGTCAGCACACACCTGCCACCATTTAAAGTGCCTCTGATTAACTCCAAATAAAGTTCAGCTCTTCTAGTAGGCTTTTCCAGACATTTTTGTAGTTGCATCTTACAGCACAAGCCATGGTCCGCAGAGAGCTTCCAAAGCCTCAGAGGGATCTCATTGTTCAAAGGCATCAGTCAGGAGAAGGGTACAAAAGAATTTCCAAGGCATTAAATATACCATGGAATACAGTGAAGACAGTCATCATCAAGTGGAGAAAATATGGCACAACAGTGACATTACCAAGAACTGGACATCCTTCCAAAGTTGATGAAAAGACGAGAAGAAAACTGGTCGGGGAGGCTGCCAAGAGGTCAACAGCAACATTGAAGGAGCTGCAGAAATTTCTGGCAAGCACTGGCTGTTTAGTACATGTGACAACAATCTCCCATCTTCTTCATATGTCTGGACCATGGGGGTAGGGTGGAAAGACGGAAGCCTTATATTACGAAGAAAACATCCAAGCCATTTGAAATCTCCCAAACACATGAGGGGGAGTGGCCAGACCTGCCTTGGAGCCGGTCTGGTAAAAGAGAATAAGAAGCCTCCTTCCCCATCACAAGCCTGGGTGCATACCTTGGGCAGGTGTCAGCATGCCCTTAGCCTCCCTTGGCCAGAGTTACAGCCTTCCCAATGCATCCTTGGCAAATCTGTGATGTCAACTCGGCAGCTGTTCCGGCAGTTGGCAGTTCTATGAGTAAATTCGGCCACAGCTCTGGCAATGGCAGTCCTGTTTGTCAGTTTGGCATCAGTTCTGGCTAACAACAACGAGTTCTTTCCTACGACCGTGTCAGCATTGCTCTCCCATCGGTATACAGAAATTTCTCTCCAAGGGACACTATCATGTGCCGGTAAGTGTCGTCATCTTTAGGCACAGCCTTGCAATTAATGAGATGAGTTATCAAAGCGTTTCAGACAATGCTACTGTGTACGGGGTAACCGACGCATCACAATCCATGGCAGTGGTGAAAAATAAGCGATGTCCATACCAATTTCTTAATCTAGGCACCTGGAATGTTCGTACAACCAATGATAGTGATGAGTCAATCCGACCACCGACCAGCCACAGCAGTTATATGCAAAGAACTTGAAAACGCAGGGATAGATATATGTGCGCTGAGCGAAGTCAGACGTCCAGAGTCGGGAAATATCAAGGAGAAGAGTCACACCATGTTTTGGAGTGGCAGCAAAGCTAGGGCAGCTTCTTCTCACTTCTCTCGAGAACATTAAAGAATGATGGGTGGAACACTTCGAAGAACTCCTTAATCAACCCTCTAATGCTAATATGAGCATACTTGATCACCTTGAACAGCGTCCAGTGATGGAAGAGCTTGATAAACCCAACAAAATAGAAGAGATCAAGACTGATATCAAGAACACCAAGCTCAAGAAGAGTGCTGGTCCTGACGGCATATTGCCTGAGGTCGTTGTTTATAGTGGATGCACCCTGGTACTTCTTTTGCTAACCACTTTCAATCTATTTTGGAGAACTGCAAGGTTGCCATCAGATCTGATCAACGCTATAATTTGTATGTTATTCAAGAAAGGTGACTGTGGTGACTGCAGCAATTATCACGGAATATTCCTCCTAAGCCTGGTTGGAAAAACGTTTGCTGATGTCATTTTTCAGTGCCCTCAACGTCTGGCAAAGTCAGTTTATCCAGAATCCCAGTGCGGCTATAGATGTGGCCGAAGCACAATTGATGGCATTTTTCATCTTGCGTCAGATAAAGGAAAAGTCTATAGAACAGCGACGCAATCTTCACATCGCCTTTATTGACTTTACTAAGACTTTTGATTGTGTAAATTGGGAGATGCTCTTTAAGATCTTGGGAAAGCTTGGATGTCCTGAGAAATGTATTCGTGTGATCAGAGCTTTGTATTCGGAAGTGTATGCCCAATTGTGTGTCGATGGAGAACTCCCTAGACCAATCGAGTACAATAGTGGTGTTAAGCAGGGGTGCAAGCTTTCCCCAACACTCTTTGGAATGTATGCTGCGGTCATGCTCTACCTGGCTTTCAAGAACATTAGTCCAGAACATTGTGTCATGATTCGCTTCAGATATGACGGTGGTGTTTTTGACATCAGGCGTTTAAAATCTAAGACAAAGACATTCATCAAGTACATAAGAGAGGCTCAGTAAGCAGATGACATTGCCTTATTTTCCAACAATGGTACAGCTTTACAACTGCTGTTATCTGCCTACTGCGAACTGTCAAAGCGAATGGGTTTAGCAGTAAACATCAAGAAGACAGAAACAATGAGTGTCGGCGACCAGGTCGATTTCTGTATTGAAGGACAAAGGTTAAAAAGAGTAGATCATTTTAAGTATCTTGGAAGACTTGTCACGAAAGATTGCAAGATGGATGAGGAGATAAAAGCGTGCATTCAGGTTGCATCGAGTGCTTTTGGAAGAGTGAGGGGCAGGGTTTTTGACAGCAGAGATCTTACATCTGAAACAAAGCTTAAGGTGTACAATCAATGCATCATGATGTATGCAAGTGAGACCTGGACCTTATACCGACATCACATTAGACTCCTCAGGACAGTACAGCAACGACACCTCAGGTTCATCTTGAAGATCAGATGGGATGACTTCATCACGAATGGCGATGTGCTGGACCATGCAGGCACAAAGGATATTGAGATCATCCTTATCAGGAATAGATTACATTGGATAGGTCATGTTGCACGCATGCCAGATAAGCGATCCGCAAAGGCGCTTCTTTATGGGGAGCTTGCAGAAGGCTCCAGGAAAATTGGCCGTCCCTTTAAGATTAAAAGGCACCTTAAAGGATATTCTTAAGCATGGAGGAGCACTCAAGACATGGAGAAACATTGTAGCTGATCGCTCCGCATGGCGAGAGCTAACCTCTGACATCTGCAACCGAATTGAAAAGGAAAGACGTGATACGAATCTCGAGAAGTGAGAAAAGCGCCATAAGAGGAGAGGAGAGAGAATCTGAAACTTTGCTCTTTGGACTGAACACTTCATCATACCATCTTATTTTATTGTTTGATGCCTGTGTCGGATTTAAGGCTATATATACATGTGGGAAAATGTGTTATGGTCCAACGAAACCAAGGTTGAACTTTTTGGCCATAATTCCAAAAGGTATATTTGGCGCAAACACAACACTGCTCATCACCTAAAGAACACCATACCTACAGTGAAGCATGATGGTAGCAGCACGATGTTTTGGGGCTGTTTTTCTTCAGCTGGAACTGGGGCCTTAGTCAAGGTGAAGGGAATTATGAACCGTTCCAAATACCAGTCAGTGTTGGCACAAAACCTTCAGGCTTCTGATAGAAAGCTGAAGATGAAGAGGAACTTTATCTTTCAGCATGACAATGAGCCAAAGTACACATCCAAATCAACAAAAGAATGGCTTCACCAGAAGAAGATTAAGATTTTGGAATGGCCCAGCCAGAGTTCAGACCTGAATCCGATTGAACATCTGAGGGGTGATCTGAAGAGGGCTGTGCACAGGAGATGCCCTCGCAATCTGACAGATTTAGAGCATTTTTGTAAAGAAGAGTGGGCAAATATTGCCACATCAAGATGTGCCATGCTGATAGACTAATACCCAAAAAGACTGAGTGCTGTAATAAAAGCAAAAGGTGCTGCAACAAAGTATTAGTTTAAGGGTGTGCATATTTATGCAAACAGGTTATTGTAAGTTTTTTATTTTTCCCCTTGAAAGATTTCAGTTTGCTTTTCAATAGGGTTGTACAAGTTATAGGTCACATTAATGGTGGAAAAAGTTTTGAAATGATTTATCTTGGTCTCATTTTTTTACATCACAAAAACCTGGCATTTGAACAGGGGTGTGTAGACTTTTTTATATCCACTGTATGGGAGTGAAAAATGTACTTATATCTGCACTGGATATTACGTGTTTAAGTACATTTTTTTAAACCTATAACATTTGTCAAACCTATTTATCAAATGCATAATGACAAAATCGACACTCAGATTGGATATTTTTAAACTCTGATGACTTTGATTTTCTCTGTTACCAGTGTCAATTTTCTCATGCGGTAGATACCAAGTTTCTCACAAGAATGGTGAAAGACCGCTATTTATGTGGACAATATACAGTAGGAAGAGGATACCTGTTGTGAGTTAAACAGAACAGTCCGTTTTCTGAAACAGAAAAAGCAGGTACACTGATGGTGGTGACAAAGGTAAAAGTTACAGAAATCCCAACAGAAACAACTTTGGCATATGCACAGCAGTAACACATAGTAAAGTGACAGTCTAGCTAAGGAGAACATGCTTATTTTTTAACATTATGTATTTCCCATCAGCCCTTGCAACTGCATTCACCCAGAAGGCTACAATATTTTTGAGAGAATTAAAAGTAGCTGTCTTCATTTGAATGAATGAATGAATGTCTTCATTTGTATCAGCTAAGCTCCTCATATGTTTGGTGAAGCACTTACAAGCTTAACGTAAGTTGTAAACAAAACTGAACCTCAGTGATAATGAAGCTTTATCAAGGTAATCAATGGTATGCACAGAGCTTGAAGTACTTCTGGTTTAACAAGGTCACTTTCTCTGTATGTCTTTGCTGTGTTTCTGTCAAGTTCCTGAAATGTCACAGAAAAAGAAAGTTCATTTTTAAAAAAAGAGAGCAAAAAAACCCAGGAGAAATTAAGTTGAAGTCTCTGTGGATAATTGGTGGGCTGCTATATGGATAAATAAGCATAAAGGTTGGAGGAAATTGTACAGTTTTTATAAATATTGCTCTGGTTTTTAAAACAGTGTTGTTTAGGTTTATTTAGATGCAAAATTTAGTGCTTAGGCTGCCTAATTTATTTTTCTTTTGTGTGTGCATTTCATAGTGTGTTTAGTCTTTTTTTTTTTTTGTTAAATATCTGGCATTCTGTTTTTTAAGGCCCCCCAAAACCAGGAAATGGCCCTGGATACTGAACTAAGAAAAGTTGAAATGGCAATATGACGGTTATCAAGCTAATTCCATAGCAGGCTAACAGAAACAGTAGCACTGCCGATGTGGTTTTGTGCACGGGGATCCACCCACAACCATTAAAATAGGTGAAGATGAAGCTAGGAGGGTGGTATCATTTCAGTGAGCTCCGGTTCTCATGTCACAGTCAGAGCAAAAACAAAACTGCTCATTTAGAAAGAAGCACTGAGGCCAAAGCTGACTCTACAAAAGTGATAAGGTTGGGGTTTTTTTCAGTTTTTTCATTGCTAGTCACTCTAGATGTAAAAATAGATGCAAAAAAGCACTGAAAAAGTGGCATTTTCATCATTTGACCCCTTTAGCTCTCTACATCAGCACATAACTCACTTTGATAAATTTCCTTATGTAAAGATCAGTACACACATGTTCTGTCCTGATTTGAAAACAGTGTTTTACAGAGATAATTACACTGTGTCTGTCCCCACCTGGGCTGTGACACATGTTCAACACCTCAGACAGACACGCCCAACCACCTGTAAGAAATAACACACTACAGTCAGAATGCCAGAGCCACAGAGAGAAAGGTGGAGAAGGTGTGAGGGACTAAGTGCTTCCCTAGTCAGTTCTATTAGGATTGTAAAGAGACGGTAAGTGTTTGGTGTCATTCAAGATTCAAAGATTTTATTTGTCAATACTACTATATGTACAGGACATACGGGAGAACTGAAATGGTGTTTCTCTCTCTCTCTTCAGTGGTATGCTCAATATAAAAAAGAAAAAGGAATAAGGCTGGAAAAACAACAGCAGACTATGTACAGTAATGCTATCAGTAGTGCAAATGGCGACAAAAGACAGACCCAGACCTCCCATAGTGCAAAGAAAGATAAACGATGAGACCCAGCAATCCTATATACTAAAACATAGAGCAGTAGCACTCGTAGTACCAAGTTCAATGTGGTAGTGTAGGTGCAGACAGTGACAGATAGGACTGCACATGATCAATATTGCAATGACAGACAGCAGCAGACATGACATTTGTGCAAATGATTACAGTAAAGTGCAGCGACATACAACAGCAAATGTATCACTGTTGGTGCGCTAGTCTTTCTGTGCCAACAGCTGAGGTAGTTATTGTGTGGGTGAGTGTGTTACAGTCCAGGTTGGGGGGGGTGGGGGTGGGGGTGGGGGGTGGACAGAGTTCAGGGTCCTGATGGCCTGATGAACAAAGCTGTTTAGCAGTTTCACATCCAGTTCATTCTCACACACGTTCCTGGATGTGATGTGCACAAGTGTAGAGAATCCTGCACCTTCTTCTTGTTCTAGCTTTATTCCCACGTTCTGGTGGGGTTGCTTCAGCAGACACCGATATATCTGTCATATCCATATAGGCTGAAGCTGAGTTTTACACCAAATGCCCTGTCCGGGCGTGGGACTGGGAGTACACTGGTTTGTGCACCCCCTGTGGCTGGGCAAGCAACATTTCCCTCCTCCATTCCATTTTTGCTGAGCACCAAGCTGGACAGCAGGAAGTTCCATTTTTATATGGTCTTTGGCATGACCCAGCTGGGACTTGAACCCATAATCTCCTGGTTGTGAGGCGGATGCTCTACCACTAGGGAACCACTCCGGTAGAGAGTCCCGCACCATATGGACAAAAAGTATTGGGCCACACCTCTTATTTTCTGAATTCAGTCCAAAATGCTTCAGCTTACCAAGACATTTTGGATAATTCTCCGTTTCCAACTTTGTGGGAACAGCTTGGGGAAGGTGCTTTTCTATTCTAAATTGACTGTGCCCCAGTCCGCAAAGGCATGGTTGGATGAGTTTAGTGAGGACGAGCCAGACTGTCCCGCACAAAGCCCTGAACTTAACTCCATCCAACACCTTTGGGATGAACTAGAATGGAGAGTGTGGTCCAACATCAGTTACTGTATATACTTCAAAATCTTACACAAAGCCATCCTGGAAGAATGGAAGCTGCTATAGCTGGTAGATTTAGAATGAGTACATTTGAATGAATACTTTTTCTTCCCTGAAGAGCTGGAGGAAGTGGCTGGGGAGAGGGAAGTCTGGGCTTCTCTGCTTAGACTGGTGCCTGAGTGACCTGGACCCCCAGACAAGTGGTAGAAGGTGGATGGAAGCGCTTTCATCCCTATATACAATATTTGTCCCTATACTACGCAAAACTAAAGCCCCCCCCCCCATCCTCCATTTCAACACTGATGAACACAACGCACCACCTAAAAAAGGCAACAGATACCACAAACAGAATAAGACATGGTAAATGAAAGAGAGGAAAGGGGGGCGGGGAGGCAAGAGCAACATGAAGTGATGTTTAAAAAAAAAAAGGTGTGTAATAACAGTGGTTAAAGCATGCTCTTTCATTGACTAAATCTGACTGGGGCTATTTCACACTGTAGGAATCTCCAGCCTACTACATCAAAGGCTCGCGCAGAGACGGCGCTTGCAGAGAGCACAAGGAACAGGCGACAGCTCCGACACACAGAGAGGTATTCACACGTGCACACGGGGGCCACGTCTGCTACCAACAACTCACACGCACATATTTCGGTGAACACACAGTAAGATCAGAACAGCAGTGAGTGACAGCTCCTTTTGTGCCTTGATGAGCCTGGGGGAAGTCTATTTGAAGAAACAAAAGAAAACCATAGATCTGTCATCTGAGCCTCAAAAACCACTTACAGAGTCTGTAGAGGCTACACACACTAATATACACTAAGTATGCAGTCGGTATGACATTCAGACTTTACAAGTACGAGCGTGACATGAGCCATGTGAATACAACACTGATGAAAGAAACATATGTACAGTGGACATCCAGCTATGAATGGTATAGGAAGCATGTAGGATTTGAGCGCGGGCCCATGATGGATAGATCTAATATTGAGTGGGCCATATCCAGAGGGTTGAACATAAGGTTATGTCATCACTGGGCCTTCTTTCTCCATACCTTCCCATCACTTTTCACTCCCTCCTATAAACACAGGGGTGGTGGGGTACTGTAGCTCCCACACGTAAGGACACACAAACACACTCATAAGAAAAACACTCAGATATGTGCACTATTCTGCTCATTTACTTACAGTAAAAATCCAGACTTGCATGCAGAAAGTATGCATGCATGTAGGCAATGACATTCTCACAAAGCGATATTAATCCCGGGTGGTCCCAAAAGTAGCAGTGTTTCCACTTGAGAAACTCTGGTTTTGAAACCATGCTGTCCATACGATACTGGGTCTGTGTATATTCACACACACACGTATACACTGCGCGACTAAATGGGAATAAATGTGCATTCTGGATGACAGAGACAGAATATAAGACAGCAGGGATTCCACTGTGCTCCTAAAACATGCTCAGCCATTCCTCTCAGCTAAGATGCAGTATGTTTAACAAGGGAAGGCCCCACCTTAAACAGGCCATTATGCCCAATAGCTTGGACTGTTTTCATAGAATATGAGAAGATTACACAGCACTATAACTGGGCAATTACGTCCTTCACTAAAACATACCTCGGTACCAACAACTCTGTAATGATGATGACTTAAACGTTTTCACCAATAGACCCTTTCAGCTACCCCCGGCAATCACACAGCAGTGAGCTTGGCTGCTACAGTTAAATACACACACAAAGGTCCACACACACACACACACACACATATGCACAATGACTCAAACTGAATCCTTGTGTTAAATGTATAGAACACCTCCTGACACCACAAAGGTCTGTTTGTGTGTTGGGGTGCCTTTGTGTGTCTGCAAGGCCAGCATCTCCGATCAAGCACTTATTGGGTTTGAGCTGTGGAAGACTGAGAAACAGACCGAGTCCGGTTAATGGTGGAATCGTGCCTCTTCGATAGCCCCGTCTTTTATGTAAAATAGTTTCCAAGGGCGCTTTTACACAGCATGGAGATCATTGGGTGACCACTGAGAGATCAAAAATTGGTCCAATCTCTCAAGAATCTCCTAAAGCCTGGAAAAATGGTATTCACTTATAAAGCACATTTTACTCATTTCTGGATGACCAAAGCACTTTACAGTTCTTGCTATCCACCCATTCACACTGATGGCGGCAGAGTTGCCATACACAGGCGCTGGCCTGACCCACCAAGAGCAACTGGGGGTTCAGTGTCTTACTCAAGGACACTTTGACAAGCAGACTGTAGACAGAGCAGGAATTGAACCCCTCACCGTCCAATCAGTAGTCGGCCACACTACACCTACGCTACAGCCACAGGTGTAGCTGCAGGTGTAGGTGGGGACAGCCGCAAAAAACTGTTTCTGTATAAATGTTTGGGAGATCAAAAATTCCATTTTCAACAACTTTCATGGGGATCTATAGAGATCTTTGAAAGAATCTGGAGTGATCACTGAGAGACCAGGATAGATCAATGAGCGATCATTAAGTGTTTCTTTGGCGACCAAGGAGGTTGCTGAGTGTTTGAGAGGTTTCTAATGCTCTAGCCCCTTTACATTGGGGAGGAGATTGTTGACAGATCGCTGAGTGATGAAAATATGGCCGATTTCTCAACAATCTTTCCACGATCTCTCAGCGGCTGCTAAGATCGCTCAGTGATCTTCCAGTAATCTCCACAGTTGCCATAATCTGTAATACAGTGTATTTTGCTCATCTCCTATCCTAATGTCTGTTGGAAAGCATTAAATATAATGAGGTTTACTCTGACTGCACACCAACATTTATTCAAACGTTTCACATGCTTGTTTAACTAGTACGTTAAATCCTATGTGGCTTACTATGATTTATAATTCATAAAATACATTTATATACATTTAGAAACTCAACAATGACTAAATGAAGACAGTTGAAATGGCCACTGTTATCCCTTCCATCTTTGCAGGTCTTCATTATACAGCGTTCCGCGGGCAAAAGCCCATTTTACTGTCTGTCTCCGGTGTTTAGTTTTACCAGCTGATGATTCTTTAGTGCCTCTAATTTGTAAACACTCTCCATAGTCTTTCACACACATGCTTCTAGCGAAGGTTGCCATGTTGGAATATGCCAGGACCAGGCCGGCTGGGGCACGCTCTGTCCGGACTGCACATGCACAGACCACAAACTGTCGGCAGAATGACATAAAGAAACTGCGGTAAACAGTTTATTTTCCGACACCTCGATATAAGCGATAGAGTTCTTTATGAAACGACAGACATTTTTATCTCTTGATGTTGCTCTAATTAAATTCAAGAGCTTCTCCTCTTAGTTCAAAGAGACACATTGTAGGTTAATGTAGTTTGAATCATTAATAATTCAAAACAGTTAAATCTAAAAGCCCTGACCTTAACATAACATTGATAGGATTTACTACGTTTAGATTATGAAGCTTCTGGAGCAAGCGGACAGACAATAATACTCTCCTCATTGATCACCCTTTGTCAAGATTAACCCAAAGGCAAGAGCATGTGATCACACCACATATGACTAGACTCCTATATTGGCTACTATTTAGTACTAGAATTGACTGCAAAGCTATGCCTCCAATTTATAAGCCCCTAAACAACCTCACCATTTCATAGTTTTACTTAGCGTCTGACTAAGCCAAACTATATGGGACCACTATGTCCTCTGGCTCAGGCTTTCAACTAAAAACTTACGCTAAATTGAAACCAGAAGCTTGAGAATCAAATTAATCCAAACGGTTCTCTACAGAAGAAACGTGTAGTTTATGCATTTCCATCAGTTCATACGTATATCTGCTACAAAGACATAAAAAACTGAAGCACTTTAAAACTAGGTTAACTTTGCTTTTGTCAGAATTAACTGCACATCTTTTCAACATCCTCTCTCCACCCCCCCACCCCCCACTCCACTCAAACCTGTGTCACCTCTGACCCAGCTCCAATTCACTACTGTCATTATGCAATTAACACCAATTAAGTCATTCGGCTGCAACAGTGTGCGTATGAGTGTGTACATGTTTTTGTGTATGTGTGTCAAGTTCGTCAGTGTGTGTACGCGCACGTGATAGGCCAATTATAGCAGCACAAGGGAGCCTTTTTGGAAGCAGAGAGCACCGCAATCAACCAATCAGCCTTCAGATGGCTTTGACATGAAAAGAGAATGTGGCCTCTGCTAACCCCGGGGGTCAGCCCCAATTTACTCTATTTATCCACTCAGGAATGACTCTCTCCCTGTGTGAAGAAGGAGACACGGTAAGAGAGGGAATGATGAATAGGCATGGAAACGTCTAAGTGATGGGAGTGAGTGGGGCTAGAAAGCGGGAACGGGAAAGGGAGGGGAGGGAGTAATGCGATGAGATGTGACGCCCCGGGCTTGTTGTGCAGGTGAATTTTAGTGGGTGGGAGAGTGTTTGAGGCTTGGTAGAGAATGTGGGGAGAGACCTTCAGGTTGTGTTTGCAAAGCTAACAGGCCAGCAGTTGGAGCCCATTTGCTAACAATTTACCCTTGGAGAGTGGGCTGACACTTACATGTGTGTGTGCGCGCACATACAGACACTTTTGTCAAGAACGGATGACGAATGACAGTTTTTAACTTTTTTGGTTGGAGATGGTAAGCGTAGATGCTCACTGCAAACTTACTGTAAATAAGCGAATAACAAGGGCTGACATCAGCACCGACGCACCGGCCAAATGTCACTAGAAGTCGGCTGCGGTCTGTTGTTGGAGCCACACAAACTAACCACTTTATCAGGTAGTAGATTCTGTTGCATAGCCTCTGCGGACCTTCCTTTTACATCAAATACATTTTGTGGTTATAAGGAGATTTTTGGCGGGAAAAAATGGCTCTGGGCTGACCTTTTTGTTGATAGTAGAAATGAGTGGCTTTCAGTGAATTTCAAAAGCATAAATCATGATTTTAGAATTTCAATACAAAAGACAAACAAGCACTAAGAAGCCGTGTGAGGGATGTGGAATATTTATTGCTTATTTAAAGGTCCTATTCACTGCCGTTTTCCAACATTTTGAGAGTTCCCACAGGTTTTAATGAAATGGCTGTGACATATTTTGGTCAGATTGCCTTTAATTAGTTAATTATTGCAGCATCATTGTGAATCATCTTTTGCAGCCTTACTCAGAATGGTTCATTTCAGTGCATGTCTCTTAATTTCCCAAGACCCAACTTTAACTTCACCCTCCCTCTTAAATCACTATTGCTAATCTTAGCTAGCTTTTAGCTTGGGTGCAAGCCTGACCCAACTAATGCAAATTTGTCTCAAGGAATGAATAAAATAATGCATCATTGGTGGACAAGGGTGTGTGGTTTCAGTGGGTGCCCCCGGAGTACAATAAGCACAGAAATATTCGTGAATGAGTGGGTAAACTGCTAGCTTCGGCTAGCTGCAGACTGCTGAGCCAAGCTAATATAAGAGGTAATTTTGAGAAAACAGGCAGTTCTTTATTTGAGAAGTAATTTTCATGATTATTCAAATTGATTAGTTTAAATGTTATACTTAAACATTTTAATGAATAATTTAGTTTTGTTTATCCTGTTTTTGCTCTTTTGTGACGTTAGTCTGGCAAGAGAAAGTACACAGAATGGAAAAGGCTTTTATTGTGAAGGAAGAATGATAGAAGTCAAGGGAGGTGGATGTAAAAATGGTAAATGGCATTCACTTATATAGCGCTTTTTATTCTCATCTCTAGATGACCAAAGCGCTTTACAGATCCTGCTATCCACCCATTCACACACACATTCACACTGACACTATGTAGGTAAATAGAACGGTGGGTGCAGCTATAGATGGATATTAAAGTTATGTGAAGAGCTCAAATGGTGTTGTTCTTGTGGCAGAAGTAATAACCTTCAACTATTACCCACGCAAGCTTACACTAATGCTATCGGATTGATGTAGCATCACTGTGAAAATATAACAAAATAAGCCAGAATTCCGTGAGATATATTATCAACTGTGGATTAGTGAACCAGATGGAAACAGGGATGTTTATTAGGTTGACCGACATCTAAAGAAGATAATAGCAATATGAACCGCACTTGGTAAGCTAACTCCCTAGCGCTGAAGCTTATGCCTTGGCTGGGCTCCCAGCTCATCTATGTTTACAGACAGACAGCTATGCTGGCCAATAATAGAGCAGCGACATGTATCAAGGCTGTCCTTACCTTTTCTTGACATAGAGCAGGGGTGTGCCATAATCATATCGGTATAAATTTTGATACCAGTGTAAAAGTGAATGTTGCAGCATTTTAGAGTTGGCTGCATGATGATGTCACACCATTACACTGTTGACATAAGTTATGTCTTTCTATGGTTACCCTGCATAAACAAACATGGTGCGGGAAGAGAGTGGCAACCTTGTCGAAGAAGTTGTCTGAAACCGGACTATCCATCCATCTTCTTCCGCTTAATCCTTTTCGGGTCGCGGGGGGGCTGGAGCCTATCCCAGCATCTTTGGGCGAGAGGCAGGGTTTTTTTCAACAATGTCTCAGACCGCTGCCATGTTGAAAAAACTGTGTGGAAGTGCAGATAATCTGTCTGTGAATTTTCCCGCATGTCAACACCGCTCCAGTGCAAAGTTGCTGGGTGTACAGTGGTCTATTTTTGTTGCATTTTGGCTGCTTCAGCTTAAATTCATTTAGCCACTTGAAGAAAAAAAAAAAAAAACATTGTTCAGTGTGACAACAGTCAAAAAGCCCGAGGAGAGATCCGTCAACAGGGACTTTTATTGCAGGTAAACTGATTCAGCATAACCTTACACATCTAAGTACACTGAAGATGTGGTGGTTTATATTATTTTTTTCAAATATTTGAAACAGAATCAAAAAAATATTTAAACGCAATTTGAGATGGTACTTGGACAGTAAGAACTTAAATTGATTTTTTTTTTCTCCAAAAAATGCAGATTAAAGATGGCAGATGTAAACATACACTCCCTCTAGTCTGAACACAAATAAAGGCATGAAGAAAAAAGTCTGTCTCGAGCTGGAAACATGTTTGAATGCTTTAGTTTTACAATTGAAAAGTCATGTTTGTGTAGCTGTCCTTTGTAAATAACCAACATACTAATCAATAGGTCCAGCTGTTGTAAAACCAGGGCTGGGGTGGAGAGCAGTGACTTCAAACACAACGGTACCAGTCAAACCTTGATCATACCAAGCAACCCTCTGGCTACAGAGAGGGACGGGGAAAAAAAAAAAAGAAACAGATAGAGAAACTTAAAAAGAGAAGAGAAGTAAACACAGATGCAAAGCATTTCCATTGCTCCTAGTCAATAATATCACATATCTGAGGAAAGGTAGACAGGTTATTCTATAATCATCGTGTGTGTGCATTTGTGTGCTCGGGGTTAAGGAGGCTGGGGGAGGTTGGGAGGTTGTCAAATCAAGTGTCCCCGCTTCAGAGATCTTAGATGCAGACTGTAATCAAGACCACATGACTCAGGAATACAGGAAGTCCTCCAGCGAAGGACAGGAAGCAGGATTGGGAGGACCACATCATTAGTCTCACTAGTCTCAAACTCCACAACCAATGGGAGCTTCGGACATGGGATTGGGCGTTGTGAGTTGGGCAACCACAACTATGAACATGTTCTATACATTTGTACTTGTGCGCATGTGTGTGTGGAGCCTGCAGGTTGGTATTAATGACTTTATTTGTTTACTGAGTGTAATGAGTCCAGGTTGTAGGAGTTTAGTAGAGTCAGAGCAGAACACTGAAGCAGGATTGGGCTTGCTGCCAGAATACTGCACAACACACAGAGATCCCAAATCAGTACAAACAAATGGTTCCATTGTACAGTCTATACATTGTGCCCCCCCCCTTCCCACTGTCTTATTGTGGCACAGTGAGAATGTAATTTGAAAAGTACTCTTTCCAAACAACCCCTCCCACCACCACCACCACCACACACAAAACCTCCACAAACAGTTCCCGAGCAATATTCTCACCACCCCTTCCTTCCATGCTCTGCATCCCATCAGGAGTAAAGAGGCTAATTTCTGTCGATGGCTTACAGGTGGCCGGTGCAAGGTGAACCACATCCACCCTTTTGGCTGACACACAGACACACACACGCACGCACGCAAACACACACACACCACTGCAAAAATGCCTCTAAAACCAACCCTTTTATAAACCCAGTGCAAAACATCAAAGAGACTAACACACCTTAACACACCTCAAAGGCACCAGAGACACACACAGTCATGCATATGTGCAAAGGCACACAGAAACACACACACACAGCCCCCCCCCACACACACACACATTAAGACATCCAAACTCAAACATATGCAGACTCGTAAACTTTAAGGCATGAAGGATTTCCAACAAACGGTTTAAGGGTCAACTCTGGACCTGGTACTGTTTCAAAACAGAGAAATCCCTTCCAGGGATTTCATAAAAATTGTTTTAGAATGTGTACTAATATATATACACTGTTGACAACAAAAGTCAGGAGTGTCTGAAAATTAAGCTATGGATCTTCTTTTTTTAATCCTGGAAAGTTGCCTCTTGGAAATTCTTTAGTTGAAAGCAACCATCTACTGACTGTGAAATGACTGTAACACGTGAAATGAGGCTTACTTTAGAGCATTTTAATTCACACAATTTGATTCTTCATTGCTACAACTTAGCATGCCATCTTAAATAGCCTGTATGAGTCAAACATCTATGAACATAGAAGCTCGTTGTATTATTTTTTTTTTAAATTTTGTTTTTAATATACTCTGCGTCTTGCACAATTTTCAAATTCTTGGATATCTGTCCGTTTCTCAAACATTTCCCAGTCAAGGCTAAGGAGTTTCCTGCCAAATTACAAGCCCAGGCTAAGAGATTAGGCTTTAACCGTTTCATTCTTTCCAGGCAGCAGAGGTGTACGGGTGGTGTGAGTGCATGTGTATGCACACTTCTGCACATGTAGATTGGATTGCAACCCTTTGAAGCCATGCCCTTGCCTTCATTAAACACAGTCCTTCTGAAACAGCTTTCTGGGAATGTGTCAATAGATCGCATACATGCAAAAAAGAAAACAAACAAACACACACACACACACACACACACACACACACACACGCCAGTAAAAAGGATCAGTTGCCTTTTAAGTGTATGTCACTGTGCAAAATGATAAGATGAGAGCTGATCATCCCCCATAGAAAATCACACAAAATTTCACGTGTGCACTGCCAGCAAGCTTGTACCTGGGCCAGAAAGGCCAGATACTGTATGTGCCAAACTAACAGCTACGTGCCACACTTATCAGCTGCTGTCTGGTTTGATGGCAATTGTTAGCTCCCACTTGTAAAGTGTAGATCAAAAATGGTCAAGATTTTTGGCCACAAAGGTCATCTTAAGTTCTGCTGCATGTGTAGATTCCAACTATTTTCAAACCAAATATTACCTATAACAAAGAGACATCTTTTTTTTTGATGTGATGCCGCCTTCTTCTTTTAGCTGCTTCCTTTAGGGGTCGCCACAGCGGATCATCTGCCTCCATCTCACCCTCATCCTCTTCTAGCACACCAATCTTCTCCATGTCCTCCTTCACTACATCCATGAATCTTCTCTGTGGTCTTGCTCTTTTCTTCCTGCCAGGCAGCTCCATTTTCAACATCCTTTTTCCAGAATATCCACTCTCCCTCCTCTGCACATTTCCAAACCATCTCAGCCTTACCTCTCATGTCTCTAAACCGCTTAACATGGGCTGTCCCTTTTATATACTATATATTCCTAATTCTATCCCTCCTAGTCATTCCCAGTGAAACTTTTAACATCTTCAACTCTTTCCACCTCCAGCTTTGCTTCCTGTCTTTTTGTCAGTGCCACTGTCTCCAAACCGTACATCATAGCAGCTCTCACTACTGTCTTGTAAATCTTCCCTTTCACTCTAGCTGTTATCCTTCTGTCACAAATCACTGTTGACACTCGTCTCCAACCAGTCCACGCTGCCTGCACTCTCTTCTTCATGTCTCTTGTGCACTGACCATTGCTTTGGATGGTTGACCCCAGGTATTTAAACTCATCTACCTTCACTACCTCTACTCCTTGCATCTTCACCGTTGCACCTGCCTCCCTCTCATTCACACTCATGTATTCTGTCTTGCTTCTACTGACTTTTATTCTTCTTCTCTACAGAGCATACCTCCACCTCTCCAGGTTCTCTTCCACCTGCTTACTACTCTCACTACAGATCACAATGTCGTCTGTAAACATCATAGTCCACTGAGACTCCTGCCTGACCTTGTCTGTCAGCCTGTCCATCACCATGGCAAACCAGAAGAGGCTCAGAAGAAGAGGATCATAGCCAATTGCTGATGTAATCCCACCCCCACCTTGAATCCATCTGTCACTCCTACAGCACACCACCGTCTTGCTGTTCTCATACATGTCCTACACCACCCTCATATACTTCTATGCCACTCCTGATGACATTTGCATAAACTTTACTAACAATAACAAATCAGACAAACAGGATCATAGACACAGTTTCTCTGTTTGACAACCAAAATCCCATGGACAAAAGGCGCTGAAGTTGTAATATCCAGGTTGTTTTGAGATTAAAAAGGATTCAAAAAAGCAAACTTGAAGAGAGCGGTTGAGTAGAAAACCCGGAGGGTCCTGGCCCTTTTTCATATGGATAGATAGATTCTTTATTTGTCCCCCTAGGTAAACTGCAACAAAATCATCAGACATCTAATACAACAACAAGACAGAACGGCAGAGGGAACAAATATCATCACTCATTCAACAATCTTATAGCCTGAGGAATAAATGATAACACCAACACTGGTCAGGAAACTATGCAGCTTTCATATTGTTTGATTACTAATTTATTCTCACTTGAAATGAAATATTCTAATAATTTGAGATACCAGATTTCTGATTTTCAATAGCTATAAATTATAATCACCAAAATGTAAACAGAAAGGGCTTCAAATATGTCTCTGTAAGGAATATAATATACAGTTAGGCCCAAAAATATTTGGACAGTGACACAAGTTTTGTTATTTTAGCTGTTTACAAAAACATATTCAGGATACAATTATATAATCAATATGGGCTTAAAGTGCAGACTCTCAGCTGTAATTTGAGAGTATTCACATCCAAATTGGAGCACGGGTTTAGGAATTACAGCTCTTTAATACGTAGCCGCCTCTTTTTCAAGGGATAAAAAGTAATTGGACAATTGACTCAGAAGGCTGCAAAAAAAAAATAAAATAACAAGGCTGCATGGGCTCTTCCCACGTTAACCTGTCATCAATTAAGCAGTTAAAAGGTCTGGAGTTGATTCCAGGTGTGGTGTTTGCATTTGGAAGCTGTTGCTGTGAATACACAACATGCGGTCAAAGGAGCTCTCAATGGAGGTGAAACAGACCATCCTGAGGCTGAAAAAAAGGAAGAAATCCATCAGAGAGATAGCAGAAATGTTAGGAGTGGCCAAATCAACAGTTTGGTACATTCTGAGGAAAAAAAGAGTGCACTGATGAGCTTGGGAACTCAAAAAGGCCTGGACGTCCACGGAAGACAACGGCGGTGGATGATCACAGAATCCTTTCCATGGTGAAGAACAACCCTTCACAACATCCACTCAAGTGAAGAACACTCTCCAGGAAGTAGGTGTATCAGTATCTAAGTCTACCATAAAGAGAAGACTTCATGAGAGTAAATACAAAGGATTCACCACAAGGTGCAAACCATGAATCAGCCTCAAAAATAGAAAGGCCAGAATTGACTTTACCAAAAAACACCTGAAGAAGCCAGCCCAGTTCTGGAACAGCATTCTTTGGACAGATGAGACTAAGATCAACCTGTACCAGAATGATGGGAAGAAGAAAGTTTGGAGAAGAAGTGGAACAGCTCATGATCCAAAGCACACATCTTCTGTAAAACATGGTGGAGGCAGTGTGATGGTATGGGCATGCACGGCTTCCAATGGCACTGGGTCACTTGTGTTTACTGATGATGTGACAAAAGACAGAAGCAGCCGGATGAATTCTGAAGTGTATAGGGATATACTTTCTGCTCAGATTCAGCCAAATGCAGCAAAGTTGATTGGACGGCACTTCACCAATGATCCAAAACATACTGCAAAAGCAACCCAGGAGTTTTTTAAAGCAACGAAGTGGAATACTCTGCAATGGCCGAGTCAATCACCAGATCTCAACCCAATCGAGCATGCATTTCACTTGCTCAAGACAAAACTTTAGGCAGAAAGACCCACAAACAAGCAACAACTGAAGACAGCTGCAGTAAAGGCCTGGCAAAGCATCACAAAGGAGGAAACCCAGCGTTTGGTGATGTCCATGGGTTCCAGACTTCAGGCAGTCATTGCCTGCAAAGGATTCTCAACAAAATATTGAAAAGTAACATTTTACTTAGGCTTATGTTTATTTGTCCAATTACTTTTGAGCCCCTGAAATGAGGACCGTTTGTATAAAAATAGCTACAATTCCTACATGTTTAATCATATATTTTTGTTCAACCCCTTGAATTAAACTTTAAAGTCTGCACTTCAATTCCGTTGTAGTTTTTTCATTTCAAATCCAATGTGGTGGCATGCAGAGCCCAAATCATGAAGACTGTGTCACTGTCCAAATATTTCTGGGCCTAACTGTATATACAGGTTTACTTTTGGAATTCTTCTTAAAGCTGTTCCCTTTATGGATCACCAGAGTGGATCATCTGCCTTCATCTCACCCTATCACTGACATCTTCCTCTATAACACCAACCCTCTCCATGTCCTCCTTCACTACAACCATGAATCGTTCTCTTCTCCTCCTGCCTGACAGCTCCATCTTCAACATCTTTTGTTCAATATATCCACTATCCCTCCTCTGCAAATGTCCAAACCAATGAAAATTTACTTTTGGAGTTAAATTATATATAAAAAGACAGCTTTCAGAATACTGTAAGTCTGAGATGCACTTGTACACCCCAAAGAAAGGAGATATAAAGGAAAGAGGGGACAAATGGCATTGGGAATAGAAAAAAATGAAGGTAAAACAGGTAATCTTGGTTACCTCCTGTAGAGGTGTGCAGGCTGCGACTGAATGGCTTGCTCACACGCATTTAAACTGGGGCTTATCCCAGCACTTTGATACACCTCCCTCTAATTACCTGTGTACATTTCTCTGTGAATGTTTCAGTTGTATGCCTGTATATGGGCAATGTTGTCTTGTCTGTCAATCTCAGCCATTATGCCTAATCCCAAGGATGACACTCTCAATCCTCTCTGTCAACCTGGACCTTTGCAGCAGCACTCAAGCAAGCACCGGGGTTTAGCACTTGTTCACTCTCTCCACGCACACACAGGCACACATGCATGTCAGGTAACACCAAAGCAGGTTGCAAAGAGAAGAAAGCATTTTTGCTTGGCAGGAAAACCAAACAACCATACGTGTGCCTGTGCATGTGTAAGAATGTGAGAGAGGAAGCGAAGCGGCAGAGTGATAAGGAAAGGTGACAAAGAGAGAGACAAGCAAGTTTTCCTGTGTTTGAAAGCTGTCACATAGTTTGTGACAGAAAATTACAGCAACGACAATTATTGTGATCTCTGAGCAGTAACCTAGGCTCATCTCACAGGAATATCTCTAGCTATAGACCCCCCCCCCCCCCGTTTCCTCCACCTCTATCACCATTCTTCTTTCTAGCAAAAGGGAATCTGAGAAATGTCCACAAAACATCTTTCACCAGTTGTTAATACTGTTTCTGCTTTGCTATGATAAAGTCACAGTATGTCGCCTCATTCCATCCACCTACCTACCCTCACACGCATATACAACTAAGGTGAATCTCAAATATTCAGGCATAAAACATCTACTCACTTGAAGATATTTTGTAGCACATCTGCACACCCAAGTATACCTCAACTCGTCAAAAGCATTTGAAAACTTCACACTGCGTACACACAATTTTGATCAGTATTTGCCAGAAATGGAGACCTGAGTCTATGACCTGGACTTACAGTAAGTCGCACTTGAGTCAATATCACTGACTTCAGACTTGGACTTGTACTCAAGACTTGAGACTTGAATCTGACTTTCAGTTTGGGATCTGTGAACAATGTTTTCATCAAAAACATCCAAAACACTCATTTTACTTAAGAAAAAAAAAAGGTTAACTGATGTTCACCATTAAAATAACAGATATTTTGATTCACAAATGTGACCTGTTTCTCAAGGAAAGAATGAAAAATACAGATGTTAAATCTATAAGGAAACTTTCACTGTGTTTTACTGCATTTGATCAACCTGTTTGAAGTAATCAAACAGCTGATCAGTGCTCTTATTAAATGACAATAGACAAAGGACAATATGGTACTATTTCGAATCCCTAAGATATTAAAATGCAGATCATTCATTACAATCATTAAGTGACTTAAGACTTGACCTGAACTTGCAAATATAACATCATCATCATCATAGCAGTCTGTCGCGCGCGACAATGACTGTTTCATTTAGGTCTGATCAGATTCCTATACACAGCTCTGTCCCCCACCCTCTGCTGCCAGGAACTCCCAACCCTGCATCCGAGCCAATATGAGTTGCTTTCTGACTGACCATTTCATGAAACTGCTTGCAAAGTATTTGAGTATCGCTAGCTATTGCTGGACTAGCGGCACATTCTTGCAAATAGTGGTGTGAAAAAGTGTTTGCCCCCTTCCTGAGTTCTCATTTTTTTTGTATGTTTGTCACACTTAAATGTTTAAGATCATCAAACAAATTTAAATATGAGACAACAGTAACACAAGTAAACACAAAATGCAGATTTTAAATGAAGGTGTTTATTATTAAGGGAAAAGAATCCAAACCTACATGGCCCTGTGTGAAAAAGTGATTGCCCCCTAAACCTAATAACTGGTTGGGCCGCCCGTAGCAGCAACAACTGCAATCAAGCGTTTGTGATAACTGGCAATGAGTCTTTTACAGCTCTGTGGAGGAATTTTGGCCCACTCATCTTTGCAGAATTGTTGTAATTCAGCCACATTGGAGGGTTTTCGAGCATGAACCGCCTTTATAAGGTCATGCCACAGCATCTCAATCGGATTCAGGTCTGGACTTTGACTAGGCCACTCCAGAGTCTTCATTTTGTTTTTCTTAAGCCATTCAGAGGTGGACTTGCTGGTGTGGTTTGGATCACTGTCCTGCTGCAGAGCCCAAGTTCGCTTCAGCTTGAGGTCACAAACAGATAGCCGGACATTCTCCTTCGGGATTTTTTGCTAGACAGCAGAATTCATGGTTCCATTAACCACAGCAATTCTTCCAGGTCCTGAAGCAGCAAAACAGCCCCAGACCATCACACTACCACCACCATATTTTACTGTGGGTATGATGTTCCTTTTTTGAAATGCTCTGTTACTTTTATGCCGGATGTAATGAGACACACACCTTCCAAAAAGTTCAACTTTTGTCTCGTCAGTCCACAGAGTATTTTCCCAAAAGTCTTGGGAATCATCAAGATGTTTTCTGGCAAAACTGAGATGAGCCTTTATGTTCTTTTTGCTCAGCAGTGGTTTTCGTCTTGGAACTCTGCCATGCAGGCCATTTTTGCCCAGTCTATTTCTTATGGTGGAGTCATGAACACTGACCTTAACTGAGGCAATTGAGGCCTGCAGTTCTTTGGATGTTGTTGTGGGGTCTTTTGTGACCTCTTGGATGAGTCATCGCTGCGCTCTTGGGGTAATTTTGGTCTGCCGGCCACTCCTGGGAAGGTTCACCACTGTTCCATGTTTTTGCCATTTGTGGACAATGGCTCTCACTGTGGTTCACTGGAGTCCCAAAGCTTTACAAATGGCTTTATAACCTTTTCCAGACTGATAGATCTCACTTACTTTGTTTCTCATTTGTTCCTGAATTTCTTTCGATTGCAGCATGATGTCTAGTTTTTGAGGATCTTTTAGTCTACTTCATTTTGTCAGGCAGGTCCTATTTAAGTGATTTCTTGACTGAGAGCAGGTGTGGCAGTAATTAGGCCTGGGTGTGGCTAGAGAAACTGAACTCAGCTTTCCAAAGATGTGATAAACCACAGTTAATTTATGTTTTAACGGGGGGTGGGGGGCAATCACCTTATCACACAGGGCCATGTAGGCTTGGATTTATTTTACTCTTAATAATAAACACCTTCATTTAAAAAACTGCATTTTGTGTTTATTTGTGTTATCTTTGTCTAATATTTAAATTTGTTTGATGATCTGAAACATTTAAATGTGACAAACATACAAAAAAAATGAGAAATCAGGAAGAGGGCAAACAGTTTTTCACACCACTGTAACATCTCTGGTCTTTGCTCTGGCTCTCTGACATCTGCTGAGTGTATGAAGCAACAGGATGTGGTGGAGGCTGGGCTGATATAGCTGCATTCACAAATGACCTCAGTGATAAAATTTTGTTCTGTGATCTCTGATGTGTCTGTGTGTTTGTAATGGACTCACCCAATGGCACCTGAGCTCTGGCAACTGCTTAACTGATCTGGAAATTAACTGTTGACCCCTGGTTTTGAGAGGGAAAGCTTCCAGCATCTCAGTGGTGTGTTTGTGTGTCTGTGTTTCATTTTAAACCCTCCCACGTGACCAGTGAGATCACCAACTCCAAGCATGTGCACAGATAGACCCCAGGTGGTCCTCTAGCACCTGCCCCTTTGGCCTCTTCCCTCTGAAGTGCCCTTCTGCCCTTTTTATTGGTTTTAATTTTCCCCCACGGAGACACCAATGAACCCTGTTTATCCTGGATCAGGCAATAACGTCCAGTGAAATTTTTCACTACTGTATGCAACTTTATGTTTTTCAGTATTTAAGAGTGTCTGCTTTTTATTATGCCTCAGTGAAATGAGGCATAGAGTAGTGTGTCAGTGTGTCTGTGTGTTAGTGTGTCTGCACCGAGGTATCAGCACCCAGGTGCTTTTATTTAAGTTCTTTTAAAGTTACATAAATGTCATTCTATTTAGAAATGAAATTACAAAATAATAAAGAAACTACCCTAGAGTGACAGCAAGAGGATGAACAGAAACAAACACATTCACTTATGGATGGCTTGATTCCAAGTTCTAAAGCAGCGGATTGTCTCTTTTATACAAATGTGTAAAAATGAAAGGGAGGTATTTCTTTGAACATGTTCACAGACTCACACAAATACACACAGACATATACATTGTAGAACAACATGCACACAAATTACGGCCAAGCTTAGTTATTACCTAAGCAAACTGAGGGAGTCTGAAAGGAATGCCCGCTGTGAAACACACCACTTCCAGACACAAAGAGTTGTGTTACAGCAGGGAAGCAGACACACACACATGCACACAGTTCTGGCATGCAAACATTTTACACACACCATGTGAAAGAAATAACTGTGTTCAGGTAATTAGAAGGCTAAAACAATGCAAACACATGTTACACGAACCTTGTCTTCTGTCTCGCTTTAGTTCTTCTTTAATGCCATGCAGAAAGTTCAGTTTTGTTGTGGGTGCTGCTAAACACAGTGTCTTTTCTGAGGAGAACATGTATTTGTGTACTTTGTGCAATGAGTGTACATCAGCCAGGAAATATCATGAGCATAAAACAATAAATTCTAAAAAATACTGTTCTTGTTGTACAGTGATTCCTTGGATATTATTTGCCAAAAACATATGCACTTATGTACATGTTATGTGTACATATTCCATGGCAGTAAAATGCTTTAGTGTTTATCAGGAGAAACTAATCAGTGGCACATTCTTGTTGGGGCTCTATTAAACAGTCATAACTTTTATACTTCCTCATAATGAAAGCTCAAATTTAGCCTAAAATATTTTTACAGTGCTTTAGTTTGTCTGTTGCAGAAAAAACTACTCAATATGACTCTGCAAAGGCATCATTCTCTGAGATAAAAATACAGAGAGAGATACAGAGGGAGGGAGTACTGACAAAGAATGTGAGTGAGGGAGAGAGAGGAAGGCAGAGAAATTAAATTGAGACAGAGAAGAAACATACACATACAGAAAGACTACATCCATTCTGGCATGCCATCTTTACGATCTGTCTGTGAGAAAGCTAGTGAAATTGAACTCAGGTGTAGTGTGATGCAGAAAAAGCCATTTCCCCATTAGGTCTACAGAATCTCACATAAACAAATTACACAAATACTTTCGCTATAAAAGAACGGGTGAGCTTTCTGTAACTGTGCAGTGAAACCTGAGCAGAGCTTTGTTTATGTGTGTGACAGAGTGTTTACATTGTCCTCCGCTCCCATCCTTTCAGATGGGGAGAACACCAGACCTTTGACAAATCTGCCTCTGTCACACTACCTGTCTGTTTGTGGGATTTTTGTTATGGAGAACATGTGCTGGCTCTGCATGAATGTGCGTGCATCATAGTGACCAGGGAATGCCAACCAGTCCCCTGTCCTCATTACAACCAGCTTAGCTACTCAAGAGTGATGAGTTCAAGGATGGAAGGATAGGTTGGAAGCCAAAGGGAAACAGAAAAAAAAAAAAAAGACAAATGACCTTTTTTCTACAATGCCAACTTCCCATGGTCATGACTCCTCATAACTATGGGCACATACACATCACAAACCATTCTCTTTATGTGTGTGTGTGTGTGTGTGTGTGTGTGTGTGTGTGTGTTAAATCAAACAAGTAACTTATCCAGTAAACAATACCTTGTCTCATATCCTCGGGTGTTGTGTAGCTCGCTCAAGTCACAATGACAGAGCAAAAAGAAGGCAGAAGCACATTTTCATGCTTGTGGAATGCTAATGCTTGCTTGCTAAATTCAACTTGTACCCCTGCCCACTCTATTGGTACTCCTTTTGTGTCTTAAGGTGCCTTCACACCAAACACGAATGGGCGGCAGAAATGCATACAAAGTCAATGGAAAAAGGCGAGCATGTAGTGATTTGGAGAGAGTCACAGACCTTGTCCGTGCTTTGTGTTTCTTTTGGACTCACTGTCATGTTTATCATTATTATTAGTATTCTCTTGCCCTTGCTTTAGGTTATATTCTACCTCAGTTATATTTACTCTTAGTCAGGTTATCCTTTGTATTATTATTGCCATCATCCTGTCTTTTTGTGTTTATTTATTGTGACAGCGCCCTGATTTCCTGTGACTGGTTCCCTTTTGTTGTTAATTATTCACGGCTGTGTCTGATTGTGGTAATCACCTCCTGGCTCTATCTATCCAACTCTCGCAGCACCCTCAGTGAGGCAATCTGCTGTTAAGATGACTGTTACTGCTACAACGATTGTATGGTTACCTGCATTACCACTTTGTCTGGAACACTGTACGTACCTTTATGCTAGCTGATCACGGTTTAGGTTCTTTTCTTGTTTATCCTGCCGTGTCGCTTTGTGTTATTTTTGCAATAAATTATGTTTAAACTTCGCCACACGATTGGGTCCTCACCTTGGCTCCGAAGGGGCAGCTATGACAGAAGACACGCGAAATCATGCATTCACACATTCATGTCCAAGGGATAGCGCAAGCTTTGAGATTCTGCTGTCATCGGAGTAAAAGTATCCACACTGAAGAGTAAACTAGTTTGAAAATCAGATTCCTTGACTATGAAAACATATGGCTAGCAATTGGATTGACAATGATAGGATTAGTGGTTCAGTAGTTATTCACAAAAATGGCATTTTCCGTAATGGCGGTTTTCTTCTGGACGGTGATCCGGATCATCCCCAAAATTTAATCAGTTCTTCCTTGTACCAGTTCCAACAACGCCTGAAAGTTTCATCAAAATCCGTCCAAAACTTTTTGAGTTATCTTGCTATCCAACAGACAGACAGACAGACAGACAAACCCCGGCAAAAACATAACCTCCTGGCGGAGGTAATGAGACTGCCACTTACTTGCAGACAGAAGGACTGGGAGCTCTTCAGCTGAATCGGGATGTCAGAGTTACTTACCCATGGATTCCTGCCACGGACGTGCTAACAGGGCTAGCAAGCTAGCAACGTAAACACCCATCATCTTGTCAAGTTTTGGAGGCAGAGACAACTTTTTCAGGTGAGACCCCCATCAGATAATGTAAACCTAAGCATGATGTTATTTTGTGGATATCCACAGCAGGTTGAACACTGTTGCAGAAGTTATAAAGGCAACTTTTCTGGTCTGCATCTCACTCAGACGGTGAATTCATGTCCAGTCGCGTTTACATTGAGTTATAATGTAATCGTGCCGCATGAAAAATTCACACCTTCACGTTTGGTGTGAAAGCACCTTTAAATTGAAAAATCGTCTCACAAGATGGCATTCCATTACAACAAAACACTGCTTTCAGGCAAATTTAACTGGAATGTATCATCATTTGGCTGATCTAACAGAATATAAAATTGATTTTAACTCTTTGATTTTTGCGCTATAATTGTTGTAACACATTGGGTTAAAACTTAGAAACTGAACAGTTCTACGTGTATAACCAACAATAAGAGACATATAAAATAAATATGCCAATGGAGTATTTTACACTACTGCTGATGCACTTCAATTCAGTTCAACTTTATTTATATGGTGCCATATCACAACAAAAGTCATTTCATAGCACTTTCAAATGTAGGGAAAACCCCACAATTGCAGAAAGACCCAGCAATCAGACGATCCCCTGTGAGCAAGCACTTAGCGACGGTGGAGAGGAAAAACTCCCATTTAACAGGAAGAAACCTCTAGCAGAACCGGGCTCAAGGAGGGGCAGTCATCTACTGCGACTGGCTGGGGGTGAGGGGATAGGGAAGATGAAAACAACAGACATAAAGAGAGCAAACATTAACGGTGAGAAGCCAAGTACATTATTGTAGGACACCCGGCAGTCTGAATCTATTAACAGCAAAACAAAAGGGGGGTTAAGAGACACAAGATCCCTCTCTAATCATAGGCTATATTGAAGAGGAAGGTTTTTACCCTATTCTTAAAAACAGAGATCGAGTCTGACTCCCAAACCTAGATTGGTAATTGGTTCCACAGGAAAGGAGCTTGATAGCAGACGGCATTGCCTCCCATTGTACTTTTGGAGATTCTACGTATTACAAGTAATCCAGCATTTTGGGAGCGTAGTGCTCTGTTAGGATGATAAGGTAATATCAGATCTTTTATATATAAGGGGGCCTGATTATTAAGAGCTTTGTAAGTGAGAAGAAGGATTTTAAACTTAATTCTAAACTCTATGGGAAGCCAGTGAAGGGAGGCCAGAATCGGAGAGATATGATCTCTCTTTCTAGAACCAGTTAAAACTCTTGCTGCAGCATTTTGGATCAACTGAAGACTTTTTAAAGATATTTTAGGACAACCTGATAATAACGAGTTACAATAATCTAATCTAGAGCTAACAGAAGCGTGGAGCAGTTTCTCAGCATCATTCAGAGACAAGATGCTCCTAATCTTGGCAATATTGCGCAGATGATAGAAGGCAGTCTTAGAAACAAATTTAATATGCGAATTAAAGAACAGATCTTGATCAAAAATAACTCCAAGGTTCCTCACAGAACTATTCAGATTAAGGGTAGCGGCATCCAAATTAAGAGTTTCATTTGGAAAGGTATTTCTAAGGTTTTTTGGACCAACAAGAATGACTTCAGTCTTATCTGGGTTTAATAGCAGAAAATTACAAGTCATCCAAGCTTTGATTTCCTTAAGACAGGCATCTAACTTGACTAATTGATTACAATCATCGGGCTTCATTGACAGGTATAATTGTTTGTCGTCTGTGTAACAATGAAAATGTATACAGTACTTTCTAATGATATTGCGTAATGGAAGCATATATAAACTAAAAAGAGTAGGGCCTAACACAGATCCCTGTGGAAGTCCGTGACTGAGCTTAGAGTTGGAAGAAAACTCATCATTGATGTGAACAAACTGAAGTCTATCGTACAAATAAGATCTAAACCACTGCAGCAAAGTTCCATTTAGTCCAACATAGTGTTCTAATCTATCAAGTAGAAGATCATGATCAATAGTATCAAAGGCTGCACTAAGATCTAAAAGGACAAGTACAGAAACGAGTCCATTATCAGATGCAATAAGGAGGTCATTAGTGACCTTCACTAACGCTGTTTCAGTGCTGTGATGAACTCTGAACCCAGATTGAAACTCTTCAACTAAACCATTTCCCTGCAAGTGGTCAAACAATTGCACAACAACAACTCTTTCTAAGATTTTTGAAATGAAAGGCAGATTAGAGATTGGTCTATAGTTAGCCAAAACTCCTGGATCGAGCGTTGGCTTTTTGAGTAAGGGTTTAATTACAGCAATTGTAAAAGCCTGCGGTACATAACCTAAAGTTAAAGAAGAATTACTTATATGAAGAATGTGGCTACCAATAACTGGGAAAACTTTTTTAAATAACCTGGTAGGAATGAGGTCTAAAAGACAAGAAGAAGGCTTGGATGAGGAGATTATTTTATCTAACTCTAAAAGGTCAATTGGAGTAAACTTATCTAAACAGATATCAATTGAAGGAGTTGTAGTAGTTGCTGTACTTAAGTTTACGGTGGGAAGAATGTGACTGATTTGATCTCTAATAGATCAAATTTTATGATTGAAAAAGTTCAAAAAGCCCTGACTAGAAAGCTCTAGGGGGATGCAAGGATTGACCGAGTCCTGACTCTTTGTCAGTCTGGCTATAGTGTTGAAAAGAAACCTGGGATTATTGTTATTCTCTTCTATTAATCCAGAGTAATAACTTGTTCTAGCTTTTCTAAGAGATTTTTTTTTTTTTTAAATTAAGAGATGATTTCTCTACGCTAAATAGAATTCATCTAAATTAGTGGAACGCCATTTTCTTTCTAATTGACGAGTCTTCTGTTTTAAGCTACGAGTTTCTGTGTTAAACCAAGGGGTTCGAAATCTGGTTAGACTTTTTCTTTTTTAAAGGGGCCACCAAATCTAGAGTCTGATGCAGAGAGGCTGTAACACTATCTACCATGCTATCAATTATGGAAGGAGCAGGCTCTCCATCTTTTATTTCCGTTGTGTTGACCCATGGTATAGAGGAGACAATCTGCAAAAATTTGGTAACAACGTCATCTGAAAGACATCTGCTGCAGTAATATTTTTCTTTAGGAGTCAAATAATCAGAAATAGTGAAATCAAAGGTTAACAGACAATGGTCTGACAGTACAGGGTTATGAGGAGACACTACCAGATTTTCTATTTCTATACCATTAGTCAGAACAAGGTCCAATGTGTGGTGGAGATAATGAGTAGGATTTTCTACTTTCTGGGAAAACCCCATTGAGTCTAAACTTGAATTGAATGCCTTATTAAGATAGTCACTATCTACATCAACATGTATATTAAAATCCCCTACTATAATTATTCTGATTTCAGCACTAAATCAGCTAAAAATTCAGCAAATTCGGATAAAAACTCTGAGTAGGCCAAGGGAGGACGGTAAACTATGGCAAAGAAAATTGGGTTCAAGCCAAGATAGCCAACATGCCCCACACTGAGGACCAGGCCATCCAAGGAATTAAAACATGATTTTTGCTTTACATTAACTAGTAATTTAGAATGGAAAATTGCCGCTACTCCACCTCCACGACCAAAACTTCTGGGATTATGATAGTGTCAGGCGGTGACCCTCGCGGGCCACCATAAGACGCCAAAAGTCGCCAGTGAGTTTTGCATTGGTGTTTTATTAACAAGACACAAGACACGAATACGAGACTATGAGCCACTGTGGGCAAAAATACACTACACAGGATGCATGGGATCGTAGGGCTCACCCAGCCACCTACGATCTTAACGAGGACATGAACGATAACAAGAACGAGAATACATACATGAACCTTGAAGCGAATGATGACATCACCCAAGGAATCTCTCAGGATGTTTGACCAATACTGCTGCATCAACCAGCTGTCAGCGCCCGCTAATAAAGCCGGCGGCTAACGAGCGGTGATGCAGAACAGCTGATTGGCTCTGACAGCAGGAAGCCCCACTGAGCGCTGTCACAATAAGAGCCCAGGGAGCCAGAATGTAATCCACTGCTGTCAAAGCCGGCAGAGATGATGTATGGCCTGAGCGTGGATGAGATTGGCGCTCGGGTCATAACAGTACCCTCCCTCCGAGGGCGGGCTCCTGAACGCCCATAGACATCCAATCCCCCCCCCCCCCATCCCCTCCAGGGTGGGCGGATGGGGCAGGAGAGGATCAAACCACAGATCGAGAACCAGAGCACAGACAGGGAAAAAAAACGACTCAAAAAAATACATGGAACAGTCACACAGACACGAAATAACAGAAAAAAGAAAAAAAACTCCCTACAGTACAAAACATGATGACAGGGCAAATGAGGCAACTGCAGAACACAAATCAAACTCCCAAAAAGCACAAATGGCAACTACAAGAAACAAAACACAGGACAGCGAAAAGAACAGAACAATTACAGGACCAGACTACATTCCAAAATACATGAAACACAATTACCCAGGCACAAAAACAAAAATACCACACTCTCAGGTCAAAAGGCAAATACAACACAGGACAGAGAGAGAGAAAAAAAAACACAGAACAATTACAGGGCTAGACCACCACCAGGAATGACCTGTACCCCCGACAGTTCACGCCGACCGGCGGAGACCAAACGCCACGGGAACAGTTCAGGCGGTCTCCCCGCGTCCAACAACCGACGGGTGGTCATGGGGGACGGAACATGACCGGGCGGCTTGCCACAGTCCCAGGCCCGGAAAGTCCACTCCTCCGGTGGCCGAACCAGATCGCCCAGTGAAACACACAACATGTCGGGTGGCCGACCTGAGGCGCCAAACCGGCGAAACAGTTCCTCAGGTGGCCGACCTGCGTCCCTCAGCCACCAGTACCAGGGGAAAACAGCCTGTGGCGGCCTCCCTGGCGAGAACAAAACACGGGAGAGCCGGGGCGAGCGAAAAGGGACCCCACGGCCCCCGGCGATGATGCGCAGGGGCGATGACTCCGTAGAGGGGACAGAAGGCAGGGATGAGCCTGAACTGGGTCAGGCGGCGAAGGGTCTGCAGCTCCTCCACCGTCCGTGGACCACACCGGGGCTGCACCTCCGCTGGGCCCCAATTGGGTCCTGGCTGCACCCACATCGGACCCCGATTGGGCCAGAACAGTACCTGCGGTGGACCCCGATTGGGCCTCTGGCGCACCCACGTTGGACCCCAATTGGGCCAAAGCAGCTCCCGCGATGGACCCCGATTGGGTCTCGGGCGCACCCACGTCGGACCCCGATGGGGCCACAGCAGCCTCCACAACGGACCCCGACTGGGTCGGTGCAGCTCCGCTGACGACCTCCACCCCCGAACCTGGAACCTCCAACTCACCGACCCCGACTGGCTCCGTGCCGGTGACACTGCAAGGAAGCTCAGAACATACAGAAAAACCGGGATCAGTATCACCGGCAGCAACAGAACCCAGCGAGACGAGTTTGGGTGTAGCAGGCGGCTGCCCCTCACTCGCCTCCCCGGGAGGCAGGCAAAAATGCTCCAACACAGGGGACAGAGACACAAGAGGGAGCACTTGCCTGCACTCGGGTTCTGTTGCCGTCCAGGACTCCGTCGATCCTGGCTCAGGGCGAAGAAGTTCGTGCGTAGGCTCCAACTCAGCTGCGTCGGGCTCCGCAGCTGGCAAGATGGATTCCGCAGCCTGAGGTTTCTCTTGCGCTGATGCCCATGCCGATGACCCGTGTGGCGTGGAGGCAGGGGACCCTCAACCCACTGGTACGGACCGCTCCGGCAAGGAGACCTGGGGAAGCTTCATCGTCAGCACAGGCTCCAGGCCGCAGTCCGCTCTTCTCCTCTGTCCACAGCGTGGCTGCGGGGCTGGATCCAGCCTCTCCAGAACCGCAGGCCCCCTCCTCGTCCAGCGACGTAGGCCTGGAGTCGTGGACCGCTCAGAGGAGGAAGACACAGAGGCAGCAGGTTTGGTTATTGTAACTACAGCAGGTGGTAGGAGCTCGGGGGACTGCGAACCCCGAACTCCGCCCCCAGGAGTCAGACAAGGCAGATCACAATTATCATGTAAAGAATGAACTTGCACTTGCCTTTCTCCCGGAGGGAGGATGGTGCCTGCTGTAGGGGACGTAGTTCCTCCCTCTCCCGGCTGGATGGCGACAGAGGGCCCCCTGGAAGGATGAGGAGGAGCCGCTCTCGGAGATCCGCTGTCGGGCTTCGCTGACAGCGGGCCCAGCCAGGGATTCTGCTGAGGTTCACCTTGGCCGTGGCGCCGACGTCTTCGACGGCCCTCAGATGGCGCGAACTCCTGGACCGGATCCGGGAGAGGAAAGGGGTTCCAACGCGGGGAGCGAGGATGCCTCCTCCTCTGCTTCCCTGCTGTCTTCCTCCTCCAGCCCACGGAGTATCTCGCGCTGTGCGGCGAGTTCAGCCCTTCTCGTCATCACCTCCGGGTGGTAGTCGTAGTGGAGAGGAAGGCTGTCCAGGAGAACCTCAGCGTAGTCCAGGTGCCAGTGCATATAGCTGGAGTCGTCATCAAAAGTAGCGGCGAGGAGCATCCCGTCGACATATTCCAGCGCGCTCGCTAACTCCTTGCCCAGGCGCCGACCGCGGCCCCTGGATGACGGCATCCTCCTAGCCAGTGACACCCAGACAGAGGAACAATTGTCCACTTAAGCAAAAACTCACTGGGACGGCGTCTCGGTGTGGCGTCTCCGTTTAGATGCCTTGGCAGCAGTATTCTGTCAGGCGGTGACCTTCGCGGGCCACCATAAGACGCCAAAAGTTGGTAGTGAGTTTTGCATTGGGTGTTTTATTAACAAGACACAAGACACGAATATGAGACTATGAGCCGCTGTGGGCAAAAATACACTACATAGGATGTATGGGATCGTACTGTAGGGCTCACCCAGCCACCTACGATCTTAACGAGGACATGAACGATAACAAGAACGAGAATACATACATGAACCTTGAAGCGAATGATGACATCACCCAAGGAATCTCTCAGGATGTTTGACCAATACTGCTGCATCAACCAGCTGTCAATGCCCGCTAATAAAGCCGGCGGCTAATGAGCGGTGATGCAGAACAGCTGATCGGCTCTGACAGCAGGAAGCCCCAACGAGCGCTGTCACAATAAGAGCCCGGGGAGCCAGAATGTAATCCACTGCCGTCAAAGCCGGCAGAGATGATGCATGGCCCGAGCGCGGACGAGATCGGCGCTCGGGTCATAATAGATACTTTAGATAACCAGAGGGAGTTGATTCATTCAAACCAACAAAATCATCTTGCCCTAGCCAAGTCTCTGTAAGGGATATTAAATCAATCTGATGATCAATTAATACATGAACTAGTAGAGACTTGGGAGTTAGAGACCTAATATTTAACAAACCACATTTAATTTTTAAATTATGAGGAGGAACAGAGGCCAAATTATTAAATTTAGAGACTTGAGGTTTGATTTGAGTTTTACCAACATTTTGTTTAATCACTTTGGGATGTTTATGCATTATATTTTTATTAAATTTGGGGGGAGTAGACAAAGGTTCTCTAAGGGGGAAGACAGGGGCAAAGCTGAGGGGTGGCGGATGAGGAGGAGCTGCAGAAAGACGTGTATTTATCAAGCTGTGTTGTATTTGTCTTGGGTTATAATATTTTGGGTAATGGGAGACAGACAATCTCTGTGGGGTTATAAATTGAAGACTGATCTAAACAATGAGGATTATTTGGATTAATAGGATTAATATAAGAAGTGGAAATGAAAAAGGGCTGCTTGGCAGACCCAGGAACTTCGGAGTGAGTTAACACACCAAATTTCAGTCACTGTATTAAAAAACGCTGAATGGAATAGAACAGATTGTCCCTTAAAACACGTGCACCAAGTCTATTTGGATGGATGCCATCTGGCCTCATAAGTGATGGGCGCTTCCAAAACAGGTTGAAATTGTCTACAAAACCAAGTAGGACATGTAGAACACAACCAAGTATTAAGACTGAGTGTTCTGCTAAAATAACTGCAACCTCGTCTGAAAGGGGCCAAAGGCCCAGAGATAAACACACGTCTGCCACAGTTCATAAGAGTGGACAGAAGGCTCCTGAAGTCACTCTTTAAGATCTCCGACGCTTCATCTGGGATGTTGTTGCATCCAATATGTACAATGACAGTTTTAGCGTGGGGGAATTCATCTAATAGGTCAGTGGTAAGGGCCTCAATGTCAGACACTTTAGCCCCAGGAAAAAATTTAGTGACACAGTACCTGCTTCTGACGTTCCTCATAATCGAGTCACCAATTACCAGCGTCGTCTGGAGGGGCTTTGTCGGTGGTTTCTGAAGTGGTGGATAATTTTGTCGATGTTGTTGTTGTGATGGCGGGGTGATGCGCTCTATTCTTTTTGGATCTGGTGTGTAATTTGGCACACCTAAAGTAGTCTTAATCCAGGGTTTGCGGGTTTGGGCTGCCGCTGAAGGAGGAGGAGAAGGAGGAGGAGGGGCGGTCATGGGCGGATGGTCGGCATCCAGGTGGGGAAAATCTTCCAGAGGAAGGATGTCGAATCTGTTTTCCAAAAGCAAGGGAAGAGAAGAGGCGTGGCCCTGTCTGGTCAATTGTCGATGATTGCTAGTTGGCCCAACCAAGGTGCAGGGTGCGCATTGAGGATGAGAAAAACCACCTGGGGCTTTGGGTTTAGCTGTGAGTTGAAGCCAGTGTTTATTGCTGTGGTCCTGGACATCTGAAGAGACCAGAACAGGGGTGGAAGTGGATGGCGATGCGCTGAATTTACCCAGGTAAGTAGTAAGTCTCTGCCAGCTGCGAGTCGGTTGCCAGGGCCGTTGTTCCCCCGAGATTTATGGTGTCAAGGTGGTCTTCAGCCTCCCGAATCTTATATAGGTTGGAGAGTCTCACTTCCAACTCAGAAACCTTCCTAAGGAGGGACACACAGCTGACACACGTCGGGGATGGAGCCATGACGTTCCAGGCGAGAAGTGGATAGCCAGCCAGCCAAAAACAGCTAACAACAGCTAAAAACAGGTTAGCCTAGCCTGGTAAACAGCCCAGCTGGGGGTCCGATCCACCTGTGTGTCTGATCGGGCTTTCTGCTAGGCCAACACTAAGCTAACACCAAGCAAAACGAAATCAATAAAAACAAACAGAAGTGGACAAGATAATACTTTGATGCAACGAGATGTTTACAGACGCCCCGCATGCGTTTAGGAGTGTTTTGTGCATGTGTAGTGCAAGGTGCAAGGTGTATGGACGCAGCCATCTTCTTTTCATAACTCAGTCATGGACTGGCTCGTTTGATTTCATGGGCTGAAAAACCAATTTTACTGTCAGAAATACTTGTAAGATATGACCCTAAATGTAAACCCACTGTTTTTCCTCCTTTGCTTACTGTTCCCCACAACAAAATAGTGCCGAGTACCTCTCAGTTTTCAGCTGACCATGACACAATACTACAGCAGTTTTTGAATGTTGGCCTAAAAGCAGTAACACTAGAACTCAAACCTATGTAACCAGCCAACTTTTCCCACCAGTACTGGGGTTTCAAGCCAGCAACCTCCACCTTACAGGACTCATCTTTATCCCTGAAGTTTTCAGATGTGACTGCAAGATACAGACCTAACCTTATCGATATTCCTGGCACCTACAAGAAGTGCACAGCAAACTAAGATGCTGTTCTGAGATCAGAACTAGGGGGACCACCCAGCAGTAAAGCTAATCCCATGGCTGCAGGGTTGAAGCCTTCCTGCGTTCACACTCTGACAGTCTAGGCCACTCCTGGATAGGATATTAGAGTAGAGCAAAAGTACAATGGCACTATTGATGACTGGTTTTATGTTTTATCCTGCCATGCCCTGCTCTGCTTTTGGTGAGAAAGAATAATTACAAAAGCTTCTCCTGCTTAGTTACCCCTCTCACACCCTCTATTTGCTGGAGAACAGTTTATGCAGTAGAGTTTTTATTACTGGTGCATATATAATGTTTTTCAAAGACCTGAGGCCTGTACTGAAAAGGAAGTATTAACCAGAGATGGTAGAAAAGCATCCCATACTTTGTCTGGAACAGCCCTCAACAAAGAGTTAGAAACAAATTACATTTTGTACCATATATGTATTTGGTATATTGAAATGTAAATACAAATATCAAGACTCCTTGGAAGATAACAGTGCACTTTTAATGTACAGTATATGAGATGAATAGAAAGATGCCATAGTTTACTCAAATTTTCTGGAAATGTTGCATATATTCTGCATATCATCACTTCGAGACTAATACTTTTCAGATAATAAAAACACAAAAACAGACAAACAGCAAAACTTAAATGCAGCTTAAATACAAAGACACCTTTGGTAACCATAGAACAAAATTACTGCAGGCCAAATACCAAGTACAGCTATTAAAATATATCAAATATGTTATAATTTATGTTATCCTGTGACCTTGACCTTTGACCTTTTAACTAAACATGGGTGCATGTGTGAACATTTGCTTGCAGTATTCATCCACCAAGTTTTGTTTTGATAGCTCCATGTACTAGTGAACACCAGCCATCTATAAAGAATTTAACCTGGACCCTAACATTTTTGCAGACCCTGACACTTGACACTAAGGTGAACATGTTTGTCTCTGGGTCTACTGATCAAGACAAGCTTGAAATTGTATTCTTCCTGCAGAATACAATGACCATTAAACTCAATCTATCCTGATTCATCACAACAGAACACTGAAACAGATGCCACATGTTATGCATGCAGTCAGTCAGTAAAAAAACCTACATTTTTAACACAATAAGGGCCCCTTTACACAGCATGGAGATCGTTGAGAAACTGGGACAATTTTTGATCTTTGGGATCATTTGGGAGATCCTTGTGTTTTGGACTGAGTCAAAACTTTGAAGAGATCATGGTGACTGTGGAGGTTACTGAAGATCACTGATAGATCAAAAACTGGCCAGAACCAGTATAAGGACTTTTTCAATGAGTTACATAGAGACAAAAAAAGAGACAAAAAAAGCATTAACAACAAGTATGAAGATTGGAAAACAGGGAAATAACTACACAGTAGTGTCATGGATGGCCCTTCGGGGCAGACAGACCCACGCGCTGAACTGTGAGTTGTGAGATTTATTGCAAAAACAGCAAATATAAAGTCCAAACAAAGTGCACAACACAAAAATCCAAAAACAGATAATAAGGAAAACTTGCAGGCAGGAACGAACTTGGGATAAACTCACCACAGCAGGGGAAGGGCTCTGGTGGCAAGGAGAAACCCAGAAGAACTAATTCAGGCTTACTCAAGAAAACGACAATGATGAAAAGAAAATACTGCCCTTAAATAGGGTCCAAAACAAATACACAAGTAGTGACAGGTGTGGGGTCATATGAGCGGGCAAAAGGTAACAATGATTAACGATTTGGATCAGCTGTGAGCGATGAGAGAAGAGCGAGGGGAGCTGACAGCTGACAGGGCGACGCCCACATGGAGCACAACCCGGAAATGCAACTTGACAGCTGTCAACCCAGAGAAAGAACACAACAGTCCGAAATACAAAGAATAAAATATCAACAAATGCAGACAGAGAAATAAATACAACCTAATACAAAATGAGAGTAATAAAATCATAACAAAAACAGGAAAATAAGAACCAATACGAAAATACAGAAACCCAAAGCACAAAATACAACAAATAAGTAAATACAGAGAAAAAGCCACAAGACTGAGCACGGCGGAAACCTCCAGTGCTCAACTCGTGACAAGTAGCCTCTTTAGCCTATGTAAAAGTCATTTTTCTTGACTGACCTGCTGTATTAGTTAAAAAATTTTTTTACTGCATTTTGCTGCATCTGTGGTAAGGCCTTTTCTCCCTTTAATTCACTCCCTCTCTGCTCAATTTTTCCTCTTCTTTTAAGCACCACCTTCCATTTTGCCGCTGACAGGAGACATTATTTTTAATAGCATTATGAGTTTTTTTAGTTTAGAGCAAGTGCCAATCATAAAATAGGTAAAATAGTATTTACAGTACTAGTAAGCAGTGAAATTATTCAGCAGTATATTTCACAGCTGAATGAGTACAGTGTTGTTGCAACCTTCAATAATATTACAGTGGATTTGAAAAGGAATGTTCCTTAGAGCAAAGAAGTAGTGTTGTGTGGAGTCTCTATGAGCAGTGCAGATTGTAAAACCTGACAGCAGCAGGCATGAAGTAAGCAACATTAACATAAAATGCTTTCTCATTAATTTTACTCATGACTTCATCGTGAATACACCTCTGACATTTGCAACAGACCAAGAAGTTTAAAAAAAGCTTGTAAATTTGGCAATTTATAGTCATTTAATTCTGGGTAGACCATGGTCCTGATTGACGTTCATACACTAATAGGAGTGGCTACTCGTACCAAGATGGCAGCTCCATTGACACATTCGTTCCAATTATAAACAATAGCCAAGGTGAGATCTACTGTTCATATCTATAAAATTGGAGAAGCACTGTGCCTCAATGATGCCCACTGACGATAGCGTGACAGCAGACATGCATGCATATGACTTTTAACCCATTTGTGTTCACAAGGTAGATAGAAGCAGAGGGAGGAGAAATTATTTTCCAGGACAATTAAAGCTTTTGCAGGACATCTGACTTTTCTTTCCCTCATTTCCATATGTTTTCCATGACTGGAAAATTGGTCAATCATTTTCCAGGTTTTCCAGGATGAGTGGGAACTCATCCTGCCACTGCAAAATCTTTCCTACTGAAAACAACTCCCAAAATTCCAAGTTAAAGTATTGTCATTTAGAACATTTATTTACAGAAAATGACAACTGGCTGAAACAACAAAAAAGATTTTGCTTTTAGATGTGCTTTCATATAACACCAATTTTATTTTGATTTTTAAACACTACAATACTTATGTTTTAACTTAGGAAGAACTCAGAAAACTGTATTTGTGGAATAACTCCGATTTTTATTCACGGCTTCCATGCGTCCTACCATGCTTAGATGATCACCTGATCAGTACCTCCTTAAGTAGATTGAGGTGTCCTTGTGTGGGAATTCAACAGATACTCAAATTAAATGACTGCCATACATGTAGAGATGCTAATTTAAGTTACAGAATTTTTTTAAAAAAATGTTCATTTTGCTCAAACACATACAGTGGATATAAAAAGTCTACACACCCCTGTTCAAATGCCAGGTTTTTGTGATGTAAAAAATGAGACCACGATAAATCATTTCAAAACTTTTTCCACCATTAATGTAACCTATAACCTGTACAACCCAATTGAAAAACAAACCGAAATCTTTTTTTTAAATGATTTGAATTTTATTGGGTTTTCAATTTAGAAAATAAAACAAAAAACAAACAAGCAAAAAAAAAACAAAAAAAACCCCATCAAGAACGAACATACCCAGTGAGAGGATAAAACATTCCAGTTCCACCCTAGTGCTCCTAAGATGATTGGCTTAATCTACAACACCTATAAAGGTGAGATAGGATCCCCGCTTATTATAAAAGCTGTCCATCCTGTCCAAAAGTTTATATGAAAGGCGTTCTAGTGCAGCTAGCTTGCCCAGCTCCCTGAGCCACTGAGCTACGGGTGGGGCAGAGGAAGATTTCCAATAGGAGGTAATCAACTTTCGGCCCACCATCAAAGCAGTCTGAATCCGCTCGGCGTCAGAGATTGGATCCTGAATAGTAGATGGATCCCCAAGGACAAAAAGTCTCTGAGTGAAAGGCACTTCTTGCTTGACAACTGACATAATCTGTCTATGGATCTCCAACCAAAAGACCTGTATTTCAGGACAACTCCAGATCATATGGATAAGTGTACCCTCCCCCTGTAGACATCTCCAGCAGCTTGATGAATGTATAAGATTTGACTAAACATTTTATGGGGTGTCCAGTAGAATCGATTCAAAATTTTAAATTGAACAAGTCTGGTTTTCAATTCCCTAGACACTTTCTTCCCATTCCTTAGAATATATGCCCATTCAGCATCAGTAAATTGTGAATTCAGATCTTTTTCCCATGCCTGTTTGAGGAATGAAAAATCTTTATTTGAGCTCTTAAGGAGCACTGAATAAAAATTTGAGGCCTTACATCTTTTACCACAGGAACTCAATGCCTGGGGGAGCCAATCTGCCTCAGGAGGAGGGGTAGTTGTAGATCCAAAGACTTGACACAGCAAATGTCGAAGTTGTAAATATTTCCAAAACTGATTCTGTGGTAGTCCATACTGTGCCCGTAGATCATCAAATGATTTGAGAGCTCCCCCTTCATATAGATCTTTTAGCATCAAGATGTCCTTTTTCACCCAGATTTTCCAAATAAATGGAGATTTTCCAATGTGGAGACTTGGGTTAAGCCAAATAGAAGCCATAGAATGAAGATGAGAGCTAAACCCTAGTATAGAAGCAACCCTCTTCCAAACGTATTGTAAAAAGGATACTATAGAATGCGACTGAAATTCAGAAGGAAGTTTGATTGTGATTAGATGTACTAAGGGAAGGGGGCTGCTCAGATAAATCTCCAAATGAAACCAAGGGGGAGCTCTCTCAGGGGGGAGAGCCCAATAAATCAAATGTCTAAGACCAAAAGCGTAATGACATAAAACTAGATTTGGGACCCCCAAACCTCCTGAATCTGTAGCCTTTTCTAATCTTTTCAACTTTAATCTAGGGCGCTTACCATTCCATAAAAACTTATTGCATAGCCTATCAAATTGCCGAAAATAACCAACTGGGATCCTAAGAGGAAGGGATTGTAGAAGGTAATTAAATCGGGGTGCACAAATCATCTTGATAACATTGACCTTGCCCCAAAGAGACAAAAAAAGGGGCGACCACCTCTCTATGTCTATTTTAAATTTTTCGAGCAAAGGCTCAAAATTAATCTGAATCAGATCTGATAAAGTATGAGGAAACAGGATGCCAAGATATTTAATTCCTAATTTTGGCCAAGAAAAGCCTATATTTTGACCAAATGTAAACAGTGTTTTAGGCAATAAGGTGTTAGGGGGAGAGCTTCTGATTTTATCCAGTCAACTCTATAACCAGACAGACGTGAAAATTGGTTAATAATTTTAAGGAGAGCTGGAATTGATTTTTGAGGTTGTGTAATCAGTACCAATGCGTCATCAGCATACAACATTATCTTATGAGTACTGCCATGGACCTGAATACCTGGGAAGTTGCCGTCTTTGCGGATAGCAACAGCTAATGGTTCTAATGCCAAAGCGAAAAGCAGGGGACTTAAAGGGCAGCCCTGGCGCGTGCCCCTATAGAGTCTAAAAGGCTGTGATGTAACTCGATTTGATGTCACTGAAGCTCTAGGCTCATTATATAGTAATTTAATCCAGGAAAGAAACTTTGAACCAAAACCAAGAGTCTCTAGAGTAGCAAAAAGATACTGCCACTCAACCCTGTCAAATGCTTTTTCAGCATCCAGGGAGAGGGCTGCTACTGGAAAGAGGTGTGCAAGTGAGGGATCATTTTGAACTGACCATATGATATCAATGAATCGCCTAATATTGTCTCCCGCACCCCTGGAACGAATAAAACCCACCTGATCAGGATTTATAAGAGATATCATTACTTTATCTAATCTTAATGCCAAAATTTTGGAGAGAATTTTACAGTCACAGTTTATAAGACTAATTGGTCTATAATTCTTGCAATCTAACGGGTCTTTATTGCTTTTTAAAATAAGCTAGATTAAAGCCTCTGTTAACCCCTTGCACTCCGGGCAATTTTCCTAAAAATGCCAAAAAATAACGTGCCCAAAGTAAATCGAAAGCTGTTATTCAACCCTTTGCAGCATCTTCATGGGGTTGGTCTCATTTAAAAGAAAACACTTTGAATTTTTTGGCAAAAAAAACATAATCTCTCTACGTGCTCCGGCCACTGAGTTACAGTCATCTAAACATACTGAACTTGAAGAAAATAAATTTGGACACTGTTTTTTTGGATACAAATGCTTGCAAATAACACACAGCTGTCCGATCCGGCTGGAAAATGCAACAGAAATGTAGAACCAAGTGTTATCAAGCTGAGATCCAAATTTTGTAACAATACCACAAAAAATGAATATTTTACACAGCTTTGTTCTCAGGTAGTTCCCAGGCGTTTTGGAACTGTGCCAAATGGCACAGTTTGGAAAAACATCTGTAACTTTTGAATAATTCAATGTAGAATCTTCATTTTGGGCTCTAATGAAAAACCCCCCCGCTACAAAAGACGGAGTTCAGCCCTCGCTACATGATGGATTACACTCCTTGCATGTTTTCACAGCGCCCCCCCCCCCCGCTACTGTGTGTGTGTGTGGGGGGTTGTCCCCCCCTCTCGCTACAGAAGACGGCCATCGCTACATGAAGGAATAGACTCATATGCTTCCCCCCGCGGACCGGGGGGCGTTCGGACCGTGAATGCCCCCCCCCCGCTCCTCTTCTGCAGCGGGGGTGGGGGGGGGGGCGTTCACGGTCCGAACACGGCAAATGAACCGTTTATCGCGGCGCACGCACTTCGTACTTCGTGCGCAGTACAGTTGTAATTTACCGATCGGTCAAAAGTCATTTTTGGATTACAGTTTTCAGGGAGAAATAATTATTTAGCTTATAACACCTTACCTCTTCACAGCAGCAGAGTCCTGGCGAACTTCTCTTCCCCATTGTCAGACGAACGCGACGCTGCTCGGCTCGTGGATCCCGATCAAAACATAATTCCAATATTGCGGTTTTGGTGAATGATTTACGACCTTTGTCGTCGGCCTCCGTCGGTCTATGATGACGGAAGAGAATCCTAAACGTCTATTCTGCTGGAATGAGTACAGGTCCCACTTGTGGGTGTTCTCCATGCTGCTGGGTGAGCCTGGGTCTGTAGCAGATTCGTCCAGCGTCCTTTGTTTTCATCTGCTGCAGCAGTAAATCTCTCTTCACCCAGCCTGAATTTCTGTGCTTCAATTGGCTCCTGCATTCACAGTAGGCGGGTCCTCCTTCCTAGGTTTTCATTCATTGGCCCTTCAAGGTTTCAGAAACCCAATTCAAGGCTCTTATTAGTCGAATGAGAGGTCAATCAGATGAACTAATCTGTTTGCGGCTGTGTCTGCAGTTTTTTTTTTAGTGGCGCTTGAATGCCACTACATCACCATCACCACCTACATCACCACAATCTGGACTATGCCTCCGAGTGCGCACGAGGGCGCAGGAGTGCGCCCTCATGCGTCCTAGGACGCAGAGACTTGCCCGCCCGCGGAACAACAGAGCGCAAGTGGTTAAACAAGGAGGCAGACGGCCTTGTTCAAAAGATTCCGCAAACATTTCTAAAAGTAAAGGGGAAAGCTCATGTAACGGAGTCGAAAATGCACCTTAAACATTCCTTTTCTCAGTCATGTTTTCCTTTATATTATTGTGAATTTTATTTACTTGAGTGTTTTTATTTTGGCGGTACACTGCCCACATCCGCTCTTTCCGTACCTCCGAGGCTCCGGTAGTTCCTCCTTCCCCCACAGTACCGCGTTGCTTTGCTGGGGGTAAGTCATGCTTAAAACGTTGCTGGCATTAAATGACTGTTTTGTTCATCAGTTTTATCATTTAAACTGCAACCTTGGTTTGTAATTGTTCCTTGTTAATTTGACTTGCTACTGTAGTATATTTTTCGTTGTTTATATTGTAAATAAGAGTTTTATGGATGTTTTCGGCACACCTTAGAAGTCCACTAGTCGCCATTTTAGAATTGCGCACCAATATAAGCTCTATGGTAACTCTGGCAGCTTGTGCCGTTGTGTAACTTATATCTTTGTAAATGTAGGAGCCTGTGTGGGATTGAGGTACAGACGAAGAGTGATGTGTATTGTTTTATTTCTCCAACAGGAGCAAATAAATTGTGGGAAACATCAGTCTGGTGTCATCGTGATCCATATGCCGCCTACACGCATACACTAGTGTCCCCGATCACAACCGTTTAAGGGTGCCCAAAAAGGGGACCCGTTACACTGGTGACGTGACCCTTGGATCTTCAGATCAACTCGACGCCGGTCACCGTGGATGCTGCATTACCATCTTAGGTCTACGCTGGGACGTATTTGTGGTCAGATATATAAAGGACTGTTGAGACACATTTTAACTGATTGCCCACAGTACATTTATGGTGTTTGAAGTCGTAGTAATAATTGTGATCCTGTACTGTAATTTATGTCACTTTACTTTGGAGTTATCCACAACGCAAGTACATTTCACTGTGTAAAGTAGTACTATCAACCAAAAAAAAAAAAAGACATGGATAATTATACAACATCTGTTTTGCCAAAAGGGAGAGGTGTTTGGCGCGGTGATATTGCTAATAGTAGAGATGTGGGACATTCCAAATTCATGAACAGTGGTGGGGATACAGGGTTAGGTCAGAGCCCAGGTTGTGTTCCTGTTGATGAGTTCATGGGTGAAGGTCCTCATGTTTCCACACCCTGCAGTAATGTTGATGCCACTGAACAATTTACAGATATGGTAGGGCAGCTTGGTGCTCAAATTGGTGAGTCTATAGTTGCTAAGTTAATGTCTGCTGGTGTTGTGAATATGACCAATGACAACCAGACTTCTCCTACTGATCGAACTGCACATTGTGATGTTACCAAATATGACCCTCCACACGTGACTGTCCATGTTAAGTCAGACAGAACTACCCACATTTAGAGGTGACAGTACTGACAAATATTCAGTTCAGGACTGGATTGACTTGTCTAAGACTGACCTCAAGAAGAGAGAGATTCCTGTGTGTGAGCAAGCAGGAGAAATAATGAGTCATTTACTGGGCAAAGCCAGAGATGTTGTGAAAGTTGCCCTGCGTAGTGACCTGGAGCTAGATGCTAAAAAGAAACCTGAGATAATCTATGATGTTCTTCTCCATTACTTCTGTGATGCCTCCTCATGTCTTCCACTCGCAGATTTTTATGCAACCCTGCCCAGGCACAGAGAAAACCCAGTGGACTACTGGATAAGGCTGAACAAAGCAGCAGACCTGGCTCTCGAGGGCCTGCGTAGACAAGGCAAGCAGACTGAGGACATGAGCAAAGAGGTTGCTATCATGTTCGTCAAAAATTGTCCTGATCCTGATCTGTCTTGCACCTTGAAGTGGAAACCACCTCATGAACCTCACGTGATGTTCAGTTGAGAATTGACGATTATCAGAGAGAGGTTAGAGCTAGTGCCAGAGCACCTGATGGTCCACAGCTAATGAGTCACACAGCTACTGTAACATCTGACAAACCCAGGTTGCCATCTTCAGCCATGACCATGCCAGAACAGTGCCACACCCCAGTCATTCCCTCTTCACTTCCTCAAACCCGACAGTTTACATGTCAGGGTCCCTCTCCATTCCCCATCTCTGACCCTACCCAAAATACACTCAGCTCAGATTGTGCTAGTGTGCCGGTTGTTGCTCAAAATCTCCAACAGTCAGAGGAGAGGCTCCTTGGTCGCATGGTTAACATGTTTCAGGAAATGATGGAGAAGTTGCAGCAATGTACAATTCCTCACCCGACTGAGAGCAACAGATTTAAACGTGCCCTTCATCAGAGACGCCCCAGAGAAGCAACTTGTAAGGTCTGTAATGACACACGTCACTCCACCATTTCACATTGCATGTCTGAGGAACTGTGTTTTACCTGTCTTTCCCCTGGTCATACCAGACTGGCCTGTCCCAACAACAACTGTCAGCCTCCTTCTCTGTCTCAGGGAAAACTAACTGACCTGTACTTGGAGGGAGGCAGTGCAGGTCTCAACTCAAGCTCCCACTGCAGTGACACATCTGATGCTGAGTCGATTTTTGCATCGGTGAGAAGCTCATGCGATGATGTAGTTGTTGTGTATCAGAACATTCGCATAATTGGCAATAGTTCCAGCCTTTTCTACACACCAGTGGCTTTTGGTGGTGCAGTGATAATTGATGGCATGCTGGACAGTGGCTCCATGGCCTGCAGTATCAACGAGGATGCAGAGAAGAAACTGAGAACTGCTGGAGTGATAACAAATCAGAACCAGATTGATGTGAATGTGATGCTGGTTGGGTGTGGTGGACAGTGTGTCAGGCCAAAGAGTGCTTTTGACATTGTGATGGAGGTGTATGGTTGTAAAATGCTAATCCCCACTCTGGTTGTCTGTGGTCAGCATGATGAGTTGATTATTGGTACCAATGTCATAAAGCACATCCTACACCATTCAAAACAATGCAAGTCCTATTGAAAAACAGTGTCTGCCCCCTGCCCAACTGCAGAACCAGAAGCTGAGCAGTTCTTGTCTATACTCACTGGTTTGAACCCCTGGAAAGGAAATGACATTCCTGACAAGGTTGGTACTGTCAGATGTAACTCAGCCACCTACCTCAAACCTGGGCGTGAGTACCTTGTTTGGGGTAAATTGCCTAAAGACACTGTTGTATCTCCAGGCAGTACAGTCATGACAGAGCCCACATCTTCTCGTTCAGCTCCTAGGGGTGTCCTAGTAGCTAAGATTGTAACTCCTATGTGGGGTGACAGGTGGGTCCCGCTCAAACTCATCAACACGTCCAACAAGCCTGTGTTGTTACGGCGCAATGCAAAGCTAGCTGACGTCTACACATGTGTAGCCCTTGAGGACATGGACGCAGCTGAGCAGTCGAGTGTACCAGTGACCTGCTACACACAGTCTACAACGGCATGTGATGCCGGTATGGAGTCTGTAGAAGAAAAACTCAAGTCAGTGGGGCTTTGTGACATAGACATTAATTCATGCCAAGTGTCAGAGGACTGCAAAAAGAGAATGGCTGACTTGGTACTTCAGTACGAGGATGTCTTTTCACGCCACCACCTAGACTGCGGAGAAGCTAAGGGCTTTGTACACCTCATACATTTATCTGATGATAAACCATTCAGACTCCCATACAGGCGTGTACCCCCTAGTCAGTATCAGAAATTAAGCCAGGTGCTGAATGAAATGGAGGAAAAAGACATTATCATGAAATCAACTAGCGAGTATGCATCTCCTTTGGTTCTTGTGTGGAAAAAGAATGGCGACCTCCGCATTTGCACAGATTTTCGCTGGCTGAATAAGAGGACTCTGAAAGACGCTCACCCTCTCCCTCACCAGGCAGATTGTCTGGCAGCACTGGGAGGTAACTGCCTCTTCAGCACAGTGGATTTAACGTCCGGCTTCTACAACATGCCGCTTCATGAGGATGACAGGAAGTATTCTACTTTTACCACTCTGATGGGCTTATATGAGTACAATCGCCTGCTCCAGGGATTATGCAATAGTCCTGCTAGTTTTATGCGCATGATGACTGCCATCTTTGGTGACCAGAATTACTTGACTTTGTTGTGCTATTTGGATGATCTGCTGATTTTTGCATCTGATGAGGAGAGTGCATTGCAGCGCCTTGAGATGGTGTTCAGCAGGCTGCATAGGTACAACTTGAAGTTGGCACCCAAAAAGTGTTTTTTCCTCAGGAGATCTGTGAGGTTTCTTGGTCACGTAATTGATGAGAATGGTGTTTCAACCGACCCAAGTAAGGTTGAAAACATCGCAAAAATGACTTGTGCTGACCTTATGGACACTGATGGTGTGACACCGTCCCAAAAAAGACTTAGATCCTTCTTAAGGATGGTTAATTACTATCAGCATTTTGTGCCAGGATATTCTGCCATTGCCAAGCCATTGTTCAGCCTGTTGAAAGGTGGAACATTTAAAGGCAGATGTAAGAAAACCAAGATGGCTTGCAGAAAGCTTTGTGCTTCTGATTGGACCCAAGAGCACATACATGCCTTTGAAAGTCTCAAATCTGCACTTATTAACACCGTGGTCTTGGCTCATCCTAACTTTGACTGTCCCTTCACGCTTTCAACTGATGCATCTCTGGATGGGATAGGTGCCGTTCTGTCCCAAGTCCAGGAAGGTGAGAGTCATGCCAGACCTATTGCTTTTGCCAGTAAGTCACTGACACAGTCTCAGAAAAACTATCCAGCGCACTGACTGGAATTTCTGGCTTTGAAATGGTCCATCACTGACAAGTTTAGTCATTAGCTAAAGGGTCACAAATTCACTGTTTGGACTGACAACAATCCTTTGACTCACATATTGACAAAGCCCAAGTTAAACTGTTGTGAGCAACGCTGGGTAGCCAAGTTGGCTGCGAATGACTTTGACATAAAGTATGTTCCAGGGCGGCAGAACATTGTGGCTGATGCATTAAGCCGTGTGCCTTTTGTCAAGGAAAATATTGGTCACAGACTGTTCAATGAACCATATGTGAAACTCCTCAATGAAGTCAAAAATGTGTCTACTGCCTCTGCTCAGGATGCTTTTCATTCATCCAGTGGTCACGTGGATGCGATGTGTGACAATGCTCATACCTCCCGGGTACACACTCAGATTATGAATTCAGAAGAGGTGTCTGCTGTGATGCAGTCACACATTGAGTGGGATGCCGGTCCGAGGGCCCGGGCAATTGAAGCCTTGCAGTTTTTGCCCCAGTTAGTCCCACCAGGTCAAGACCCGTTGCCTGCCTATTCTGAAAAGGCTTTGCGTGACAAACAGTTGGAGGATGGAACTCTCTCGCGTCCTGTTTTATGTTGAAAGACATCAGAGACCCTCAAGGAGAGAAAGGGTGAAAGAATCATTTTCACTGATTAAATATCTGAAACACTGGGATAAGCTATCTGTGAGCAATGGTGTTCTGTACAGAGTTTCAAGAGACCAGAGAACCAAGTCCAAACGGCTTCAGTATGTTGTCCCAGACTCACTTAAGGATGAGGTCTTGAAAGGCGTACATGATGATGCCGGTCATCAAGCCCAGTCACAAACCTTCAGTTTATCCAGACAGAGATTTTCTGGCTGACCCTTGAGAGAGATGTTAGAGACCATGTCAGACACTGCCAGCGTTGTGTCCTCAGCAAGTCAGCTGAACCTGAGGGACGAGCTCCCTTAGAGAGCATCTTGTCATCTAGACTGCTGGAGCTGGTCTGCGTTGACTTTTGGTCAGCTGAAGACTCTAGGAACAAGTCTATTGATGTCCTAGTGATAACAGATCACTTTACCAGGATGGCTCAGGCCTTTCCTTGTAAGGATCAAACAGCTAAGCAAGTGGCAAATGTTCTGTGGAACAAGTACTTTTGTGTCTTTGGATTCCCAGAAAGAATCTACAGTGACCAAGGTCCTAATTTTGAAAGTCAATTAATCAGTGAACTCCTCAAAGTGACCGGTGTCAGGAAATCTCACACTACCCCTTACCACCCAATGGGAAATGGGAGTGTCGAACGGTTTAACAGGACACTGGGTGGGATGATTCGTGCACTGTCCCGAGGTGAAAGCTAACTGGCCACGACGGTTGCAGACTTTGACATTTATGTACAACTGTACAGCCCATGAGACGACTGGCTTTCCTCCTTTTTACCTCATGTATGGCCGTGTGCCCCGTTTGCCAGTAGATGTCATGTTTCGTTCTGTTCTTCGCGATGCTGATGTAACCAGTTATGACAAGTATGTGGCAACTCTCACCTGTGAGCTAAAAGAAGCAATGATGGTTGCTCAGGACCGTGCTGCTAAGGAGCAACACAGACATGCTGATCTTTACAACAGGAAAGTGACAGGATCCAAGATTGAGATTGGTGACAGGGTACTTTTGGCCAACAGAAAGGAGAGAGGCAAAAAGAAAACTGCTGATAAGTGGGAATCAACTGTTTACACTGTAATGGATGTGAACCCGCAGACCCATACATACAGAATTTGTGACACTCTTACTGGATGGACAAAAGTGGTCCACAGGAATCTGTTGATGCTGGTGAATTGTCTTCCTGTGGTGGATGTGTGCAATGTGTCCAACCATGGTTCATCCACCTTGCTTCCAGAAACCTTAGCTACAGACATTGGTGATGAGGGGGATACATCTGTGGACCTCTTCGAGGGAGAGAGTGAGGCTGGTACAGGTGATCCATCTTCATGTGGAGAAACACATGAACCATTAGTTGATCCAGAACCTGTTGACTCTGAAAGGAGAACTGTTGAGTGGATCACGCAGCTCACTGAACCATCTGTGTCACAGGTAGACGTTTCTGATGTGACAAGTGTGTCCTCTGACCCCCAGAACTCTTCAGTTGCACCTGTTGCTCAAGGTGTAGATCATCCCATGTCCTCTGACTCTGGATCTGTGACTACAGCTGCCACTGATACTCATGGTGGACAAACACTTGACAGTCAACTAGTTTCTGTTCCTGACTCCGAGAGACAGACAGACACTCCCCTTGTTCGCTGTACTGTTGACCAGACGTCACGTACACATTGTGACCATCCCAATGCACAATCTCAAATCAGGTCAAGATTTGGTCGCCTGATTAGACCTGTAAATAGACTAGTGCAGACAATGTCCAGGCAAGATGTAATTCAGGACAAGTTCAATCTTAAGGCTGTTTGTAGGTCTGTGTTTCAGACCCCGACTGACTAATTGCTACATGAGTGGACTACCCTTTTGTGGACTTGACCTTGAATTCTAGTGATCAGCTATTTTATTTTATTTTATTATACATGAGCTTTTACTACACTAATAGTTGGGGTTTTTGGTGGGGTGTACAAGGCACTCCATTACCAGTGGCTGGGTTGAGAGATAAGCGCTGCTCTCATGCCACTTTGTCCTTGTGTGGGACACTCTTTCAGATGGTGTTCTTTAACTAACCCCGGGTGTTTTGTTTATTGTCATGAGTTCTGTGTAGCTGTGGCTCAAGTTTGATAAAATTCAGTGGGGTGGGTGTAACGGAGTCGAAAATGCACCTTAAACATTCCTTTTCTCAGTCATGTTTTCCTTTATATTATTGTGAATTTTATTTACTTGAGTGCTTTTATTTTGGCGGTACACTGCCCACATCCGCTCTTCCTGTACCTCCGAGGCTCCGGTAGTTCCTCCTTTCCCCCACAGTACCGCGTTGCTTTGCTGGGGGTAAGTCGTGCTTAAAATGTTGCTGGCATTAAATGACTGTTTTGTTCATCAGTTTTATCATTTAAACTGCAACCTTGGTTTGTAATTGTTCCTTGTTAATTTGACATGCTACTGTAGTATATTTTTCGTTGTTTATATTGTAAATAAGAGTTTTATGGATGTTTTTGGCACACCTTAGAAGTCCACTAGTCGCCATTTTAGAATTGTGTGCCAATATAAGCTCTATGGTGACTCTGGCAGCTTGTGCCGTTGTGTAACTTATATCTTTGTAAATGTAGGAGCCTGTGTGGGATCGAGGTACAGACGAAGAGTGATGTGTATTGTTTTATTTCTCCAACAGGTATGTCTGTTTTCGGTAAATTTTCTCATTTGTAATGTGATTTATTTTATGTATTGTGAAATTATTTTAGAGCTCCCTTTCCCACACAGTACCGCGTTGCTTTGCTGGGGGAGCCTGTGTGGGATCAAGGTACAGACGAAGAGTGATGTGTATTGTTTTATTTCTCCAACAGGAGCAAATAAATTGTGGGAAACATCAGTCTGGTGTCATCGTGATCCATATGCCGCCTACACGCATACACTAGTGTCCCCGATCACAGCCGTTTAAGGGTGCCCAAAAAGGGGACCCGTTACACTCATCAACACAGGCCCTGTAAAATTCTACAGTGAATCCATCAGGGCCCGGTGCTTTTCCAGTCGGAAGGCTCTTAATAACTTTCACAATTTCATCTTTAGTAATTGGGGCGTCAAGCAGGTCTATTTGTTCCTTCGTTAGGGAGGGCAAAGACAGGGAAGACAAAAATGCATAAATCTCTTGAGATCCAGCCTCCATTTCAGAAAAGTAAAGCGAAGTATAAAATTCTCTGAAAGCACCATTAGTTTCATTTGAGTCTGACACCAGAGTACCATCCTGTGCCCTAATAGCAGATATAGTGCACTGAGCTTCTTTCATTTTGATATATCTAGCCAGCATTTTGCCAACTTTATCCCCCTCCTCAAATTGTTTGTGCCTAAGACGAAATAGGGAAAATTCAGCTTTTTGTGTTAAGATTGAATTGAGCTCATACTTAAGCTTCACAAGGGGTGGCAGATTTACTAAATTTGTGTCCTGTTTGAATGCAGTCTCTGATATAGCTATTATCCTCTCCAAATCAATCTGTTTAGCAATGTTAGCTTTCTTTTTAAAAGATGCATATTGAATAATATGACCCCTGATAAATGCCTTAAAGGCCTCCCAAGCAACACTGGCACAGGGAGCAGAATCCCAGTTTGTCTCGAGATATAAGGAGAGCTCTGCTTTCAAAGAGGACACAAGATCTGGATTAAGAAGAAGACTTGAATTAAGCCTCCATCTAGAATTTTTTTTTAACTGACAAGGCGGAATCATATGTAAAAAAACAGGGGCATGGTCTGATAGTAATATGCTACCAGTGGAGCTCGAATTTACAGAGAAGACAGAGGATTTTGACATAAGAAAGTAATCAATCCTGGAAAACACATTATGAGCAGTGGAATAAAAAGTGTAATCCCTTGTGGATGGATTAAAAAACCGCCAAATATCTACCAAACCAACTGCATTGCACATGCCTTTCAATACAGAGCCAGATTTAGATGAACGCTGTGAGGGGGTGCTCCGATCTAAAATGTTGTCCATGACCTGGTTGAAATCCCCACCTACTAAAATGGGATAATTACCCATTTCGCTTAGTTTATGTTCAAGTTGTGCAAAAAATGGACAATCAACTATATTTGGTGCATAGACATTAGCGAGTATCATCCTATGGCCCTGAATTTCTATAAGGATTACGAGGAGTCGTCCATCATCATCACTAACCTCTTTTAGACACTTGAACTGCAAATGTTTATGAATAAGGATTGCCACCCCCCTGCTCTGGCTGTTACCGCAAGATGCAAACCCATGGCCCACCCAGTCCCGACAGAGTTTTTTAGATTCTGTATTAGTGAGGTGGGTCTCCTGAAGCAACACGACATCCACTTTTTTTGATTTAATAAACGCCAAAATTTTTTTCCTCTTAACTGGGTGGTTAAGACCTTTAACATTCCAAGTAATAAGGTTAAGAAAGCTCTGACAATTAGCCGACATCATAAACAGTACATATTACCATCCAAAATATCCAGCAATTCTCTACCAAAAACTTCCTCACTGGGTAAAAGATAAACACAATAAAAGTTGAAAATACAAAAAACTTACAAAAATACAAGAAACTCTTTTTTTTTGTATTTTCAAACTGAAATCTTTTAAGGGAAAAATAAAAAAATAAAAAACTTACAATAACCTGGCTGCATAAATATGCACACCCTGTTATAACTGGGGATGTGGCTGTGTTCAGAATTAACCAGTCACATTCAAACTCATGTTAAATGGGATTCAGCACACACCTGCCACCATTTAAAGTGCCTCTGATTAACCTCAAATAAAGTTCAGCTGTTCTAGTAGGCTTTTCCTGACATTTTTGTAGTCACATCTTACAGCACAAGCCATAGTCCTCAGAGAGCTTTCATAGCATCAGAGGGATCTCATTGTTCAAAGGTATCAGTCAGGAGAAGGGTACAAAAGAGTTTCCAAAGCATTAAATATACCATGGAACACAGTGAAGACAGTCATCATCAAGTGGATAAAATATGGCACAACAGTAACATTACCAAGAACTGGACATCCCTCCAAAATTGATAAAATGACGAGAAGAAAACTGGTCAGGGAGGCTGCCAAGAGGCCGACAGCAACATTGAAGGAGCTGCAGGAATTTCTGGCAAGTACTGGCTGTTTAATTCATGTGACAACAATCTCTCGTCTTCTTCGTATGTCTGGGCAATGGGGTAGAGTGGCAAGATGGAAGCCTTATCTTATGAAGAAAAACATCCAAGCCTGGCTACATTTTGCAAAAAAACATTTGAAAATTTTTCCCACATGTGTTTGCGAGAATGTATGTGAGAAAATGTGTTATGGTCTGATGAAACCAAGGTTGAATTTTTTGGCCATAATTCCAAAAGGTATATTTGGCGCAATGGTGGTGGCAACATCATGCTTTCAGGCCATTTTTCTTCAGCTACAACTGGGGCCTTAGTCAAGGTGGAGGGAATTATGGTCAGTTCCAAATACCAGTCAGTGTGGGTGCAAAATCTTCAGGCTTCTGCTAGAAAGCTGAAGATGAAGAGGAACTTCATCTTTCAGCATGACAACGACCCAAAGCGCACATCCAAATCAACAAGAGAATGGCTTCACCAGAAGAAGATTAAGGTTTTGGAATGGCCCAGCCTCTGAAGAGGGCTGCGCACAGGAGACACCCTTGCAATCTGACAGATTTGGAGCGTTTTTGCAAAGAAGAGTGGGGAAATATTGCCACACCAAGATGTGCCACACTGACAGACTCCTACCCAAAAAGACTGAGTGCTGTAATAAAAGCCAAAGGTGCTGCAACAAAGTATTAGTTTAAGGGTGTGGATATTTATGCAACCAGGTTACTGTAAGCTTTTTTACTTTTCCCCTTAAAAGATTTGCTTGTTTTTCAATAGGGTTGTACAGGTTATAGGACACATTAATGGTGGAGAAAGTTCCATCCATCCATCCATTTTCTACCGCTTTTCTGGAGGTCCGGGCCATGGAGGCAGCAGTTCAAGCAGAGAAGCCCAGACTTCCCTCTCCCCCGCCACCTGCTCCAGCTCTTCAGAGAGGATACCAAGGCATTCCCAAACCAGCTGGGAGATGTAGTCTCTCCAGTGAGTCCTGGGTCTGCCCTGGAGTCTCCTTCCAGAGGGATGTGCCCGAAACACCTCAAGTTGGAGGCGTCCAGGAGGCATCCTGATCAGATGCCTATACCACCTCAACTGGCTCCTTTCAATGTGGAGGAGCAGTGGTTCTACTCTGAGCCTCTCCCGGATCACTGAGCTCCTCACCCTATCTCTGAGGGTGAGTCCAGCGATCCTATGAAGAAAGCTCATTTCAGCCGCTTGTATCCGCGATCTCATTCTTTCGGTCATTACCCAAAGCTCGTGACCATAGGTGAGGGTAGGAACGTAGATTGACCGGTAAATCGACAGCTTTACCTTAGAGCTCAGCTCCCTCTTCACCACAACAGACCGGTACAACGTCCGCATCACTGCAGATGCTGCTCCGATCCGTCTATCAATCTCTCGCTCCATTCTCCCCTCACTCGTGAATAAGACCCCAACATACTTAAACTCCTCCACTTGGGGCAGGAGCCTGTCCCCAACCCAGAGAGGACAATCCACCTTTTTCCGGCTGAGGACCATGGACTCGGACTTGGAGGTACTGATTCTCATCCCAGCCGCTTCACACTCAGCCGCAAACCGTCCAAGCAAGAACTGTAGGTCATTGCTGGATGAAGCCAGCAGGACATCATCATCTGCAAACAACAGAGATGAGATCCTGTGGTCACCAAGCATGACACCCTCTGTTCCCTGGCTGCGCCTAGAAATCCTGTCCATAAAAATTATGAACAGGAAAAAGTTTTGAAATGATTTATCTTAGTCTCATTTTTTTTACATCATAAAAACCTGGCATTTGAACAGGGGTGTGTAGACTTACAGTGGGGCAAAAAAAGTATTTAGTCAGCCACCAACTGTGCAAGTTCTCCCACTTAAAAGATGAGAGAGGTCTCCAATTTTCATCATAGGTATACCTCAACTATGAGAGACAAAATGAGAAAAAAAAATCCAGAAAATCACATTGTCAGATTTTTAAAGAATTTATTTGCAAATTATGGTGGAAAATATTGGGGTCTATTGGGGTCTTGGGGTCTTGTTCACGAGTGAGGGGAAAATGGAGCGAGAGATCGACAGACGGATTGGAGCAGCATCTGCAGTGATGCGGACGTTGTACCGGTCTGTTGTGGTGAAGAGGGAGCTTAGTTCTAAGGCAAAGCTGTCGATTTACCAGTCAATCTACGTTCCTACTCTCACCTATGGTCACGAGCTTTGGGTAATGACCGAAAGAACGAGATCGCGGATACAAGCGGCTGAAATGAGCTTTCTCCGTAGGATTGCTGGACTCACCCTCAGAGATAGGGTGAGGAGCTCAGTCAACCGGGAGAGGCTCAGAGTAGAACCGCTGCTCCTCCACATTGAAAGGAGTCAGTTGAGGTGGTATGGGCATCTGATTAGGATGCCTCCTGGACGCCTCCCACTTGAGGTGTTTCAGGCACGTCCCACTGGGAGGAGACCCCGGGGCAGACCCAGGACTCGGTGGAGAGACTATGTCTCCCAGCTGGTCTGGGAACGCCTTGGTATCCCCTCTGAAGAGCTGGAGCAGGTGGCTGGGGAGAGGGAAGTCTGGGCTTCTCTGCTTGAACTGCTGCCTCCGCGACCCGGACCTCGGAAAAGCGGTAGAAGATGGATGGATGGATGGATGGATGGTGGAAAATAAGTATTTGGTCACCTACAAACAAGCAAGATTTCTGGCTCTCACAGACCTGTAACTTCTTCTTTAAGAGGCTCCTCTGTCCTCCACTCGTTACCTGTATTAATGGAACCTGTTTGAACTCGTTATCAGTATAAAAAACACCTGTCCACAACCTCAAACAGTCAGACTCCAAACTCCACTATGGCCAAGACCAAAGAGCTGTCAAAGGACACCAGAAACAAAATTGTGGACTTGCACCAGGCTGGGAAGACTGAATCTGCAATAGGTAAGCAGCTTGGTGTGAAGAAGTCAACTGTGGGAGCAATTATTAGAAAATGGAAGATATACAAGACCACTGATAATCTCCCTCGATCTGGGGCTCCACACAAGATCTCACCTCGTGGGGTCAAAATGATCACGAGAACGGTGAGCAAAAATCCCAGAACCACACGGGGGGACCTAGTGAATGATCTGCAGAGATCTGGGACCAAAGTAACAAAGGCTACCATCAGTAACACACTACGCCGCCAGGGACTCAAATCCTGCAGTGCCAGATGTGTCCCCCTGCTTAAGCCAGTACATGTCCAGGCCCATCTGAAGTTTGCTAGAGAGCATTTGGATGATCCAGAAGAGGACTGGGAGAATGTCATATGGTCAGATGAAACCAAAATAGAACTTTCTGGTAAAAACTCAACTTGTCGTGTTTGGAGGAGAAAGAATGCTGAGTTGCATCCAAAGAACACCATACCTACTGTGAAGCATGGGGGTGGAAACATTGTGCTTTGGGGCTGTTTTTCTGCAAAGGGACCAGGACGACTGATCCATGTAAAGGAAAGAATGAATGGGCCATGTATCGTTAGATTTTGAGTGAAAACGTCCTTCCATCAGCAAGTGCACTGAAGATGAAACATGGCTGGGTCTTTCAGCATGACAATGATCCCAAACACACTGCCCGGGCAACGAAGGAGTGGCTTCGTAAGAAGCATTTCAAGGTCCTGGAGTGGCCTAGCCAGTCTCCAGATCTCAACCCCATAGAAAATCTTTGGAGGGAGTTGAAAGTCCGTGTTGCCCAGTGACAGCCCCAAAACATCACTGCTCTAGAGGAGATCTGCATGGAGGAATGGGCCAAAATACCAGCAACAGTGTGTGAAAACCTTGTGAAAACTTACAGAAAACATTTGACCTCTGTCATTGCCAACAAAGGGTATATAACAAAGTATTGAGATGAACTTTTGTTACTGACCTAATACTTATTTTACACCATAATTACCTCCGCCAGGCCGAAAAGGCCAGGAGGAGGTAATGTTTTTGCCGGGGTTTGTCTGTGTGTTTGTTTGTCTGTCTGTCTGTCTGTTGGTTAGCAAGATAACTCAAAAAAATCTTGGATAGATTTCCATGAAACTTTCAGGCGTTGTTGGAAATGGTACAAGGAAGAACTGATTAAATTTTGGGGGTGATCCGGTTCACCGTCTGGATACAGGAATTTTTTTAAAGCATTTTTTCATTCAACACTGTGACATACAGCCATTTTCAACATGTGCGCAGGCGCAATGGAGGGCGCTGGTCGTCGTGTCTGCAACACAAACTCTGCGTTCTTCAACGTTTTAGGCACAAAAGGACGCGGAAAACACTGCTGGCCTGGGCCCGCCAGCGTGCCTGTGTTTGCGCGCAACTGCAAAACCTCACACGGGCAGCTGTCCGCCGACGGATTCTTTGGCAGAAATTCCCCGGCCAGCCATAGGAGCTGCGCATTTGGCAGAAATTCACCGGCCAGCCATAGGCGCTGTGCAAAAACGAGCTCTCTGCCAGCGAAGCTTCTAAATTCTCGTTTGCCGTGGAGCGCAACCCCCAAAAAATAATATTGTACCGAACTCAATATGAGCACCCTACTTGGCTTGCCAAGTGGGTTGACCCTATTGGCGACACAGGTAGAGTGCGGGACTCCGGAGCGGGAGGCGCGAGTTCGAACCTCCCGTTGGGACGTCGCCATGTCAAGCAGCACGTTACAATATAATATAAAACCCACGGCAACCTGTTTACCCAATTTGCATCCGTCAGTGGAGGAGATGGACACAACAGCAACACTTCAGTTTATTACCTCCGCCAAGGAGGCAATGCTTTTACTACTGAACCACTAATCCTATCACTATCAGATTGATTGCCATTGATTAATTGTGTGTTTATTGCACTGTCCCTGTCAAATAAACAAATAATCATTGTCAATCCAATTGCTAGTCATATGTTTACATGCTCAAGGAATCTGAAAACGTACACACAAACACTGTATGGGGGGAATTGTGGCGCTTGGCGGAGGTCTGCGCTCTCCGAGTGGTTTTCTAGTTTGCAAATAAATTCTTTAAAAATCAGACAATGTGATTTTCTGGATTTTTTTTTCTCATTTTGTCTCTCATAGTTGAGGTATACCTATGATGAAAATTGGAGATCTCTCTCATCTTTTAAGTGGGAGAACTTGCACAATTGGTGGCTGACTAAATACATTTTTGCCCCACTGTATGTCCACTGTAAGTATGAATAGTAAAAACAGATAAAGTGATAATTGTCCATTGGTCTCTTTGGTCTTTTATTTATTATTTATTATTTAATTATTATTATTATTATTATTATTATTATTTAATTATTATTTTATTATTATTATAATTTTATAATTTTTTATTTTTATATATATATATTATATATTTTTTATTATTTTATTATTTATATAATTTTATTATTTTATTATTTTATTAAATTTATAATTTTATAATTTTATAATTTTATTTTATTATTTTATTATTATTATTTTATTATTATTATTTATTTATTATTTATTATTTTTTTTATTTATTATTTTATTATCTCCTCTCGGCGCCACACCAGTAGGCTGCCTTTTGCAACAGCGGCTCGATTCCGAGTTTTTTTTTTTTTTTCCCTTCCTCTCTCTTTTGATCACTTTTTTTTCACCCCACTTATATCACGGACACACAGATCGTCCCAAATGTCTCCTGAGCCGGTGGATGGAGCCACTGTTTATAGCAGGATACGATACAACAGGGAAGAGCTGCTAGCATTTAACCGCCACCCGGTCCCACTGGAAAAACTCGACATACCGAGAGAATTGAGGCGAAAGCGTCGCGGCTGCCGGGCTGGAGTAAGGCGGAGGACAAAAAATATAAGGTACAGACCCTCCCTTCCATCTGTTGTCATGGGAAATGTACGGTCGATACTGGGAAAGTTAGATGAGCTAGCGGCTATCTCCCGTTATGATAGCACTTACCGGGAGTGCTCTCTCCTTTTGTTTACTGAGACGTGGCTAACTGAACTAGCAGCAGATGCTAACATTGAGCTGGAGGGTTTTCACATGATACGAGCTGACCGAACACCAGAGAGTGGCAAAACTAGGGGCGGTGGAGTGATAATGTATGTTAACAACAACTGGTGCAGACCGGGACATATCACTGTTAAACAACGACACTGCAGCAAAGACATTGAGTTGCTAGCTGTTAGCATGAGGCCTACATATCTCCCGAGAGAACACTCACACGTGATCTGCATTGTTGTTTATGCAAATCCGACGGCGAACGCTGGGACAGCGCGTGACGTCATCCATTCAGTAACCAGCAGGCTGCAGACAGAACACCCAGATGCTCTTCTCCTCATCTCAGGCGATTTCAACCACGTTTCACTGTCTCCATTCTGCCCACTTTCACCCAGTATGTCACATGCCACACTAGAGACAATAAAACACTGGATTTGTTCTACGCAAACACTAAGGAGGCGTACACCTCATCACAACTCCCCCCACTTGGGAGATCGGATCACAACTTGGTTCATCTCCGACCGGTGTACAAACCCCTAGTGCACAGACAACCTCCGGCCATGCACACTGTGGAGTTATGGTCTGAGGAGACAATGGACACTCTAAAGGACTGTTTTGAAGCCACTGCCTGGAAGCAGCTCTGCGATCCACATGGTGAGGACATCGATGGCCTCATTCACACCTTCACGGGCTACCTCAGCTTCTGTGTGGACAAATCCGTTCCCACCAAGACCATACGGCGTCACTCAAACAACAAACCCTGGATCAACCCTGAGATAAAAACACTTCTGAGAGAGAAGAAGAGGATCTTCAGGTCGGGGAACAGGGAGATGCTGAAGTCCGTACAGAGGGAGCTGAGGAGAAAGATCAGAGAAGGCAAGGACAGCTTCAGGAAGAAGATGGAGGACAAGCTGCAACAGAGCGACATCAGCGGGGTCTGGAGAAACCTCAAAACCATCTCGGGGCTCCAGAATACCTCCCCCCAGGCCACGGGGGGCAGGGAGTGGGCGAACAACCTGAATCTGTTTTTCAATAGATTTGACCAACCGCCCTACCCCCTGTCTGCACAACAACCACTGCTGCCTCTAAGAAATCAAGTCCTGCTGCCCACTCCCCACTCCACCGACACCCCCCCCCATTCCCAACACACAGCCCCCCATCCTGACCCTGACCAAGACCCAGGTGAGGACGGAGCTGAGGAAGATCAAGGCGAGGAAGGCGTCGGGACCGGACGGCATCAGCGCAAAGCTCCTCAAGTCCTGTGCAGACCAGCTGTGTGGGATTGTGACGTATATCTTCAACATGAGCCTGAAACTGGGGAGGGTACCACAGCTGTGGAAAACATCTGTGTGGTACCTGTACCAAAAACTTCCCACCCCAAAGACCTGAACAGCTACAGACCGGTGGCCTTGACGTCTCACTTGATGAAGACCCTGGAGAGACTGCTCCTTGCTCATCTCCGCCCCCTGGTGGAACCAGCGATGGATCCACTCCAGTTCGCCTACCAGCATGGCATTGGGGTGGAGGATGCGGTGATCTTCCTCCTTCACCGTTCTCTGTCCCACCTGGAGAAGCCCGGGAATATGGTGAGGATCATGTTCTTTGACTTCTCCAGTGCTTTCAACACCATCCAACCGATGATCCTGAAAGACAAGCTGCTGCGCGCAGGGGTGGACCAGCACCTGTCATCATGGATCCTGGACTACCTCACGAACCGGCCTCAGTTTGTGAGAACCCGGGACTGTGTTTCCGACACGATCATCAGTAGCACGGGGGCCCCCCAGGGAACGGTGCTGGCTCCCTTCCTGTTCACTCTTTATACTGCGGACTTCTCACACAACACAACACATTGCCATCTACAGAAGTTCTCTGATGACTCTGCGATCGTTGGTCTCATCTCCAACGGAGATGAAGCTGAGTACAGAGGGCTTATCCAGGACTTTGTGGACTGGTGCCATCGGAACTGCCTCCAGATCAACGCGAGGAAAACTAAGGAGCTGGTGGTGGACTGCCGCAGGCATGGGCAGCCCCTCACAGCACCAGTAAATATACAGGGAACAGACATCGAGATGGTGACATCCTATAAGTACCTGGGTATTCATCTGAACAATAAACTAGACTGGTCACACAATACTGACGCACTCTACAAGAAGGGACAGCGCAGGCTGTTCCTGCTGAGGAGACTCAGGTCTTTTGGTGTACAAGGGGCGCTGCTGAAGTCATTCTATGACACGGTGGTGGCATCAGCCATCACTTTTGGAGTGGTCTGCTGGGGCAGTGGCATTACTGCAGCCGATAGGAAGAGACTGAACAAACTGATTAAGAAAGCTAGCTCTGTCCTGGGGCAGCGCCTTGATCCGATGGAGGATATAGGAGAGAAGGACGGTGGCTAAACTGTCATCTCTGCTGGAGTCCGAGTTCCACCCTATGCAGGACATACTGGATGCACTGAGGAGCTCATTTAGCAGCAGACTACATCATCCCAGGTGCACAACCGAGAGGTTTCGTAGGTCCTTCCTACCAACGGCTGTCAGACTGTACAACCTAAGCAGGGCTGCTCGCAGAGATAGCAAAAAGACGTAACAAACTAATAGTTTTTTGAATGCAAAAGATGCAATAGACTTACACAATGGTCCTCTCCGGCATACAACTAGGAACATACCGGTCGCTATGGAGGGTGAGAATATGTATGGGCACATAATCATACCATGTAGGATAACTAAATAGACGGTTATGCTGTTTCATCCCACCTAGCAACAATGCTCTGCACTGTGTGTGTTTATATATTTACATATTTATTCCATCTAGCTACAATGCTCAGCACTGGGTGTGTTTATATTTATATATCTATATATTTATTCCATCTAGCTACAATGCTCCGCACTGTGTTTTTATATATCTACATATTATTCCATCTAGCTACATTGCTCCGCACTGTGTGTGTTTATATACTTGTATATTTATTCCACCTAGCTGCAATGCTCCGTACTGTGGGTGTTTATATATTTACATATTTATTCCATCTAGCTACAATGCTCTGCACTGTGTGTTTATATATTCATATATTTATTCCATCCAGCTACAATGCTCTGCACTGTGTGTCTGTGTGTGTGTGTGTATATATACTGTATATTTTATAGTAATATGTACATATGTATATTAGCTGCTCTTGCTTGCTTGTTTTTTTTTCTTGCCTTCTGATTGTTGCTCTGAGTGTTGCTATCCCTGTTCTGTTGCAATCCTGGAATTTCCCCGTTGTGGGACTAATAAAGGCTTATCTTATCTTATCTTATCTTATTACCTCCGCCAGGCCGAAAGGCCAGGAGGAGGTAATGTTTTTGCCGGGGTTTGTCTGTGTGTTTGTCTGTGTGTTTGTCTGTTTGTCTGTCTGTCTGTTTGTCTGTTGGTTAACAAGATAACTCAAAAACTTTTGGACGGATTTCAATGAAACTTTCAGGCGTTGTTGGAAATGGTACAAGGAAGAACTGATTAAATTTTGGGGATGATCCGCATCACCGTCTGCATACAGGAATTTTTTAAAGCATTTTTCCACACTGTGACATACGGCCATTTTCAACATGTGCGCAGGCGCAATGGAGGGCGCTGGGCGTCGTGTCTGACCAACACAAACTCCGCCTTCTTCAACGTTTTAGCCACAAAAGCATGCGGAAAACACTGGTGGCCTGGGCCCGCCAGCGTGCCTGTGCCAGCCATAGGCGCTGCGCACATTGCGCTGGTCGTCGTGTCTGACCAACACAAACTCCGCCTTCTTCAACGTTTTAGGCACAAAAGCACGCGGAAAACACTGCTGGCCTGGGCCCGCCAGCGTGCCTGTTTTTGCGCCACGCTGCAAAACCTGACACGGCCACCTGTCCGCCGCCCGATTATTTGCCACAAATTCCCCGCCCAGCTATAGGCGCTGCGTAAAAACGACCTCTCTGCCGGGGAAGATTCTAAATTCTGTTTTGCCGCAGAGCGCAACCCCAATATAATATAAAACCCACGGCAACTTGTCTAACCAATCTGCATCCGTCAGTGGAGGAGATGGACACACCAACACTTCAGTTTATTACCTCTGCCAAGGAGGCAATGCTTTTACAACCGTAAAACGGGGCTATAAGGGACGGCGGGGTAATATGGGACACTTTTCTAAATGTAATTCTGCTTTTTTAATTTTGCTTCTGCCTAGATTTGATGAAGGATTCATGGATATTTGACACTAACAACACAACTCAGCGTCCTGCTCAAAATAAAAAAAGCAGAATTACATTTAAAGCATTTCCCAGAAAAGTGTCCCTTATTAACCCGCCGTCCCTTATAGCCCCGTTTTACACTACTGAACCACTAATCCTATCACTATCACATTGATTGTCATTCATTAATTGTCTGTTTATTGCACTGTCCATGTCAAATAAACAAATAATCATTGTGAATCCAATTGCTAGCCATATCTTTTCATGCTCAGGAAATCTGAAAACGTACACACAAACACTGTATGGGGGGAACTGTGCCGCTTGGCGGAGGTCTGTGCTCTCCGAGTGCTTTTCTAGTTTATTTATTTTTTTCCCAGAGCTGTATATACTTCTTTGGCTAACCAAGAAACTCAATAATCCCTCTTGGTCTCTCAGTGATCCCTCAAGGTTCTTTCAAAGATTTCAATAGATCACCATGAAAGTTGCTGAAACATCTCCCAGACATTTACACAGAAACAGCTTTTTCAACTTTAGGAGATCGTTGAGAGATCAGGCCAAATTTTGACCTCTCAAGGGTCACCTAACGATCTCCGGCTGTGTAAAGATGCCCTTAGGATTCAACTTACAACGTCTACACTACTGTTAAGAAGTCCCAAACTATACCCGTGATAAACCCGACTATAAGTACTGTATGTAATTCCTCAGCTCAGTATTGATGAAGTGCATTTTAACTGATCACTTCTTACTGAAGGTTATTGTGACCACATCACTTCTTTGGGACTCACTGGCAAGACAGAAATGTAAAGCAGCTCACCGCTGGTTTTGCTTTAGTCAGTCAAACACGTTTATGTCAAACACACAGCTGTGGGCCCTCCACAAGATATAAAGAGAAAAAGCTAAGCAAAAAGGAAAGGAAGTGACAGAGATACACTGATTCAAAACAACCCCCAAAGTTGAAGTGCGAGGATAAACAACCAGTCAGAAAAGAATTGCTGCCTTGCCCAATCAAAATGCATTCCAGTGACAATCTTCTCCAGACCTAACCAACAAACCCTGGAGGTCTTCACAAAAAAAGAGAATGTGACCTAGATACACAGCAGTATCTTAATTAAGATCCTGACCAATTTCTATCCTGAACACTACATACACTCCAGGAGTCTGTATTCAATCTAACCCTGGTCTGAGCAGTACAGAGCTCTTCATATGAGAGTGTATGTGTTTAGGTGGGAGTGGTTGGGAGGGGGTGTCCATGATTCTATTGCTGACAGATGGAATCGGTGTCTGGGCTCAGAGAAGAGGGATAAGAAGAAAGCCAAGGGAAAAGGATGTAGTGTGTGTATGCCTTTAGTCTTTTTCTGTCCATGATTGTGGGTGCCACTGTATTTGATCTTCCATAGGTCTGGAGAGTAAGACAATGACAAACAACACGGATACAGTGATTTTTGTTTGCATGTGCTTACCCAGTTATGCTATATGCTGTGTGTGTGTGTGTGTGTGTGTGTGTGTGCAGCTGTGTCTTAGCCAAGGCGTGCAAAAGTTGCATGAGAGTGTGTGGTTGTATGGATCCCCTCTTGGCAGTGGCAGTGTAAGCTGAGGAGGGCCTTACACGGGCTTTAATCCTGTCCTGAATGTCATTGTACAAATGTGTCTTTTCCACAGGCCCAGATAAGGGAGAGAGAAAGTGAGGGAGAGGAATTACACATGTTGAATTTACTCAACATGTGTCAATTATATTCAAAAGCTCATTTGGGTGCAAGTGCATGTATGACAAATAGCTGACTGACGTATGATAACAAGGATAACAGCGGTGGCATACAGTCAGCTTTGAAGGACACATCAAGCAGCAAAGGAACTGATCTGCTCGTCTGAGTGGATCTGGTGACAATGAGACATCTAATTTTGAAGGTTCCAATGAAAAACACAACCAAACTGAAAGTATATAACCAAACTCAGCAACCGGAGCTGTGTTGGATGGTGTTAACTTTCTTTAGGGCAAGGAGTGTATACATTTTTCCTGAACGTGGGCCTCCAATTAGAAGTTTATACTGTAGCACAGAGACTCAGGGGCTTTAAAACCTTTTACTGCCCATGTCATAGGTACCCCGCAGAAATGGGTCCATGACCCATTTTGGGATTTGAAGCCTAAGATCAACAAACATCACACAGGTTTGAAAAGGTCAGTGATATAGAATGTCACAGACTCTTCCTTTAATAGAAAAGGAAGTCAGTAATAAGGTAAGGCATCAGCTAAGGTGTTGGTATTTTGACAAATATCAACACAGCACGTTGTGGCTTTTACAAACTTAGGAAGACATGGATGACCTATGGGAACATGTTCAGCTAGCGTGAGAAATAAACTGCACCCTGCTGTTATACGAGGCCTAATTAGTGGTCAGCCCTTAATGTTGAGTGGCAGCCCAATGGTTGTTGATGTTATTACAGTAGTTGGGCAATAGCCAAACTTATGGAGCCCCACTGCTGACTTTGCACTGGGAAGACCTTCAGTGAGAGGAAACAGGTAAATTCCTGTTAGTTTTCCTCTTCAATTCTGCAAGGAGTGTCTGATAGCAGCCCTGGCATGTCTATAATAGGGAAAGAAAATAGTAAAATTCCTTCTGCTATTACTTATTAAAATACATTTAGTGTTATTTCTCTGCCACAGCGTTTCCGTGGGTGTCAATCTTGATCATAAATGTTTGCTTTCTATTAGGCATTTTAATAGTATTCATGTCTGTGAGTGTGTGCGTAAGTGCCGGCACCAGTGCTGAGGTCGTTATGTCAGAAGCGATGTATGCTGCATCCTTTCCGTAAGTGCTCACACATACAGCTGCATTCAAAATTAATCAGCGACCAATGCAAATTATGTTTATATGATATTATATTTGTATTCAAAATTCCAGTTTATAAAAACCCCAAATGAAACAAACAAAAAACATTAAATAGTTCAACCTCTGAGCTAAAGTCTATTGAACTAAAGTGTGAAAATAAATATAATTTGCAATGAGGATTGAATAAACTCAAGTGCATATGTGTAAAAGTCAGCAGGTGTGAATCTTCTAGTTTGTAGCAACCCCCCCCAGCACATCCTTCTGGCCCCTGAGTATCTCCCTCTACCTTGGAGCAGCAGCCACGTCTATCATTGGCAGCCTAGAGGTGGGTTTATATGTTAGAAACACCGTTTGGGGAACAGGAGCTTTACTGAAGACCTGAGGCTAGATGGTATTTTTAGTGCTTCAAGTGTGGGTGTGTGTACATGTGCGTTACAGACACATGTACACACACAGAGGTAGACGTTTCTGCACAAGACAATGGGTTTAAAGAGAAAAAGACTGTGATTCCTGTTCCTGTTCAGCATCCCTCTTTGGGGATGTAATTTAGCCGTAACAGAGGATCCAACCTCCAGATCAACTCACTCATATATAATTACTTTGCTTTCTATCGCTCATACTCGGGCAGACACTGACACAAATGCAAAACTCAAAGTGCCTCCCCAGGTGCAGGCTTCTCCTCGGGGAAAGGCTTTTGTGCGCTGCCATCTCCCTAAGCTCAGAAAACACCCTTTTAATCCTGCCAGGATCTCTATCTGTGTTTTCTTTTCCTTGATCTCTCACTGACTTGACTAACATGCAACTGGCAAGGTAAAGGTATTCAATTAATCTTTTTTTCAAAGTGGTTCTGAACATCTCATATTGCTACTCAACATTTAGAATTGCATTCAAAAACGATGATGAGCAAACCACGGAATGGGTATCCTTTTGAAAATGCATTTGAAGAAGCAGTAGAGATAAGTGATAATACATAAGATGAGGAAGAGAAAGGAAGAGAGGTGAAAAATAGCGACAGCTTGAGGTGGTCTGATTTATGGCTGTGGGCTAGCTTGTGCAGAGAGCAAAGACACGCGGAGAGAGGAGCTCAGAGGCAGACTGAATTACGCCTGGCATGTTTGGACACAGAGGGCGAGAAGAGGGAGTTCAGTAAAAGTATTTTAGCTTACAGACATACGGTTTCAATAATAAATTGTTAAATTCCATGTCAGTGTAGTTCGAAACTTGTCCACCCATTGCAGCCAGGATATGACAACTTTTTAAGTGTATTATTTGTTGGTTAGTGAATTGGGATACATTAATGAAAATAACTTCAACATCTTTTGTGTTAAAGACACAAGTAAGACTGAAAAAAGGCATTATGCTACCTCAAATGTATCCAAAATTTACATAAAAGCCCAAACTGCAAAAAAACAATGTTCCAAATAATCAGCATTAATGGAAATGCAGTGCAAATGAATGCAATGCATTATAGTTAGCTAATCACAAATGAATGCTAATTTTCAGCACGGCCTTTTTAGCAACAGCCCATGAAAAAACTCATTTTTATTAAGTTTGAAATTTGAACTTTTGGGCTTTACCTGTGTTATGTATTTTTTTATTGTTTCTGTCCCAGCTGCTTTGACTGTTTACTCTTTTTGTTAAATTGTACTGCACAGTATTTTTTTTAATGTGCTCGTAAATAAAGTTGACTTGACGTGAATAACCCTGGGGCACTAGACGGTATGGCATGTGAAATTATTCGAGTTTATGGTCCACTCTGGTTGCATCTGGATGCTGACACAGACCACCAGGAGCAGCCAGAAAGCACATAACAGCTTAGTTTGACAGCTTAGATGAAAAAAAAAAAAAAAGCTTGTTGTCGAGAACCTGAAGTACATCTTTTAGCAAATGAGCCTCAAAGGTATATTATCTTAAAGTGACACTCCACCAAAAATCCATTTTTTTTTCGTGTTAATGTGTCTGTAACATGTTTTTTTATGACTTACAAGACATATCAAGAGCAAAATCGCTCAAATTTCTCATATCTCTTTTTTTTTTGCTGTAAAGTTTCACTTAAGCCCCGCCTCCTGCAAAAAGGCGAATTGAGACGGAACGTTTTTGGTGACATAACTATTCCTGGTGCTGACACGGGGGTAGTGTTGAGCCAATCAGGACTCTCTGGCCTAACTGAAGTTATCCTCCAGACTAGTTAGCATTTTTTACAAACTACTTTGAAAACTTGACCCAAATTAAGATTGTCGTATGTGCCTCTATGAGGCGCAGAGAGAGACTAGCCCACGTGCTGGATGGAGTTTGTGTGTTTAATTAACAAAAGAACAGAAACAGTCCAAATGTGCCAATAATACAAAAATGCCAAACAAGGATAAACTTACAGTGATTGCCTCAGAGCAAGGTGTGCTCTGAAGAAGCAGAAAAAAACTTCAGCGGCAGGGAGGATAACAGGAAAAACATCCATGCAGACATTCAACGAAGCGTCGAGGACCGAATGAACAAACTGAGTATAAGTACAAAGTAAAATGACAACATGAGTGAAAACAGGTGCGGGACCCAGAGCAGGAGAAAGAACAAAACTGGTGATTTCAATCAGCTGGGTGGTAATGACAGGTGAGGGAGGGGCGGTTGGCAGCCTGGCGGGTGACGCCCCCAGTGCAGCGTAACCCCGGAAAACACAGCCAACAGCTGTCAACCCAGAGAAACACATCATAGAACTCAAAACATAAAATAGAAACATAAAAAGGAAATAATGAAACTCAAAAGCAACAAATACAATAAATATGCATAAATGCAAGGAAAAAGTGCCACGTTTTACCATTAAACTGCTTTTAAGGACCGATGCAGTTTCAGTCATTATCCTGTCCTTCAGCATGTCCTTCCAATGCATGCAGATGCCTTATGATATGTTTACTTCATTTGAATATGTGGCTCTTCAGCTATATTCTGTTATGATGTGGAGCACGGTTGGGGAACCGTATTCACGTCCTTTTGATTATTCTAGTTATTTTCTGTATTTTCCCACTTCTGGTTAGTATTCAATATGTATGATGTCATCTGAGTTTGCCTTTTGTTTCTATTGAGTCATCTGGTGCATCTATTATTATATATTCTGGTTTTTGGTCTTGAACTTAGTTTCGTCTCCACCTGCTGTTCCCCGTCCTAGGGGTGGTAGTCATGATTATTCTCCAGCACCTTTAGTATATCTCATTTTGTATTTATGTCCTCCTGTGCTTTTGTTTTGATGGTGTGCTGTGTTTGTTTCCCCTGTCAGCTTAGGTTCCCTTCTAGCACAGCCATCATTAGTTTGGACTGATTACTCCCTGCTCTTGTGATCCACACCTTTCTCTTGTTGTAATTATCCCTCCTGTCTTATTTAAGGACGGTGGCGTCTCCATTCGCAACCGCGTCCTAAAACCAAGTTCAGATGTTATTCCACATCTGCTCTATTCTGATTCCTGCTTTGCCTTGGTTTTGTAAGTGTTTTCGTTCTTTGTATATTTTGTATCCTTTATTAAATTCATGCACAACTCACAGTTCAGCGCCTGAGTCTTCTTCCTGCCTCGAGGGGCAATTCATGACAGTAGGATGCGGCCAGTGAGTGATCCAGCTGCTGTGAGTGCATGTTTTTTCTGTTCACTCACCTGTTTTTGTGTTGCCGGAGGAAGAGTAGTCCGCATGTCCTCAGCACGCCAGGTCTCAGCCAATAAAGGAGAGCCAGCTGCCGGGGGCCCCAGCCTGGAGGAGCAGTGGGCGGCTCACTTTATCCAGGACTTTGTCACTGAAGCTCTCACCTCCCGCAACCTGAAAAAGGTCTGGGAGAATGTGGATGAAGCGGTCTGGATTGTGGAGGCGCATCCCAGGTTGAGGAAACATCCCAAGTTCGTGGAACTGTTGTCAACCATCTCCACTCTCCAGCAGTCGTTTCCTGGGTTGGCAGTAGGCTCTCTTCCAGTGGGGTCCAAGCCAATGAGGAGGTGCTCCCCGAAACAGACGTGTTCCGCCTCTCTCCATTCGCCAGCCCCAAGACGCCGCCTTCCAGCACCGACCTCCACTTCTCCCCGAGCCACAGCGGCACAGGCCATGACGGAGGAGAGTCACCGGGTGCAGACGCTCCAAACTTCCCGCCACCGTCCAGCTACAGGTCACCGGAAGAACTCCTCCACCTCTCAAGCCTTATTCATGCTGCATTTCCGCTCTAGTCCGCGTTGGTCTGCGTGCACTTTGGATGAGCCCGGCCGCACACGGCACTGTACATGGTCACTTTTTTCATCTACCCAGGCCAAGCAGTTGACGCATGTGCACAACCATCATTTGTAGTTTCACACCCGCCCTATAGGTAACGCCAATGCGTTGACGTTCTAGGATTTTCACCAACGAAGAAACGCAAAAGCAACACACATCAGCAACAATAGCGTTGTTTAACTGTCACTGAGAGGAAGAGGAGCTGCTGTTACTATATTCTGTGGCAGAATTACAAAAAGTATGTTTATTCTCGTTTTCCGCCTTCTCGTTGTCTTCTTCGTCTACTTTGTCTTTGTATACTGTGTCGATATCACCACCTTGTGAATGGGACAGTCAGTCTTGCGCACACAATGTCAACCCATTCAGGTCGTGGGCAGGTGGCACGGTCACAAAATTTGGGCTGCACGTGGTCGTCCGTGGTCAAGCACTCCAGACACTAGCGGACTGGAGACGATGACGGAAATTTCATCACACAAGGTTTCTGGTTGCACGTACACGGACAGCAGAGGTGCAGCATAAATCCAGCTTCAGCCAGCAGCTCCCTCTTTGCCGTGTCAAAAAATTACCACAGCAGTCTCCTCCTCTCGTCCTAGTTCGTCTGTGCCGGTTGTCCCGTCAGCTTCCTCTCCCTCCTTGGTCGCTACTGCTACCTTCTCATCCATTGCGTCTCCTCCCGCTGCTGAAGATCCAGCCGTCACATCCCCAGCTCTGCCCGTCATCGAGTCTGCAGGGGCGGCTCCTCCATGTTCTTCAGGCGGGCCCACTACTGCTGCAGCCACTGAGAGGGATAACACTGGGCCTGCTGCAGCAGACACCATCGTGCCTCGGGAATTCAGACAAGTGATTTTTCATTCTCTATTACCAAAAAACGAATTATCCTACCTGATTCCTGGTGGTGAGGCTCAGCCTTTGCAGTCCACTGAGTCCTCACCGCCTGCTGCAGATACAAATTCCTTACATGCTACCTCCGTGTTTCCTCCCATTTCCCCTGGGTGTCCGCCGGCCCCGGGATTGAGCCGCCAGACGATGGAGGAGCCTGCAGTCCTGGAGGACCTGGTCCCAGCCCCATAGCCATGGTCCGGATGGCGGTAGAGCACTTCCAGCAACCTGAAGCCTACACCGACGGTAGAGCATCCCCTGGCTTCAGGTACGCTGGATTCAGCGCCAGCGGTGAGGCGACCTCCAGCTGCAATGCCGAATGAGACACCTGCGTCGGGTGCTTTGCTTGGAGGTCCTGGGACTGCATCTTCCACCATACCTGCTGCAGGGGCTGCCGCAGCAGAGCCAGAGTTGGACCTCCAGAGGGTCGGGAATGAGATGCTTCTGCCTGGATCAATAGAGTCCTGGACGGCGGTGGAGCCTGAGCTCAGGCCAATGCTTTTTTTTGTTTTCACTTTATCTGTTTTGGAGAGAGCTTGCCTGGCTCTTGGTGGGGAGGGCCAGGTGCAGCCGCCAGCTGCACCTGAGCTCACCTCATCGGGCTCCACTGCCACCGGTGACCCTGACCTGGTGTCAGTGTCTCTTCTGATGGAGCCTTTCCCTAGCGTCACCGTGGAACATCCAAGTTCACCAGGGGTCTCCCTGGGTCCAGCCTCATTGCCCAAGGTGCCCGTGGGTCCAGCCTCGTCGTCCAAGGTCCCCGTGGATCCGGCCTTTCTGCCTGAGGTCTCCTTCAGTTAAGGTTTCCGTGGGTGCTGCGCTCCAGCCTGGGGCCATCATGGGTGCTGCGCCCTAGCCTGAGGGCGTCGTGGGTGCTAGGCCCACGAGGTCTGAGGTCTCTGCGGGTGCTTCATCTCAGTCCGGGACTGCCGTGGGTGCTGTTCCAACTCCGGCTGAGGTCTCCACGGGTGCTTCGTCCCAGTCCAGGACCTCCGTGGGTGCTGCTTCCCCTCCGGCTGAGGTCTCCGCGGGTGCTTCGTCCAGTCCGGGACCTCCATGGGTGCTGCTCCCCCTCTGCCCAAGACCTCCGTGGGTGCTGCTCCTCCTCCATCTGGGCTGTCATGGGTGCTGCACTCCAGCCTGGGACCATCGTGGGTGCTGCGCCCCAGCCTGAGGGCGTCATGGGTGCTAGGCATCAGCCCAGGGGCCACTGTGGGTCCTCTGCCAAGTTCGCTGTGGGCCCCCAGTCTCTGCCCGATTCCACCAAGGGTTCCTCTTCTCCTCCCAAGGCTGTCGTGGGTTCCTCTTCTTCACCTGAGGCCATCGTGGGTTCTCCTCCTCTGCCCGAGGCCGTCATGGGTTTCCCTTCTTCGCCCGAGGCTGTCGTGGGCTTCTCTTCTCCACCCAAGGCTGCCGTGGGTTTTTCTCCTCTGCCAGAGGCTGTTGTGGGTTCCCCCATCTGTGGTCACCGCAGGTCCCATTCCATTGCCTGAGGTCACTGAGGGTCCCATTACTTCGCCTGAGGTTGCCGAGGGTCTTCCATCGTCACCTGAGGTCTCCGCTGGTTGGCCATCCTCATCACCTGGTTCCCCTGCTCTTCGTTCATCATTGCTGCCTGGTTTTCTTGCTCACCGGTCATCATCCTCATCGGGTCTCCCCACTGGGCAGCCATCTAATCCATCACGTGTCCGCCCCTTAGTCCCTGCGGTCCGTAGGGAGTACCGGGCCCAGCTACCGCCTCCAGGTGGGGGTGCATCGGGCCACGTGGGCCAATGGCTCTGGGATCTTGGAAGGCCACCTGATGGACTACTCCATCTGTTCGGGTTGCTAAAAGTCTCTGGTAGACCTCCCGACAGACTGTGCTGCTTAGCTGGGTGGGCCAAGCACTCTGGAAGGCCACCCAACTCATTCCACTGCACCATCTGGCAAGTTTGGGACTCAATACAACCACCCAAACTGCATTTTTCTCTGCCCAGTGGGCCTAGGTTTCTGTTTTGTTCTGTTGTGGGTCCAGAGCGAGGGTCTTATTTTTGTTACCCCCTAGCCTGGTTTCCCCCACCGCCCTCCCGGGTTGGGTTATTGTTCTTTTCCTTGGGGGGCTGGGGGCTTTGTTGTTTTTCTTTCTTCTTTTTGATGTTACTTTGGGGTGTCTGGAATCCACCCCTTGGACAGGGGCTCTGTCATGATGTGGAGCACGGTTGGGAAACCGTGCTCATGCCCTTTTGATTATTCTGGTTATTTTCTGTATTTTCCCACTTCTGGTTAGTATTCAATATGTATGATATCATCTGAGTTTGCCTTTTGTTTCTGTTGTGAGTCGTCTGGTGTATCTATTATTATATATTCTGGTTTTTGGTCTTGAATCTATTTTCGTCTCCAACTGCTGTTCCCCGTCCTAGGGGTGGTATTCATGATTATTCTTCAACACCTTTAGTATATCTCATTTTGTATTTATGTCCTCCTGTGCTTTTGTTTTGACGGTGTGCTGTGTTTCTTTCCTCTGTCAGTTCAGGTTCCCTTCTAGCACAGCTGTCATTAGTTTGGACTGATTACTCCCTGCTTTTGTGATTCACACCTGTCTCTTGTTGTAATTATCCCTCCTATCTTATTTAAGGGCAGCGGCGTCTCCATTCAACGCCGCGTCCTAAAACCAAGTTCAGATGTTATTCCACGTCTGCTCTATTCCGATTCCTGCTTCGCCTTGGTTTTGTAAGTGTTTTCGTTCTTTATATATTTTGTATCCTTTATGAACCCCTTGTACTCTGGTCAATTTCCCTAAAAACGCCAAAAAATAACATACCCAAAGTAAATCAAAAGCTGTTCTTCAACCCTTTGCAGCATCTTCATGGGGTTGGTCTCATTTAAAAGAAAACACGTTGAATTTTTTGGCAAAACAGTCATAATCTCTCTAAGTGCTCCGGCCACTGAGTAACAGTCATCTAAACATACTGAACTTGAAGAAAATAAATTTCGCCTGGGTGTTTTTTTGGATACACATGCTTGCAAATAACACACAGCTGTCAGATCCGGGCTGGAAAATGCAACAGAAATGTAGAACCAAGTGTTATCCAGCTGAGGTCAAAATTTTGTAACAATACCACAAAAAATGAATATATTACACAGCTTTTTTCTTAGGTTGTTCCCAGGCGTTTTTGAACTGTGCCAAATTGTGCCAAATGGCACAGTTTGGAAAAACGTCTGTAACTTTTGAATGATTCAATATAGAAGCTTCATCTTGGGCTCTAATGAAAAGTGAAGGGCTGTGTGTGTGTGTGGGGGGGGGTTGTTTATTCATTCATGAATGAATGAATGAACAAACAAGCCCCCACACACAAAGAAGCATGCCACGTAAAAAATGTGTGGCTTTTTTTTGCAAGAAAAAATAACCTACAGTGCACTAAAAATTATACTAAAATCTGTAATGTAGAAGATAACAACTCCCACCCCCCCGCTACAGAGGACGGACATCGCCCATCGCTACATGACGGAAAGCGGTGACGGTGCTCCGCGGTCTACTACACACAGTTTTACTAAAATATCTGCAATATATCTGGAATCCGCTACAGAAGAGTAACGGGGGGGGGGGGGGGGCGTTCACGGTCCGGACGCAGCGCACAGACTGGACACGGTCCGTGCGCCGTCCGGACCGGAGCGGTCCAGGTCTGTCATTTCACAGTTGTAATTTATCGATCGGTCAAAAGTCATTTTTTGATTACAATTTTCAGGGATAAAGAATAATTTAGCTTATAACACTTACCTGTCCACAACAGCAGTGTCGCTGGCGAACTTCTCTGCCTCATTGTCAGACGAACATGACGCTGGTCCGCTTGTTACGGACTCGTGGTTCTGGTCACGTGACCCGGTCAAACCATAATTCCATTATTGCGGTTTTGCGCTTTCATGATTGCGGTTTTGGCGAACGATTTTTCAAAACAAATAAGAACAGTAGTAAGAAAAAAAGACTGGGGAACGCGTGTGTGTCACCCAGCGGCTTACACAAAACAGATATTGCAAGGGAGGCAGGCTTTCGAACTACTGTGCTTCAATTGGCTCGCTGTATTCGCAGCCGTTGGTAGGCGGGTCCTTCTTGCTAGGTTTTCAGTCATTGGTTCTTCAAGGTTTCAGAAACCCAATTCAAGGCTCTTATTAGTCGAATGAGAGGTCAATCACATCTAAACCAATCAAAGCACTCCTTTGGCTTTCTGTTCGCGGCTGTGTCTGTAGTGGAAGAACGGAAATGCAGGGGGGGTTTTTTCTCAGTGCGCCCTAGGAAGCACAGTGTGCGTTCTAGGGCGCCCTTGTGCGCTCTAGGATGCAGAGACATGTCCGCCCGCGGTACACCAGAGTGCAAGAGGTTAAATTCATGTACAACTCACAGTTCAGCACCTGGGTCTTTTTCCTGCCCCAAGGGGCAATTCACGACAGAATTCCTCCTCCTGTGTGTTGTTTCTTAATGTTTACAGACCACCTAAATACCATGCAACCTTTTTTAAGATAAGATAAGATAAGATAAGATAAGCCTTTATTAGTCCCACAACGGGGAAATTCCAGGATTGCAACAGCACAGGGATAGCAACACTCAGAGCAACAATCAGAAGGCAAGAAAAAAACAAGCAAGCAAGAGCAGCTAATATACATATGTACGTATTACTATAAAATATATATATATACACACACACACAGACACACAGTGCAGAGCATTGTAGCTGGATGGAATAAATATATGAATATATGAACACACAGTGCAGAGCATTGTAGCTAGATGGAATAAATATGTAAATATATAAACACCCACAGTACGGAGCATTGCAGCTAGGTGGAATAAATATGCAAGTATATAAACACACACAGTGCGGAGCAATGTAGCTAGATGGAATAATATGTAGATATATAAATATATAAACACACCCAGTGCTGAGCATTGTAGCTAGATGGAATAAATATGTAAATATATAAACACACACAGTGCAGAGCATTGTTGCTAGATGGAATGAAACAGCATAACCGTCTACTTAGTTATCCTACATGGTATGATTATGTGCCCATACATATTCTCACCCTCCATAGCGACCGGTATGTTCCTAGTTGTATGCCGGAGGGGACCATTGTGTAAGTCTATTGCATCTTTTGCATTCAAAAAACTATTAGTTTGTTACGTCTTTTTGCTATCTCTGCGAGCAGCCCTGCTTAGGTTGTACAGTCTGACAGCCGTTGGTAGGAAGGACCTACGAAACCTCTCGGTTGTGCACCTGGGATGATGTAGTCTGCTGCTAAATGAGCTCCTCAGTGCATTCAGTATGTCCTGCATAGGGTGGAACTCGGACTCCAGCAGAGATGACAGTTTAGCCACCGTCCTTCTCTCTCCTATCTCCTCCATCGGATCAAGGCGCTGCCCCAGGACAGAGCTAGCTTTCTTAATCAGTTTGTTCAGTCTCTTCCTATCGGCTGCAGTAATGCCACTGCCCCAGCAGACCACTCCAAAAGTGATGGCTGATGCCACCACCGTGTCATAGAATGACTTCAGCAGCGCCCCTTGTACACCAAAAGACCTGAGTCTCCTCAGCAGGAACAGCCTGCGCTGTCCCTTCTTGTAGAGTGCATCAGTATTGTGTGACCAGTCTAGTTTATTGTTCAGATGAATACCCAGGTACTTATAGGATGTCACCATCTCGATGTCTGTTCCCTGTATATTTACTGGTACTGTGAGGGGCTGCCCATGCCTGCGGCAGTCCACCACCAGCTCCTTAGTTTTCCTCGCGTTGATCTGGAGGCAGTTCCGATGGCACCAGTCCACGAAGTCCTGGATAAGCCCTCTGTACTCAGCTTCATCTCCATTGGAGATGAGGCCAACGATCGCAGAGTCATCAGAGAACTTCTGTAGATGGCAGTGTGTTGTGTTGTGTGAGAAGTCCGCAGTATAAAGAGTGAACAGGAAGGGAGCCAGCACCGTTCCCTGGGGGGCCCCCGTGCTACTGATGATCGTGTCGGACACACAGTCCCGGGTTCTCACAAACTGAGGCCGGTTCGTGAGGTAGTCCAGGATCCATGATGACAGGTGCTGGTCCACCCCTGCGCGCAGCAGCTTGTCCTTCAGGATCATCGGTTGGATGGTGTTGAAAGCACTGGAGAAGTCAAAGAACATGATCCTCACCATATTCCCGGGCTTCTCCAGGTGGGACAGAGAACGGTGAAGGAGGAAGATCACCGCATCCTCCACCCCAATGCCATGCTGGTAGGCGAACTGGAGTGGATCCATCGCTGGTTCCACCAGGGGGCGGAGGTGAGCAAGGAGCAGTCTCTCCAGGGTCTTCATCAAGTGGGACATCAAGGCCACCGGTCTGTAGCTGTTCAGGTCTTTGGGGTGGGAAGTTTTTGGTACAGGTACCACACAAGATGTTTTCCACAGCTGTGGTACCCTCCCCAGTTTCAGGCTCATGTTGAAGATATACGTCACAATCCCACACAGCTGGTCTGCACAGGACTTGAGGAGCTTTGCGCTGATGCCGTCCGGTCCCGGCGCCTTCCTCGCCTTGATCTTCCTCAGCTCCGTCCTCACCTGGGTCCTGGTCAGGGTCAGGATGGGGGGCTGTGTGTTGGGAGTGGGGGGGTGTTGGTGGAGTGGGGAGTGGGCAGCAGGACTTGATTTCTTTAGAGGCAGCAGTGGTTGTTGTGCAGTCAGGGGGGAGGGCGGTTGGTCAAATCTATTGAAAAACAGATTCAGGGTGTTCGCCCACTCCCTGCCCCCTGTGGCCTGGGGGGAGGTATTCTGGAGCCCCGAGATGGTTTTGAGGTTTCTCCAGACCCCGCTGATGTCGCTCTGTTGCAGCTTGTCCTCCATCTTCTTCCTGAAGCTGTCCTTGCCTTCTCTGATCTTTCTCCTCAGCTCCCTCTGTACGGACTTCAGCATCTCCCTGTTCCCTGACCTGAAGATCCTCTTCTTCTCTCTCAGAAGTGTTTTTATCTCAGGGTTGATCCAGGGTTTGTTGTTTGAGTGACGCCGTATGGTCTTGGTGGGAACGGATTTGTCCACACAGAAGCTGAGGTAGCCCGTGAAGGTGTGAATGAGGCCATCGATGTCCTCACCATGTGGATCGCAGAGCTGCTTCCAGGCGGTGGCTTCAAAACAGCCCTTTAGGGTGTCCATTGTCTCCTCAGACCATAACTCCACAGTGTGCATGGCCGGAGGTTGTCTGTGCACTAGGGGTTTGTACACCGGCCGGAGATGAACCAAGCTGTGATCCGATCTCCCGAGTGGGGGGAGTTGTGATGAGGTGTACGCCTCCTTAGTGTTTGCGTAGAATAAATCCAGTGTTTTATTGTCTCTAGTGTGGCATGTGACATACTGGGTGAACGTGGGTAGAATGGGAGACAGTGAAACATGGTTGAAATCGCCTGAGATGAGGAGAAGAGCATCTGGGTGTTCTGTCTGCAGCCTGCTGGTTACTGAATGGATGACGTCACGTGCTGTCCCAGCGTTCGCCGTCGGATTTGCATAAACAACAATGCAGATCACGTGTGAGTGTTCTCTCGGGAGATATGTAGGCCTCATGCTAACAGCTAGCAACTCAATGTCTTTGCTGCAGTGTCGTTGTTTAACAGTGATATGTCCCGGTCTGCACCAGTTGTTGTTAACATACATTATCACTCCACCGCCCCTAGCCTTGCCACTGTCTGGTGTTCGGTCAGCTCGTATCATGTGAAAACCCTCCAGCTCAATGTTAGCATCTGCTGCTAGTTCAGTGATGAACTAGCAGCAGATGATGATTTTACAAAGCTGATTTTACAAAGCTGCTCTCTATTATCTGTGTTGACTTTGATTGTGGAGTTATTGGTGGTGATTTTAACATCCATGTTGACAACCCTCAGGACAGAGGGACCAAAAAATTGTGTTGTGTCCTTGATAACTTTGGACTGACTCAGCATGTAATGGAAAAAAACACACAACAGAGGACACAGTCTGGACTTGGTCATCTCCAAAGGTCTGAACATCTCTAAGGTTATGGTGATGGACATTTCTCTGTCCGACCATTCTTGTATTTTCTTTGAGAGTGCTATTAATGTCAACAGAAATATTCAGACAGAGGTCATAAAAAATGGTACATCAGTGATAATACCAGTGAAACATTCATCCAAGCTTTCTCTTCCTCATCCACCCCCACCTTCAGTAAATGGGCTTGCAGAAAATTTCAATGGTAAAATTACAATTATCAATGCCATTGCTGCTATCAAGGTGAAGGTGGTCACTGTTAAAAAGAAACCTCCATGGAGAAATGCCATACTATTAAGTGCTGAAAAAAAGTGTAGAAAAGCTGAACGCAGGCGGCAAAAAACTAAGTTACAGGTTCATTACGAAATCTATAATGAGAGACTGAGCATTTATAATTTGGAGCTGAGAAATGTAAGGCAAGCATATTTTTCTGACATCACTGCTAAAAACAACAATAATGCACTCACCTTGTTAACTACTGTTGACAGGCTAACAAATCCCCCTGTCAGAAGCTCTTAAACTTACTGAACAACTGTGCCTGTAATGACTTTGCCTTTTTCTTTACTGACAAAATTCAGAAAATTAGACAGTCAGTCACTGCTCCTATGCCAGGTGTTGGACATGTGCTTCCTCTGCGTCCACGTAGAGAAGACAAACACCATGGCGAAATATTCTTCCAATCAATCACAAAATCTTGGATGACATCATACGCCACCTGAAATCCACTACCTGCTGCCTTGATACTCTCCCAACAGGTTGTTTTTTTTTTAAACTGTTTCATATTGTATGGCCTTAGATCTACTACAGATCATAAATGTCTCTGCATTCAGGTGTCTTCCCTCAGTGCTTTAAAACAGCTGTTATCAAGCCACTTCTAAACAAGAGCAACCTAGACACCTCACTCATGAACAACTATAGGCCCATATCAAACCTCCCCTTTCTTAGTAAAATAATAGAAAAAGCTGTTTTCCAACAATTGTACAACTTCCTGATATTAAATGTCATAAATGCCCTTCAGGGCAGAGAATTGAGACCCACATGCCAACTGTGAGTTTGGGCAATTTACTGAAAAAACAAACGCAAACTACAACAAGGTGCTCAAAATACAAAAATAACGAGAAAGATAATTTACTAGAGTAGTGCGCCAGAGCAGGAATAGGTTCTGGTGGAGACGAGGAGCGACTGTAGATAAACTTGATCAGTCAAGTCAAAACCAAATACATAAGAGGTGACAGGTGTCGGTTCACATGAGCGGGCAAAAGGTAACAATCAATGAAAATTGGGATCAGCTGGAAAAGATGAGCAAGGAGCAGCTGGACTTGACAGCTGGGTCGGGCTCAGATGACACAATGTTACACACTCTTGTACAGTAGGTGGCGGTATGCACCTTTCAGTTGTTTGCTATCCGCCAGTAACCGAGAGAAGAAGAAGAAGAAGAAGAAGAAGAAGAAGAAGAAGAAGAAGACTTGACAGCTGACAGGATAACGCTCACACAGAGCACCAAACCGGAAATGCCACCTGACAGCTGTCAACCCAGAGGACAGCACAGTATAAATATAAGGAATAAACACAATCAATTGCAGACTAATAAATACTTACAAACTGAAATGAAACAAAACTGAGGCCTAAACAGAAAAATAGAAAGCAATACAAAAACTCAAAGGCAGAAAATACAGCAAATCACTCTATTAAAGCAAGAAATCTGTGTGTCTATCACGTTTATAGGACATCATAGGACGGTCTATGATCTCTTCCTGATCATCATAGGACGTCCTATGAACTCAGGCATCATAGGACTCGCAACAAATGTGTCTTTATGATGTCATATAGACCATCACTCACGTTGCCTAGACTAATGTGTCTTTATGACGTCATATGGCTCAAAATTGGCAAGGTGAATAAGTCACAGGGCCAGTCTTGACAGCGCATTCGTGGCCGATGATGTCTGCCTGATGTCCTATGATGATCCTATGATCTCAGGCATCATAGGATTCGCGATGCCGTCAAAAAGATATGATGTCTATATGACGGCACATAGAGCACATCATAGGACGGCCTATGATGTCCAATGATGCATGATGTCCTACGATGACCCTAAAAGATATGATGTCTATATGACGTCATATAGACATAGCACATCATACAACACCCTATGACGTCTGCATGATGTCCTATGATGATCCGATGATATCAGGCAACATAGGACTCGCGATGCCATCATATAGACAAATGCGTCTTTATGATGTCATGTATACAGTGGGGCAAAAAGGTATTTAGTCAGCCACCAATTGTGCAAGTTCTCCCACTTAAAAGATGAGAGAGGTCTCCAATTTTCATCATAGGTATACCTCAACTATGAGAGACAAAATGAGAAGAAAAAAAAATCCAGAAAATCACATTGAAGGATTTTTAATGAATTAATTGGTAAATTCCTTGGTAAAATAAGTATTTGGTCAATAACAAAAGTCATCTCAATACTTTGTTATATACCCTTTGTTGGCAATGACAGAGGTCAAACGTTTTCTGTAAGTCTTTACAAGGTTTTCACACACTGTTGCTGGTATTTTGGCCCATTCCTCCATGCAGATCTCCTCTAGAGCAGTGATGTTTTGGGCTGTCGCTGGGCAACACAGACTTTCAACTCCCTCCAAAGATTTTCTATGGGGTTGAGATCTGGAGACTGGCTAGGCCACTCCAGGACCTTGAAATGCTTCTTACGAAGCCACTCCTTCATTGCCCAGGCGGTGTGTTTGGGATCATTGTCATGCTGAAAGACCCAGCCACGTTTCATCTTCAATGCCCTTGCTGATGGAAGGAGGTTTTCACTCAAAATCTCACGATACATGGCCCCATTCATTCTTTCCTTTACACGGATCAGTCGTGCTGGTCCCTTTGCAGAAAAACAGCCCCCAAGCATGATGTTTCCACCCCCATGCTTCACAGTAGGTATGGTGTTCTTTCTCCTCCAAACACGACGAGTTGAGTTTTTACAATAAAGTTCTATTTTGGTTTCATCTGACCATATGACATTCTCCCATTCCTCTTCTGGATCATCCAAATGCTCTCTAGCAAACTTCAGATGGGCCTGGACATGTACTGGCTTAAGCAGGGGGACACATCTGGCACTGCAGGATTTGAGTCCCTGGCGGCATAGTGTGTTACTGATGGTAGCCTTTGTTACTTTGGTCCCAGCTCTCTGCAGGTCATTCACTAGGTCTCCCCGTGTGGTTCTGGGATTTTTGCTCACCATTCTCGTGATCATTTTGACCCCACGAGGTGAGATCTTGCATGGAGCTGCAGATCGAGGGAGATTATCAGTGGTCTTGTATGTCTTCCATTTTCTAATAATTGCTCCCACAGTTGATTTCTTCACACCAAGCTGCTTACCTATTGCAGATTCAGTCTTCCCAGCCTGGTGCAGGTCTACAATTTTGTTTCTGGTGTTCTTTGACAGCTCTTTGGTCTTGGCCATAGTGGAGTTTGGAGTCTGACTGTTTGAGGTTGTGGACAGGTGTCTTTTATACTGATAACGAGTTCAAACAGGTGCCATTAATGCAGGTAACGAGTGGAGGACAGAGGAGCCTCTTAAAGAAATCTTGCTTGTTTGTAGGTGGCCAAATACTTATTTTACTGAGGAATTTACCAATTAATTCATTAAAAATCCTTCAATGTGATTTTCTGGATTTTTTTTTCTCATTTTGTCTCTCATAGTTGAGGTATACCTATGATGAAAATTGGAGACCTCTCTCATCTTTAAAGTGGGAGAACTTGCACAATTGGTGGCCGACTAAATACTTTTTTGCCCCACTGTACCATCACTCACATTGCCTAGACTAATGTGTCTTTTATGATGTCATATGGCTCAAAATTGGCAAGGTGAATAAGTCACAGGGCCAGTCTACAGCACGTTCATGTTTTCTGCACAACAGATTTCTGCAGCCATGGCCAATTCTGCATTGCCACGAGCAGAGTTGCCAGATCAAGCAGTCTTCGTATTCTTGCAAGATGAAGAAACTAAGCAAATGTGTCGCTTTCTCAGCAATGTCGTTTTTAAAGAGGTGCTGACACAGTAAAAATGTGTAACCTTGAAGAATGCCAGTCTACACGACAAATGTGTAAAATGCCAAGCAAAGCACTGATTTTCTCCGGGTGCTCCGGTTTCTTGGTTTCTATGGGCATGCACGGGCCTTCTTGAACAGGGTCAAAAGCCACTTTTTGCTCAGATTGATTTTCATGATCCTGCCCATGAACTGGAATTATGACGCACCTATCCCTCAACCAGTGGTCTGAACGATGGAGAAGACCCACCAGATGGAGAGCAATAGAATGAGGAGAACTGCTGCACGTCAGAAAAAATGCCGTGAACATGAAACACCTCAGGTTCCAGCAGTACGCTCAGGCATGACTGTGAACAACACAGTCATCTGAGACAGGATGAGACCCTTCAGCAACGGGCATGCAGAAATACTTGCTTATACTTGGTTTCTACAGGCATGGACGAGTATGCACGGGTATGTACTAGTATATATAAATACAAAGAAAAAGCCACGAGACTGAGTCTGGCAGAATTTCCAGAGTTCAGCTCGTGACAGAGCCCCCCTCTCAAGGACACCCCAGGGTAGCACCAAAAGAAAAAGAAAAAGTCTGCCCTCCCAGCAGGGGCACAACAATAACCCACTCAGGGTGGGTGTTGGGGGAACAGGCTAGGGGGGATCGAAACAAAACCCCGCTCAGGACCCACTCTAGTCAAAATCAATGATTTAGCCCCCCCCCCTCCCCCGGACCAAAGAGCTAGAAAAAAGTTCAGGAGAGCAACCAAAGTCCCAGACCTGGCAGACAGCAAGGTGGTCCGAGTCGGGTGGCCCGCTGGAGAGCATGGGCCACCCAACCCAATGGCTGAGTCTGTCAGGCGGCTGACCAGAGTTCTTAAGCCACCTGAACAGTAAGGGTGGTCCAGGGGGCGGCTACCCATCCGGAGGAGTCAAGGGTGGGCAGGATGGAGGAGTCGGAGGAACCACAGTGGTATCTGGCACAGGAAGGGAGACCACGATGGCGCCCGGCAACAGAGGAGAAACCACGACAGCGTCTGCCAGAGGAGGAGAACCACGACGACGTCTGGTAGCGGAGGAGAAACCACAACAGCATCTGGCAGCGGAGGAGAAACCACGACGGCATCTGGCAGCGGAGGAGAAACCACGATGGCATCTGGCAGCGGAGGAGAAACCACGATGGCGTCTGGCAGCGGAGGAGAAACCACGATGGTGTCTGGAGAAGGAGGAGGAACCACGACACTCTTGGACTGGCCTGCAGCACCCTGGGTGGACCCGGGCAGGAACATAGTTGCACACGCAGAGGCTCTGGGCTGGGGCGGAGCTGCACCCTTGGTGGCTCCGGGCTGGAGCAGAGCTGCATCCTCGGTGGCTCTGGGCTGGAGCGGAGCTGCACCCTCGGTGGTTCCGGGCTGGAGTAATGCAGCACCCACGATGGCTCCAGGCTGGAGCAATGCAGCACCCTCGGTGTGTCCGGACTGGACCAATGGAACACCCACAGTGGTTCCGGACTGGAGCAATGCAGCACTCGCAGTGGCTCTGGGCTGGAGCAGTAAAGCACCCGTGGTGGCTCTGGGATGGAGCAATGCAGCACCCGTGGTGGATCTGGGTTAGAGCAACGCAGCACCCGTGGTGGCCCCAAGCTGGGACACAGCTGCACTCTCGGTGGGTCTGGGCTGGACCAAAGCTGCACCTGCAGTGGCCCTGGGCTGGAACCATGCAACATCCAGGGTGGCTCCGGGCTGGAGCGATGCTGCACCCGCGGTGGGTCCAGACTGGGCCAAGGCTGCACCCTCGGAAGCCCAGGACTGGAACAATACACCTGCGATGACTTCCACTGGGAGGGAAGCAGCACCCTTGGTGGACCCAGACTAGGACACGGCTGCACCCTCGGAGGCGCCGGGCTGGAACGGAGCATCCATGACGCCCCTCTGTAGAAAAAGAAGCAGTACCCTCAAGGACCTCAGCCTGAGGGAAAGCAGCACCCACGGAGGTCCCGGGCTGGAACGGAGCGCCCGCAACGACCTCAGCGGGAGGAGCTGGACCCATGGTGATCTCGGGCAGCGAACCCGGACCCACGGAGACATCTGGCAGATCTAACAGTACCTTGGCAACCCAGGAGGAGAGCTCAGACAAGACAAGTGAAAAAACAGGGTCAGGGTCACTGGCAGCGGCGGAGCCCGGCAAGGTGAGCTCAGGCACAGCTGACGACTGCACCCGACTCTCCTCACCAAGAGCCAGGCAAGATTTCTCCAAAAGAGAGGCAGAGACAAAGGAGTGCACTTGCCTGAGCTCAAGCTCCACTGTCATACAGGACTCTGTTGATCCAGACAATGACGCCTCGGGCTCGGCCCTCTGGAGGTCCAGCTCCAACTCTGCTGCGGCGGCCCCTGCAGCAGGCATGGTGGTAGGTGCAGTCCTGAGACCCTCCAGCGAGATGACCCACGCAGGTGGCTCGTCATGAGTGGATTCTGGAGGTTGTTTACCAGCTGGTGCTGGACTCTGTGCAGCTGAAGCCAGGGGACGCTCTATCGTTGGCACAGGCCTCAGGTCGGAGGCAGTGCTCTCCCTCTGCCCAGACCATGGCTGCAGGGCTGGGACCTGGTCCTCCAGGGCCGCAGGTTCCTCCATCGTCTGGCAGCTCAACCCTGTCGCTGGCAGACCCTCACAGAGGACAGATGGAGACATGGAGAGGACAGGTGAGAGGTTAATAGCTGCAACAGGCGGTGAGGACTCAGGGGACTGCAAACCCTGAACCTCACTACCGGGAATCAGACGAGGCACATCATCATAAAATGAACAGGAATGAAATGACACTTGCCTGTGTTCCCGGTTTTCGATGTTGCCTGCTGCAGCGAGTGTAGCGTTGTCCCTCTCCGTGGCTACAATGGATATCGACTCTGCATATGATTGTGGAGGAGCAGCCCCAGTGGGCACGGAGGCGGGCGGAGCCGGGGGAAAGGCAGACGACCTCTCGACAGCGGATGAGGGTGCGGGGGAGAAGCAGAGAACAGTAGCTGCGCAGAGAGGAAGAGTTGACGATTCAGCCAGAGAGGAAAAATACTGGGTGCACATCTGTCCCGGGGTAGGAGAGGCTGCCGATTGAACAGTAGGGGTATTCCTCCGGCGGGATTTCCCAGGACGACGATGAGGAGCAGGAGGCGGAGACGTAGGCTCAAAGTGGAGAGGGAGAGGCTCCAGAGTCAGGGGACGCTCACTCCTTGACTCACACTCTGGGTCCCTCTGTGAATTCTCCTCCAGCTTCTCAGCCAAATCCGGGAGGAGCCATGGCTTAATCTCCAGGAGGAGGCAACTCTCTGCCAGTATAATTCACCTGTGCTCCTCCAGCTCCTCGGCCGATGGAGCGGGCCAAGGACCGGGAGGAAGAGGCAAAGCTGCCGCCAGGGAGTGGTGAGGGACTGGAGGTTTCCATCAGTGCAAGCACTTGCTTTTTGTTGGCGCAGATGCAGGCATCGGAGCTGACTTCCCCGGCTCATCACCCGTGGACTGAGGGAGGGTTATGGAGAGGAGTAGGTCCGTGAGCTCTGGATGATCCCACAGGCTGGGACATGCCTCCAGTATCTGCGCTGCGCCCTCAAGACACTCTCGGGCTGTCTTGGGAGTACAGGAGGCTTGAGCCTGTGATAGAATATCCTCCAAAATTCCTACTGACCATCGCTCTACCTTGTTTAGTTTTAGGGTGGCAGTCTCCGGGGTGACAGACATGGTAATCCTGTTGAGAAAAAAAACAAAACAATGAGCTTTGCCGCCGCTGAGGTGAACAAAATGGCAGGAAAAAGAAAAATCACCAAACTCAGCAGCTGGGTCTCGAATGGCCACTGCCTTCTGTCATAAATGCCCTTCAGGGCAGAGAATTGAGACCCACGCGCCAACTGTGAGTTTGGTCAATTTATTGAAAAAACAAACGTAAAGTACAAGAAGGTGCTCAAAATACAAAAATAACAACGAGAAAGATAACTTACTGCAGTAGTGCGCCAGAGCAGGAATGGGCTCTGGTGGAGACAAGGTGAGACTGTAGATAAACTTGATCAGTCAAGGCAGCAGCAAAATTCAATTCAATTCAGCTTTATTTATAATGCGCTACATCACAACAAAAGCCGTCTCGTGGCTTTTGGGTTCACATGAGCGTGGGTTCACATGAGCGGGCAAAAAGTAACAATCAATGAAAATTGGGATCAGCTGGAAAAGATGAGGGTGGAGTGGCTGGACTTGACAACTGACAGAGTAACGCCCACACAGAGCACCAAACTAGAAATGCCGCCTGACAGCTGTCAACCCAGAGAAGGACACCACAGTATAAATATAAGAAATAAACAATCAATTGCAGACTAATAAATACTTACAAATTAAAATGAAAAAAACAAACAAACAAAAAACTGAGGCCTAAACAGTAAAATAGAAAGCAATACAAAAACTCAAAGGCACAAAATACAACAAATATATATAAATACAAAGAAAAAGCCATGAGACTGAATCTGGCAGAACTTCCAGAGCTCAGCTCGTGACATTAAATAACTGTTTTGATGTCTTCCAGTCAGGTTTTCGGCCACACCACAGCACTGAGACAGCTCTAGTTAAGGTCCTTAATAACATCCACTCCAATACAGATAGTGGTAACATTTCAGTCTAGGTTCTACTGGACCTCAGTGCTGCATTCGACACGATCAACCATAACTTCTTACTAGATCAGCTGAAAAAACTAGGTGGGACTTTCTGGTACAGCACTTAGCTGGTTTGAGTCCTTTTTAAAAGACAGGAACTATTTTGTATCTATAGGTAACTACAAATCTGAGTGAACAAAAATAACCTCTGGAGTTCCCCAAGGTTCCATTTTGGGACCTTTGCCTTTTAACATCTATATGCTCCCACTAGCTCAAATCATAAATAACAACAAAATATATTACCATAATTATGCAGATGATACACAAATCTACATAGCCATCTCACCAGGAGACTATGGTCCAATTAAAACCCTGATCAAATGCATTGGTCAAATTAAAGAGTGGATGTGACAGAATTTTCTTCAGTTAACCTCTTGCACTCCGGTGTACCGCGGACGGTCACGGCTCTGCGTCCTAGGGCGCCCACTGTGCGTCCTAGTGCGCACTGAAATAAAAAAAAGCTGCATTTCCGTTCTTCCACTACAGACACAGCCGCGAACAGAAAGCCAAAGGAGTGCTTTGATTGGTTTAGATGTGATTGACCTCTCATTCAACTAATAAGAGCCTTGAATTGGGTTTCTGAAACCTTGAAGAACCAATGACTGAAAACCTAGCAAGAAGGACCCGCCTACCAACGGCTGCGAATACAGCGAGCCAATTGAAGCACAGAAGTTCGAAAGCGTGCGTCCCTTGCCTAAAATCTGTTTTGTGTAAGCCGCTGGGTGACACACACGCGTTCGCCAGTCTTTTTTTCTTACTACTGTTCTTATTTGTTTTGAAAAATCATTCGCCAAAACCGCAATCATGGAAGCGCAAAACCGCAATAATGGAATTATGGTTTGACCGGGTCGCGTGACCAGAACCACGAGTCCGTAACAAGCGGACCAGCATCATGTTCGTCTGACAATGAGGAAGAGAAGTTCGCCAGCGACACTGCTGTTGTGGACAGGTAAGTGTTATAAGCTAAATTATTCTTTATCCCTGAAAATTGTAATCCAGATGACTTTTGACCGATCGGTAAATTACAACTGTGCGTCATCGCAACATGACGGACCCGGACCGCTCCGGTCCGCACAGACTGGATACGGTCCGTGCACCGCGTCCGGACCGTGAACGCCCCCCCCCCCACTACTCTTCTGTAGCGGATTGCAGATATTATTGCAGATATTTTAGTACAACTGTGTGTAGTAGACCGCGGCACATGGCCGCAGTCCGTCATGTGTCGATGGACGATGTCCGTCCTCTGTAGCGGGGGGGGGGAGTTGTTATCTTCTACATTACAGATATTTTAGTATAATTTTTATTGCACTGTAGGTTATTTTTTCTTGAAAAAAAAGCCACACGTTTTTTACGTGGCATGCTTCTTTGTGTGTGGGGGCTTGTTTGTTCATTCATTCATTCATTCATGAATAAACAACCCCCCCCCCCACACACACACAGCCCTTCACCTTTCATTAGAGCCCAAGATGAAGCTTCTATATTGAATCATTCAAAAGTTACAGACATTTTTCTAAACTGTGCCATTTGGCACAATTTGGCACAGTTCAAAAACGCCTGGGAACAACCCAAGAAAAAAGCTGTGTAATATATTCATTTTTTGTGGTATTGTTACAAAATTTTGACTTCAGCTGGATAACACTTGGTTCTACATTTCTGTTGCATTTTCCAGCCCGGATCTGATAGCTGTGTGTTATTTGCAAGCATTTGTATCCAAAAAAACACCCAGGCGAAATTTATTTTCTTCAAGTTCAGTATGTTTAGATGACTGTTACTCAGTGGCCGGAGCACTTAGAGAGATTATGACTGGTTTGCCAAAAAAATTCAAAGTGTTTTCTTTTAAATGAGACCAACCCCATGAAGATGCTGCAAAGGGTTGAAGAACAGCTTTTGATTTACTTTGGGTACGTTATTTTTTGGTGTTTTTAGGGAAATTGACCAGAGTGCAAGGGGTTAAACAAAGACAAAACTGAAATAATAGTTTTTGGAGCCAAAGAAGAAAGACTCAAAGTTAGTACTCAGCTTCAATCAATGATGCTAAAAACCAACAGCCAAGCCAGAAATCTGGGTGTGGTTTTGGACTCAAACCTGAATTTTAATAGCCACATTAAGACAGTAGTGAAGTCAGCCTATTATAACTTAAAGAACATAGCAAGGATTAAAGGTCTGATGTCTCAGTAGGATCTAGAAAAATTTGTCCATGCATTTATCTTCAGTAAACTGGACTACTGTAACATTGTCCTCGCAGGTCTCCCTAAAAAGTCCATCAGACAGCTGCAGTTGGTTCAGAACGCTGCTTTTCGAGTCCTCACTAAGACCAAGAAAGTGGATCATATAACTCCAGTTCTCAGATCTTTACACTGGCTTCCTGTCTGTCAAAAAAGAAATTTCAAAATACTGCTGTTGGTTTATAAAGCTCTGAATGGTTTAGGGCCAAAATACATTTCAGATCTGCTAGTCCATTATGAACCACCCAGAGCCCTCAGGTCATCAGGGTCAGGCCTTCCATCAGTGCCCAGAGTTAGAACCAAACATGGTGAGCCAGAATTTAGTTTTTTTGCCCCTCACATATGGAACAAACTCCCAGAAAGCATCAGGGCTGCTGAAATTCTCAGCTGCTTTAAATCGAGGTTAAAAACTCTCCTATTTGACGTAGCCTTTCAGTAGCCTACAATGTGCTGTAACTTTTATTTCTGTCGTATTCTATTTTAGCTTGCTTTTGTTTCTCTTTAATTTACTTTTTAGTTTGCTTTTAAATTCTAATGTAGTCTTTTGGCAACTTGCTGTAATGCTTTATACAAAGTACTTTGAATTGTCTTGCACACAAAATGTGCTATACAAATAAACTTGCCTTGCCTTCAACATGTAAACATGTCCTTCAACATACCCATTCCTTCAACTGGGCATGTCCTTCAACCGGTAAGTCTTTTTATCACAGGATTTATTCTGATAATGTAGTGCTAGCCACTATTAGCCTTGTGGTATGTGGTTGGGCCTAGTAATCACTGATTCTGGCGTTGGGAGTGTGTGTGAAAAGATGTTGACATGAAACTGTAAGACAATGAAAGGTTTTTGTAAACAAAAAAAGGAGCATAAGATACCATTCTAGACAATGTAGATTTGTTTTTATATGTGATTTATATCCACCGGAGTGTGTCTTTAAAATACAAATAACGGAAGAAAAGACAATGAAGAAGAGATAGGGCAATTATTCAGCAACTAAGCGTAAATGCAGGTTGGGCTGCACGGTGGCGCAGTGGTTAGCACTGTGGCAGCACAGTTCACCCTCGGCCGGGGGATCGCGGGGACCGTGAGATCGTGGGTTCGATCCCTGCCCCCGGCCAACAGTGATCTGTGTGGAGTTTGCATGTTCTCCCCGTGTTTGCGTGGGTTTACTCCGGGATTTCTCCGGTTTCCTCCCACATGTCAAAAACATGCAGGTTAGGGAGTTAAGGGGCGCTTGCGCACGCAGCGACCGGCAGCTGGTGGTTTGTCACCAGACTGCAAAACAAATCTACCTACGGGTACAAAATAAGTAATAAAAAAAATAAATAAATAAATAAATGCATCAAATGCATTTAAATGGGAAAAAAACCCTATTGTATAGGATCCATACTATAAGGTGAAAATGGCATACACATACACAAAGATAAAATACTTGTAAACCAAATGTATGTACACCTTCATGCAAAATTACTTTTATAAAACAAACTCCACCTGGAAATGCATGCACATTGACCACCTCATGCTGGAAAATGAAATCAGCATCTCCATAAAGCTTGTCAGCAGAGGTAAGCATGAAGTGCTCTAAAATTTCCTGGTTGATGGCTACATTGACTTTGGACTCGATAAAACACAGTGGACCAACACCAGCAGATGACATAGATCTCCAAATCGTCACTGACCATGGAAATTTCACACTGGACCTCAAACAACTTGTATTCTGTACCTCTCTACTCTTCCTCTTTACTCTGGGACCGTGATTTCCAAGTGACAGGACTTGGCACTTGATCTGGGAAGCCATGTCATCTACTAGTGTTGGTCCACTGTGTTTTATCAATTTCAAAGTCAGTGCAGCTGTCTACCAGGAATTTTTTTTTGTATTTTGTATACGTTATTAATCCCAGAGGGAAATTCAGGGCATCCACATGGATGGATGAGGCAGCCAAGGTACGGCACCAATCCCTTCGCCATTCACAGACACATTCACACCTAGGGCCACTTTAGAGAATTTTAAAGCACTTCATGCTTCCCTCTGCTGACAAGCTTCATGGAGATGCTGATTTCATTTTCCAGCAGGAACTTGGCACCTGCCAGTGCTGACAAAAATACCAATACTTGGTTTAATGACCAAGCACCTTGGTGAGTCTAGATAACCTTGAGCTGACTGCTGGCCCTCTGTGGTGGCGACGTCTCTTTCGAATGTCTGCCCTATCAACATAAACTATTTAGGTATATAATGAAGCACACCTATAAATAACGCCTGAGACTGAACATGTTTGTGAATGTATTAATATCATCATTCCTCAGATTCATTTTTTCTGTTTGTCTTCACTTTTCTATCTTGGGGTGGGTGCCACCAGATTCATCTAAATCTCCAAAATGTTTGTACACCTTGGTCAAAGTTTCTGTTTTTCCACCAAGATTTGCTACACATTTCTTTATATTGTATGCAATGTTTAGCTCTCATTTTGTGCATATGCAAGCTTTATAAATCAGGCCCCAGATGCTTCTTCTTCCATCATTTACTTGCCTCCAGCTCCACTGTCTGCTGATAAGTGTCTCTGGAAAGTGTCTGTCTTAAGCTTAAAAAACTGACAAGGTCAAAGCATCTGTGCCACTGTTCCTAATTTAGCTACACACTCAAGCGATACTACATGAGAGGGAGCACAGTACCATGAATTTAGCAGATTCAGCTATAGGCTGGACACACAGCAGAGGGCCGAAGACATCACTGCAGTGCTATATTCATGATACTGCAAAACCCTGAGTATAGTATTACTTTTACACAACAGTTCCAAAAGTGGAATTTATAAGCCAACAGTGTTATGTATGGAAATGAGTGAGACATGAGTCGTCTTATGCCAAGCAACGAACTGACCTTATTGAGTGAACACACATAATATATACAGCAGCCGCAGCCCGCCTGACATCATCCCCCTAGACGGCTACAGCAAGCCCCAAGGGCCAAACCCACACATGACATCCCACCCACCCCTTTAGAAAAGTCCAAAACACCACATACAATTGAAAACCTCCCCAAATTTGGGACCCAAATCATGCACTAAGATAACAAAAACAATGCACTAAATGGCCTAACACATTCACACAAAATAACTAAAATAGAGTTGGTGGGTCGACTGCCACACAACCCGCACGGCACAGTGGATTATTCTGCTACTGGTAACCTAAAGGGAAAAACAGTCCATCAAAAAACTAAAATCACTGCCGTGTTCCTAAACTAAACAAAAATACATAAAATAATCCCATTATACAACATACATATATACATGAACAGCAGAACTATTAATAAAGTGCTACTACATAGTCATTGGGATGGAAAAAGTTGGAACCTGCATGGGGGTGGGGGGGTTCCAGGGCAGCCCCTTAGTAGGGCTGCAACTAAAGATTATTTTAGTAGTCAACTAATCTAACAACTATTTTTTTTCAACTAGTCGACCAGTCGCATTTATTTTTCTTATGTCCACCATCTCTGCTTCTTGTTGGGGCTCTAGTCTAGTGCATATTTTACCTCAGCCGCTGATTACTTTACCTCAGCATATTTTACCTCAGCTGCATTTTACTTGTTTTGTTTTTTGGCTTCTGTAAAATGTTCCCAAACAACAGAAAGTTTGGGTCTGCTTTTTTTTTTCATCCACTTCAACATTTGCCATACAGACTGAGCCGTATAATGTGCTCCTCTTCTTCTTTGCTGGAAATTGTTCACGCATGCCAGACAATGGATTCGCTACTGTTCTCAGCAGTTCCGGTCGTGCATTGCAGTTCCAGTTGTGCACTGCAGTTAGCTGCAGTTACAGCTGAACTACGGCATGCATAGTCTGCATTTTGCGTTTTGGCCTCCCTTCACTGGCTTCCCATAGAATTTAGAATTAAGTTTAAAATCCTTCTTCTCACTTTCAAAGCTCCAAATAATCAGGCCCCTTTTTATTTAAAAGATCTGATACTACCCTACTATCCTAACAGAGCACTACGCTCCCAAAATGCTGGATTACTTGTAATACCTAGAATCTCCAAAAGTACAATGGGAGGCAGAGCCTTCAGTTATCAAGCTCCTCTCCCGTGGAACCAGTTGCCAATCTGGATTCGGGAGTCAGACTCGATCTCTGTTTTTAAGAACAGAGTTAAAACCTTCCTTTTTGATATAGCCTAAAATTAGGGAGGGATCATGTGCCTCTGAACCCTCCCTTAGGTATGCTGTTTATAGGTTTAGACAGCCGGGGGGACCTCCAACAATGTACTGGGCTTCACTCCTTTCTTCACTCTCAATGAAATATTTTTGCTGGTCATTAACATCTGTTTGTTCTCTCCCATAGATTAAGTCCCTGTTGTGCTATTTGCTCTCTACATGTCTGTTCTTTACTTCTTCTTCTCTATCCCCTCACCCCCCAGCCAGTCGCAGCAGATGACTGCCCCTCCCTGAGCCTGGTTCTGCTGGAGGTTTCTGCCTGCTAAAAGGGAGTTTTTCCTCTCCACCATCGCCAAGTGCTTGCTCACAGAGGATCGCCTGATTGCTGGGGTCTTTCTGTAATTGTGGGGGTTTCCCCTACAGTTGAAAGTGCTATGAGATGACTGTTGTTGTGAAATGGTGCTATATAAATAAAGTTGAATTGAATTGAATATAAACTTTATAATTAAACAATTTGTCGACCCCTGCGACCCGAAAAGGATTAAGTGGAAGAAGATGGATGGATGGATTGTCGACAATAAAAATATTTCTCGACAAATTTTTATTGTTGATGTTATCGACAATGTCGACTAATTGTTTCAGTCCTACCCCTCAGCAGGCGCACCCCTGGAGACTGCAGACCCCCGGAGCAATGGCCGATCCCCTGGACGGTGGGGCCCGGATCCCACACCGCCATCACCGACCACCACCCTTGTCCAGCTCCGCCACCAGAAGCCCCTTCCCGGACACGCCGCAGCTCATTGGCATGCTTTGCCGAACCGCCAGACAGCTGGAAGTAAGCTGTGCCCAGCTTAGCCACAATGCTCAGGTGTTCCTGGTGTTTCACTGGCTGCATCTGGCCCGTATTCGCCGTGGACGTTCCCCTCCTCGAACCCGGACCAAGTCCATAATCCTAAGAGAGGCTCTGCTTGGCCCGATATGGTGCTGCTTGGCACACGGTTTCTTTGTGCCTGTCGGTCTGGCCCGGACCTCTTCTAAGGCTGTTGTAGCATGTGCCATCATAGCTGCAGATCCTTCATCCCTCTGTGGCCAAGTACTGGAGGCATCTGGGTCTAGCACCTCAGTGTCACTCGCCGACGCAGGCACTTCGTCGCCATGCTCGGTACCCCCCTCTGTCATGTCCCAAGTGCCAGCACTCAGACCCACCCACGTTGAACCTGAATTAAACTGGCTTTGCTTGACTGCTGTGGCGCCCTCTCTTGTGACTTGGATTCCACCATGTTATCTAGTTTGAAGCCTGTAGCTTCTAGCTTCTGTGTTTGGCGCCCACCTAGCTCCATGGCTAACTTCTCCATTGCTACTACCTGGGCTGTTAGCTCCCCCGAGCTAGCTAGCTTAGTGTCTTTTGGCACCAACAGCCTTTCAACCCACAGCTTCGTGCTCCGTGTGTGTTCGGCAAAGTAGTCAACGAACAGCCCGACAGCATCGGCATAAGACTCTGTCTCCCCTAACGTGGAACATTTTCTGACCTTCTACGCCGAGATTGCAAACAAGAAGCACTCACCTCCACACTCCATCGAGTTTACCCAGGCCCAACGCCGCAATGTACTTCTCAAACTCGGCCAACCAGCGAGGCCACAGAATTGCTCGTTCTCCTGGATATTGCAGAAACAGTCGTAGAGGTGCCCCGCACGCCTTCATGAGTTAATCCTCAGTCGCCAAATGTTATGTATGGAAATGAGTGAGACGTGAGTTGTCTTATGCCAAGCAACGAACTGACTTTATTGAGTGAACACACATAATATATCAGTCCCTCCAGGATTTCGTGATGCTGCAATTGCGTCAATTCACGCAAAATCAGCCAATCAGCGCAACTATTGCGCGACCTTTCAACTTTATCCAATCACCGCAACTTTCCCGCAATTTTGGTCAATCCTTCAATCAACTTCTGCCAATTTCACCAATCAAATTTCAACTGAGTGACGCTGAAACTCTCAGTCTAACCAATCAAATGCATCGCTACATCGCATTCACTTCCGTGTTTACAGTAAATATTAACGGAACGCTTCAGCAAAAAACAGTGTGTGATTAAAAAAAACCCCCACTCACCTGCGAGGTTTCCAACACCATCTCTTTCTCCGTGTCCCCCAGCCTTCCGGTGGACGTCTCAGTCTTGACCGTGTGTACGAAATGCTGGGTTTGTGATGAAAAACGTCCGCCTGCCCCAAAAGCACCCCGTTGCTGGAGCGCACGTGACAACAGACTCCATAAAATCACAAACAAACGAGCAAGTCTAACACTACAGCCAGTGTTTGATCATTTCATACATCTTTAGATGTAAAATCATTACTACATCTTGTCAATGAGCTTTGAAGATGTGAATCTCTGAACACGAACAAAGCCACCTCCCCGCTCCCCCCGTAAATGAAAGATGTGTGTCTGATGAGATGTGTGTGTGTGTGTGTCAAGTCGTGCAGCAGATAGACAGACAGGTAGGAGTTAGGAATAGGAATATTGTCTGCATTTTTTCAGAAAAACACAGACTCCAATAAATACAGACTAACAGAATAAATTATTTCTTTTTTTCCTTTCCGCTTGGTACCAAGTGGTTGGGGACTGTAGGGAGTTTTCAAATGAAGGCGCTGCAAATAATTTTCACATCTCTACTCTTTAACATGCAATGCAATTTAGCTGTTGTAATGGATATTGTGTTAAAGTCTGTATTCAGTGTTGCACAAGAGTTTTTCTGTATAGCAGGAGTTTCTGCTTAATTTACAAATCACTGTAATAGGAAATGTTTGATAATCCTGTGCTTTTCTTGTATTGTTATATAGAATATCACTGTAGTAAGCTAGAAAAACCATCTGCTTTAAAATTTGTAATTCTTCCCACAACTTTTAGTGCAAAAAAACCTCCCCAGACACTGCAACTTGTATCGCAACTTTTAAAAAAAGCTCCCGCAAATTCAGGATTTTTGGGCGGCAACAATCGTAAAAACATCCCGCAAAATCCTGGAGGGACTGATATATACAGCAGCCGCAGCCCACCTGATGTCATCCCCCTAGATGGCTATGGCAAGCCCCAAGGGCCAAACCCACACATGACAAACAGCATTAAGTAACAGATTTTGATTTGTTTATTTACTGGCATATGGTTTCACCAAGGCTGTTATCACTATGCAAAAACAAATAGTTTCCAGCTGCTACTCTTTGATGATGCTAGCTAAGACAAACAATAATCCTAACAGCCTAGAATTAACGGTTTACTGTCATTTTACACATACTGTGAAGCCGGAAAGTATTCACAGCGCTTCACTTTTTCCACATTTTGTTATGTTACAGCCTTATTCCAAAATGGATTAAATTAATTTTTTCCCTCAAAATTCTACACACAATACCTCATAATGACAATGTGAAAAAGGTTTTTTTTTTAGATTTTTGCAAATTTATTAAAGATAAAAAGCTAAGAAATCACATGTACATAAGTATTCACAGCCTTTGCCATGAGGCTCAAAATTGAGCTCAAAATTGAAACAGGTCCTGTTTCCACTGATCATCCTTGAGATGTTTCTGCAGCTTAAGTGAAGTCCACCTGTGGTAAATTCAGTTGATTGGACATGATTTGGAAAAGCACACACCTGTCTATATAAGGTCCCACATTTGAAAGTGCATGTCAGAGCACAAACCAAGCATGAAGTCAAAAGAACTGTCTGTAGACCTCTGAGACAGGATTGTCTCGAGGCACAAATCTGGGGAAGGGTACGGAAAAATTTCTACTGCTTTGAAGGTCCCAGTGACCACAGTAGCCTCCATCATCTGTAAATGGAAGAAGTTCGGAACCACCAGGACTCTTACTAGAGCTGGCTAGCCGTCTAAACTCAGTAACTGGGGGAGAAGGGCCTTAGTCAGGGAGGTGACTAAGAACCCGATGGTCACTCTGTCAGAGCTCCAGCATTCCTCTCTGGAGAGAGGAGAACCTTCCAGAAGGACAACAATCTCTGCAGCAATCAATCAATCAGGCCTGTATGGTTGAGTGGCCAGACAGAAGCCACTCCTTAGTAAAAGGTACATGGCAGCCCACCCGGGGTTTGCCAAAAGGCACCCGAAGGACTCTCAGACTACGAGAAACAAAATTCTCTGGTCTGATGAGACAAAGATTGAACTCTTTGGCATGAATGCCAGGTGTCATCTTTGGAGGAAACCAGGCACTGCCCATCACCAGGCCAATACCTTCCCTACAGTGAAGCTTGTTGGTGGTAGCATCAGGCTGTGGAGATGTTTTTCCAGCAGCAGGAACTGGGAAACGAGTCAGGACAGAGGGAAAGCTGAATGCAGCAAGGTAGAGACATCCCAGATGAAAACCTGCTCCAAAGCACTCTTGACCACAGACTGGGGTTTCAGCAGGACAACGTGTTGTGTTGGGTTTTAGGGACCTTTATTGTGTGACACAGGTGGTGGCTCCACCTTTCCGGTTCCGCCACCACCCAGGGTATAAGAGGGCAGTGAGAGGGAGAGGCGGTCTCTTGGCCTCCTCCCTGCCTGGCGGGTGCGCATGTATTGTGAGAAGGCGTCACTAATAAACGTGTGTCCAGTTTAACACTCAGTCTCGTCCTTGGCTCCTACTACCGACAAAACACAATGATCCTAAGCACACAGCCAAGATATCAAAGGAGTGGCTTCAGGATAACTCTGGGAATGTCCTTGAGTGGCCCAGCCAGAGCCCAGACTTGATTCCAATTGAACATCTCTGGAGAAATCTGAAAATGGCTGTGCGCCGACGCTTCCCTACCAACCTGATGGAGCTTGAGTGGTGCTTCAAAGAGGAATGGGCCAAACTGCCCAAAGATAGGTGTGCCAAGCTTGTGGCATCATATTCAAAAACACTTGAGGCTGTGATTGCTGCCAAAGGTGCATCAACAAAGTACTGAGCAAAGGCTGTGAATACTTATGTACGTGTGATTTCTTAGGTTTTTTTTTATTTTTAATAAATTTGCAAAAAACTTTTTTCACACTGTCATAATGGGGTATTATGTGTAGAATTTTGAGGAGGAATATTATTTAATCCCTTTTGGAATAAGGCTGTAACATAAAATGTGTAAAAAGTGAAGCGCTGTGAATACTTTCCGGATGCACTGTATGTTTAACAAAATTTGCTATTGTTCACCAGTTTTCATCTATAAATTTCCAGAGTCCATCAGTCCAGTTGAGTAGCCTGCTATCCAGCTAACACTTGAGGGGTAACACAACTTTTGTTTACATTCTCTTTGTTGCCTTCCATCTCCAGATGAAGAGTCAACATCGTACATTATGGTGTGAGGCTTCAACAGAAACTGTATGCTGTTGGATTTTAATTTAAACTTTAATGTTTTTAGTTTCAAAATTGACTTAACCACTGCTAACAGGGCTAACTATTAGCATGAACCTAGAACACAATAACCCAGTTCCTGGGTTGGGATGTCTCAAACAGCATCTCACTGTTGAAATTAAGGTACACAATACTTACAGTCATCACATATTAAAAGAAACTACAGACAATTACTGTTATTAATGATTGTTAGAAGATTTTTGAAGTGGAGTAATACATATCCAGTGAAGTGTCCATATACAGTTATCAGGGAATATAGTAACTTCTATTGTCAATCAAACTGCTCGGATAGAACTAACTGTTGCATAATGTTGTGCAAGATATTGAAAAGTAATGATACAGTAAAATGTGCCATATTATCAGTAGCAATAACTTGGGTTTAGCTTGAATTTTATACATTGTCAGTAAATGTTTATGTTCTGTCATCACCTAAGACTAAAATAAAGAATTTCTTTGAGACCATTATTAATTACTATTACATTTTTATTTTATTTTTTTAGGTTAACTATTTTAAGATATACAGCAAAATTGCCAGTGTTTTTATGTGTCCACTATTTTTTTTGCTGTTGAATTTTAATACTGTTGGGGTTAATTTAACACTCACACAATTTTTGCTATGCATCCCAGTAACCCAATGTAACACTTGAAAACAGTGGCCACATACTGTATAGACAGTTTTCAGCATTAATTTGACACTGTAAATTCTGCTCTGTATACGTTTGTGTCTTCACAATTACAAAATTAAAAAAAAGTGTGTTCAAAATGACAGCTAAAAAGAAAATTACTAGGTACATAAAGGAACCCAGCAACTTGCATCCTCAAAAGATGAGTAGAATTTAATTTTGATATTGTTTCAGGACACATTGAAATAGATACAACCTAAACAGATGCCAGTGCTCAGGAGCTGCTGAGGTACTGACTTCTCTCAATTCATGTTCAGCTTGGCGGAACAACCTTTGACTCCTCAGACTGATTATGATGACAGCTGGCTGAAGGATGGCCTCGGTCAGACGCCTTCACTGACCTCCGAGCCACGGTTCACTGATGACCAAAGAACACATGGCACAGCGCCAGCTTGAATGCTCTGTGACATGTTCATAGACCTCACATTACTCAAATACAGTATATGTACTTTTCAGGCATAGGCCCACTGGTTACCTTACCACACTTGTACAAGCACAAAGTGATAAAATATTGGGAATTTATGTGGTATTCTTATGGACACTGAAAACTTTTTATAACAAAGCAAATGGGTCTGTTAAATTAAATGCAAATATAAGCTCCTTTTTTGATAGCTATCACAAGTTATGACAAAGACAATGGTCATTTTTTCTGTAGCTTATATAACAAAATACAGTGTGTGTGTGTATATATATATATATATATATATATATATATATATATATACACACACACACACACAAACACACATGTATACAGTATATGTATACATATGTATAATTTTATACACACACACATGTATGTATATATGTATACATATTATATATATGTATAATTATATATATATAATACGTATGTATATTTTAAAAAATTTGATGAATGAGGCATTGTCCTCTTAGCTCTTGTCTGTTTGGAAATTCCACAGACTGTGTATAAATATGAGTGACTTGCTACCACTTGTTTCCATTGTCAAAAAATTAAGTTCTCAAGTTCTTCTTCCTGGATTTTAGATGCTGCCATTAGGGTTTCCTCTGGTAACATTTCTCGGTGGCGGGCCGCCTCGCCAGAAAATTTACCGCTGCGCCAAGACGAAGATATGAATTTAAGAAAAATATATGAAGCAATTACTTTCCGCAAGCACACACACGAACAACGTGCGTGGCCGTCATCCGCGCGGAGTTTAGAAGCGCCCCGCCCACGCAAGCTTTCCAGTCAGTCAGCAGGCAGTGTCTCGCTAGTGGCAGCAGCCTCTTCGTGGAAAAGGAGTGAAAACCGGGAAGTCAAACAGCAGAAATGGACTCTATTTGAAGAGAAACTTTGTGAAGAAGTCCGCCGTTCCTTCGTTGATGAAAATCCTGACGCGTCAGCACCTTGGCGCTACCTATCGGGTGGGAGTGAAACTACAAATGATGGTTGTGTGCATGCGTGAACCGCTTGGCCTGGGTAGATGAAAAAATTGAGCATGTACAGCGCCGCGAGTGTGCTGGGCTCGTCCAAAGCATACGCGGACCAAGGCGGACTACAGGGGAAATGCAGCATAATACGGCTTGACTGTCCGACAGAAACATGAGTTTATTAAAGTACTTTAAATGCGGAAAAAAAAATCAGAAGATGCATGTAAACACTGGTTTCAACCCACTGGAAACGGGAGCAATAACAGAAGAGTCGCTTAGCTAAGAGATGTGGTTAAAATTCAAATGCATCCGGCTTTATATGAAGGGAAAGGCAAGGGGGACTACTGAATTGCTGAGGATATATTTCACTAGCCATTACAATATTATGTTCCCAATTATGTACCTGGCAAGTTAAGATGACCAAAATTCACAAAGTCAATGACTTTAATCCATCAGCAGCCTTCAGACAAACTGAACGTGCCAGCATTTGGACTTCAAAATAAGGGAGGTTTTTCTTGGCAGTGAGGAGATTTCTAAAAAAAACCCTATAAATATGTAGAAATATTATAACAGAAATAACGGCATACTTGGTCATTTAAGTTAATTTAAGATAAGATAAGATAAGCCTTTATTAGTCCCACAACGGGGAAATTCCAGGATTGCAACAGCACAGGGATAGCAACACTCAGAGCAACAATCAGAAGGCAAGAAAAAAAAGCAAGAGCAGCTAATATACATATGTACATATTACTATAAATATATATATATATATACACACAGACACACAGTGCAGAGCATTGTAGCTGGATGGAATAAATATATGAGTATATAAACACACAGTGCGGAGCATTGTAGCTAGATGGAATAAATATGTAGATATACTGTATAAACACCCACAGTACGGAGCATTGCAGCTAGGTGGAATAAATATGTAAATATATAAACACACACAGTGCGAAGCAATGTAGCTAGATGGAATAATATGTAGATATATAAACACACAGTGCGGAGCATTGTAGCTAGATGGAATAAATATATAGATATATAAATATAAACACACCCAGTGCGGAGCATTGTAGCTAGATGGAATAAATATGTAAATATATAAACACACACAGTGCAGAGCATTGTTGCTAGATGGGATGAAACAGCACAACCGTCTACTTAGTTATCCTACATGGTATGATTATGTGCCCATACATATTCTCACCCTCCATAGCGACCGGTATTTTCCTAGTTGTATGCCGGAGGGGACCATTGTGTAAGTCTATTGCATCTTTTGCATTCAAAAAACTATTAGGTTGTTACGTCTTTTTGCTATCTCTGCGAGCAGCCCTGCTTAGGTTGTACAGTCTGACAGCTGTTGGTAGGAAGGACCTGCGAAACCTCTCGGTTGTGCACCTGGGATGATGTAGTCTGCTGCTAAATGAGCTCCTCAGTGCATTCAGTATGTCCTGCATAGGGTGGAACTCGGACTCCAGCAGAGATGACAGTTTAGCCACCGTCCTTCTCTCTCCTATCTCCTCCACCGGGTCAAGGCGCTGCCCCAGGACAGAGCTAGCTTGCTTGATCAGTTTGTTCAGTCTCTTCCTATCGGCTGCAGTAATGCCACTGCCCCAGCAGACCACTCCAAAAGTGATGGCTGATGCCACCACCGTGTCATAGAATGTCTTCAGCAGCGCCCCTTGTACACCAAAAGACCTGAGTCTCCTCAGTAGGAACAGCCTGCGCTGTCCCTTCTTGTAGAGTGCGTCGGTATTGTGTGACCAGTCTAGTTTATTGTTCAGATGAACACCCAGGTACTTGTAGGATGTCACCATCTCAATGTCTGTTCCCTGTATATTTACTGGTGCTGTGAGGGGTTGTCCATGCCTGCGGCAGTCCACCATCAGCTCCTTAGTTTTCCTCGCGTTGAGCTGGAGGCAGTTCCGATGGCACCAGTCCACGAAGTCCTGGATAAGCCCCCTGTACTCAGCTTCATCTCCATTGGAGATGAGGCCAACGATCGCAGAGTCATCAGAGAACTTCTGTAGATGGAAGTGTGTTGTGTTGTGTGAGAAGTCCGCAGTATAAAGAGTGAACAGGAAGGGAGCCAACACCGTTCCCTGGGGGGCCCCCGTGCTACCAATGATCGTGTCGGACACACAGTCCCGGGTTCTCACAAACTGAGGCCGGTTTGTGAGATAGTCCAGGATCCATGATGACAGGTGCTGGTCCACCCCTGCGCGCAGCAGCTTGTCCTTCAGGATCATCGGTTGGATGGTGTTGAAAGCACTGGAGAAGTCAAAGAACATGATCCTCACCACATTCCCGGGCTTCTCCAGGTGGGACAGAGAACGGTGAAGGAGGAAGATCACCGCATCCTCCACCCCAATGCCATGCTGGTAGGCGAACTGGAGTGGATCCATCGCTGGTTCCACCAGGGGGCGGAGGTGAGCAAGGAGCAGTCTCTTCAGGGTCTTCATCAAGTGGGACGTCAAGGCCACCGGTCTGTAGCTGTTCAGGTCTTTGGGGTGGGAAGTTTTTGGTACAGGTACCACACAAGACGTTTTCCACAGCTGTGGTACCCTCCCCAGCTTCAGGCTCAGGTTGAAGATGTATGCCACAATCCCACACAGCTGGTCTGCACAGGACTTGAGGAGCTTTGCGCTGATGCTGTCTGGTCCCGTCGCCTTCCTCGCCTTGATCTTCCTCAGCTCCGTCCTCACCTGGGTCCTGGTCAGGGTCAGGATGGGGGGCTGTGTGTTGGAAGTGGGAGGGTGTTGGTGGAGTGGGGAGTGGGCAGCAGGACTTGATGTCTTTAGAGGCAGCAGTGGTTGTTGTGCAGTCGGGGGGAGGGCGGTTGGTCAAACCTATTGAAAAACAGATTCAGATTGTTCCCCCACTCCCTGCCCCCCGTGGCCTGGGGGGAGGTATTCTGGAGCCCAGAGATGGTTTTAAGGTTTCTCCAGACCCCGCTGATGTCGCTCTGTTGCAGCTTGTCCTCCATCTTCTTCCTGAAGCTGTCCTTGCCTTCTCTGATCTTTCTCCTCAGCTCCCTCTGTACGGACTTCAGCATCTCCCTATTCCCCGACCTGAAGATCCTCTTCTTCTCTCTCAGGAGTGTTTTTATCTCAGGGTTGATCCAGGGTTTGTTGTTTGAGCAACACCGTATGGTCTTGGTGGGAACGGATTTGTCCACACAGAAGCTGAGGTAGCCCGTGAAGGTGTGAGTGAGGCCATCGATATCCTCACCATGTGGATCGCAGAGCTGCTTCCAGGCGGTGGCTTCAAAACAGCCCTTTAGAGTGTCCATTGCCTCCTCAGACCATAACTTCACTGTGCGCATGGCCGGAGGTTGTCTGTGCACTAGGGGTTTGTACACCGGCCGGAGATGAACCAAGTTGTGATCTGATCTCCCGAGTGGGGGGAGTTGTGATGAGGTGTACGCCCCCTTAGTGTTTGCGTAGAATAAGTCCAGTGTTTTATTGTCTCTAGTGTGGCATGTGACATACTGGGTAAACGTGGGTAGAATGGGAGATAGTGAAACATGGTTGAAATCGCCTGAGATGAGGAGAAGGGCATCTGGGTGTTCTGTCTGTAGCCTGCTGGTTACTGAATGGATGACGTCACGCGCTGTCCCAGCGTTCACCGTCGGATTTGCATAAACAACAATGCAGATCACATGTGAGTATTCTCTCGGGATATATGTAGGCCGCATGCTAAGAGCTAGCAACTCAATGTCTTTGCTGCAGTGACGTTGTTTAACAGTGATATGTCCCGGTCTGCACCAGTTGTTAACATACATTATCACTCCACCGCCCCTTGCTTTGCCACTGTCTGGTGTTCGGTCTGCCCGTATCATGTGGAAACCCTCCAGCTCAATGTTAGCATCTGCTGCTAGTTCAGTTAGCCACGTCTCAGAAAACAAAAGGAGCGAGCACTCCCGGTATGTGCTATCGTAGCGGCAGATAGCTGCTAGCTCATCTACCTTTCCCAGTAACGACCGTACATTTCCCATGACAATAGATGGAAGCGAGGGTCTGTACCTTATATTTTTTGTCCTCCGCCTTACTCCAGCCCGGCAGCCGCGGCGTTTTCGCCTCAGGTCTCTCGGTATGTCGAGTTTTTCCAATAGCACCGGGTGGCGGTTGAATGCTAGCAGCTCTTCCCTGCTGTACTGTCTCCTGCTATAAACAGTGGCTCTGTCCACCGGCTCAGGAGACATTTGGGACGATCTGTGTGTCCGTGATATAAATGGAATGAAAAAAACCGGATCAAAAAGAGAGAGGGAGGAAAGAAAGACTCGGAATCGAGCCGCTGTTGTAAAGGGCGGCCGACTCGTGTGGCGCCCACAGTCATGGGGCGCCATGACTGTGTTTAATGACTCATTAAACACTATTTTATTTATACTTTTTTCTTTGTAATTAGAGTTAACCACTTGCGCTCCGTTGTTCCGCGAGCGGGCAAGTCTCTGCGTCCTATGACGCACGAGGGCGCACGAGAGCGCGCTCGTGCGCCCTCGTGCGCATGACGCATGATAAGGATATTGATGGTGATGGTGTAGGTGGTGTGCCCTCCAAGCGCCACTGAAAAAAAAATCTGCAAACACAGCCGCGAACAGATTAGTTCATCTGATTGATCTCTCATTCGACTAATAAGAGCCTTGAATTGGGTTTCTGAAACCTTGAGGAGCCAATGAATGAAAATCTAGGAAGGAGGACCCGCCTACTGTGAACGCAGGAGCCTATTGAAGCACAGAAATTCAGGCAGGGTGAAGCGATATTTACTGCTGCAGAAGGACTCTGTACGAATCTACTACAGACCCAGGCTCACCCAGCAGCATGGAAAACACCCACAAGTGGGACCTGCACTCATTCCAGCAGAATAGACGGAGGCCGACGACAAAAGTCGTAAATCATTCGCCAAAACGGCAATAATGGAATTATGTTGATCGGGATCCACGAGCGGAGTAGCGTCACGTTCGTCTGACAATGGGGGAAGAGCTGTTCGCCGCGACTCTGCTGCTTTGAAGAGGTAAGGTGTTATAAGCTAAATTATTATTTATCCCTGAAAACTGTAATCCAAAAATGACTTTTGACCGATCGGTAAATTACAACTGTACTGCACACGAAGTACGTGCGCCGCGATAAACGGTTCATTTGCCGTGTTCGGACCGTGAACGCCCCCCCCGCTGCAGAAGAGGAGCGGGGGGGGCACGGTCCGAACGCCCCCCGGTCCGCGGGAGGAAGCATATCAGTCTATTCCATCATGTAGCGATGGCCCTCTTCTGTAGCGAGGGGGGGGGCGTTCACGGTCCGTTCACGGTCCCCCCCCCCCCACACACACAGTAGCGAGGGGGGGGGGGAGCCACTGTGAAAGCATGCAAGGAGTGTAATCCGTCATGTAGAGGGCCGAATTTGGTCCTTGGTAGCGGGGGGGGGGGGAATGACCCCCCGCCCACACACACACACACACAGACACAGCCCTGAGTGTGACCTTTCATTAGAGCCTAAAATGAAGATTCTACATTGAATTATTCAAAAGTTACAGACGTTTTTCCAAACTGTGCCATTTGGCACAATTTGGCACAGTTCCAAACCGCCTGGGAACAGCCTGAGAACAAAGCTGTGTAAAATATTCATTTTTTGTGGTATTGTTACCAAATTTGGATCTCAGCTGGATAACACTTGGTTCTACATTTCTGTTGCATTTTCCAGCCGGATCGGACAGCTGTGTGTTATTTACAAGCATTTGTATCCAAAAAAACACTGTGTCCAATTTTTTTTTCTTCAAGTTCAGTATGTTTAGATGACTGTAACTCAGTGGCCGGAGCACGTAGAGAGATTATGTTTTTTTTGCCAAAAAATTCAAAGTGTTTTCTTTTAAATGAGACCAACCCCATGAAGATGCTGCAAAGGGTTGAATAACAGCTTTCGATTTACTTTGGGCACGTTATTTTTTGGCATTTTTAGGAAAATTGCCCGGAGTGCAAGTGGTTAAATTATTGTTCTGTTCTGACTGCAAAGTTATGCTCAAAAATATAAATTGTTATAAGGAAAAAGTTAAAAAAAAAAAAACAGTCTGTTTCAAATTTATTTAACCTGTTGCACTCCTGTGTACCGCGGACGGGCACGTCGCTGCGTCCTCTAGGACACACGAGGGCGCTGCGTTCTAGAGCGCACTGAAAAAAAAAGCTGCATTTCCGTTCTTCCACTACAGACACAGCTGCAAACAGATCAGATATGATTGACCTCTCATTCGACTAATAAGAGCCTTCAATTGGGTTTCTGAAACCTTGAAGAACCAATGACTGAAAACCTAGCAAGAAGGACCCGCTTACCAACGCTGTGAATGCAGCGAGCCAATTGAAGCACAGAAGTTCGAAAGCTGTTTTGTGTAAGGCTGGGTGAAGAGAGACTGACTGCTGCAGATGAAAAAAGGACCCGCAGGAAGAACGGTCACAGACCCAGCAGCACGGAGACCACCCACAAGTGCGGCCTGTGTGACAGGGACTGCCATTCGCACATCATCCTGTTCCGCCACAGGCGGTGCTTTTTTTTTTTTTTTTATTCCAGCAGAATAGATGTTTAGGATTCTCTTCCATGGTCATCATAGACCGACGGAGGCCAACCGCTGCGCAACGGGCGATGTCCATCCTCTGTAGCGAGGGGGGGGGGCAACCCCCCCCCCCACACACACACACAGCCCTGAGTGTCACCTTTCATTAGAGCCCAAGATGAAGCTTCTATATTAAATCATTCAAAAGTTACAGACGTTTTTCCAAACTGTGCCATTTGGCACAATTTGGCACAGTTCAAAAACGCCTGGGAACTACCTGAGAAAAAAGCTGTGTAATATATTCATTTTTTGTGGTATTGTTACAAAATTTTGACCTCAGCTGGATAACACTTGGTTCTACATTTCTGTTGCATTTTCCAGCCCGGATCTGACAGCTGTGTGTTATTTGCAAGCATTTGTATCCAAAAAAACACCCAGGCGAAATGTATTTTCTTCAAGTTCAGTATGTTTAGATGACTGTTACTCAGTAGCAGGAGCACTTAGAGAGATTATGACTGTTTTGCCAAAACATTCAAAGTGTTTTCTTTTAAATGAGACCAACCCCATGAAGATGCTGCAAAGGGTTGAAGAACAGCTTTCGATTTACTTTGGGCACGTTATTTTTTGGCGTTTTTAGGGAAATTGACCAGAGTGCAAGGGGTTAAATAACCAGAGGGAGATTTAAACCAACATAATCCTCTTGCCCTAACCAAGTCTCTGTAAGGGATATTAAATCAATCTGATGATCAATTAACAGATCATGGACTAGCAGAAATTTGGGAGCTAGAGACCTAATATTTAACAAACCGCATTTAATTTTTAAATTATGAGGAGGAACAGAGGCCAAGTCATTAAATTTAGAGGCTTCATGTTTAATTTGAGTTTTACCAACTTTTTGTTTAATCACTTTGGGATGCTTATACATTATATTTTTATTTAACTTTGGAGGGAGCAGGCAATGATTCTCTGATGGGGAAGACGGGGGCTAAGCTGAGGGGTGGTGGATGAAGAGGAGCTGCAAAGAGGAGTGTAAGACTGCGACTCTGCTTCCTGGTCCCAACTCTGAGTTGTCAAGGTTTACAGTTGGAGCTCGATCAGATAACAACAGCAGATGCTGAATGTCTTTTATTACGCTCCCGTGTCAATTATTATGAATATGGCGATAAATCAAGCAGGTTGTTGGCTCATCAATTAAAAAGACAAGCCACATCTCGATTGATCCACAGAATTAGAGACTCTACCGGTTCAATTACTTCAGACCCAAATACTATCAATACAGTTTTTAAGTCCTTTTACTCCTCTCTTTATGAATCTGAATCTCCACCTGAAACAGCAGAAATTACTTCCTTTTTCAAAAATCTCAGTGTACCTACTGTTGACCCTGATGTGGCTAGTGAGCTTGATGCTCCCTTTAGTTTGCAAGAAATTACAGCAGCCATTAAAGCAACGCAAAGTAGTAAGGCCCCTGGCCCCGATGGATTTGGTGTTGAGTTTTTAACAAAAACCACAGATAAACTTGCCCCTCTACTCATTTCAGTGTACAACGAGATCTTTGAACGAGGTTCATTGTCTCCAACCTTGACTCAGGCCTCCATAACCCTTCTTTTTGAAGCGGGACAAGGACCCTGAATTATCCACCTCTTACAGACCTTTGTCCCTATTGAACGTTGATGCCAAAATTTTAGCTTAAGTATTAGCAATTTGTCTTGAAAAGATTCTTCCTAATATCATATCAGAAGAACAAAATGGGTTTATCAAAGGCTGTCAGCTCTTTTATAATGTTTGCATACTTCTGAATGTGATTTTTTTTCCAAAAACTCCTCTTCGGTCCCTGAGGTTATTTCAATCGATGCCGAAAAAGCATTTGATCGAGTTGAGTGGAATTATCTTTTTACTACACTCCGTAAGTTTGGATTTGGTGACAGATTCATATCATGGATTAGACTTCTTTACACTTCCCCCCAGGCTAGCATTTATACTAACGACAGTCCCTCCACTTATTTTACATTACCGCATGGCACTAGACAAAAGTGTCCTCTTTCTCCACTTCTTTTTGTTTTAGCCATTGAACTGCTGTCAATTGCTCTGAAATCTCTTCCACTCTTTCATGGTGTCTCTCGATCTGGTATTGAACTGAAATTGTCCCTTTATGCAGATAACCTGTTGCTGTACGTATCAGATCCATTGACTAGTATTACACCAATATTATCCCTCTTAAAGCAGTTTGGCTCTTTCTCCGGATATAAAGCCAGTCTTTCTAAGAGTGAATGTTAGCCCATAAATTCCTCTGCTCTGTTACTTAAACAATCTGACATATCTTTTACACTTAGCTTGTCAGGGTTTAGCTATTTGGGGATCAACGTGACACGCACTCCAACCTCTCTTTTTGTTGCTAATTTTTCTCCACTGATGAGTCAGGTCAAGGCAGACTTGCAGAGGTGGAATTTGCTACCACTGTCTTTGAGAGGTAGGATTAATGCAGTGAAAATGACCTCATTGCCTAAATTTCTATTTTTGTTTCATTGTATTCCTTTGTTTTTACCTAAAAAGTTTTTCAAATCCCTTGATCAAATTGTTACAAACATTTTGTGGGACAGTAAAACTCCTCGAGTTAAGTATTCACTCTTGCAAAAACTTAAACTCGATGGTGGTCTTGCATTACCTAATTTTCTGTTTTATTATTGGTCAGCGCATATTCACATACTGAGCCATTGGTTTCAATGTCCAGGGTTATTATGGTGTAGGCTGGAGGCTCAGTCACTTTCTTCTTCTTCCCTATTGGCTCTAGTCTCCTCCCTACCTCTGAATCCATCCAACTTTACAAGTAACCCCGTAGTGCTCTCCATCCTTAAGATTTGGGCTCAATTTAGATGACATTTTAAATTTTTGTCACCATCAACTCTTACACCTGTAACACAAAATCATCTGTTTTCTCCATCTCTTATTGATACCACTTTCACGATTTGGCAGAGTCGCGGCCTTAAGCATTTCAGGGATCTATACAAAGATGGTATTTTTTCCACATTTTCAGATGTGATGTCAACTTATAACTTGCCTGCATCTCATCTGTTTCGTTACTTCCAACTTAGGCATTGTACCTCTACTCTGTTTCCAAGCTTCCCTTCCCTCCTCACTAGCCAACCATGGGACGATCTCCTAAATCTGAAACCAAGTCAGAAATCTTTTATATCTGAAATATATGCATATTATTAATATATATTCACATTTGATGGTCAATCAGTTGCAAAAGTGCAAATTTCCTGGGAAGAGGAGCTAGGTTTGAACATAACAGATGAGTTATCGGACAAAGCTGTCATCAGTATATGTTCTAGCACGCCTTGTGCCAGGCTACAGCTTTTACAGTTCAAAGTGCTATATAGGGCTCACTGGTCTAAATCTCGTTTATCTGAAATTTACCCTGATATTGCTGATCAGTGTGACAAATGCCACGCCTCTCCCTGTAATCTTAGTCATATGTTTTTTTCCTGTCCTAGGTTACAGAAATTTGGGGGTCACTACTTTGAAATCATGTCTAAGGTTCTGGGGAAAAATGTTTCTCCAGCCCCCGTCATGGCTATATTTGGGCTGTCTGTTAACTCTCATCACATTGACGCCACTCAGTCATATATATTAACCTTTACATCTGTCTTAGCAAGACACCACATTTTGTTTGCATGGAAATCCCCTAAACCTCCATCTATTTCCCTCTGGCTTAAGGATGTCATGTTTTTTTCTTAAATTAGAAAAAATAAGATTTGCAGTAAAAGGTTCTTCAGCTAAATTTTTTCATAAATGGCAATCTTTCATAGATTACTCTGAGTCATTGTAAATCTCGCGACTGACCCCCCTTCCCCCTTTTTTTCTTCTTTTCTTTTCTTTTTGTGTGTATTCTATACTGATATTTTGTTATTGCACTTGACAGAGACTTTGTTCTATTGTTGGCCCAGTGAGGGCCTTGGTGATGGTATGGGTGTTCTGGGAAAAAAAAAAAAAAAAGAGAGAAGCTGTAATTGTGACACTGTCTTCACAATCATTGTATGCTCTTAAAAAAAAGATTGATAATAAAAACAAAAAAATCCAAACCTACATGGCCCTGTGTGAAAAAGTGATTGTGGAAGCTGTTATTACCAACAAAAGCTTTTCTACTAAATATTAAATGAATTTCATCAAGCATGTTCAATACGTAAAAAAAAAAGGCAGTTCATGCTCGAAAACCCTCCATCCAATGTGGCTGAACTGCATCAATTCGGCAAAGATGAGTGGGCCAAAATTCCTCCACAGCACTCTAAAATACTCATTGCCAGTTATCGCAAACGCTTATTTGCAGTTGTTGCTGCTAAGGGTGACCCAACCAGTTATTAGGTTTAGGGGGCTATCACTTTTTCACATAGGGCCATGTAGGTTTGGATTTTTTTTCCCCTTAATAATAAACACCTCATTTAAAAACTGTATTTTGTGTTTACTTACGTTATCTTTGTCTAATATTTAAATTTGTTTGATGATCTGAAAAATTTAAATGTGACAAACATACAAAAAAAAAGAAATCAGGAAGGGGGCAAACACTTTGCGGAAGAAGATGGATGGATGGATGGATGGATGGATGTGGTTCCCAAAACAAGCAGGTTTTCTGACAAGAAGCTAATCTGGCAGAAAAGTAGTATGTCTGCACATTTACAGACTTATTTTAATTAATGCCTTGGTGATGGGGTGCATGGAGTATTGAAGCGAAGCGCTCGGATTTATCCGCTAAACTTAGAAGGCAGTGTCTGTAAGCCCTCCTTGGTCTTCATTTTCGAACAATAGTCTAAATGCCTATCACACTCAAGCCAGAGTCCACCTCCGTCACTAGGACAGGTGCACCTTGGGTAGCTCGGCTTTATGGCCAAGTTTTTTTTTAGCTGATCTAGGACAATTTTGATGTGCTGAATCCAAAAATCACATTGGTTTTGCTCAATAAGGTCAACTTTTTGAACTATGGCCACATGTTTTTTACATTTTTGTTTACATGTACGGGTATTTTCGCTTTATATGATGCAAAATTCTTTTTTATTTCTTGAAATTTCTCGAACTCTGAAGAGTTTGCATGCACCAATTTATGACATGATGTCATAAATTGTCATGATGGCTGATTACTGTTGGACTCTGAAGAGAGACATCACTGCCGCTGAGCATTCTAGAGGTTCAAATAAACGGAAGTTGAAGCTCTGAATTTTGAACAATGATGATGTAACATTCAATTTACATGTACGTACCTTTATCAGTGTCTCCTATTCAATTTAGAGTAATCAAAGTTTGTAACATTTAATCAATAAATTGTGTTAGAAAATGAATTTTTCTCTTAAATATCTATTTCGGATGAGAAATATTAACAAAAATCAACCGATAATGTTACAAAAATGTAATTGATTTAGTCAGAAGATCAAATTTTTTAAAAATCAACTTAGCATAAAAACCTGACCTGATCGAGAGAAACGGATGTCATTTTCGGATTCAGCGGTGCAAAATTGTCTTAAATCAGTTGAAAAAACACAGACAACTTACAAAAAAATTATATTTGTAACCCTGTGTTATTAATAGGCTGTGTATTTCAAAGGTAAAATAGTCTTAGACCTCGTGTAAGGACAACCAATTGTCTTCTTAATATTATACTATTTAATATCAATGGTAACATTTTGTAGTAACATTTGCTGAGTAGCTCCCATTTAAATATCATCTATTCAGTATCTTGTTTACATATCAACTATGGCTGTACAACTATGATCTGCTAAGCATTTTAAAGCTAAACGGGAGCCTAGGAATTACCATCATGTCAAGACTGGAACAATAAATGTAAGACCACAAAGTACAAGATTAAACTGGCAGAACGTGATGGAGATGAAGACCTTACAACATGACATATGCTGCAAGAAGCACGTATTGCTGGCCAGGGTGAGATTGAATTCAGTGATGATATACTTCAAGAATGGTGGGTCCTGTACAACAGGCTGCAAAAAAAGGCCAATGCCAGTGTTGCAATAGTGTTAGCTCCCCATGTCAGATTATTTGACATAGAGCAATTTATGGAAGGCAGAATCATGCTGGCTAGAATCTCTGTTCATGGGGTCAAGCTGACTATAGTCTCTTCCCACTGTCCAACTGAAGTGTATGCAACCTCAGCTAAAGAAGCATTTTATAATATTCTCTCCAGGGCCATAATGTCAGCAAAGCAATCGCATCCATCCTTTAAACTGGTTGTGTGTGGAGACTTCAATGCGACAATAGGGAATGATTGCCAAACTAACAACCAGAACTTTGTTGGCCCTTTCAATGATGACGAGCCTACAAGTTTCAGTGGCTCAAAGCTGACTGAAGTTGCTGTGAGCAATAGGCTGTACATCCTAAACAAGGTGTTTGCCACCAAAACACCTATGCATCAATGGTCCTTTAAATCACACCTAGGGTACTATAGATGACTTGATTACATATTGGGAGAATGGTATATCAAGAGGGCTTCACAGAACTGCAGAGTATACCCTAATGCCAGTATACCATTTGATTCACCTCACTGGATAGTGGCTCTTGATGCAATGTTTCCAACTAAAACCAAACAAAGAAGAATCTTCAGAAAGAAGAGTGACAAGGCTCACCCGATACACAATATGCAGGCACTGAGGGATTCTGAAGACATGAGAGCTGAATACAGCAGACGCCTTGATGAGATTCTGGTACAGCTGCCATCTTTGTCACAAGTTGACATGATCGAACAACAAATCGTCAGTGCTAGCTGCACTGCCTCTGAGGAAAAGATTCCACCATTTCATAGAGGCCATTATGATAAGCCTTGGGTGGATGAGGAATTTTTAGCCCTGCTCGAGAAAAAACGAAAGTCAGCAGACATTACTAAGAGAAAAGAACTATCTGTGCAAGTACGCAAACTCCGGCTCAAACTTAAAAGTTCATACTACAAAGATAGGGAAAGAAACACTGAAGAGGAATTCCAACTAGCTAAAAGTTATTATGCACTCCCAAAATTTAGACAACAGACCATACAGTCTGAGAAATTGGAAGAGCACTTTGGGCAGCACTTGGGCAAGAGAGAATTCACTATGCAGCCGGAGTTGGTACACCCTGATAATTTTCCACACATCATTACCCCTGAAGATCAAGATCCTATTGATGACCCCTCCCCCACGAGGTTGCCGAATTAGAGGAGTGTATGTCTAGATTCAAAAATGGCAGGTGCCAGGGAACTGACAGAATAATCAGCAAACAACTTAAATACTCCCACTCAAAACAACTCCTCCTCTATCTGGTTCTACTGATGGGAACAATTTGGGAATGTGTCAGGGTCCCTAGTGCCTGGCTACTTTCTTCAATCACATGTCTCTACAAGAATGGACTGAGATCTCTAGCAGAAAACTACTGCGGTCTTTCTATCATAGCAACACTGTCTAAGCTTTTATCTATGGTGGTTATCAAAGAGTAAGGCCGGTCTACGAACGCATTCTGTTGCCTACACTGTTTGGATGCAGAAGCAGTCAATTGACCTGTGATGCAATCTGTATTGTTCGACATATACTGGAGAAAAAACGGAACCCACTCTTTGTATATTTCATCGACCTCAAGGCAGCATATGATTGGCTCCCATGGGATGCGCTCTTTCGCATTCTAAAAATTCGTCTTCAGTGCCCAAAGCTGATCTCCATCATCAAGGCCCTGTACACTGGCACACTGGACTGCATAAAGGGTGCTAGCCAATATTTCAACACTTACAGCCATGTGAAAAAATTAGGACACCCTGTATAAGCCTGTGGTTTTTTTTAACACATTTGGACATATGGATATTTAATATCAATGTTAAAAATACTGGGAGATTCATATAATACAACTAAACAATTAAAAATGAATTAAATACTTTTTCAAATTTTCTGTAAAATGTAATTCTAAACAAATAGTGAGGAATAAATTAGGACACCCCAAATCTTTTTAGGACACCCCCACATTCATTCCCACTTAAAATGGCTAAAATAAATGTTTGAAAAAATGCAAATAAAAACAAAAACAAGGTTAGACATAGCTATGTGAACATTTCTTAATAATGAACAGAATATTTAATGGGGTGTCCTAATTTTTTCACATCACTATGTAGGGTGTTGCCAAGGTGCACTTGAGAGTCCAAGCATCTTTAATGTGTACTTGGACTTTGTCATGAGATGTGTCAACCATGAGATCAAGAGCCAACTCCCTGAGGCAGGTGCACGTACCAAATCTGTAGTACTGAACGAGGTGTCTCCCCGTGAACTTCGTACTAGGACTTCACATGGTGTGATCAGACTATTAGAGCTCATGAATGCTGATGACATTGTAGTGTTTTCTGAGAGCTTGGATGAACTAAAGAAAATCTTAGAGATATATGACAATAGTTTCTCAAGATTTGGTTTACAGATGTCATACAAAAAGACGGAAACATTGGCCTTTAATGTTGACAAAAGTATACAGTCTAGACCAACCCTACTGACGGTTAACAACATCGAGATAAAAAACGTGAGACAGTTCCGTTACCTTGGCCACCTCATTACCAACACTGGGAAATCATCAAAGTTCCGGCACCACAGGATAGCATGAGCATTTGAAAAATGGACATAGCTGAAACACATGCTTACTGACCACGAAATCCATCTCAATACTCGGATGAAAACCTTGATAGCATGTGTGCGGTCTCGGCTATTGTAAAGCGTGCAGACATGGGGGCTATCACATGCGGAACTCCAGAAACTCAATGCTGTCTGGAATGGCTTCTTAACAAAAATGATAGCTGAGGGCTATGCAAGGAAGAATGCACCGCCCATGAGTCAATGTAAGACGGAGACAGACACAGCATCCATAGTCGATTGGGACTTAGACTGGGTTTTCAAGATCTCGAACGCTAAGCTCTACCAAATAACCCAGTCACAACCCATTGAAGTTTTCCGTCACATTCAATATCTGAAAGACATAGCGCAGGTGTGCAGAATGCCAAATGATGCAGTCCAAAAAGTTAGATTTGACAAGAGCAGAAATTGGAAGAGGGTTGAAGAACTGCTTTGTGTCGATAAACAGCAGGCCCCGAAGACAATGATGAGGAAAGAAGACTTCATGCGGATGTTGGAGATTCGATTTTCATGCTCCAGGCAGCCGTGCCCCAAGGCTGATCACGTGCCACGTAGGAAAACATGATGTTGATAATGATGATGATCTATTTAGAAATACACAAAATCTATACACTTATCAGGTTTAATGGGTCGGCAGTTATCCTACTGTACACACACAAACATTTATTGCCATACAATACCCTATAGCTATACAGTGCGCTTTTTGTGAACACAAACTAGACAAATGAAATCCATTTCATAAATCTTGTTTTAACCTGGACAAGGCCTTACTTTTTTCCCCACGCATGCACGCACACACACACACACACACACACACAGAGTCAGAGAAATGGAGAGAGAGGGAGACAAATGCACATACACAAACATATTTCTGTCCCCACTTGGAAAGCCTCTTTTTTTTGCTTCTTTTCACTTTATTCAGTACAAATAACTTCATGGTGGGATAAAAGCATAATGTTTCCAGAGCCCCCCCCAGCCCTACTCTGCTCGCTCCTTTGGCCTCGTACTCCACTTTTTCCTCCGACCCCCTTCTCTTGTGCTCTCCCCTCCAAAAGGACATTCTTATTTCATTAGAGGTGGAGTCTACGAGGCCAGAGGGTAAACAAAACCTCTGTAATCAACAGCAGGACACACACACACATACAACCTTGGGGAGCCAATCGGCATCTAAAAGGCAGAGCCACGACTAACCAATGCAGATCCACACCTGGCTGTTTAGAGCTCAAAGTCGCCAACTCAAGCTCATCGCTAAGGTTTGTGTGGAATTCGAAATGCTGCCTAGCTCGGGAAGTCAAGGTTATCCACAGG